>JARWKJ010000012.1:13276075-13876075 GCA_029959095.1 Rhinichthys osculus | reverse complement strand
TGAGGAATGCCATATACCACGATGGCGTCCACTCTTCGGTTTTTGTTTGTTCGTTTAATATCGCCAATCCTCTCTCATGGCGGATGGGCTTTGTAGGCCCTGAAATTCCATTTCTTCTCTCAGTCTTTGAAATGTTTTTGTGCTGTTGTTTTTTTGGAATCATGTCCTGCCTCCCACATCGGAGAGCAGTAAGTAGTCAAAAAAAGACAAACAGACTAAACAAAAAAATACAACTAAACAACAAACATAAAAAAAAAGAAGTATATATACATAATTCTATATAAATCTCCATCAAAGTCTGTAAAAATGCCATATTCGCTACTGTCATAAGTGAAACTAAAATACGAAGACACCAGGTGAAGCATGGGAAGAGCTCCATTCACAGGAAATGATGTTATCTAACGTGGAGGAGTCAAACCTTTCAGAAGAAGAGATAACATCTCCCTTCTCCAAAAATGTTCTCAGTATATTCCTGTAACATTTCCCAAATTATCCCTTTTGGTTTAATTATCATTTGAATATTTATTTATTAATTAATTTATTTTTATTATTATTTATTTATTTATTTAGCAAAATGTAAATGTCTGCTTGAATATAAAATGCTTTTTTGGTGATCTTTTTACGAAATTATTGTGAATATCAGTACAATAATGCTTTACATTAAAGTACCATCTTGAGGGTTTAAAATAAGTTGACATGATTTATATGGATGAATTAAGAAATAACTATTTGTAAACCAACTGTGAGTGATTTAATGATGGTATTTTCATGTAATACATTATACAGATGTTTAAACTTTCTGTGAAACTCCGTACAGGAAATATCTGGTCTGGACAGAGTTGTGGAAGAAAGTAGGCAAAAATAAGGTTTAAAACCTTAAATGGGGGGGTAGACAGCCATATAGACCTCAACAGCTAGAACATTTGTTGAGACTGAAAATGACGTCGCAGTCTCTTTAGTGTTGGCTCTGGGATTTGATTTTGTCCATTAGACCAGCTTTCTCATCCCTTCATACTGCATAGATTAAACCGCTTGTACATGTAGAGATTGTACTTTGGTCCACATTTCATTTGTCATATAAAAAGCACTTATACTGTTGGTAACTGCTCTATCGGTTTACCTGGAAATTTGGACCGGTTTTCCAGCTCTAATCTGTGGTGACTTGAGGCTTGATTATAGACGTGAAATAGGGTTGAATGCTTTCACTGGGTTGGGAACAATATTCATTATAGTTCTGAATGTCAGGAAGACATCGTCTAACAAGTTTGTATCTGTTGGTAGTACTGGTTTCACACTGGTGCTTCATGCGTAATGCGGTAAATGCACAACGTACTTCAAGATCGTCTTCATCTGTGATCACACCTACAATGAGTGTTAGCTGTACATTCAAAACCAGAAAACTAGAAAGTAACACTAAACACACAAAAAAAGTGTACGGTCAATGTCTTTCTTGTCCCATTTCTCCCTTGAAACCACATTTTAGTGCCATTATATTTTTTTGTGGTTTGCAAGAAATGCTGCTATATATGTTGCATTGATCACGTGATCCATTGTCGTCCAAGATACTGATTCTCACTTGCCTCTCTGCCCAAAGTGTTTTGCCATTCTGTGAATGAAGTAGTTCGACAATCTGGGAGCATCAATCGCGAGTGGGCGTGGCCACACCGACCCTAAGACAGTTGCCATATCTTTTCAAACGCCAAAGATTTTCTTTCATTGAGTTCTGTATTCCATTCGACAGCTGTTTGTGTCTGAAGTACCACTGCATCCAGTAACAGTGTTGAGGACTTTTCTGATGTTTTTGGCTGTGTGCTAGTCTGCCTTTCGTGTGTTTCGTATGCCGTACTTCAAACAAAGAAAAACGGGGGGGGGGAAATAATTACAAAACAAATGAAGCCAATCTCTCTCAGACTCTTAATGTTTCTCTGTGTTGGACTCTATATTCTCTGTAGATGTGTTTTCATGCCATGGTGTTATAGTGTTTCTGAAGACCGGGTTTGTTTTGGAATATCTCGCTCGTATGTCATCTCGCCTGATTAACTAATTCAATTATATTTGTACGATGTGTATTTTTCTCTGCAGTACTGTATTTCCCTGAATAGATATCCTTGTCATATTTTTAATCATCGATTATTAAAAAATTATTTTTATATATGCTTTGAGGAGGACGTATTTTGAGCTCATTGATGTCAATTGTCTTCATGTCTTTGTTTTCTGCTGTGTAATCTGTTTGTTCAATTAAACATGAGTGAGTGAGTGAGCGTTCCCTTAAAAGTCCTGCATACAAGAAGTACCAGTATGGTTCATTCATTGTTTGAAAAAAGCCATTCGTTTATGTGCGTTCGATTACATTTTAAGCCCCAACATGGATGGTATTTACAATTTAAAACCAAAAATTACTTTTCAACATGTAGGCTCATGTAGATTGGTTACTCACGAGATAATTCCAGGAAAGATTTGATGTCCTAGGTTGCTATTTTGTCATTGTCAGTCGATAAACAAAAGTATCCAATCAGCCGTGTTGAACTGTAATGCTGTAAATGTCAGTAATAAGTGTTCAAACCCATTTATTGATCACACCTTTAGTTCATTCATGTCTGTTTCATAGAGGTTTCAGAGTCGCTCTGAATGTGAACCTGGTTGTTTGCCCTTTGTAATCTTTCATGAATAAGGAGGAAAAAAAGGTTCCTGTTGCTTTCTTGGCTTTAATTTGATCTATTCATTTTGTAATGTTTCATGTTGACTTTAAGTGAATCGTATTATTTGTCTCAGACAGAACATTCTTACCTGAAATATTACACTTTTAACATGCAGAAGAGCCTCATTCATTTTCTGTCCTGAATATAACGTTTATCAGTGGGTTGCAGTATTTTCTCATTGTAGCCAATTTCTTGTACAGTTTTATGCAAATTTCACATGGATGTTTATGACTATCTGCTGCCACAAACGATTTAGAATTTCTGTAGATAGAAATTACTGTGCAATGGAAAATAAAACTATTTAAAAATCTTTTCTGTGTTTTCTGGCTCTAGTTTTTTTAATTGTCCTATTTTATTAAACGTATAATGTGGGATGGCACTTCAGAAAATATCACAAAAGTTTTATATATATGTGATTTGTATTCTTGTAAGAAGAGCATTCTCATTTGCACTGTTTGCTGAGATTGGTTGGATGCTGAAGCCTGACCACGCCCACTACAATGATGTCATGCAAATTAAAGGCCAGCTGAAATGCCTTGAAATTCACAGTATTATTCAGTGTGTTGATGCAATTTGCGCTGAAACAGGAAGACAGGGCAGGACATATTGAACAGCTCCTTCCCTTTTTTTAAATAGCCAATAGCATTTAATTTATATCACAGCTCGGCCAGAGCTGTTGAGCTCAGTAAAGCCGCAGTTTCCTCCTATTTAACCGTTTCTCCTCCTAATCTCCTCAATATCGCTTTAAAATATAGCATTCTGTGCAGAATTCAGAATTCTCTGATACGTTTTGTGGAATGCTCCGACTCGCGCATATGATCTAGACTGTGTTTGCGCTGCGGCGGTTCCTGTGACACTAACGTGAAACCAGACTTAAATAGCCCCAATGGAAACACTTTCTAAATTGTTCCCTATCCCCTATATAGTGCACTATGTGCCAGTCACCATGTAGAAAATAGTACATGTGTGATCAAATGACCCATTTTAGCCACAGCTTTTCTGTTTATAATGTAGGGGGCGGGACGCCTTCGATTCTAGAGAGCATTTGATTGGACAGAAAATCTGATGAGAAACTGAAGTGCAGAGTGATGTCATCAAAATCATTTAACCATATTGGCAGAAGTGAGAGACTGTCAGTTTTAAATGCTTATATCTTCTAAATGTGAATTTTGTCATTGTTTTAAAGCACACTAGTTTATAGATAACAGCAAGGCTAACATATTCATACTAAAAGCCAAAAATCTTTCCTTTTGATTTTCAGAATGACAAAGACCTTTGAAAATGGATATATCAGACAAAAACTAACAATACTTTTAAACTTAACTGGTTAAGAAATTGTAAAAAAAAAAGAAAAATCAATATTTTTTTTCTTTTCGCAGTGCATTTCTAAAAAGCATGGAGGCTCATCTTTTCTACTGCCAAATTAAGCAAGCGTTATTGGCTTGGAAAAAAAATATTCCATCACAATTTTCCTCCACACATTTTTTTGTGGAACAATTGCCTGATTTTATAAGGAATAAATCCTTATTTTTGTGCAAATGGTTTGAAAAAAATATATACTTTGTCATGGATTTATTTATTCCTATGAAGACTTTGAGTTTTTACAATTTTACCATTCCATTTAAAGAGTTTCAGCAAGTTGTAAAAGCTATTCCAAATGAATTAAAACATTTCATGAAAACTCGCCTCACTTTCGGAAGTAACAAAAGGAGGCTTCCTGAGCTAATAGTTGATGGTATCAAACCATTTTCCCCTTCCTGTAATAATACAAATATTAGATAACATTTTCAATCCAAACATAAAATCTCTCCTAGAGGGAATATATATATTTTTTTGGAATGCAGATCTCTCATATTTATTGTAAATAAGCATGGTTAAATACATATGTTGTATATTTTGAACAAAGTTAAAACGATAATTCACATTTACCCACATAATGTATCCTTATCAAAATTCATGGACATTGACAACATTCGCTTTTTGTACGGTACATGAGGAAGACATGGCTCTTTTTTTTTTTTTTTACTGTGATTTGTGGTCTGTTAGTATTTTTGTATTGTTTTTTTGCCTCAAGAGATATTAGTTATCTCTAAAATATGTTTACACAGACAGAGGCAAAATTTTGAGTATGTCGTGAACTTCTATATTTTGCATGGTAAATATTACATCCATAAACGAAAATTGCAAAATGCATACCTAAATGTAAATTAGTTAAAAAAGTCCTTAATGTTTAAAACAAAATAAATTATTAACTTTAACTTCTTTACAATGCAGTGACTGTTACATTCTACTGATGTATTTAAAGGGGAATCAATCAGGAAAGTTTGTTGTCCTATTTATGTCCCACATTTGCTTGGTAATTGACCCACTGATCATGTAGGTATATATGATACAGTATTGATATAGTATTTC
Source organism: Rhinichthys osculus (assembly GCA_029959095.1). Taxonomy (NCBI): domain Eukaryota; kingdom Metazoa; phylum Chordata; class Actinopteri; order Cypriniformes; family Leuciscidae; genus Rhinichthys; species Rhinichthys osculus. The sequence goes on along the minus strand of JARWKJ010000012.1, from coordinate 13,870,964 downwards.
AAAGAAATTTATGAAAAGAATGCTGTTACACTATAAAAGGCCACAAGGAGGGGTAGTAAGACAATGAAAATGTTGCTCTGAGGCACTACTCTGAATGAGAAAGTGAAGAAGGTGTGGACAAAATTTGCAGGTTTAATTTGAAACACAAAACATTTATTTTTTCACACACACACACACACACACACACACACACACACACACACACACACACACACACACACACACACACACACACACACACACACACTATATATATATATATATATATAGGCTTTTATTTTTTATGTTTTGTTAGTTTTTATTGATTAATATTTCTATTTAACTTTAATGTATTTATATTTTTTTAGTAATTAGTGCTAAATCTTAAAAAATATATTATTTCAGTAGTTATCAAAGGAACATTTCTAATTTTCATGTATTTCTTTTAAATTTAAGCTTTTCATCTAATATCTTAAAAAGTATTTTATTTCAGAGTTATCAAAAGAACATTTCTAATTTTCATGTATTTATTTTAAGTTGAAGCTTTTCATCTAATATTTATATTTTATTTTAATCCAACTTTGATTCATCTTAATTGACGGAATATGTTTTAGTTTATGATAACAACAACACTGTTTAAGGCCAATGATGTACACTGGTGTTTTGTCTGTAGACCAGAGGTTTTTAATCTTTTAAAGATGCCACCCCCCCACAAATATGATCATCCTCATGTTAGGGACCCCCATCCTAAAATTTAAAAGGCTATCATGTATCTTTTATAAACACTCAATTTAATATTATAAATTACAATATTATACGTTACATATTTTTCTATTCACTATATTAATGCATGCTGTTTATTTAATTTTAAGCTATTTTTTTATTATTTACATTAATAAATATTTATTTACTTTAATAAAATTTGATTGTTTAATAACTAACATTTTTTTTTACATCACATTTCTAATTATTATTATTTATTTATTTATTTATTTTTTTTTTTTTTACAGTTTTCCTCTAGATTTTTCAAACCCCTGATCCCAACACCCTCCACCCCAGACTAAAGAGCAAAATAATATCTGTTTTACGCGATTTGAAGGCAGGGGGCACCATGAGACTGTACCACAGCACGTACAGCAGCGCTTCTGCTTCAAATCCTATATTACAGCATCAGAGACCAGCGGAGAGGAGACACGCGCTCCTGCGCAACACGCACAGCAGACAGCAGCCCACAGTTACCTCGCGCGCACCTTTACCTGAAAGTCACAAAGTTTTGGATTAAAACGATACGAGAATACATTCTACCTATTTGTTTTAAGAAACGCCATGCCAGGGTTTCATTTATCTCAAACTCTGACAAACTGACAGTTTTGACAGCGCGTGCTCAGATTCAAACCGTGTCTGTTTACCAACCGTCGCCTCGTTGAGGAAAGCCGATCTTTTGCTACACCAACGTGATTACGCTGCTCAGCAAATATTGGCTAGAAGTCTGAAACCACATGTGCTCGTCTCCAAACCGGAGAGACGCGGTTTCATTTGTCTTCAGAGAGGAAAAGAGTTGGCTTTAAGCCGTACTGACAGACACAAGGGAAGGACGGTCTCGTGAGAGCGCTGGAGAAGACCATTGGAAATCCACGCGGTGCGTAAAATTCACGTTTATTCTTGGCACTGCTGTGGGAACAGTAGAAATAAACGGGAGGAAAATGTAGTCTTTGTGGATGGTTATTATCAGTATAGCCACTTTTGACGCCAACCAACCATTCCCGGTGAAGGGGGGGCGGTAGTTGTGGAGTAGCCTAACGTATACAGCAATGCCAAGTTGAAGGGTCTCGACATTGTCAGTATTGATAAACGCTGAAGTGCCCGGCACCGTCTTTATTATCAATCATGTTCTCTTGGATATTTTTTAAGCATCTCCTGCTACCAAAAAGTGGAGAGAAACACTGAATGAAGATGACGCTTTGACTAGGATATTTACATAAACCGCGGGCGCACGCGCTGGCAGTCACCTGCTCACAAAGGTAATCTCACCTTTACGCTTAAACACCATTCAAAATGATGACCAACGGGCCCAACATCGTCTACGAATGGCTGAAAACCCTTCAACTGTGTCAGTATGTCGAGTCTTTTGTGGACAACGGATACGACGACTTGGAAGTTTGCAAACAAATCGGAGACCCGGACTTGGATGCCATCGGGGTTTTCATCCCGCACCACCGCCAGCGGATTCACGACGCGGTGCAAAGGTTAAAAGACGACGATAAGGAGACGGCTACCGGGCTTTATTTTACCCTGGAGCCGATGCCCCCGGTTTCACCTATTTACACGAGTCGCATGGCAGAGCAATATGAGTCTAGGCTGCGGGGCTCCAGGTCATGGACTGAGCAGAGCAGTGATAGACCCGTGCGCAGCGTGGGGTACATGGGGGCGTCCAGGAATCTGACGCTGGGGAACCGCAAGGAGCTGGAAATCTACCCCAAACTGAAGCTGAAGATAATGATTAGGGATAAACTCATTAGGGACGGGATAAACCTTGCCAGGCAGCCATACTCTAATAAGGTGAGTAGTTGTGTTTAATTTTTATCCCGCGTCGGTATAAACCACCTGGCTTGTCCTTGAATCAGAGCTTTGGATTCTAAACAGCCTCTGTTCAAGACAACACGCTATGAATAGAACCTCATGTGAGTTTAGGATCCATGTGATTAGAAGACGAGGGTAATATTTGCTGTTTGGTTTCGATGCAGGGATATGGAGGTTTGATGACTGAAACATTGCCCTAATCTGGTTTCCAAAATATGATCAATACTTTACTGACCGAATTTAGACTCACCATACGTTTCTAATGGCTTTTTGGGATCAGTAGGTGAGCTACCATCGATTTGCCTGTGCTGGAAATGCCCTCACCCCGCATATATCCACCAATCAACATAACAACAACAGATAATTCATACCTGACACAAGCTGGAAGTTCATGGTGGGAACAGAAAGAAAAAGAGAAAGCCTCAGAGAGGTTTGGTTGGTTTGTGAATGTTGCAACCCTGTATCAGATTAAGTATTCATTATACTTTATTATAGGGATTTAATGAGGGGGATTTGCTTGAGGTAATAATGGGATTTATATGTACAACAACTTAACGCTCTTAGATGATCCCTGGCCTTCAAAGATAGGTGTTTGAGTTCACACCACAGTGTTTCCTTTTTGGAAAAAAAGCATCTATCTTCTGAGTGTTTTTTAGTTCTCAGCAGCTAGGTAGTAAAATAAAAAATCTGTTTCCAGATTCCACACTATTAGAGGCTTTAATTTTTACAAGTGTCATCCTGCTTCTCTTTATCCATTTATTGGAATGGATTATCGGAGATTTGTATTGTTTTAGCCTACTTGTAATGTGTACTGTATACAACAACTTTTTGATTTATTTTGATTAAAGTAATGATGAATATTAATGACAAATCAGTTATTAAGTCACAGAATCCATGTACATTAGTCAAGACAAGAGAGTGAAAACTACAGTATGACATTTTTGAATAATAAGCACAGATGAAATATTATACTGACTTAAAGGGATAGGCTAGTTCACCAAAGATGAACATTTTGTCATCATTTACTCACCCTCATTTTGTTCCAAACCTATGACTTACTTTCTTCAGCAGAACACAAAAGATATTTTGAAGAATGCTGAGGTCAAACATTTACCCATTGACCCCTGAGACATTTTTCAAAATATCTTTGTTTGTTTTCCACAGAAGAAAGTGAGTTATACAGGTTTGGATTTTTAAATTAAATTTTGTTGTTGGGTAATTCTCAGACTTATACCCATTTTTGGGGAGTTTACTGAACTTATTGTCAATAGGCAACATGTGAATTTACGTTGTTGGGTAATTCTCTGACTCATACCCATTTTTGGGGGTTTAATGAACTTATTGTCAATAGTCAACATACTATGAATGTCCAGTTCTGTGATCTGTCTTTTGCACTTCTGTTTCACTCTCTAAAATACATACTTCTGCTTCCTTACCCACATTCTCACACATCCATTCCCCTGTCACACCTTATAAATGAGTCGCCATTGTTCTCTCCAATACCAACAAGAAAAATGAATGGCTTCATCTGCTTCTGTTTACAAGTCAATTAGAGCAAATATTTTTATAACCTTCGATCTTTTTAAGTCACACCATGAACAAAATATTCATGCTCAAATTACTAGCATAGTTGACTATTTTCCAATTAATATTTGAATTAAAGGGATGGTTTCAAGAGTGTCCTGGCCCGGGACTATGTCCCGGAGTACTACAAATCACGGCACTACAAGTAACGCCTAATATTTTATGTTTCATACTTCACAAGATTCGAAAGCAATATGCCCTATATAAACTTTTTATATATAAAACAAAATAAATGTACTTGAAAAGATTGTTTTATGACATCCACTTGTAGTAACTTGTAGTAGCAGGTGTAACTTGTAGGGGGGGTTTGTAGTACTGTGGGATGCAGACAGACCCTTCTCGATAGTTTGCCTGTATGATAGCATTGTGTACGGGACAGAACAAAATGTAGTCATTATTCGCTCACAATCTTCCCCTGCGGAGAGCTGTTACTGTGACCGCATCATTGTACTTATTTGAGTTCATTGTTGATTTTACTGTCGTCTTGTTTTAGCAAAATAAATTAAAATTAAGATTCCGATCCTCACACATCAACGCAAGTATTTAAAACGGTTCATTTGTTTCAGTCTGTTCAGAAAGTTCCTTGTATGTGTCTTTTTACTTTGAAACGATAAGCTCACAACATATGTTCCCTCAGGCACTCATTGAACATATGTTTGGACAGAATGAACCACACAGTTGTGTGGAGTGTTCAATTCATTGTTGATTTACGAGGCAACAGTTTATTACGGTGTTAAATCAGGGAAGTAATTGTAATGTTTTCAGTTCCCATGTGATTCTGAGATAGTGCTGACGTTTTGTGTCAAAGCTTCATTGCTGTGGTACATCTGTATACTGAGGTTTCAGTAGGCTAAGTAAACTTAAATGGTGATGATGTATTTGTGTTGCTCTTAAGATTGGATTTCGCCATAGGGTGGAAGTCTTTTGTGTGATATTACGCTGGTGGCTTTTCAAGTCCTCATGAGTGTCTAGCTACTGTGTCTAGTCATTGTGAAGTAGATTGTGGGAAACGGGTATGTAGTGTGTGAAATGCATGTTGCAGTGCAAATGATTTACTTGTCCTTGAGGATATTTTTTTCTGTGGCTTGCTGAAAGAAGTTGTCTGCTACACACATACAATGAAAATCGGCATTAGCTTTCCTCATTTCTTGTTGGGTTGTTTATCCACAAATAGATTACAGTAGTTTAATGGCTTATTGTGGTGTTTTTGTTTATAGCTGACCTATGAAAACTCTCTACTAGCAGCTCTTAATAGATCCTTCAATAGGCTGTGGAATGTCATCCCCTCACACGCCAGACCATACTCCTTTTTATGACTCCACAAATGACCTTAGGGGAGCAATAAATAGCCATAGCGCTTTCCTTAACTACAGAAGAGGTTTATTTTTTTAATGATGTCTTATCGGTTTTACTGACAGGATAGATCCGTTAATGCATACTGATACAAACACACAATGTCCATGAGTATCACTAGTTTGTTAAAAAAAAGTAGGTTATGTTCTTTATCTACCATCAGGCTCATGCTGACAGGCAGCACATATAGGCTACCCTATATGGTCTTAAACTGAGCTCTCTGCATGGAGATAATATAGGGGTTCATATAATTCTTTTTTTCCACTGGGAGAATGCTACAGAAGTAAAAACCACAATCACACTGACTCTTAATCTCAATCTCCTTATGAAAAATCAGCACTCCGTTAAAGACCGTCCTTTTTCTTTTCTGTGTGCTTTCTGAAGAAGCATCATGCCTGTTCAAACTGAGCCAACTGTATTTAGATGCAGTCATATCTTTACCAGGTGATTTGATTTAAACTGAAAATTCTGTCATCTACCTTCCACCAGGATGTTGCTCGAAACTCTTGATTTAAAAAAAAAAAAAAATCATTATTTTTTTGTTTTGTTTTGTAGAACAGAATACCCAAAGTTTTCTTTTTCCATTCAAAGAAAATTAGTTTATGAGAAACTCAAAGCAGAGTGGCTGTCAATTACAATGCAAATTTCAATTTCAGAACTACAAGTGGCATTATATATGACCCAAGTAGTTTTCTAAATATAGTATTGGTCTTATTGTGAATATTTAACTTTTTTCAGTTTTTTGGACCTGGTCATTTTTAATCAAAATGTTAAAACTCGATCTTCTGGTGAAATGTCAGACTTCTCTCTGGTATGTCGTACAATTGAGACTTTTAAAAGTTTTTTTTGTCATGTTTTACTGCCACCAACTTCCCTAAAAAAAATTTGGTGCATATGACACCCCTCCAGAGAGTGATTTTCACAGTGTTGTGATGCTTCCAATATGGTTCACAGAAAGAGATGAGGTTTAGAGATGCATGTGGACAATAAGATTGTAGAAGGCTTACATAGGCTAGCTGCTTTAAATGATTTCGTTTTGTATTCATTGTGTTGAGTTTGATTCTATAAGTGTCAGCAAGCATTGCCATGTTATGTTAATGGAACTCATAACCTCACAGACTTTAAATTTCCCTCTATTTGCCCACAGACCTCCCACAAAGCTTCTTTCCATTAGACAGCTCTGTCAGTTTTTATTTGAGTTGAACTTCAGTCAGTGTGCTCAGCCATGGACAGAACATAATTGTCGGATTACTCATATGGATTTTATATTAACAGAAATACTGGAAAATTGATACTTGGAGATTCGCAGTCGATAGTGTTTGCTCTGTCTGTAACCTGGTGAGGAAAAATAGTGCTTTGATGTCTTGATAATTAGTGCACAAAAATTAAAAAATAATAAGTTAATGTGTTGTAGAATAACAGCTAAATAATTTATAATTGGTCATCAGAACATACACAAGCTAATTTTTTACATTAATTGGTAGAATTTCTCCAGATGAAAGGTGCTGCAAGCAAGCAAAAATAAGCTGAAATCCTCAGAATAGTCAAATAATTGATCAACATATGATCTGTTGTTCTATGAGAGATTATAGCTTATGTTTGATTGTTGTGTATAGATTATTTGTTTCACTGGTCTCAGTTGGATGTGGCTGCTAATTGTGTTGCAGGAGCCTCGAGTTCTTTATTTACATTATTTTGCTTAACAGCTGTTTATTTGTTTTTAGTCAAATTGGCCTCTAATACTCGTTGTTGTATAAGTGCAGTTTATGACAAGTCTGCAAATCAGCATGTGGCAGAATGGCATCTGTCATACACTAAAATAACCCACTATATTGTATATCCCATAGGGCAGCATAGCTGCATGTACAACAGCTGCAATATGACTGTAGAACTGCTCCATATGGCACAAACACATTCATGTCATGTGTTAACAACGAATCTCCAGGCATCATATAACATGTCAAAGAATGGCCCAACTGGGAGATTTTATTGTGGGTGCATGCACAATCTGTTAAGTTTTGTCACACAAATGAATGCTGCACACATAGGAACACAAAAGAAGAAAAAGAATAGAATGCATGAAATTAAATGCAATGAAAAAAAAGAGAAGTATTTTAAAATAGATGCATAAGATCATCCTTTTGTTCCTTTAGTGCCCTTGCTGTTTGTTAAAACATTATTTGCTGTACCATTAGTGTGATGTTTACAAAGTGAGAGTGCAGTGAGATGAAAGATAGAGAGGCCTGGTTTTTTTCTCCCTTATTGCCGAACATTCTTCCCACCTGTTTTGGAATTCTTTGAGACTTCCCTCTATGTTGCCATGGTGACATTTACATAAACACATTGCACCAAAGAGAGGAAAATGGGGGTTGATGCCATCTAATTACCTGTGATTTATGATGCTCTTTGACAGGTTCTGCACAGGACACATTTATTCAGCTTTAATCCTTATTATACCATTATTGGTCACATTAAGGCTTGTGCTTGTGTGCTTGTCTGCTCATGGAGTTGTGCTTTTCTTTTACAGCAAATTGAATTCTAAACCCAGATGCGCTTTTCTTTGATTTTTGACAAGTGCGATGATGACGACGGATTTTCAGATGGGTTCTGTTCAGCGTACAGAAAACGAGGGAGGACAGATGAAATAGGATGGGGATGTTGGTTGCCATGGCAACATTTAGTGGTAGTTTTTGTATTAGGATTGTGAAGTGGTGGTGGTTTGTGGATTTTCACAATCCAGCAATTTCTAGAATTTCTTAAGATTAGTAGTAATATCATTTCCCAGAATTTTGCAGTAAATGACTTTCCACTTTTTTTTTGATACAGTAATATCCAGGTTTTCTGTTTTACGAAGGGCAGAATACTGAACAAGGCCTGTGTTGCTGTTTGCTTCTGTGTGTCTGTTTGTGTGATAGTTTGGGTCCTCACTGTAATTCTTACTGACTGCCAAAGGACACTGGCCACTACACACACACACACACACACACACACACACACGCCCGTGCACACACACACACACACACACACACACACACACACACACACACACACACACACATTATTTCACAAACATACATTATTTCACAAACATATCTTAGAAAGCAGAGCAAAATATACAGTTCTGCTCATAGATCTCATTTACTGTCAATTAAATGTCTCAAAAACATCCAGTTTTGTTCTTCCTCTTTGTTTCAGCTTGGTACCTTGTTAACACAGCTGTGATTCCTGGCAGACTGATGATAATATTTGCCATCATCTGTGATCTGTTAAGCTCAGTGATGAGTTGATGGAACTTGATTGGTTGAAATCCGCATGTAAAGGCCAATACACTGAGGCACAAAAGAAATATTTCATGTAAATGTCAGGCAGTGAATCATCAGTCCGTTGGTCTGATGATCTCAGCTTGTACAAAAGCGAGTCCTTGCTGAAGAGAAAAAAGCTTTCAGGCTATTGAACAGCTTTATAGCCCCTTCATTTCCTGTCAAACTCTCCAAACTTGCAGTAACAGTTGGTCATTTTGTGTCTCTGCTACTGGCTATGTTTCTACAGATGGAGCCAATGGAATCGTAGAAATAAATGGTTTTGTCAGTATTTATTTGAAGCATCATTTACCTTCTACTAACTTGATTATTTAATATCTCATTAATTATGCTCTGCTTCTGTGCTTCTATTCTTCTCAGGCGCCTGACCGTCGCCCCTGCATCCACGAGACGTGACCTTGTTCTTCATGGCAGAGAAAATTTACATTTCAATATGCATGAAGGAGCAACTAAACAAAATCTGTGATTATAATTAGGGAATGGTAATCAGAGCTATCTAATGACAGGGGTTGGGAAAAGACAGGTGTTTGTAACTTAAATCAAAAAATGACAATCATTTTAGGGCAAATACATGGCGATAGTAAAGTGGGACATTCAATGGTTGATTTGCATACTCAAATACCTGCACATATCCAAACAAAGATCATTTACACGTCTAGGCACCAAATCCATCCTATCTTTGTAGAAAGGGACAAAGTACTGCTATCAAAGCATTGTATTAAATTTATAATTCACCAGAAGTGAAGATTGCCATTTATTTGCTGACTCTTTAACACAAAAGGAAAAATACTGGCTTATTTTCCCCCCGCTGCAATTGCAAATAATGGAATGCTTTCAAGCTAAAATGTTTCTCATTTTTTGGGTCAACTGCTCCTTAAGAAAAAAATAATCTGCATTTTTTGATGCATTTAGAAAGGCCAAGAATATACCATGGAAAATCAATAATAATTAGCTTTATATCTGCCTTATGTAGTATGTAAATCAGACAGAAAAAAGCAATCTGAAGAAAATGCTGCACTTCAGCTGAAACCTTTTATTTTTCGCTGAATCTTATGTAACATCAGAAATGCAGCAAAGAACACAATTAATATCGGAGTAAAATAGTTTGACATTTTTGGTGTCACTGGCCTTATTCACAATGATTGATTATCCAAGGACAATGTGCATGTTCTTTAAAGAGCCAGAGGTTATGACTGAATTGTAGGAAAGCCATTTGTGGTTTCAATAAAAAATTGCATTTAGTCTGTGTTAGATGCCTTAGCCATGATGGAAATAAAATGAAAGGTCAGAGGTTGTAACATTAACAACTATTAATGTTTCAACCATTTAACAATTATTATGTTAATAAGAGGATTTGTGTTGGAACCTGTATTTATTTGATATGTGTGAAGTCTGATTGACATAGATTTGAATAATGATTTGAATGACCAAATAGAAGGGGCGGAGTCTGGCCTATAAAAGGGGAGGCCAGACTCAAATTCAGCACTTGTTAACCAAGTCAACAGCGAGCGTGCAACTGTGGTGCCGTAAGCAAACTACCAGAGCGAGTATATTGAGGATACCCTTTGTGTAGCCTATATTTTGTTTATATATATTTTTCATCTTTATTTTCCAGTTTGTTTCTTTGACACTTTATATTTTAGGGTTTTGAAGATTACACTGTATATCTTCACACCATCACTTGTGGACTATTGTATATATCTTCGGTGCTCTAAATAAATTACACCTTGCACGACAGTGCTATTGTGAGTAGAGCCATCCTTTTCTTTAATTTATCTTCCTCACAAACGGACCCTCACGCTACCCAAAGCAGATCTTCAGGGCTCGCTTTGTAACAACATTCAATCAGATACAGGTCTTGTAGTGCTATTGCTTTGTCACACATGTGATTTGATTCTGTGATGGCAATGTTTCATCGTTCAATAATGTGGTGGAAGAAAAGCCAGTTACAGTAGTTTGATGTTTTGGTGAGAAACTTTAGTGTTTAAGAGCCTATAAAGGACTTTTTGGCTCCTTTGTGTCACTAGTTGTCACCATAATGATGCTATAGCATCACAAAATGTTTTCATAACATGATGTGGGTGTTGCATCAGTAATAATGATAAACTCCTTTCGCCGGATGACTGCATCTTATAATAAACGTGACCAGGGTAGACATTTGTATGGTTATTGTGAGGAATGATTAAAAGGATTATTGTAATTGAAGTAAATCAATTTAGTGGAGAAACCGTTCCTCGATTACATTAGGACTGGATTGATTGACAGTATAATTGCATTATAAATAATTTTGGTTGTTTACAAGCTGTATGTAGTTCATCTGTGATGCTCTTTACTCTGGGCTAGTGACAGCATGGTTTTGTATGCATTTATAATTCCTGCAGTATTTTTGTGTATACATTTCTTTTTATGTTTGAGATTCTGAGAAGGCAAACTACATTTTCAGATTAAATGTTTCCTGGTTTATGAAAATGTTAATTTGCAGACTGTGGAGTTATTGATTTGTAAAAAGAAGAAAAAAAGGAAACCTTTATGGCATTTACCCACCATTCAAAAGTTTGGTAATGTGTTTTTTTTTATGTATTTTTTTAATCATCAAGGGTGCATTATATTGACCAAAAGTGACAGTAAAGACATAAAAAATGTTACAAAGGATTTCTATTTCAAATGAATGCTGTTATTTTAAACTTTCTATTCATTAAAGTATCCTGAAAAATGTATCTCAGTTTTTACAAAAATATTTAGCAACACATGTTTTTACACTGAATACTAGAAGATTTGCTCCATCCCATAAATAAATTACAACCTAAAATATATTAGTGACCCTATTGTGGATTTTTGAAAATGACCTTTCATCTAGTGCAGGGGTTCTCAAAGTTTTGATAGGTGAGGGCCAATTTAGGAACCCAACATTGAACTGAGGGCCGCCAAAGTGGCGGGGGAGAAAACGAAGAAAAAAAAACTGAAAAGAAAATCCCATTTGAAATTATTTTAATGACCAGGTTGCATCTCTACAGTTTACATTAGTTGCAATAAACACATTTTAATTCATAACTGAGGCTAAACCTGGCAAAACTTGTGAAAATTTTGGGGGGGAGAGAAAGAAACTTTTAAAATAGAAGCTTACCAAACAAGTCATCATCATCATTCATTTCTATCATTGCTTGTCAGTCGCGTTTCCATTATTGCAGATTTGCATATTATTATCTATCTTTTTTAACCCGTAACTGAAAAACGAAAAATGAACGGTTGTTGTCTTTTTAAAACGCAAAGTTGAACAAAATTTTAATTTGAACTGGCTTCACCAACTGCTGCGCAAAAAAAGTAAATATCGACAGACTTTTTCAGATTTTTGTTTAAATGACTTTTTGCCCCTTTATTAAACATTTTAAATATTCACAAATTAATATGGAAAACATGTCAATTTTACTGGTTTTCTAAGGCCAAATTAGAACCTGGAATTTATATTTTTCCCGCAGTGATGAATGAGAAGAGCCATATAGCCTGTACGTGTCTGATCTAGCCTGATTTATAGGTGAGTTATAGGCTAATGATAATAAATGCGTCTGAAAAAACAGCGAGGCATTTTAATTGTTTATTAATAAACTATTGTTTTCTAAGTGTCGGCTAAAAACATATCTCCATCTCCGCTGTTAAGCAGATGCGCTTTTAGAGAGAAATCCACCTTTCATACGGATTACATAATCAGGTATTTGCTTTCGATTCGAGTTTGTTCGTTTAAAAGTGCACATTTTAAGCTTTAGCCTACATAGGCTATATTTTGTTTGCTTTTTAACATTGCCAACATGTTTTTCCAGCACATGTGTCTAGCAAGTAGGCTACACTCACAAATACATTAAATTAACAGAATGTAGAAACGAAAAATGTCTCAGATGATCCACTGTTTATGACTGCAAGATTCTAAGTTAAGCATGATGTGACTTGCTAACGTAGCATTCTATCATGATAACGCGACTTCTAGGAGTCTTATCCGTGCTGCACACCCCTAATTAATGCTCCTAACCTTGAAAGATTACAGAAGCTAGGTTTAACTGTAACAATATCCTGGGTAACCACTAACCAGGATCACCAGTTAATACTATTTTCCACAGTAGAATCTGCATTTGAAAGCCTGGTCAGTCACTACTACTGCTAGTTATTTGTGTGGCTAGTTATTTTTGCCTACTTACACTCTGCTTTATGAAAAGCTTCGTATGTCCCCTTTCTTCTTCTTGGGTGACATAGCTGATCTACAAAGTACAAAAAGGGGCAAAAAAACGGAATATTAAAATGTTTTACTCTGGCCTTTGTATATGGCAGGCAGAGAGACAGCCCTGGTAACTTACCGTCGGCGTCGTCACGCGCACGCGCACACACACGCACACACACACACGCACACACCACCCGCTCGCTGCCAGTGAGTGCAAGCACAAAAAGTAGTCCCGGCCCGCACGTGTAGCCTGCCTGTCAGATACCCCGCCGCCAATCGAATTGCGGCGTATCTTGTACTGTCGTCGTCCTGGCCGTTGGAATCGATCCAAATGCAGCGCAAATATCAAAATAGCAGTTCAAATGAGCTTGCTTAATATTGGTGGGGACAAATTTGTCATCTCAAAATATTGATTGGGACTAGTACCTAGCGTCCCCCCCCTAAACCTACGCCCTTGCCTAGGCTACTGATTGTTTTATTTTATTTGACAAAAGCACGTTTTCTTGTTATGAGTTTACACAAATAGAAGTAGTTGCGAATAATGCATTATTATTTTCTGTATGACCAGAAATGTTAGACTAGTTTAAGTTGTTTCCACTGTTGATAGGAAAATGCAAGTGTTCGCGCCCGCGAACATTTTGAAAGGTAATGGAAACGCGGCCATTAATAAGCTTGACATTGTTAAGATTATTATTAAGTCACATTGAATATTGATTACTTGGTCAACATACCCTTTTAAATTGCAATGGGATTTGTGGTGCTGGTTTCGGTTGGCCACGATTCCTATTCCTGTGTAGACAACCACTGTTCCTGGTGGCCTTGGGAGTGAGGTCAAGTGCGATCGGTCGGTCGGACCATGTAATTACCGCTTATGCCTATGGATGCCGCTAAACACCACTAAACGGAGATTTTCATTTTTTCAAAGCAATAGTTTTAACAGTTTTACAGATGTTATCGCGGGCCGCCAGAAATGTTTCGGCGGGCCGCCATTGGCCCGCGGGCCGCACTTTGAGAACCTATGATCTAGTGTGTAACATACTGTAGCTCTAAGTGAATGAAAACATCCTGCAAAGTTTTAAATCTGAAAGTGCACCGTATATAAAGCTATTGTCTTTCAAATGTAAGAGTCGACTCTGAGTCAATGAAATGAATCGTTTTTCAAACGAGTCATAAGCCGTTTCGTTGTGACGTCAAGACGAAACATTAGCATTTTGCCCGTCCACTTATTGCGTGCGCAGACACCAGGGAAAACTTGAACCTCAAACACTGCAGCTTATTCCTGTGGATACTGGAAAGCATTATGTCGAGAAGACGCTGTGCTCTACAATGTGACGGTAAAGCCAGTTTTTTTCACTGCCCAAGGACGAGCATGTGAAGAATCAGTGGTTAAAATTCATCTTTGCCACGATACCACAGCAGTATAATCCTAAACTTTTGCTGTGTTCCCTTTATTTTACTGACGACTGTTTCTCAAATCTCGGAGTTTTAAAAAATAAACTCATCTTTGCCACGATACCACAGCAGTATAATCCTAAACTTTTGCTGTGTTCCCTTTATTTTACTGACGACTGTTTCTCAAATCTCGGAGTTCAATGAAGGATTCGCAAACCGCTTGCTCTTGAAAGATGGTGTTCAAAATACTTTAGTTTTATATAGTGTAGGTCTCCTGCTAACTGGTTAACTCACATTATTACTGAAATACTTCTGCTGATCAGTTGTGGGCCACTATTTCCTAAAACTGTGTCTATTAACGCGGATTGTATGTCGTTTTCACTACTTTGAGGAAAGATTAAAGGGATACTCCACCCAAAAATTTAAATTCTGTCATCTACTCACCTCCAAGTTGTTGCAAACCTGTATGAGTTTCTTTCTTCTGCTGAACACAAAGGAAGATATTTTAAAGAATGATTGGAACTTTGGCACCATTGCCTTCCATAGTATTTTTTTTCTACTATGGACGTCAATGGTGCCAAACAACTGTTTGGTTCCAATCGTTCTTCAAAATATCTTCCTTTGTGTTCAGCAGATGGGTGGAGTATCCCTTTAAGCATGGAGCAAGATTTGTTTTACCAACGTTTATGTTACATCAGTCATTCACTAGAGCACGGCTAATGGATGCGCTGTTATTGATACATTTTCCACATGTTCACCGCAATAAATTAGAAAAATACTCGGTAAATAAATAAGTACAAGTAAAATAATCGGTTTGTTGATGGACATGTACTTGTTAATGTTGATGGACATGTACTTGTTAATGCTGATGGTGAGGAATTACAGTTGCAACATCTCATAATGTACCTCAAACTGAGTAGTGTATCACTAAGAAACGTCCTGCTAGAGTTGTCCTTGCGATGGAGGTTCGGGTTGAATAACTAGTTCTTCCAGTGTTTCATCATCGGACTCGCGCTCGGATTGATATGGTAAAATCGACGTCATTGTTCGTTACTGTGTTTAGTTTATGGTGTAGGAAGCCTCAGGACAGCTGACGTTGTTATGGCAATGGGTGTTTTTTTTTTCTACGCGCACTGTACGCGGCAGACCAATCACAACCAACTGAGCTGTCTGGCCAATCAGAGCAGAGTAGCTCACGGAAAGGAGGGATTTAGAGAGATTGATTCATCTGACGAGTCATTTGAGAATCATTGAAAATGTGGTGATGTGCAAATGTATATTATGAGAAAATTAAAAAAAAAATTGACCTTTGATGCATGTAAACCTGTTGCAGGAGCCTCCAAAACAACATTAGGAAACTTTAAAATAGCATAATGGGGCAACAGAAAGCAGTTATTTTAAAATGTTTTACAATGAAGCCTCGGTGAGGATAGACTTTTTTTCAAAAACATTAAAAGATCTTACCAACCCCAAACTTTTAAATTGTAGTGTACCTGTATGTTATCTTATTTAACTCATTGCTTAGAGGACATTTTCAGTAAAAAGTAGCACACCTTTACACACTCTTCTCATATTTGTCTTTAAAGGTGAGGATAAGGGTTCAGATTGTGCACTGTAATGTTTTTTTTATGAATTCAAATGGTTTGTCATATTTATATTATATGTTTATATTTAGAAGAAAATTATCCATTGCTTCATTGTTTGCTCAGTCTGTTTGGTGCACTAGTTTAGTCGTCCATTGAAATGCAGAAATTTTGGCATCAGGCCATCCTTAAAAATATTTTGGTTTGCAGTAACAGCAAAAAAAAAAAAAAAAAGGGTCGGTAGGTAGGTCTATATATTTTTTTTTCAAGATTCAATGTAAAAAAAAAAGGAAAATTTTGGTCATGGTGATTAGGTCGGTATGAATTTAAACAAATTTGCATATCGTGACGTCACTGACTGGGTCTTCAACCCCCTTCCGGCGCACCATTGCGAACCTCATTCTGATACAGGTTATAGACCACAAACAATTTGAAATCTTTGTAAAAAAAAACATATTTATTGCATTAATTCCAGCTGCATTCATTTGGAAAAAAATAGGCAGAATCCAAAAAAAAAAAAAAAGGAGCCACTAGATTTCAATGAAAGTGGATTTTCAGAGGGAAACAAATAAATTAAAATGACTAATCTCACCAGCGCCGCTCCGACCAATAAAACAGCGCGTTTGGCACCATTCGTTTACATTTGACCCATACTGTTACAAGCCCCCTTTCTGGTCTAGGGGCAGGAAAGGAGGGTAACAAAAAGTTGCAGGGAGAGAGTGAGAGATTTGACCCATAAACATCTGCTATTATTAACGGAAATCAGTGTGGTCAAATAGCTAGGCGCATTGTAGGAAACTATAGGCCGATTAAGTAGTCCTGACATATTATGGAATGGTCTATTTTCTTTTGTGCAATTTAGTACATTTCGGTATGGGATGTGCTGTTTTATTGGTCAGCGCGGCGCTGGTGAGATTAGTTCGCGCCGCGATGACCATTGGCTGGCGCAAGCAAACACTTCTCCTGCGCTGTCGAGTCTGTCGCGCTCGCGCGTCTCGGTCCATTGAGCCACGCAGATTACAAGTCAGCGCAGCGCGAACTCTGTAACAAACCGCGCCGTTTCGTCCCCCTTTCGGTGTGTTTGGCTTCCCACACTTATGTGTGTTTGTTTGTCAGAGCCAGTTGCTGTGTGCCGCGCGTTCGCGGTGGGCATGTCATGACGAGCTGGACGGGCTCCGAGAAAAGGCCGTTAACATCGATTCCCTATTTGACCATTAAGAATTTCGAATAATGAGCGTTATTCGAAATGTAGGCTCATACAGACGTATTTCACAAGCAGCCGCGCCGCAGCCATCATCACCGAACGCGAACCATTGACAGTGAATGAAACGAAGCGAACGCACAGGCCATAGTGTGACATGCGTAAACCAATGGTGTAAACATAATCATAATAGATGACGCCACGGGTTTTTATTTAAAAGAAAGAACGTAGCCTACGCAATTTATATTCACAATACTTACTATAATAAATGTATATTATTTTATTGCATTTGTATTAGTTGTTTGAAGAGTAAAAAAAAAATCGGTCGGTCTTAATGCAAGTTTACAACCGGCAAGTCGGTCGGACTAAAAGGAAAAAAATAATAATAATTGGGTCGGTCCTAATTTGACAGGGTCGGTCGGGTTACGGCAAACAAGAATATTTTTAAGGATGGCCTCAGTGATCAGATATTAGTACTGGCTCTAGTTCTGGTCTTTTCTGCTTTGTATAAATTGAGGTATAAGACCCAAACAATTACACTAATGAGAGATACAGTCATAACTGTTCAGAGAAAATGAAACGTGTCTGCAGCTTAACCCTCTGGTGTCTGAGGTGTTTTCTGGGTCCTGGAGGTGTTCTGACATGCTCTGACATTTGTGCTTTTTCTGATACTTGTGACATTTTCATGGCTAAAGTCTGATTACACTGTATTCAGCATAAACTCTGCTTCAGTAATATGTCAGCAGCATGTGTGTAAAAGTTTTTAGTTTTGAGATAATGACGTTTTTGCGTGGTTTGTGAAAAAACTAAAAAACATTGTCATTGAAATAAGGTCATGAAACCCATACTAATTATTTCTTCACAAGACTTTTGAAAATTGTATCACATAGCCTAGAATATTTGCTTCAAAACTTTGTGAAAATCATCCTGACTTGACTACTCATTCAGATAAGACAATATATTGATTTAAAATTTGTAAGACATGTTTTGTGTAAGAAAGCTTTATGTGGGGAGGCGTTAACCACCCATTAATATTTAGTGTTTTACACCTGAGAAAGACAAAGACCCTCCCATAATGGCCCTATTAGGTGATATCATTATGAGAAGCCTTGCACAAAGAATGAGGAGAGACTTAAAAAAGAATGGCTTTTAGATTGTTTGGATTTATTTACAACACAACATAATCCAAAGATACACAACAAATGACATTAAAGCACATTAGTAAACACACTGATCTAAAGACAGAAACTTGGTCAGTTGGGCTGTGCTCAGAATATCGATACAACGATACATCGTCATGAACTCCTGGCGATGCAAAGAATGCAGCTGATACAGCAGCTGCCGTATCGATACTGTTGTGCTTTTGAATGTAGCCAGGGCTCGAATTTCGGCGTGGGTATTGCGCATAATTTTAATCATTCCCGCAGCTCTCCCACTTATAATGCGAGAAATTCCCGCAAACATTGATTCACTTTAGCATGTAGCATGTAGGTTGTATTAGTAAATGAATCCACAGAAATTATAAAATCAAATCAGTAGTTTTAAAACGTTCTGCGAGACGCAATTTCACAAACAGCGTGAGTTCAATGGTGCTGCGTCTTCTCTCTCTCGTCTCTCAAAACGGGCTGCTCAAGGCAAGCGTCAAGCGCTGGAGCCGGTGCAACTACACGCTCGCGTTTAGGAGTCGGGACATGACGGAATATTCACTTGCATAATCAGGCCAGCATTAAAGTTTACCATTTGCGCGTCTTTAAGTATTACCAGTTTAAACATTCAAACGATTTTAAACTATTCAGTACTTGCGCACTCTCTGAGAGTTGGTTTTCTCTGTGTTCATACATAGACAAGCCACCTCACATACAGCTCGCGAGATTAGATCGCTTTAACAGACTAAAACACGCAAAATTATGTCAAAAATTTCGGTCTAGGTAAGTATTCTCTAAAAACAGTTGGTTATGTCTTAAATAAGCATAAACATTTTTAACAGAAACGGCAATTCGCGGTTGTGATGAAGTTAAGCGAGATATTCTGCTGTCACTCTCTTAACCCTGAGCATGTCAATCAATTGTTGTTTCGGCATAAAAATCTGAAAATGTAATAATTTTATATGATTTCAACATAGAAGAAATGACTTTGACTTTGTCATTTAAGACCCAATTGTTAAATACTAGGTGTTTAAAAGAGTTTGAGAAAACTAAGTTAAATTTAAGTTGTTACCGTTTTTGCTTTTATGGAATGTTTTAAGTTTTGTTTAGTCATTGAGCAGTGTAGACATGCTTCAGTGTCACTATAACTGTCAATTATTGAGGCAGACTTTAAAAGCAGAAGTAAGAGCCATTCTAAACATTTTTATTTATTGTTTTTATTTATTTATTGTTTTTTTATGACAAAAACTAAATTGTTTTTCAGTTATCACAACTGTTATAACGCTGTTACTAAACTCAATTGATCCATATCGTGATACGTATCGTATCGTGATGCGTATCGTATCGTGACATTGTTGGTGATACACAGCCCTATTGTTCAGTCACACACCTTTGTGCCATTCCTAAAACATAGTAGGCTACATACCTGTCATCTCCAAGGTGTTTGATTTTTCACTGATTTTTCACGGGGGCGGAGTGTGTAATGCATTTCACGCACGCCAATTACATTGGCTCGTTTTAATAGTACTCGAAGATGACAGGCTCTCTAAGCGTGATCCCAATCAGTCGACACGTCGACTACGTCTCCGTTCCCTCCTTCAGGGAACGAGGGTTACATACGTAACCGAGACGTTCCTCCGCGTGGATCATTTGCATGTGAACAGCTCTTGCGCGTGTGGGCGTGGTCACATTAGCGCTAATCAGCTCGGGCTGGAGAAACCGTACATGTCGTTGCTTTCATACGAATTACTTAAACAGAGAATATTTGTTTTTGATATGATTTACATCATTTAAAATTGGAGACTTCAAGCTTCGTTTGTTTCAAATATTTGTTTCATATCACAGTGACAAGCATTCGCTGAGTTATAGCTCATTTTCTGTCGTGTTTCAGAATGAACTTCACATTGAGAGAGACGGGAGAACGTGCATCATTTATTTTCTTTATTTTACGAAAAACTCAACATTTTGTTTTTATTATGAGTGTACACAAATAAAAGAAGACATTTAACAGTTTTAAATGATGTGTAACACTTATATGTAAGATCAAAATCAACAGAGTATTTTGAGTTTGTTTTGCACTGATAAGAAAAAAAGCGAGCACATCACGCCGGCGTGATTGCCGACCCCAGAGGGTTAAGGTCAAAGCAGTTACAAGAAAATTTAGATCATCATTAGTACTACTAGAGACAACATGTCTTACCCTAGGGGGTGTAATAATGTGACCCTTCTGAGATGCCAATTGCCAAAATCCACCAAGGGAATCATATGTTTAAGCAAGGTTCAACCTGGCACGATTTGAAGGAAACAATTTAGACTCAGAGACATAGTAAACTTAAGGTGGCTGTAAATATGATATGGAAACATAATCTGATAGTTTTGAGACTTTCTCTCTGCATTCAAGTAGATAGATGCTGTATGTTCCTTGGGGGTACGTATGTCAGCTACAAGTACCTGTAACTAGGGCTGGACAATTTTGGCTAAAATCATAATCGCGATTAATCAAACAAGTTACCTCGATTACGATTATTGAACGATTATTTTAATTTTTTTCTTTCTCATATGTCACAAGGCTTATACTGTAAATCTGTTCAAGGTTATTTTTTCTAATGAAAGAGTGCATAATCCTATCTTTGTGATTCTAAAATAAGGAAACACAGATAGCTATTAATGCTTATTTATTAAATATTTCAAACAATTGAATCAAACAAAGCATACAATACTTGAAATAAAAACGTCTTATAAAAAAGTAATTTAAGTTTTAATGTAAAAATAAAGTTTCCTAAAAATGTAGAAAATAAAGAACTTTTAATAAGTTATTTTTGAAAACAAAATACGTTATTGTAAATATTGCCTTCTTAAAAGTAAAATATACTATTTCTTTCCATCTTCTTGAATCCTTTTCATATTGTGTAGCATTTGTAAATGCTTGTGTTATCGACACCTGCTTTGTGGAGGCACTTTGTTGCTGGGCGTTTGTCAGTCTCTCTTTTTTTGAGCCATGCACTGTTCATATTCGGTAATGTGATTGCACTCCAAGTGTTGAAACAGATTGCTGGTATTACCTTTGGTCGCTATTGGTCGATGAGAGAAGAACTGTTTGAGAAATATAACTTGCCATTGATGTACAAGTGATTCTAATAGGCCTGTGTTTGTGTGTGAGAGAGAGAGAGAAATATCATTATACTGCAAGGCAATATTTATTTTATTTTTATTTATTTATATATTATTTTATTGTCTATTTTATTACCTGTTTTTACTAGAAGTTTAGTTTGCTAAATATCAAATTGGTTTAGTTGGATATTGGATGTGAAAAGGAAATGGTTCTTCCATAACACTGCACTTTAGATGTGTGTGAATTTCCCACACCAGGAGTAATTTATATAGTTCTATTTTATACCGATTATCTGTAAAAAAAAAAATTCTATGCAAAATGTTCTATTAAAGAGAAGATAGAAAATAAATATTTGTGTGTGCTGTAAAGTGGTTTGAAAAAATGAAATCGGAATCGGCTAAAATCGGTATCGGCAGGTCAAACTCAAGGAAAAATCGGAATCGGGATCGGCCTAGAAAATTGTAATCGGTGCATCTAATAGGATTAAAAGAAACAAAATAACCGACATGGTAAAATGATGTCGGTTATAGGCTCTGAATTTTGGTTTCGATTACTTTTCGATTAATAATCCAGCCCTACCTGTAACTACACAGAACATAGCTTCTTGGGAGGCGTTACTAAGAAGGCCATCAAGTGGACATACTAGTTTGAAAGGGACTTGAAGAAACACAAATAGATGCTGTAAGGCTGTCTTGTTAGCATATATTTGCTGCGGTTCTGTCTTGCTGTGACTCTGTCAGGGAGGGTAATTGAGTTGAGCTCAGAGGGGGTCAGAGGTTTGGGCTGCATTTGGTGTGTAATTAGATAAGCATAGTTCACCCACGCACATAATATACACACAGCACTCGGACCCAGGCTTGTTTTATTTATTTGCTAATCACAACTGACACTCAGAGCAACAGCGCATCTGTTCACATCTTCCTACTTTTCTCTCTCTCTCTCTCTCTCTCTCTCTCTCTCTCTCTCTCTCTCTCTCTCTCTCTCTCTCTCTCTCTCTCTCTCTCTCTCTCTCTCTCTTGCGCATGCGTGGGCGTTTGTTGAGTGAGTGCGGAGTGTGAATCGGAGCGTGACTGTGGAGTCTTTTCTTCATTTTCAAAGGTCTGTTTTACTTATATGTTGTTTCTTTCACTGGTTTTTACTGTGTATGGTCACAAAGCACTGGGAACATTGTGGTGAGAACGGGGAGTTGGATTAGCCAGTTTTTAAACTGGCTGCTGCCATGGCGAATGCGGAGACGACGAGTTATGGGCAACTCACCCGGCAGCATGGAATAAAAGTGCCGGTTGGAGTTGAGTGCTCAGTCGAAGAATGTGTTTTAGCGGTAGGAGCGGTGGTTGGTGTTGGTCACAGCAGCATTCGTTCGGCATCGAGAATGAACGGTGCTGTGGTGGTATTTTTAGACAAAGTTGAAAAAGCGAATGCGGCAGTTGAAAACGGGATAGTTCTCAATGATAGTTTGATTAAGGTCTTTCCACTTGTTAACCCAGCGAGAAAGGTTTTGCTTTCCAATGTGCCCCCATTTATTAGTGATGAAGCGCTGCAACGTGAATTATCACGATATGGACAGTTGGTTTCGGCTATTAAGAAAATTCCTTTAGGGTGTAAATCCCCGTTGTTGAAACACGTTGTGTCTTTCCGCAGACAAGTATATGTTATTTTGAGGAGTGATATTGATGAACTTAATATTGCTTTTAAATTCAAAGTTGATAGCTTTGATTATGTAATTTTTGCAACAACGGAGAGTATGAAATGCTTTGGATGCGGGAAGGTGGGGCACTTGGTACGCGCGTGTCCAGACAAAAATGCGTCAAATGGTACAGAAGAGGAAAGTGGATCTCAAAATCTAAATGAGAGTCAGAGGGTGGGAGAAGAAAGTGAAGTTGGTGAGGTTTCGGATTTGAGTGTGGGCAATGAAGAACCAGGAAGTAGTGGAGTGAAGTGTAGTGAGAAACGGATTCGAAAAGATGATGAGATAATGGATATTGAGCTGGACGAGATGGTGGGTGATTTACTCAAAGAGGACGAAGCAGCATTTAAAGTGCCATCAGTGAAAAGGAAGTCTAATCTTGGTGAGATTGAAATTTCATCAAAGAAAAAGGCACAAGTTGAAACCATTACAAAAAGTTCTCGGGAGGTGTTGAATGATTTGTCTGGCTCAGAGAGTGAGCAAGAACTTTCTGAAGTTCAAGTTGAGGAAGAGGTGAGACAAGACTATAGTGGTTACAGTTTGGAAAGAATGAAACTTTTTCTCCAGCGTACAAAGGGAATGAGGAATGTTGAGGTCATAGACTATTTTCCTGATCTTTCCTTATTTATTGACTCAGTAAAAATATTAATAAAACAGAAAGGTGAAGGTTGTTTGTCAAATCCTGAGCTGTATCGTCTAAAAAAGATTGTACAAAAAGTGCGTCCTCAAGCATTGAATAATGACTTGTCACAGGAATAATAGCGTGATATGGACCTGGCTCTTTGTGTTTTTTTCATCCCTCATAATGAGTAATTTTAAAATATCTTCCCTGAATGTAAATGGGGCGAGGGATGCAAGCAAAAGAGCGCAGATTTATGAGTTAATAAAATTAAAAAATATAGATGTCATGTTTTTGCAAGAAACTCACAGTACAGAGGATAATGAAGTTGAATGGATGAAAGAGTGGGAAGGAAGTATTGTTCTGAGTCATAAGACTGCTCTGAGTGCTGGGGTGGCTGTTTTGTTTTCAAAGACTTGTCTACCAATATCGTATGATGTTACAGAAGTAGTAAAAGGTAGACTAATTAAGATAATAGCAAAGTTTGAAAATGTTAATATGGAATTGATAAATGTCTATGCGCCTGTAAAATCAACAGAAAGAATGTTGTTTTTTGAAAATGTATGTGATAGCATAAAGCAATGTAATACAGAAAATATTTTAGTACTGGGTGGAGATTTTAATTGTACAAGTAATGACTTAGACAGAAATCATATGGAGCCTCATATGGCTTCAAGAAGTAAATTAATAAATGTGATCAAAACTTGTCAACTTTGTGATGTGTGGAGAACTTTTCATTGCGATGAAAGACAGTATACATGGGCTCATGTGAAAGAAAACAGCATCTCTTTAGCAAGATTAGATCTTTTTTATTGTTTTAAATATCAGAAACAATGTTTTAAATCTTGTGATATTTGTCCTGTTGGTTTCTCTGACCACTCAATGGTAGTAGCATGTGTTTTTATTAATTCTGTTAAATATAAGAGTGCCTACTGGCATTTTAATAGTGCTTTACTTGAAGATGCTCACTTTTGTAAGTGTTTTTCTTTTTTTTGGTTGGGGTGGAAGTCTAAAAAGTCTTCTTTTACATCTCAACAACAGTGGTGGGAGATTGGGAAGGTGCAAATACAGAAACTTTGTAATCAGTACACTTTCAATGTTACTAGAGACATGGTTCAATCCATGAGAAGTCTTGAGATGGATATTGTTGAACTGCAGGCGCTAAATGAAGCCTCTGCAAATCAAAATCAATTGCGGGCCCTTAAAGGGAAAAAAGCAGCCTTAGCAGATCTATTAGGTACAAGGTCTCAGGGGGCGTTGGTTAGATCCAGATTTCGAAGTCTTTCTGAAATGGATGCCCCGTCCAAGTTCTTCTTCAGTCTAGAAAGAAAAAATGGCCAAAGAAAAAGTATTCAGTGTTTACGGGCGGAAGATGGGAAAGCTCTGACTGAGGCCGCTGACATTCGGAAAAGGGCTGTCGGGTTTTATAAAGAGCTGTATTCCAAAAGTGTGGTGGATGGCCAGTTAATGGCTGAATTTGTGTCCAATCTACCAAAAATAAATGAAGATTCATATGCAGAACTGATATGTCCCTTAACAAAAGACGAATTGTTTAATGCCTTGCAGAGTATGAAGAATGGAAAAGCACCCGGATTGGATGGGTTGCCTGTTGATTTTTACAAGGCATATTGGCATTTGTTGGGAGATGATTTACTTATGGTTTTAAGTGATAGTTTGGACAAAGGACAACTGCCACTGAGCTGCAGAAGAGCTGTTTTGACTTTGCTCCCCAAGAAAGGGGATCTCAAAGAAATAAAAAATTGGAGGCCAGTTTCTTTATTATGCACTGATTATAAGATTTTATCAAAAGCTTTGGCAAACAGACTGAAGAATGTAATTGGACAGATTATACATTTAGATCAATCCTATTGTGTACCTAATAGATCAGTTGTGGATAATATATCCTTAATTCGAGATATTTTGGAAGTGTCTAGACTGTTTGGGAAAAGATGTGGCCTAATTTCCCTAGATCAAGAAAAGGCTTTTGATCGGGTGGATCATCAGTTTTTATGGCACACGTTTGAAACTTTTGGTTTTCCACCTGCCTTTACTGCTTTGATTAAAGTGCTCTATGGAAATATTGAAAGTGTATTGAAAATAAATGGTGGTTTGAGTTGCCCTTTTAAAATACAAAGGGGGATTAGACAAGGATGTGCCTTGTCAGGTATGCTTTACACCATAGCAATAGAACCCATGTTAAAAAAAATTAGGACTCAATTAGATGGGTTTACATATGAGAGTACAGTTCCACCTATAAAGTTATCAGCATATGCAGATGATGTTTTAGTTTTAACCAGTGGACAGAATGATGTTGACAAGCTGGTTGATATTGTTAACATTTATGCAAAAATCTCATCTGCAAAAGTTAATTGGACCAAAAGTTCAGCATATAGAGTTGGGAAATGGAATGAAGGAGAACTGGTATTACCAGGTGAATTGGTTTGGTCACAAAGAGGTTTGAAATATCTTGGAATTTTTTTGGGTGATGAAATAATAATGCAAAAAAACTGGGAAAATATTCTTGAGAATGTAGGAGGAAAACTTGAAAGGTGGAAATGGCTTTTACCTAAAATGTCCTTTAAGGGGAGAGCATTGATTATTAATAATTTAGTAGCCTCCTCATTATGGCACAGGTTAACAGTTTTAGAGCCTCCTGAAGGGGTTCTTGGAAAAATACAGGCCAAGATGATCAACTTCTTTTGGGATAAACTACATTGGTTACCGAGGAGTGTTCTGTACCTTCCAAAGGAAGAAGGGGGACAAGGGGTTGTTGACCTTGTAAGCAGAAAAGTAGCGTTCAGGCTACAGTTTGTCCAAAAGTTTTTATACAGTCCCAGTATTTCGTGGTTTGGACCGGCCTGTTGCCTTTTGAGTAAGGTTGGTGGGTGGGGTTTTAGAAGAAATATCTTCTGGACAGATTGTAGGAGTTTTAATTTGAAGTCCATCTCTTCCTTCTATGAAAGTGTAAGAAAAGCATGGTGTATGGTACAGGCCAAAAGAACATTGTCATATCAGTCACGGTTTTGGTTTTTGGAGGAGCCATTGATTAATGGTGCTCGACTCAATATGTGTGGAGATACAACTGTGTGGTTGATGCAAGTTTTAACAAAAGCCAAAGTTGTCAAAATGAAAGACTTGATAGAAGTTGCTGGTATCACGTTGGACAATGCTGATGCACTCGCACAGAGACTTGGAATTAAATCAACAAGGACAGTCTATTTTTTATTAAATAAGTGCAGAGAAAATTTGAGTGAAGAAGACTGGAACTTTTTGTCAAGTCAAGCTCTTCCTGATGAAACGGATCATTTTCCCAGTATGGTGATATCTAAAAGTGTAATAGAAAATGAAAATGTTTTAATGACCCCAGAGAATTCGAGAGACATAATGTTTGATACAATGGGGGGAAAGAGTTTATATGCAGTTTGTGTGAAGGTGATAAATAAAGAGAAATTAAAACGGGCAGATACACCATGGAGAGATCATTTAAGGGTTGATTTTGATGTCAAACCATGTTGGGGCTCGTGTTACAAACCACCATTGACAAAAAATGTGGGTGATCTTCAATGGAGAATTTTACATGGAATTGTTGCTGTGAATGCTTTTATTTCATTGTTGAATCCGAATGTGCAAGATAATTGTCCCTTTTGTGGTGAAAGAGAAACCATATTTCATTGTTTTATGCAATGTGAGAGACTAAGACCTTTATTTGGTTTATTGGAGGTTTTTTTTACAAATGTGGATGAAATATTTACAAGGATTGTGTTTATTTTTGGTTTTAAATTTTGTAAAGGAAAAATGAAGAAAGGACGGTTGTTAAACTGCATCCTAGGTCAAGCTAAAATGGCAGTTTATCTTAGTAGGAAATATGAAATTGCTGGTAGTAGTAAAAATGTTGAATTGTTGTTTAAGGGGCTTATAAAAGCAAGAATAAAACATGATTTTATTTTTTATTCTCATATGAGAAAATTGGAAATCTTTGAAGAGGTCTGGTGTGTACAAAGAATGTTGTGTTGGATTGAAAATGACACATTGCAATTCGTTGGAGATTTTGAGTAGGCCTAAATGTGATTGTATGTAAATGTAGTGTTTTTTTTTTTTGTTTGTTGGATGTTAATAAATGTGTGTTAAATCTCTCTCTCTCTCTCTCTCTCTCTCTCTCTCTCTCTCTCTCTCTCTCTCTCTTTCTCTTTCTCTTTCTCTTATCATCTACTGTCTGTTCCACTGACATACATTCAGAGCTGATTTGCCGTCAAATATGTCTTTGCCTGGTATACTTCCATCCTCTGCTATTCTAGTTTTCTGTAATTTTACAGCTGTTTTGTTGTACTTAAGCAACTGTTTTCTTCAGCACTGAGGTCATTCCACCACCATTTTAATATAAATGTATCATTCATTTTGACCTGTATTATATTTTACAGCGGGACTCATTAGTAATTCTTTATAATATTGGACGTATGCTTGCAAACAGCTATATGCACAAGTGTAAATATTGCATATTTAGATTTGGCATGCAAATTGCCAACTTAATTTGATATAGGCTAGGCTAGTTGTCCTTGAGGGGCGTTTGAATAGCACAGTGGCATGTACAAGCTAATGAACACAAAGCCAAACACCAAGGACCATTAGGCTTTTTCCCTAATAAAATAAAGAATGTGAAGCCTTCAGACAAAATGATCGCAAGGAATGTGTTGCTGTATGACTACTAATGTGATATAGGTGTGATTAATGTGTTAGTACTTTCTCATTAATAAAGCGGAAGATGATATTCCGCTCATTGTCTAAATGAAGACGGATGTGCTACGTACGAGTGGATTGTCCAAAATAATCAGAAAGGCTTAGAATAAAGGCTGTGTGTGTTGTCATAGAATGATCACCTCCCCATTCTTGTCAGTGACATCTTACGTGAAATGGAAAGTAAATTTGGTTTATCCCTGTTGCATGGGCAGTAGTGTCCTTGCAGTTAAAAGCATAACTGGATGATCAACTCACATATAGAAATGTATAGCACCTGGATCCCCACTCTGACTTGGTACAAACATCCTCTGCACTTCGCAGACCTTTGCTCTGTCAGATTATAATGCTTTTAGTTTGTTCACTCTCATGTTCTTGACACTTGTTTCTGATTTCATTTTTGCTGCTTGGTTTGTTCATGTCTATACACACCTTTTCACAGTGTGTGTATCAAGGTGGGCGGAAAACACTGCAGTTACATTATGCTGTAAGCTGTTGTTCTGAACACTCAGGGGAAGTGTGCACTGTGCACATTGTGTAGAGGTTAAGACCATTAAACCACAGTGTGAGTGGGTGGCACTAGAGTACTAATGCATAGAGATGCACCAATCGACCAGCCAGGGACCAGAATCTGACTATTTTCCGCATTGATCGGCCCGGACCGGTAACCATACAGTCAGTCTCACGTCTTTCCGATTCCGAGCCGGCCCGTCTTGTTGCCAGCAGCACAGGCAATAACGTCAGCTGCACGTTCTCGCTATCTTCTCTCCAACGGCGAAGTGACATACTTGCCTCCCCTCACTCACTCGTCTCATTTGCTTCGGTTAAATAGTGCTTGTGTTGCGCATCATTTTTGTCATTCCCGCAGGTTTCGCGCTCACACCAAAAGCGTGCACACTACTGATATAAGTGGAGCGCACAAGCCGCCTCTCAGTCTCAAGCAGCTTGTGAGTCGCAAGTACCATAATGTGTGGCTTACTGCACTTAAACTGTCAAATGCACACAAAATTTTGTAAAAAAGGCCCGTCTTGGTGAGTATTCAGTTTAACAGTCCGTTTTGGAAAGATAACGAATGTTCTCCAACAGTATTAGAGTTCTCAACGGGTCGGGTCGACCCGACAAACCCGACGGGACCCGCGGGTTTGGGCCGGGTTCGGGTCGAAAATATTTGCAAATGACTCGGGTCGGGTCGGACCTCGGGCTTAATCTTTTGAATTGTACAGTGAAAGAAAAAAAAAACATTTATTATTCATCGCTGCTGTTCACTGTAAAGAAAGTCTGGCTGCTGCGTGCAACGTGCATCGCGACGCGAGGGCAGACCTGACGCCGCTGCGTGCAAGCCTTTAGCCCGGAGAAGAAGATGGAGTTGGTGAAAAGTAAACTTGCTGCAGGTGAAATCACCGTTGCTCAGGGGCGGCGCGACACGTTGTGTGATTATCTCGGCAGTTTAGGACATCGCACAAGATTTGCGTCAAAACAGAAAACATTTAATCACTGGATAGTTTTTTTCGTTTATTGAAATGTGGTTTATGTCAGCTGGATGGGCGGAATGTGTGAGACGTGAGAGTGCGCGCGCGCGCGGCCGGGGCTCTCTCTCTCTCTCTCTCTGCGTCAAGCGCAGCAGTCATTCTACATACAAGGGTGGCGTCGGGCCGCGGGTCGGGTTCGGGCAGATAATTCATGTTGATGTGTCGGGTTACATCGGGTCCGGGCTTTAAAAGCCACGGGCTGGGTCGGGTCGGGTTGTAATTTTCAGGCCCGTTGAGAACTCTAAACAGTATATTGGATCCATAAACTCTTAAAGTGACCGCAGTTATATAGATCATTCCTGCTGCTGTCTGTCATGTTAATCAAAAAACAAAAGACAAAGAAAATCACTCTCTGCTCTTGACTGAATAAGTTTTATAACTTTAACTCTAAGCAGCAATCTGTATTTAATTTTGAAGACTCTCCAGTGTTACTTATTTTACATTTGATTACTTTAATTTCTGTAGTATTTCTTACCCGAATATACTGTTAGGCCCACCTGAAAAACTTAAACCCGTGTTTATTTCATATCTCTTTATTCAATTGCCTTTATTTGTGCTGTTATTTGCAATTTGTTTATTTGTTCTTATTTTATTACTGACTTTTTACTTTTTAATTTTGCATTGAAGAAAAGTAGATTTTTGTTTGTGTATGCTGTCAATTATAGTTCTTAGAAAGTAGGGCTGGGCGATATGGAGCAAAAAATATATCTCGATATATTTTGCTATATCTCGATATTCGATCCCGATATCTTTACAGGAAAACGGATGTGAATACAACTCAAAAATATAGGCCTACAATCAATAAAAAATTAATTTTCCATAACAGAATGTAACCAAATGAGAAAATTCAAGGCAGAACTATGCACTATGGAAGTTCGATTAATGGATAAAATTCAGAGTCATTGTTATTTGATTTGTCAGTGTCAGTGATTAGTTGTGAAATCTTGCATAAATTGAATCTTATTTAATCCTCCATATGAAAGTTTATGTGCTCAAATTATTTCTATTTATTAAACAATTGTTTAAAACAAGACATTTGTAGTAGCCTACTGATTAGTGGAGTCCATTAATCGAACTTTCATGCCTCTTATATAGTAATTATATTTTGTAGTATGTAGGCTACCAATTTACCCCAACCCCGTCCCTAAACCTACCCGTCACTGGGGTTAATACCATTTATGAGTCTTCTCCTACCATCCTAGGAAAAGAAATATCGCTCCACAGATGTAGATATACAGATTTTGCTTCGTTTCGCTCGGACATTTAACGGCGTACACATACACGCGGAATCACTCGGACATTTAATGGCGTAGACATACACGCAAAAGATTTCGGCGTGGACATACACGCGGATAGCTCAAAATGCGTATAGATAACACGCCACTTGAATTGAAAGTGGCGTGTATGTTTACGCAAAGTCATGATGTCATGTTGCTTTCGCGCGCAGACACACTCGGAGTTCTGTAGCTTCCGGGCTGGTTGCGGATGAGACAATTGTTGAATAAGACAAGACGCGAGGTGAGGGGAAACAAAAGCAAGGAGGCGGGGCGAGCACAGCACAGAGAAGGCACACAAGCAAAGTGGCGAAATCAGGATTAAATATAAACAATATATCAAAATATACGATATGTCAAAATCCATATCGTGTTTAAAAAATATCTCGATATATTTTAAATATCGAGATATCGCCCACCCCTATTAGAAATAGAAATATCGGAATCGGCAAAAATCAGTATCGGCAGGTTACACTTAAAAAAAAAAAAAATCGTAAATGGGAATCAGGCAAGAAAATTGCAATCGGTGCATCTCTACTAATGCACATATTTGTTTATTTATTTAATTACTCTCAATTTTGGTTGTTGGTTTTGTTGTCCTTGTTAACAAAATAATGCATTTAAAATGTACATTGTGGTTTTTGATATTTTTTTTGTGTTTTTGTCTGAAAGAAAATAGATTGTGATGGGGATCATTATGTACCATTGGGGAAGAGGGGAGAAACACACAATAAAAAGGGCCTTTCAAAATTGTCCAAATATCAGTGTGGTGTGTATTTGTGTGAGTGTGCATTTATGTGTACAGGCTGTTGAGATTCAGGCTGTGTGCCTGATGGCCTGATGACTGTCTGCCTGCTGGATTTCAAAAACTCCACTGACTACAGACAGAATACTGATATTTGGGGCTCTCCATTAACTAGAACCACGTCGGTCGTCGGAGACTGCTTGTGTAAGACCTGTCCAGACAGTCATTTAGGACTGTCAATCTATCAGATTAATTTAGTGCAAATTTACTGTCACTACTAGCGGTTTGTCTGCTGTCTGTTAGCCGTCACGACGTCACCACAGCTAGTCCCGCCTCTTTGCCCATTTTCGGTTATCTGGGAGTGACGCGCGGTGACGCTCTGCCAAAATGGCGACGGCCGCCTCCGCCCACTTTGGGCTTCAAAAATGCTCTTCAGAAACCTACGGGTGATGTCACGGACAATACGTCCATATTTTTTTTTACAGTCTATGGTCAGTAGTCATACTGCAATGGGTGTTACAATCAAGGACTCCATCACTCTCTCACACACAAACAAATACTGACACTGGCAGTGACATGCACATTCATGCATCATCCTTACTTGTTCTTATGTAAACACTCTGCAAGGCAAAGGCTTTGGAATAATGCAAAATGCTTTACACTAAACAAGCATCACGACTGGTTGCTCTCTGTCTGGGGAGATGCGTGTAAGATCCTTTGGGTTGTTCTGGGATTGCACATCTTCTGTGTTCGGCAGCAAATATATGAAGTTTGCTTCAAATGTATTCTGGCATTTACAGAAATATAATTGCACAAATACTGTCAAGAATGCCATGGTTAAACACTCTTAATAATTGTTCCAACCAGACCGGATCTATAGCAGATCACTGTTTGGGCTTGACTAATGCCTCTTTGCTGCAAGACTAGAATCCTGAAAGAGTTAGAAACCATAAATGGAGAAAATGGCAAGGGGGCATGAAACAGAAAGTCCAGATTTAGACACATTTGATCCATTTTCCAATGCTCTCCTCATCACTTTCCCCATTATATGATGAAGCATATTTGACCCATTGACCCACAATCTCCAATACCCAGACAAAATTAAAGGCTTTCTGGCTTGGGTTGCCTTTTCAGACAGCTCTACATTCTATAATCTATATTTAAGGATTAGAGTTTGTATTTGCTCTGTGTCTAGTCTGAGAGTGCTGTGGCATTACTGATGTATAAAATGAATTGCTTAGTATGACGCAAATATGTTTTTGTTGTATTTGAATAATACATGTAAGAAATATAACAGAACATTTAATATTTTCTTTTAATTTATTTTTTATTTTTTACAGGTTTTGTCATAGGTTTAGTCTTTTAGTATATCCTTTTTTAGTTAATATTTGATCATGTTATTTTTATTCATTTCAGTCTATTTTACTCTGACTGAAATGGCATAGTAATTGTAGATGACAGAATATTTTAGTTGATGATAATGTGCAAAGTGATGGGAATGTTTGTCAAACTGAAACATATCAAACTTTATATAGGCCTATGTCGATGTTTGATTGAGGTAAGTAACCTGCTTGCAAAATGGTTCAGTTGATTTGCCTGAATACTTTGTGTATTCACTTCTATGTACTCATTTTTCTTCTAAAAACATCGTCAGTGCATTGTCAACAGTTTGTTTTAATTACAATATTTTAACTTGTCATTCTAATTGTTGACTTGTCTTTGTTATTGTTGTAATGGTAGAAATTGCAGACTTTTTTGTTGGTAGCTTCGTAGACGAGATTAAAACTGAAGATCAATAACTGAATCTGAATACTATTGTTTGAGTTAATGTTGCTTTGGCACATGTCTGTATCTTTTTGTAATCCACTAATGGAGATGACTTAGCATTTCAGGTTACCCAGCGTGCCAAGGTCAATATCTAAGCGCACTGAGCTCGGTGGTCAAAGGTGACGGTATTGGACCACGGCTGGTTGCTCAGTGATGCGTGTGTATTTCCTGTCTGTCGCTGTGCTCATTTGTTAGATAGTGTGTGTGCATTCAGATTCCACTGGTCAGCACTCTGAGTAGTAAAAAGCCATTAATCTCTCTGGTTAATGACCCTGAGCTGCTGAACAGCTGTGATGGCACCCTTTACAGTTGAATGCAGACTAATCAGAACTTAGACACAGAGAAATTTACCTCATGACTTCTGAAATTATGATAAAAGTCTGTCTAAACCAGTAGCATATATTTTTGTTTTCTGTATTGTTTTGTCTGACCAGACTGGCAATGTATACATCCACTTGAACCTATAAAGACACACAAAAGAGTCCCTCTCAATTGAATGATTTTTTAGCTCTTGTGGAAGCAGCGGACACATTTTACTCCATTAATCAGAGACCACACAACAAGACACACAAAAGGGTCAAAATATTCATAATGTGGCTACCAGCCCCCACTGTCTCTTGTTCTTTATCACCCTCTCTCCTCTGTTCCTGACCTTGTCTTGTTTGAATTGCAGGGTTTGTGGATATTTTTTTGGTTGAGCTGTATTTAATCAAAACAGGATAACTATACGCTCTGAAACACATGACAGATGTTTACACAACAAAACAGAACCTGGGATCCATGTTTATTAAAACCTTTTATTCAATGCTGTTTTATTTCCCCCAGTGGTTTTCAGGGGCAATATCATCACCACATCATTCTGTGGCTGTCGACCTGGAACAGATAGCGTATGACCTCATGAGAATAGGGATGTGTGTCTGATAAGACTGTATGACTTCTCCCAAATGGGTAGTGATGTCTTAGAGACGCTCTATAAGGTCATCCAGGTTAAGTGATTCACAGACAGGAATGCTGATAGTGACTCTGTGCTGCTGATATTGTAAACACTCTCCCTGGTGGCTCATAGTTCATGGAAGGCTCATCGGCAGAAGCAGAGCTTGTCTTTTTGGTTATTTGGGTTACTAAGTGAGAAAGTCGGGGTTAGATATAAGCTCCAGAAATCAGATTAAACATTTGATATTTGAGAATTCTAGAATGCTTTAAAACAGAGATGGAAACTTTCAAAAAACATGACCTTGGACTCGAACAAGTGACATGTTTTATGATTTAATACAAATTTATCATAAGAAATGGTGTCTACAAATGTTAGGTGGGTAATAATTTGGCGGGGGTCGAAATTCGGCACAACACCGGAAACCTGCAACAGAACCGTCACGGTGGGTATCTGAGCATGTGACACTGACTGCCTATCTGAGTTTTGTCAAGAGCCGGAGGCGGCACCAAATTTGACGGAGGCGGCCGCCTCGTAATTTTTTATGCAGGAAAAACCCTGTATTATTATCATTACTTTAAGAATTATACATGTTAGTATACAATAGTTATATTTCTG
Organism: Rhinichthys osculus; assembly: GCA_029959095.1. Taxonomy (NCBI): domain Eukaryota; kingdom Metazoa; phylum Chordata; class Actinopteri; order Cypriniformes; family Leuciscidae; genus Rhinichthys; species Rhinichthys osculus. The sequence goes on along the minus strand of JARWKJ010000012.1, from coordinate 13,835,547 downwards.
TCATAATTTCTTCAAGTAAAACCAGACTTTTATTTTGACGTTTTGTCGTGAAGATCTTTAGTTTCAGTTTCAGTGTGTATTTGATGGTAGTTTTTCTCAAATGAAATGATAAACAGCTCGTGTTGAAGTGACTCTCAGAAGCAGCTCTGGAGATGAAGTTCATGTCTTCATATTGAGACGCAGATGCTGAAAACGCAATGAGTGTGTGTGAGTTTGTGTAGTAGACGAAACTACGGCATTCATTCACACAGAAACACAGAACATGCAGACTTAGAGACATGCACTGACTGGCTGTTGTCGCGTTTATTTTTGCTGTGTGATAGGCAGCAGAATCCGTTAGATTATTCCATGTCCTTTTCTAATCACAATCTCCTCATCGCGGGCAGGTGCGGAACTCATTTTCGCATGCGTTCTGATGTCACATGGCGATGGCGCAACCGAACCCCACAGCAATGCAACTTGTCACTCATAGCTCTTTATCAACGCATATGATAGGCTGTTTATGATCCAGGGATGGCGCACACTTGAGAGTTCTTCATGAATTCAAACTCGTTTCATATCTATTTACCATTTTAATGCATTTAAGTGAAATTATTGTGCGTTATATAGAATTTTTTTTCTTTCGTTATCGATAAAGGTACACTGTCGATAAATACGAGACAAGTTTTATCGCCCAGACCTAACATGAAACATTTTGGTTGGACTTGCTTGTTTTTGTCACATTGTTTTAACCGCTTGAGGTATTACTAATCTTAAGGTGTATTCACACCTGCCTTGTTTGGTTCGATTAAATCGAACTCTAGTTCGTTTCCCCCCTTGGTGCGGACCTTTTGGGCAGGTGTGAATACAGCAATCGAACTCGGGTGCGGACCAAACAACCGAACCGAGACCCAGCTGAAGAGGTGGTCTCGGTACGGTTCCAAACGAACTCTGGTACGGTTTGTTTACGGTGTGAACATGAACCGACCCAATTGCAAGAAAGCACTACGCCTTTGAGTTAACAGGCTTCCGTAGTCGGAGATTTTGGCATAATGGTTTGTGTTATATTGTTGTTCAAGTGCAAAAGAGAATTCCATTCCGGCGCGCTGTCTGGCCACACGATACTGTTGCGCGTCTTTCTGCGCGTCGTGTGTGCATAGTTGGAATGGAATGAATGAATGAGTGTGTGCATCAGGACATTCACATACAGAGCGTTCTCTTTAGTCTAATCGCGCATAGATGCAAAAAAAGCTTAAATTGCAGTTCATATAATGTAACGATAGTTACAATACAAGGATGATGCTGCGTTAAACTGGACAAACTTAATCGCAAGTGTTAACATTGACAGCACTTGTTAGCAGTATATACAATAAGAATCTCATTATTTGAATGTGTGAACATAGCCCCTCTCTATGAATCAAAACTTTATACCTTATTCGTCTTCTGCGCAGTTTCTTCATATTGCATTTGTACAGAATAACACAAAATTAGTAAAATAACAAATATTGCAGTACGAAATATCTCCATGCTGAGCCTTTTTTGCACTTCCTGATTTCCCTACTTGAGAATCCTTGTCCAATGAATGGACGACCTTAGCACACGTGTGGTTTTGTTTACAAATTTTGGTTCACTTGCAAAAAGAGCAGTGTGAAAGCGAACCATACCAAAAAAATAAAATAAAAAATTTGGTCCGGGCCAAAGCAAGTGAACTATCGGACTTTCCTGGTGTGAATACACCTTTAGTGTCCTCTCAGCCTCGATGGCAAACATACTGCTGTTCTCCACTAATGCAGCATCTAGTCAACAAATTAATTACATAATGATATGAAAATATGTACTGTAGTGTACTGTATACATACCAGTTCGTTGTCAATGTTTTAAATCCGTATCTGAATTGTCCCGCTCTGTGCAGCGCGTAGTCTCACATGTCAAAACAAACTCCACGAGGCATTAGTGATTTTGCCTCTAGAGGCAAAACTATCGTTATGGATTTTTGTTCCAACAATCAATTATCGGTGCCGATTAATCTGCAAAACTGATCAATCGGTCGACCTCTAGTAATGACTGATGCAAATCTGTTGCATCCCTGGTAAGCATAAGATACTTCTTTTAGAAACGTGTTGTTCAAAGTCCCAAAATACTATCAGTATAGTCCCATGCTTGTCTGTTTATTTGACCATGGCCTCACAGCTAGTGTGACCACCTGGTTATTATTGCTCTATTGGACAGGAGATGTAATTTTGCGGGACATGTGTGTGAGAGACTATTTGTGTGTTACTACTATACTGTGTATTGATTTACATTAGTTGGAAAGGCCTATTTGCAATCTCTTTGGATGATAACATTTTCCCGCACCCTACTCACAGCACCCATTGGTCAATTGTGCAGATTATGTCAAAAAGGGAGAATTCTTCTTTGACATTGCTAGATTAATCTGTTGTGCTGAACATCTTGTTCAGTCCTGTTGTGCTGGTTGTATTCTGGTTTCTCATTATCAAGCTTAAACCTCAACGACCTCCCTGCTGTGTGACACATTACCCACAATGCTCTGATGTGACCTCCCTCTGATGGAGGTTGGCATTTGAAGAGCACTTTTCCTCCTCTCATCAGACATGTTCTCTCACTGTCACGTTCCGGAAAGATCCATCACATAACCTCCCCTGACCCCCTGCTCTTGTCTCTCACACTCATCCAGCAGACAGGGCAATATGCCTCCAATACTTACGCCTCAGTATTTGGTTGTTTGTGTGTGTGTGTGTGTGTGTGTGTGTGTGTGTGTGTGCGTGTGTGTGTGTGTGTGTGTGTGATATGATCATCATCATATCTTTAAACAAAAGAGGCTTTCTTCCTAACAGTATGGCAACCTCATAGTTACCACCCCTTTATCAGCACCCTTTTATTTACTTAGTTTAATACTTGTTTGTTTATAATACTACTTTAGATAGAAAAGGACAATTGTGTGTGTGTGTAAAACCTGTTGTATTTTCATCAGTGCAGATGCTAGGTTTATAAATATTGCTGCTCATATTTAAGTGATTCAACTTACAAATTTTGGCTGGTGGGTGATAAAACAAGCTCTTAGCTCACCCCTAGACTTGAAAAATATCTAGGAATGAGAGCTTCCAAAGTCACTCGACACAAGGCCATTTTGGTTACAGCCCTGGGCCGCTTTTTTCTAGCTTTGGCTTTGGACCTTTTCACGGACTGTGACGACACATTTCCACAGTAATCAACATCGCAAATCTAGTAAAGTGTTTAATATTTACATTTAAAAAAAATGTAATAGACATTTATAGTGCTATTATAAATAGTGTGTTATATCACCTTGGCAGTAAATGACAAAAAACAAATTAACACTGCTGTGTGAGTGTTTAATACAACGGCTGAGGGAGTGATGACAAATTTTACATCTTTCTCTCTTCTGACTCTAATCAGTCTCTCTATACAGTATATGTTCCCCTTCTTTTGGAGTGTCATATATATATACACTACCGTTCAAAAGTTTGGGGTCGGTACGATTTTAAATACTTTTAAAAGAATTCTCTTCTGCTAACCATGGCTGCGCTTATTTTATTAAAAATACAACAAAAATCAGTTATAGTATTAAATATTATTCCAGTGTAAATCAGCTGTTTTCTGTGTGAATATATAGTAAAGTGTAATTTATTCCTGAAATCAAAGCTGAATTTTCAGCATCACCAGTGTCAGTGTCTTCAGTGTCAAATGATCCTTCACAAATCAGTATAATATGAGGATTTGATGCTCAAGAAACATTTATTATTATTATCAATGTTGAAACAGTTGTTGGTCTGTCAGTTGTACAGTTTTTTTTTTTTTTTTGGATTCTTTGATGAATAGGAAGTTCAAAAGAATAGCATTTGTTTGAAATAGAATCTTTTGTAACATTATAAATGTCTTTACTGTCCTTGATAAATAAAAGTATTGATTTCTTTCCTACAAAAAATAAAAATAAAATTCTCACTGACCCCAAACTTTTGAACGGTAGTGTATATAATATATATATATTTATTTTTTTGCTGTTAGAGCAAATGTGAATACAAAAATTATATTTGCAGTCGTCTCCCATTCGCCGCTATAGAAGTTTGCCCAACTATGATGGCTTCCGCTTTTGAGAACCCCGGTAATGTGAAATGGGTCCATTTATATCCATTCCTGGTGCCATATTGAGCCATTTCTTCCCCCATATGATTTTTGTAATGCCATGGAGACTTGACTTGGAACAATGAGCTACCACCTAGCAACCCTGACAACTTCTTTCAACATCCTAGCCATGTAATATATTCTACGTACCATAGCTTCTTTTTTTTTTTATGCCATCCTTCATTCATGATTTCCCGTGTTTGTGAGAAATGTTAATGGGTCTCTGGGCAGTGTAAAAAGAAATATTTTACCTTACTTTTAGGAGGTCTTTTGGAAGCGCTTGTGACAGACGCTACTGATCACAGTCAACCTCATGTAGATAATTTTAAATGGGTCAGTTGTTCCCAAATGCATAAACATAGACAAAGGATTTGTATGAAGACGCCACTCGGTGTCTGAATCTAAGTGGCGCCCTGTAGACGGGCGCTGAGATTCCCAGAGCAATTAACCTAATTAAGCCCACAATTCTGATTGTTAATAAGAGCTGAATGGAGAAGAAACTACCTGTCTAAGCAGCTATCCAAATGAATGTGTAGTCTGACATAACACTGAATTAAAAAAAATCAAATTTACAAAACTTTTTTTTTTTTTTCTTATTTGGATTAGAAGAGAATGCAAAATAAAAGCAATTTTGGTTGATGGTTCCTGCTGTGTATGTGTGTTTTTATAAGCGTATGATTTGTCTGAGTGTGTCTTTGTGCTTTCACTCTTTGTCTCTCCTCTTTGACTGATAGGGTTTGAAGAGCTCAGCAGAAAGGAGACATTAGTCTTCTTTAAAGCAGACAGGGTAAAGAAGTAATCTAGACCTTTTGACTGCTTCATCCACATGTCTTGGTGCATTTATTCGAGTGTCTGTCCCTATCTCACCTTGAGCCATTGGTTTATCTGTTTAAATGTAATACTCTGTAGGGTCTGAGAGGACTCAAATCAGGAAGATGTTAAAGTTTTGTCCATCACAAAACTCTACACCCTTGTTTCATTTAGTATACGCAGAACCATGAATATGCAAATTAGCCCTGCCTCCACTCACTCATTCCAGCTCAGAGACCCACTCGGTCAAATTTTACTCAAGTTACGCTGCACTTTATCGCACTTTAAGACTTCAGACACATAACAGTAATTAATATAATTAGCCTTTTGCTTGACTACGTTATCAAAAAGCTAATAATGTGTTGCTAATGTTACACAAACTAATGTTACACAAGCTTCCCGTTTGCCATCTCAGTCTACCTTCTAAAAATCAGCATCCTTAGAAACACTTTGAACATCATAGAACGTCAGTGGAGAAAGGCATATAGTTCATCATAACATCATAATATACATCAATTTACATAATTCTCCCACTGTATTGCTAAAAGTACCCGATTTTTTCATATCAACAGAAAAATATGCCGGCATAACCTGACTTCTCTTGAGACTACCCTGCTTTGCAGCATAGTAATGCTAAAGCCTGCCCGCACATTGACATGATTGGATACAAGGTAGTTTGTGACGTAAGAAACACCAGCGATTTCAAACCGCTGTTTTGATACTGTCTTTGGTTCACCTCAGTTTTAAGGAGAAAATACTCAGCAATGGTGTTGACATGAATTTTCACATGGTTTGTCTGAAAGCATTTTAAAAACAGCACATAGACATACAAACAACATTAAAAAACTGATTTTCACCACAGGGGGTCTTTAAATTATTATTTAATTAGTGTGTTTGTTTTAGGTTATTTTTTCTGTAGATTGCCAAGTGTTCTTTATTGATTGTTTACATGACTCGAATAATTCCTCCCTAATCGTGCAGCAATATTTACTTTGAGGCAAGTGTTTTAGGAGAACAGTCTGACTCTATTATTTTAACTTAATGTGTTCATATTTATCTGAACTATTTAAATAGCAATAGTATATTAGTTTTTGCCGAAGAAATGCTCTGCTAGATGGCTGCTTTTGCAAAGTAACCAATGAAATTGGTGCCTAAGGACTAATACCAGTAAATTATTCTTTGCTCTAACTACCAGTTCAAGGAGCAGCTAATTAAGTACTCTCATCTCTAATTGTATTACTCAGTATTGCCATTATTAGTATTCAAACAGGCTAACTGATTTTGAATTAGAGATTCTGTAATGCTCTGTCTCAGTCTTGTGGTTAAACTGAACTGGAAAAGCTCAAACATAACCTCACGGCCTCTCCTGATGAACATTGGTAAATGTTGATGTGAGCTTATTTTGTTCTTGTTTTTATTATTACTATTATTTTTTAAATACCTTTTCCATATTACATCTTTCTGCAGCTCTACAAACCTATATTGAAAAAAAACATATAGTAATTTTTGTTTAGATGATTATGTATTACTGCATGGATAATGGTGTGAACCTGGGTGTGCTCTTTGATACCAATCTTTCATTTGAAAGTCACGTGTCTAGTATCTTTAAAACCACATTTTTTCATCTTAAAAATATATCTAAATTACGTCATATGCTCTCAATTGCAGAACAATTAGTTCATCCGTTCATGACATCAAAGCTAGATTATTGTAATGCTCTACTTGGTGGTTGCCCTGCACGCTTAATAAATAAACTACAGCTGGTCCAAAATGCAGCCATTAGAGTTCTTACCAGAACCAGGAAGTATGACCATATTAGCCCATTTCTGTCAACACTGCATTGGTTCCCTATTAAACATCGTATAAATTTTAAAATATTACTTACAGAGCGCTAAATGGTTTAGCACCCCAGTACTTGAGTGAGCTCTTAACGCATTATAGTCCTTCACGTCTATTGCGATCTCAAAATTATGGCCAGTTGATAATACCTAGAATATCAAAATCGACTGCTGGCGGTAGATCCTTTTCCTATTTAGCACCAAAACTTTGGAACAATCTTCCTAACATTGTCCGGGAAGCAGACAGTCTGTCAGTTCAAATCTAGACTAAAAACACATCTCTTTGGCCTAGCATACACATAACACATTATAGACTTCTATGATTCAATGTTAGGCTGCATAGTTTAGATCAGCCGGAACTGGGAAAACTTCCCATAAATCCTGATGTACTTGGTACATCATAAGAAGGATAGCGTCTACGCTAAAATTAGTCTCTCTGTTTATCCCTTACCTGTCAACACTCCCGTTTTTCCCGGGTTTCTCCCGCTTTTTTAGCCCTATCTCCCGGACCCCTCCCGGTTTGTTGTTTCTCCTGGGAAACTCCCGTAATTTGCATGGCCCAAACTCCTTTATGAATAATCGGACTAATATGTTTGTCTAATGTTGACCAGTTGCCAGATCTTGTATTAAATGCATTATATTTACACAATTAGGGGTGTAACGGTACATGTAATCTTATTGAACCGTTTCGGTACGAGGCTTCCGGTTCGGTACGCATACAAACCGAACGATTCATTGGACCATTTTTCCTGCCGACAAAATTCGCGCTGGCGCAAACACCACAACGTTGCGCAACATCAAATGGCAAACGTAATGAAAGCGGAACGAAACTGCTCTACTCATTATATTGTGCATCACGGACCGTTTATCAGTTCGGACCAGCAACATCTGTGCAGCGCGAGCCGATCTTGATCAAGCGACACTGTCACTACACAGCGCTAAGAGATCCAGTGAAGAAAACATTTGAATTCGCCACTGAAGTAATAACATCGCTGCGAGATCTAGTGAGAAGCATTCAAATTTCTCCATTATTAACCGTAGATCTCTATTAGATCAAACAGCGCTGACGTGGAAACCAGGAGAAACATTGTGCCGTGAATGATCTAGTTATAGGCTTTAAGTCCACAGATCAGCAACATTCACCATGGATTTAATAACGTTATAGTAACACTAACTGTAACCATGGAAGTTTGGCTGGAATAGTGAAATGGTTTCAAGTACTTCACACATCTTTTCCCAGCACTACAAAACTCAAATATTATCTAAAAATTATATATATAAATATAGGCCTATATTTAAATGTTATTTTTAATGTGATGACCAAAACATTATTTGTTCATCCTTCAAAGATTACCCCCATTTATAAACCTGAACGTTTCAAGATGTAGGAAAACTCAAACTTATTTAAAAATATTTTTTCTTTTAATGAATAGGAAATTTCTCTGGCATTTCTTTCTTTTTGCTGTATCGAAAATGTACTGAACCGTTAAACCCCTACACACAATCCACACATCATATACAATTTCAACCCGTTTGTCATCTCAACCTGGCAACCTATACTCCAGTTGCCCAGTTGCGCATTCGCAGTCCCAGCACAAATCTCCCGGATTTTGAAAATCAAATGTTGACAGCTATGGTTTATCCCGAGGTTTACCGCAGTCAGCCGGATCCAGGCCGTATCCAGATCTGATGAAGGACCATCGCCAGGACAGTACACAACGACAACGCAGTCCTGAAGTGTCAACTAGTCTCTCTCCTGTGAAGGCCTCCCTCCCTTTACCTCTGTACAGATAAAACGTTGTCGGGATAATTCCGGTTCGCGTGGCTACGCAGACGCGACAAAGATTTCTGTATTATACATTTTTAAGACCAGACAAGTAGTTTGTTGAGGCTTGATTTGTGAAGAAGGACTACATGCCTGCGCACATATATATTCAAACGCGCATACCTATGGACTGAACACGTGATGCGCATGTGCTTGCGTTTTTGAGGTTTGCGCAGAGATAACGGATAATCGTTTGCACCTTCGAACCTATTTCTGGGTGTGCGTTCTCGAGACACCAGGCACTGTTTTGTGCGGATGGGCGGCCGGAGCGCGTTAGGAGTTTTTCTGTTAGAACGGTGTCGTGTTAGCGGCCCCTAAGTTAATAACTAATGATCTTCGCAAAGGAAGTGAATCAATTAATAACTTTATCTGGACAATAACTTCGTTAACAATAACAATCCTAATGCTGTTGTAAAGCCTAGCCTAAACAATCTGTTATGGTATTTTCTATTATAACTGTAAAGCTGCTTTGAAACAATCCATACTGTTAAAAGCGCTTTATAAATGAAGGTGACTTGACTGACTTGACTTGACAGGACGATGATGTTAGTCGTCTGCCAGTCTTCCTCAGGAGTCAAGGGCTGATTATTGTCTTGTGAGGCCCCAGGACACCTCCGAAAGAAATTACTGTATTATAGTAATGAGAATCAGCATGGCCAATATACAGGTAAAGGAACAGTAAAAGTAGAACATCAGGATGCAATATGGTAATTAGAATTGAAGGTGCTATATAAACGTGTTTTGTCCTCGGCTATGCTTTCACAAGGCTGCATGCAGTGACATGTCTGTAGTACTCTTTCTCAGTAGTAAAAAGATTTCTCTGGATAAATTCACAATGTTGATGGCTTTTTCTGAGTGAACCCTTGAAGCATGAGAATGTCTGTCAAGACTGTAGTAGTTAGCCCAGGCACAGACTCTCTTGTTTGCATTTTCAGCTCCATCAACTGCAGATGACTTACCATAGTCTTACTATGGACAGCTTTATTAATAGGTATTAGGATCAAAAACTATATTCATAATTTAAATATTAAGTATGACATTTTTAGTTGGGTGACTGATAGCTTTAAATTTAAATAAGAGACAAGATGTCTAGTACACTGTGGGCTACAAACAAATGTTATAATGACACATCGATTTTTGTGTTTGATAGCATGAATGCTGAACTGATGTTGGAGGGCAAATTGGCCTTCATTTCTGAGCAAAATGACAGAGGATGACAAAGCCCCTGGTCTGGTTGGGTTGGGTTGGGACAACATTCCTCTGGGCTCTTAAGGGGTCACAGAGGGAAAGGTCTATGTTGCTGACAGCACTCTAGAGAATAAAGAGAGAGCACTGTATCTTTATAGAAGAACAAGCAGACAATTTTTGAAGGGAGATGCATTTCTTTTGAGGGAGATGCATTTTGCCTGTGGTTCTGGGCTGGTATATTTGGTGTTTTTATGTGTTTGGTGTCTCTGCTCTCTTTCTCTTTGTTTTTGTGGTTTGTGTGTGTGCTTGTACTAGTAGCAAATGACTAGGAATCTTTTTCTCTTTCTCAGAAAAGAGAGGTGCTTCTTCATGCTGAGAGTTGTTCAGACATCTTGTTTTAATGTCAAAGTTTGCCTCTAGAGAGATTTACTGTAGCCACTGGCTCCTGAATGCAGAACTCAGAACCACTGTTTCACCAAACTAGAATACTGCACCGATCCAAAAAATGCATTCACTGGTTTTCATCTCTGTACCTGTTAATATTAGGATTTACATGCATACCACTTTTCATTTTTTTTTATTAAATGCTAAGATATTCTTCATAATGGATTGTAGGAGAGTATGCTATTGAATGCAATAGGCTATGAAAGGCACTTTAAAGATTTTAAATCTTTTAACTTAAAATATTAATATAAATATTAACTAATTTAATTAAAACACTTGTATGTAGGCTTTGTATTTCTCAATTAAGTAAATATTTAGGCTTATTTATTTATTTATGTCAGGACCACTATCGTCAAATACGATTGAAAAGTAGCATACAGTTTGGATTGGCGGTATGGTTCCCTTCTGGGTGAGAACTCCCTGCGCATCCATGCAGCCTAGCATGGATAAGAGCAAGGAGAGCAGCAACAACCCCCCTTAGGGTAAACAGAACAGTCGTATCCTATAGGTAGACCTGGATCAGCTGAGTGTCAGCTGATGCGAGCTTGACTAACGTGACCTGCCAGAACTGACGCTACGCTTGATTTTTGTGGCATAGTGAATTCTATCTAATTCTAAATCACTTTAAGAGAGCTTCAATCTGTTACTCATTACCCTAAAAATAATCAGTGATGACTGTCAGCACATTTAAATTGTGATTATGACTTGATGATTCATTTTTGCTGAAAGCAGTGACTGTTATAAATTATAATATGAGGTTAAAAATATGTCAGTCGATGAACATTTATTTTGAATTTACAGTAAAGCAAGACATTATTCTTCCGAACATCTCATACTCATAGAAGGGAGCTCCCTGGTGTGGTCACATTTACTGTTGCTCTGTGAAATTTCCATTTCAATAGGAATCTTACTAATGTGTCTCGCTAACCAAATTTCACTAATGTGATTGCACCTTAAGCCTGAAATCCTAGAGTCACTTTTGAGGTAGAGAAAAGTAATATAAGGTGTGTGTATTTATGTGTAGGCAGGTTTCTCACGGTGTCTTTATCTCATGATTTCTCTATATATTTTTTATTTAATTGACTAAGTCATTTCGTTCTCTCTCTTTTTCTTGGCATTAGCTGTAATTGTGAATATATACACCTCCATAATGTGATGCTATTGACACATTAGATGCTGTGTAAGAATAACTGTACATTTTGTGGGGTTTCTGTAACTTCTTCCCCCCTCATTCAGTTTAGCAGGGTTCTCTCCTTGCAGCACAGTGCTAATGTTTGTATGGGTAAGGGTGTTTGTGTGTTAGTTCAGTAGATAAGATCAGCTCAGGGGAAGTGAAGCCACCAGAGAATTATCAGCTTCTACCGCTGCCAATTTTTACCCTTTATCACACTAAAGAGAGACAATTCGGTGCCAAGCAAGGCTATTGAGTGTGAGCATGTGGCACCCCACCCAAAACTCCCCTTTTTCTATTTCTTCTGTTTCTGTTAAAGGGGATGTAGCTTTTCAACACACTCTCTCACACAGTCAGTGTTAAACAGGCAGTGTAATTGGAAATCTCCTTGGCCATTCAGTTTGCAAGCAGTAATCTTCCTCTCATTCTCACATACTCACACACAATAAGTTATACTTACATTTATCATTTTTATCCTAATGAAAACCCACACATTTCTCAAACTCTCACATTGACTTCTAGTTAAGTATTATGCCTAAACCATAAATTGGTTGCAGTACTTCAGAAACTCCATCTCTCATTAATATCTTCGCCCTATGACTCAAAGGATACTGGACGTTTGTCTTATTCTCAGAAATGAATATTGAAATGGAAAATAAATGCCACCCTCACGTCACTATACTATATATGTGCTAGCTCTCTTTTCTTTAATTGAATTCTGAGTCAGGGAGTGTGTGTTGTTTATGTGTGTGTACGAATACAGTATGCATGTACTGTAAATATTCACTATTTTCAGAATGAAACACTGTGTATTACACACATTTCCTTTCATATCACCAAAAATACACACAGACACACAAACACGTTTCACACAGAGCCATACTTTGATCGATTGTGCTGCTCATTATGTGATGTCAGATATGCTTATTTTCAGCATTTATAAGCAGTTACCACTGTAAAAAGCTGTTTTGGGTACATGTGTTTGTAACTGTCTTTGAGGCATAATTAAGGTCTTGTGATCAGATGTTTTACAGGTTCATCTTTAATATTGTATTTTTTCCCTAAACGGTGGCAAATTCTTGTGTGGCAGGTGTTTCTCTCTGTGGCGTTCTCTCTCTGTCTCCTAGGTGTAAATTATTCCAGAGGCCTCTCTTCTGGATGTCTCTCACCACTTTGAGAGCACCAGTGTGCACACATCACACATATAAATGAGCAAATGTCCTGGGGTTAAACCCATAATACTTCCTTCCAGAAGAGCACAACCTTACACAGTTCATCATTACAGAGGACTTGCCTGCTGTTTTATGAGTTGGTATGAACAGGCAATCTCGTCTGATAGCTTAGAAGGACACTCTTGCATCCTTGTGTAGAGAATATAATAGTTTTGTTTGTATACTGAGTCACATTTCGGATTTTTTCAGAACAGAGATAAAGCAGTTCTGGCAGGTCACGTTAGTCAAGCTCGCATCAGCTGACTCTCAGCTGATACACGTCTACAGGAATACGATGGTTATCACTGTACACATATATAAGCTCCTTCAGTATTATCAGCAGCTATGGCGTTTCTCAGGAGCGAATTACCCTCCTCCATCCCCAGCTCCTCCTCTCGCCCAGTCAGCATTTGGCATTCTGATTCCCCTTGAATCAGAATAAATTCTCGAATTTTGTTGTACTTTAAAATCTTGAATTAATGATATCTGTAATACATTCTTGTTGGTTCTGTTCTGTTTACCCTAAGGGGGGTTATTGTTGCTCTCCTTGCTTTTATCCATGCTAGACTGCATGGATGCGCAAGGAGTTCCCGCCCAGAACGGAATCCTAACTGTATGCTAATTGTCAATCGTATTTGACGATAGTGGTTCTGACAGAACAGAAGACTTATTCTACACTTCAGATTTAACTGATCTCATTCAATAAGTGTGTGCTATAAAAACAGACTAACTGCCCATGTTGGATCAAGAGAGCCATCGTTTAGGCTATAAGGACATACTGTGAGATATTTATGGGGCTCTGAAGATCCTAGATGTGAGCATGCATTAAGGAGTGGTCACATTCAATCTTGTGTTCACTTCCATTCATATGTGGGAGAACGGGTACCCGTTCTTCATGTGTACAATTTTTGTCGTGCTGTGTTCTAAAGTTTTATATATTTGTATTCCAAATAAGAGTTTACACCAACAGAATATTAAATAATGGATGGAATATTGTACAAAAATGTAGATAGAATTTTGGGAATGGCTGTGGCAAAAAATGACCACCTCTTAGGAAACCAGTAAAAGCTTAATTATATTAACAAAAATGGGTGTGAAGGACGTAATGTCTAACAATACTAGTTAGTTATATAATGTGTTAAAAATGCTTAGGTTATGTTGTGATTTGAACAACTGTTTTTAACTTTTCTATTTCTGTCCATCTCTACATTTGCTCTGCTCCCCTTGGATAATTTGTGCCAATCCAAGGTAAGACAAAAAGATACAGTACTTGTGTTTACCTGAATTTTGTTGTCATCTTCGAGTGTTTTGTTATAGGTTTTTGTATTATGTTTGTACATTTTCAGTATAAAGCAGAATTAGTCAGATCTTTATCTTACCATATTGGATATTGTAGTTATGGTGAATAGAGGGTGACCGATTTATCGGTTTTGCCGATATATCGGTACCGATAGTTGATAGGTGGAACTATCGGTTATCTGCAAAAATCCATAACGATAGTTTTTCCGGCTTGCGTCCGTTGCTGGAGCAGCAGATGAGTATGCTGTCATCATTACACAGCAGGAGAGCGCTGAGAAGAGTATGCTGGCATTATATAGAGTGAGAGCGGCCTCTAGAGGCCAAATAAAAACTATCACTGGTGACTCGAGTTGTTTATTTTAACACGTGAGGCTGCGCGCTGCACGCAGAGCGCTGACACTTCAGATGCGGATTTAAAACACTGAAAGCGAAACGGTATGTATACAGTACACTACAGTCCATGTTGCCATATCATTATAAAGTAGTTAATTTGTTGACTAGATGCTGCATTAGCAGAGAAAGAACAGCAGTATGTTTGCTGTCGAGACTGAGGATTACATTAGTAGTACCTCAAGCGGTTAAAACAATGTGACAAAAACGAACACAAACCTCAGCCAAATGTTTAATGTCGCAAATGTTACAATCTATTTGTATTAGTTTATATCCAGCTGGTCACTTTTATGCATTCATTAGCCGGCGAAGTTAAATATTTATAACTAGTGACGTGATTGCTTTCTCAACATTGATATATGTTCATGCAGCCGACAGAAACAAACAAATCAGAAACGCATTCGATTCAGTTCCTTTTTATCACTGCAATACATATTGCTATTTTGATTAGATATAATCATCAAGTGTTCTAATATAGAACTAAATGACGTGAGAGACTATACATTCAATATATGTAATTTTAATGCTCTGGCGTTTGCAGATATTTAAAGATGGCCATCTTTAAGCATGACTTTTTAAGCCGTCTTTAAACATGATAAATGCTGTATAAGTATTGTTCATTGTTAGTTTGTTAATGTCAACATTTACTAATACATTTTAAATTGAGTTAATTTTTATTTTATCTGTTAACCTTAGTTAATGTACTATGAACTAACATGAATGATCAAGGTACAATTGTATTGCTCAAATATTAATACATGCTGTAAAAATGTATACTGCATAATGCATATAGTTCATGAAAGGTATAGCTAATGTTAATAAATGGGACTTGCAAAGTGTTACCTATGCAATTTACGTATTTTTCTCGGTTAAAGCTAAAGAAACACACATTTGACCTGTAATATTTTAATGTTTAAATTATTTTCTGTAGAAATCGTTCTGTAGAACTTCTCATTTTAATATATTATTTATATATTGTTTAATTTAGCACATTTCAGTTCAGCACTGTTTTACTTGGAGTATTATGTTTGTTTTTTATCAAACCTAGGCTAGTTATCGGTATCGGTAAAATCCACTATCGGTCGACCTCTATGAAGCCTAGCATGACTATCATAACCGTATCACTCAAATCTAGGGTTAGGGGATTGTTCAAACCCAGGTCACTTAAGTACATCATAGCATCATAGAGATTGGCACAGGCCCACTCATACTGTTTACCGTTTTCGCACACACCCAAATTTGTAGCCCTCAGGCAGAGATGGCAACTGATGTTAAACTTATACTGTATATAGGCCAGTTTGTCTCTCTCTGTCTCTTTCTATCTCTTGCATTCTCTTTCTTTTCTCTTTTTCTCTAGTGTATGTGGGCCGTAGGAATATGATTGATCCAGACTTCTGTCTTTGTCTCTGACTCAAATGAAATGCCCCATGATGTTAGCTAGCACCAATTATCAACGTGTCATGTGTCAGACGGTGTCTGTAAAGGTCACACACTTTCGACCTTTTACTCCACCTCCCATGAGTCATCAGTCAATCATGTCGATACAGGTCACAGTAACATCACAGTTGACTGATGTCATTCTGTTGCATTTCAGCCCTCAGTAGTTTATTTGCATGGTTTGTCTACAAGAAAAGGGACTTGTGAGACTTCTATTGTAGAATATCGGTTTTAATGAGTAAAACAACAGCACACTTGGGAGAATTCACTAAGAATTAATTGCACGCACTGATAGTGTTGTTTATTTGCCTGTGCAGGCTTTGTTGTTGTATTGCCAAAACAATCATGCTTGGAAGTAATTTTTTAGCTGTTACCTTGCAGAATTCTTGCTGAACATAATTTGCACCTGAATTGGCCTCTTGAGTATTCTAAAGTATGCTTATCTGATATGTGCAGTTATAACACTCCGTTCTATTGCTTGATTGTGGGTGGTTAGTGGAAAAAAACACTGGATTTTGTGCTGAAAATACTGTGCAAAAGTGGCACAACTGTTCAGTAAATTCATCCTTTCGTCTTTGTCTTTCCCTTTTTTTGTCCTTTTCTCTCTTTCACACGCACAAGCTTTGTTCTTTGCTTAATTTTCTCTTTTTGTTGTTTGTTTTTTCTCTGCTTGTTTGGGCTGTGCATGCAGGGAGAGCCGGGTCCATTATGCAAATTAACTGGGAAATCAAAGCAATTTTGTTTGTGTATGATGGAGACATCAAGAGTGTGGAACTGTAGTGAGAGACCAGCCCTGGGCTTCCTAATTAATGTAGGCACAGCCTTTCTTCTTTACTTTCTCTCTCCCCCTCTATCTTTCTTTTTTCACTCTGCTCTCTCCACACACACACACACACACACACACACACACACACACACACACACACACACACACACACACACACACACACACACACACACACACACACACAGCAGGTCTTAAGAAGTGTAGTCTAATATGTTATGACAGAGAGTTGGGGGTCATCATTTAGTCTAGTGTTCTTGTCATGGTGGAGCTTTGAACACCTAGTTGCCAGCTTCTCACACACATATCAAGTGTCTGTTTTTTATGTTTATTTTCAGCTTTTTGTCCCTTTTGATATGATGTGTCCTTTACCAACTCAACAAGGCCTGATGCAGCATGTATTTGTCCTTGTTGATCTGACAAGTACACAGCCATTCACAAGTTTGGGGTTAGTACGATTAAAAAATATATACTTTAATACATTAAATGAATACATTAAATTGATCAAAAGCGACAGTAAAGACATTTATAATTTGACAAAATATTTCTATTTCAAATAAATGCTTTTGAACTTTTCATTCATCAAAGAATCTTAAAAATGTGTCAGTTTACACAAAATATTAGTCAGCACAACTTTTTCGATATTTATAATAAGAAATGTTTCTTGAGCACCAAATGAGCATATTATAATGATTTCTGAAGGATCATGTGACACTTATGCTGAAAATTCAGCTTTGCCGTCACAGGAATAAATTGAATATATGATAATACAGGAATAATATACATATTAAAATAGAAAACGGTTAACTTAATTGTAATAATTGTTCAAATAATATTAGCCTACTGTTTTTACTGTATTTTTGATCAAGTACATGCAGGGTGAACATAGGAGACGACTTTCAGAAACATTAGAAATCTTACCAACCCCTCATTTTTTGAACGATAGTGTATGTAGATTGATTTTGGTGTTAAGTATCATATGACTGTTGATTTTTATAGTATGAGTTATGTTACGTACATAACCATAATCTGTTGTCCCAAATAATGTTTTTCATGTAGGAGCATCCAGCATGTCCTTTTGGAGTTTCTTAAGTATGTTTCTTTGGTGCACAGCAATGCAAGTGTGTGCCAAATGTTGACTTTGTCTGCTTGGCTTCCTGAGTCAACTCGCATGCCTCATTCACATGCCTCAATCAGACAGATAAAATGATAGAACACACACCGTGGGAGGGCAATACGACAATTGTTTTGCCTTATGTAATATTTCATCTCCATCTTTCATTTGCCCTCTTGTGAACCAAACTTATGTTCAAGAGTTTATCTCTCCCACACAAACACACAGAACATTTAGAGTTTCTAGCCCCTGCTTAATATTCGTTTGTTCATTGGATAGCGAGAGCACATCTGTTGCTAAATACCAGCCTCATTTACAGATCTGGAGGCAAATGCCAAACCCATTTACTCTGATCATGTCATGAATCATTTGGTGTATGTGCATATTTTGTGTATGGGGTTTAGTCTTTGTGTATCTGTGTGTTAATCATTAATTTAGGCCTTTTTTTGTGATCTTGTTGATCTGATCTCAGATTTAAATCTATCTAGATGAGTAAATTAGAGCAATGCTATTTAGTAATGACATGAGACGAGTGAACAAGTCATGGTTAAACAAGGCCCGCAATTTTAGCCTTACTGTCATTTTTCAATTTAATTGCACAGATGAAAGTGTAACACACACATTTAATGCTAGATGAATGGTGTGTTCCACTGATTTATGTGTGGGATTTAAAGACAAAGCCTCCAATATTCATCTTCATTAAGATGGGAGGAGATTTATTTATTACTAAGCATAAACACACTGAAGATCTTGTTGGTCCAGAGGTAGAGTATGTTGCATCTTGCACTGCTGTTCTGTTGAGGTTTTTATTTGAGGCACAATTATTATATAAACACAACATGCTCAAGTATATTATGCCTTTCCTTAGTGATCTTCTACAATAGCCCAGTTTTAAAATGCTTAAGGACATGTGAGTTACAGTAGTGCAGCACCTATACTGTACCATGTTCATACATTTATCAGAGGGATGGAAAATAGGGGTGCAGTGCAGGCTTGTTAAGCAGGCGGATGTAGCTTTTAATCAAGGAGGAAGTTAGCAGACCTGCTGGGATTAAATGAGCCTTTCATCTGACAGAAGGCTCCACTGCTGTAGGTCTCACTTCAGCAATCTCTGTGCATCTCTTCAATCCAATGACAGGAAACTGTGGTGTCATCACTACTTTTTCCCAGCAGTGGAATCATTCTGTTGAAAGACAAAAACTAACATTTGTAATTATCTGCCATTGTGTAGTCTTACTAGAAGATTATGGCATTTGTTTTAAAAGGCTCATCAAAATTCAAAGTCAGGGTGTTGTTTTATTTGATCAAACCAAAATGTATAATGTGTGGCCTTACATACTTTATCTGATCTTAGAAACTAGTGGCCCACCAATATTTACCGAGTTTTTCTAAGGCCAATAGTGACAATGATATCTAGAGAGCAGGACAATGAAATGAAGTACTGAATATAATATAATATATTATTTATTTATTTTTTAAATAATGAATGAAACAAAAAAAAATCCAATAAGAAAGAACATTTGAAAAAACAGCTTTTGTTCGATATCAGTAATCTCAAAATGATCTATAACTAATCATATTTCTACCAGTTCTGAGGATCTACATCATTATAGTAGTAGGGTATTCCACTTTCATTCTTCATTCACTGTGCGTTTCTATTATAAATTTACTATTGGCTCCACAATGTCAAAACTATAAAGTTTTATGCCATTTTTTATGATTAAGGTTCTTCACTGTGCCAGATGTTACTTGGTGCTTGACTTGACATGAATATGCAATGACTTCCAATAGAAGCTGGACGCTTTGTTTTTGGGGTGGTTGATAGATGTAGATTGTAGAGGGAAGCTCAGGCTTTGCTAAAATGCTGGTTTGTAATGGACTTTGGTTGTAAAGTTTAATTAATCTCATCTCCTGCTGAGAGCGAACTAGAAAAGAAGGGGGAGAGATATTGCAGGGAAAAATAACAAAACAAAATAGCAGTGTTATTGTGGATGGAAAGTTTGTTCTAGTGTAAAAAGAGGAGCAGGGAATGTTGGCTTGATTGAAATTTGTATGGATTGCATTTGTACTGCATGTCTACTGTGGGGAAAACTGGGGAATTAGGGAGTCAAATGCGTGGGTTTGTGTGGTAACAGCACTCTTTTCACTTTGTAATGTGAGGCATTACCTTTGACCCATTAGCATGAAATAAACATTGAATGCAAAAAGCAAACGTGAAACAAAAACAGTGTAAGCAAATGGTGAAATATACAGTAAATACTCAACCACAGAGTATCCCGTAGAGCTGTGTAATATTGCAAAAATCAATTATGTTATTTTCTTTAATGGTGACATCGTATTGAATATTTTTTAAAGAACAATTTTTTTTATTAATTTTAGAATGCATTCTTATTGAATGCTCTTTGATGGTTTGTTTCAGCAGCAATCATCCTGTCTCTGACCGTAGAGGATAATGTTAGTGTAATTTACAGTCTCAGATTAGGATTACAGTCCACCCTCTGACCATCCTCTTTTGGGTAATTGATAATCCTTTAATCTGGCTGCTCGGTCTGCATTCATAGTGCCATAAGTAAAGCCATTGACAAATTTCAGCTGTTATGAAGTTATGGACATCTGTTCTCATGATGTTATAACGGCGCATGTTGACGCTATATTTGGAAAACTTTTATGTAACCGGCATGTTTTCAGATTTGTGTATGTTACATAACTTGAACTCCCTTGGAGAACACCATTTCTTTGAGTGTGTTAACTCATCTATAGATATGTTATCTTTAGGTTTAATACAGTACAAACACTTAAACGTTTGTTGAGGGATAAATATAAATATGAAATAATTTGGGACAGTGTTATTTTATTATATATATATATATATATATATATATATATATATATATATATATATATATATATATATATATACTATTATATTTATTTTTAGTTTGCATTTATTTTTATATTTTCAGTTTCATTTTGATTGTTTTTTTATATTTCTATTTAACTTTGTTTTTATTTCAGTTTGAGTTTTAGTATTTTAGTACTTAAACCTGCAGTCCGTAGTTTTTCCTCTTTGTCGCTATCTCTGTTCGAAATCTGCAATTGCAGTTATTCGCGGAATTATCAACTTTACGTGGGTTGTGCCTCGGCATGGCACAGCGCTGATGAATCCAGTGTTTTGAGGAGAATGTGCGGCTGTCAGTCACCACGCCGGTGTGGATACTGTCATTCAGAATCACAGATTCTACTTTTTGGAAGTATGACCAGCATAAGAATTTTCACCGGAAAATGTCATCTGAACAAGTAACATCCACTTTTGTTCTGACCAACTAAGGGGGAAAAATCTAACGATCGCTTATCATATCACGTCAAACCGTGCAAATTATACTTTGTTCTCAAATTGTTAATGTTAACAACATCAGCATTGCGTGACTACATTTAATGTGTATTAGGGCTACCTGTAGTTCAGTTTCCATTTCTGTGCAGTCTAATTTCTAATTGTCATACCAACAAATTAATGTTCCTTAGAACTAGTTCTCTTTGAAATACAAACACACGTATCTGTAATCAGATGTATATTTAAAACTGGAATATAATCGAATTTTTACTTTTTACTCAAAAGCACTTGCGATGTTTATCCTTATCCCTGTCTGTAGTCACTGCAATGTCTGAAGTCTTTTGCATTTTACAACAGGTGAATCTCCAGTTGTCACTGGTGATTGTAGTTTGAACTTTTCTGGATCCGCCATCAAATTAATAAGTTTAAATTTATCAAGTGCTGTGAGAAAAGGCTATAAATCTCCACCTCCAACACCTTCACACGCAATATAGCCTACTAGCCGAGACTCCTCCTTTATGAGTACAGATGTGACGTAATGACGTAAAGACAAATCCACCAGTACCACTGGAATTAAAAACATTATTACAAGCTTACCATTTTGAATCGAGCTAAGGCAAGCAGATAGTTTTGAACACTGGCTGGTTTGTACTTGCTCAAAGAAAAATTTTGGTTCATTTTTAAACCAAAAAAGTTACGGACTGCAGCTTTAAACTTAAATGAAAATTAGAAATGTTTCCTTCACGACTAACTGAAATAGAATAAGTTTAAGTTTTTTTTATATCTAATATATACATTTTATTGTATTGTATTTTAATTCAATGAACAAAAATGATTTTGATAGTTTTAGTAATAGTGAACAATAACACTGAATTTGGATTAAACTAAATGTTATTGTATTTTAATAATTGTCAGTATTTTGTGTGTGTGTGTGTGTGTGTGTGTGTGTGTTTGTGTGTAATCTTGTTAGCTAAGGTCAGATGGCTAAGTAGACTATCAAACCGATGCAAACGATTTTTAATCAGCTTTGATGCTGTTTCTAAAGAAAAAAGCTTATGTTACAGGTTTTTATTAGTCAATATGATACATTTTTTTTTTTTTTTTTTTTCTAATTAAAAGCTATAACAGCCTATCACAGCTTTAAAGTCCTCTTGAGCACACTCAAAGAAATTGTGCTTCAATAATTACGGTTTATCTGGCAAATCTTTGAATAGCAAATTGACCTTATGTTAGCATCTGGTCAATAAAACAAGCACAGAGCTAAATGGCTAATGGGAAGCTGTATTCTCATCTATCAGACTATGGCTTCTTCCCATCCCACAGGCCTCAGCGACAGAGCTGATTAAACTTTCTGTCTGCTGTTATCACATCAGACCTAATCACAGAGAGCTCAGGAGCTCAGATTGGCCTGTGGAGCTTTAGAAGATTTGTAGAGCCAGACCTGATTAAATGATCTCACTGGAAACTATCCATCTGGCCTAATTTACTTGAGACTGTACGGACCCTGACAGCCTTGCATACAATTAATTTTTTTTTTTTTTTTTTTATTAAACTCTAAACACACAAGGTTTATCTGCAAGCAGCTTTGGCACTTGTTGCTTTTAAAGGTTTAAACTTATTTTTCATGTAATCATAAACATTTACAAGTACAATAAGTCCCAATACTTGACATAGACATGACGTTTAATCTTAATTTGGAGCATGTAGTTTATAGCTATAACATAGCAGAAATGAACACTATGCAATCTTTTAAACTTAGTTTATGAAAAAAAATTATACTACTTTTCACCAAGTTAGCTTTTAATTAGTTGAAAACACAGCCAACAACACGAGTAATGATGCATATTATTAATATATGCAAAAAACTTTGTCATTTTTGATCAGTTTAACCCAACCTTGGTGATTAAAAGTATATTTTGCTCTCAAACCTTTAAAACATGTCTATGGTAATTCCAAACTTTTCAACAGTAGTGTATTGAACTCTCTGTGAGATAAAGTGATTAAAAATTCACATAGTAGTCTCCACCTTGTGTAATGAAACTAAGTCGTGTCTATTTAAAGTGGGCTTTACAGTGATCATGACACAAAGGTGCACACATTAAGATGTCTGATCAATACCCGTTTCCTCTCCAGCATCTCCAAACACCCCTGCGCACAAGGAATATCCATGCAATCAATAACACTAGAGAGAAAGAAAAGAGTGTGAGAGTGAGAGAGAGAGCACACTGTTCAGAGAAATCTAGACAAACAAATAAGATTGACTCAAATCGTACATGTTGGGATTTCAGCATGCTGTTCTTTTGTTCTTTTTCACTATTGATTGTAAAATAATGGCTGGCTGGTTAGCTGATCCTCCCTAACCGTTTCTGCTTCAGACAACTCTGCCTCCCTCTGTGATGATCCAACACACATACACCAATCCGTGGAAATTAACAGTTCCACCACTCAATACGAATTAGACGTTCAGCTAACATTGCTTGCCTGCAGACTCCAGTGTGAGCGTACATATGTGTATCCCCCTGAGCTCCAGCAGGCGTTAGGAGGTATTTAGCAGTGTGCCGCAGAACTGTTTAATACTGTCATAATGAATTAGGAAAAACTCCAATATGGGATGAATATAGTATCAAAATGATTAACACGTGCAAGCACAATTATCAATGAACTTGATACATGTTGCAGAAATGTTTTATCCATGCCTTTCAACTTGCGTGTGCAAAATTCAAAATTGAATGAATGTGTAGCAATTTGTACAAATAGAGAATTTTTTGTGAATACAAATGTTTTCTTTTGTATTAGTGTATCATAATTTGTGCATGCAACAAAGAAGATGTGCATGTGTGCATCAGGTGACGCGCGTGCATTCATTGAATTATTTTTTTGAGTCGATCTCATTTGATTCATTTGGATTGTGAGACTTTCTTTTCGCTGTTTTTAAGCATTTCACAACCCACACACAAACAACTACAAATGAATAGGCCTGGTGCTAATTATTAATGTGTGCACAACTACCCATTTATTTGACAAATTCACAAATGTGCGTCGCTACATTTAAACTAATACAATACAACTTGTGTGTGCAAAATCCAGAATCACATGAATGTGCAATATTTTATACAAATGGAGACATAGTTGTTAATACAAAACCTCAATTTTGTATTAATGTAGGCCAGAATTTGTGCATGCAACAAGTACCGTATTTTCCGCACTATACGGCGCACCGGATTATAAGGCGCACCTTCAATGAATGACCTATTTTAGAACATTTTTCATATATAGGGTGCACCGGATTATAAGGCGCCTAAGATACTGCAGTCAAACGTTTGACTGGGTTTGCGTTATGCATCCACTAGATGTCAACAAAACAGTCAGATAAAGTCAAACCTTATTAAGCGTTCTGACAACTCCGTTCACTCCCATGGTAACGTTGTTCAAACGTTAAAAAAAGTAAAACTCCGGTCAATTTTAACATTGAGCTAATTTTTTGTAAATTTGGAGTGCTGTTAGTACAGATAACAACGACAAAAACCGGTGTTGCCTACACGTGTTATCCTCTTTTTAAAATTTGCACCCTGTTGACTTAAACGGGACAAGTTTTAAACCTGCTTTTAGCCTCTATAACAACCTTAATGTGTCATTACAAGTGCACAGCCATGTGAGTGAACACGGTGAATCTGACTGCACATACCCGTATTTTCTTCCTGTTTTCGGTCGAAGTCCACAGTAGGCGATTGTCGAGTGCGCGTGCGCGATCATTGGTAGCTAACTAAGCAACAGTGGAGACTCGGACTGTCAGCCGATGACGGTGCTGTGTGGTGTTCTGAGAATATCAGCTCAAATGGATAGTTCATCCGAATCAGATGTTGAACACACGGAGGAGGTTTGATCGCGCGCGCGCGAACTCGACTACTGTGGACTTCGGCCGAAAACAGGAAGTAAATACGGGTGAGCCGGCTGAATAAAGAGATGATTCCTGCCTTCGTGAAAGCTCGGATCCCAGTTGAGACTGATATATCAGCCTGGGCATCCACGATCCATTGGCAGATAGTGGCGTAAGTTGCCCGGCGCTGTCTCTTGGTGAACGTGTGTTCACCATCCATAAGGCGCTCCGGACTATAAGGCGCACTGTCGTTTTTTGAGAAAATTAAAGGCTTTTAAGTGCGCCTTATAGTGCGGAAAATACGGGTAATATGTGCATTTGTGGATGAGGTGACACGTGTGCATTCATTGACTCGTTTCTGAGTCGATCCTTTTTGATTCATTTGGATTTTGAGACTTTCATTTCGCCGGTTTCGCCTTGCAAGATCCACACACACTGTCTGAGAAAAGTTGCTACCACTAGATGCCAGTATTCTGCTAAAACAGACAACAGCAGCATAATCAAGCGTTCTTCCACATTTAAGACGCTTATGTGAGTGATGTTGAAGCGGCAAATTTAGTACACAATATAGGCCTACCTTATTAATAAAGCATACTTTATAGAGGCAATCAGATTATGAACAACACCCATAGAAAACCATTATAAAACACTTCACGTGCAATAGCGCATTGCATGTTCAATAAGGTGTAGTTCATTGATAATTGTGCTTGCACGTGTTAATCATTTTGATACTATATTCATCCCATACTCCAAAGGCTACAAGCTTTGTGTCCTTAAATCACATTCTACAGAGCTACGTACATATAACAACAGCTCACACTTAAAATGTATGATAGTAACAATTAATTCTGGCAGGAATATACACAATTTAAATATCCCAGCATGCCAAAGTCACACAACATGGTCACTGCTTACTGACACCACTGCTGTCTGTTTTGGATCAATTTTTAATAATATTCAAAGCAAGAATTTGGGCTATAATATTTAAATATTTAATTATTTTATTAATAGTAATAATAATAACTTATTATTATTATTTATTAATATTTATTACACAAATACTACTACTAATAAATAGATTTTAATTACTGTTATTACTGGGTTTTTCCTGCATTGAAAATATTTTGGCGGCTGCCAGAATTAATCTTTGTCCCACTAAAATGTATTTGATAATTTAATGTGACGATATCTGCCGTTCTTCAGTACAGGTACCCGCTGATAGCCTACTGTTTTAAAACGCTTCTGTGAGTGTTTGTGTAAGCGCTCTGTAAAGAGCATCAAAGGGTTTTTACAACTTGTTTTTGTCAGCATTGAGCAATGTAGCCAATCACAAACATATCTGTCGAGTGCATGAATGCAATGGCCAAACAGATGTGTTTAAGTTAGTCAGAGCCCGCTCAACACCAGTCAAAACGGTGGAGTTTTTGTTCAGCGTGAGTTCAACTTGCTCGCGAATCCTTTCATTATAACCTACAAAGTGTAAACAAGATGTCAATAAGAGATTCATTGCACAGTTTCATTGATTATAACTGGAGTTTTCGGAAGAGTGCAGCTTTGTGTACCTCGCGTTGTAATTTACAGTTTCAGTGACTAGAATGGCAGTGATCTTTACTCACTTTTTGTACTCTATATAATTTTTTTTCATGCTGCTAACTAACCACATATTGCAAAATTTCTGGATTGACAACCACATTTAAATGCGTGATTGAATCCAATTGACATTGATAACCATAGCAATGAACAAAACAAAACAAGCTGATACTGTATGTCATATGAGTGTAAATGCAAATTAATAATCCTGCCACTTTTTCTATGTAAGGTGTAATGTTTACTTTGTTGTTATTTTTTCTAAATTACTCACCAAGTGTATAACATTTAAATGTACAGATTTTATAGGCTAAATAGCTCTAACAGGGTATCCGCGGGGTCTTGAAAAGTATTAAAAGGTGATAAATCAATTTTGGGAAAATTTAGACCCTTAAAAAGTATTAAAAAGTCTTATCACGGCTTTACAAAGTCTTAAATTTTGAAAGTATTTTTTCTGAATTAGCTGTCCAACAGTTTGAGGCCCAAAAACATCGTAAAAGTGTGTGAATTTAGTCATTTTTATTTAAAAAACGAAGAACTGAGGCACATGTCAGCATGATTGTTGTTGAGGGTGGAGCAAAGTTTTGTTTTTTAATAAACTTTGCTTTGATTTACTATCCCAGCCTATTTGAATTTTTTTTTTATCAGAGTGGTCTATAGTCTTTATCACAAACTAAAACTGTTAAGTTAAAAGTATCACTGATGTAAATGGTTACAGCTTGAAGTGGCGGTGAGGTATTAAAAAATATTGAGAAGGTCTTGAAAAAGTCTTGAAAAGGTATTAAAATTAACTTCAAGATTCCTGCATATACCCTGTCTAAGCACTTTGTTTTATGATCTGTTCTGACAGTGATTATTTTTCATGAAAAATGTTATATTTCATGAATAAATAGGATAAGATGAGTTAATTTTACAGACTGTTTCTTTGCATTTTTGGGGGATTTATTGTCAGTACTGGGCTCGCCGTTCACATGGGTAGGGTACTTTGTGGAGAACTGTGTTCGTCCACCACCACTGAAGACCATTTTTGATCCAGGAAAAACCCTGTATTAGTATTTGTTATTACTACTACTACTACTACTATAATATATTTTGCAGACATACAATTACTTGTTAACAATGTTTTTAATGTTATTCACACAACAGATCCTATTCATTATTTTATAGGTTCAAGCCTAATGAAACTTTGAAGTGGAAGAGGACTGTTCTGAGATGAACTTACTGAAGTTTCACCCGTCTAGTTTACTGGAAACACTTTTATGGAAGTCAAGGCCCAACTTCACTGTAGGTCTCTATGCATTTTTCAGGTACTTCATGGGTTCAGTGAGCTATAGAAATATTCCATCAATACCTTATCTTTAAATCAGTGCTCAGGATTCCACAAAAAATACATAAGGGTCATGTTGTGCTCTGTTCTCTGGACCAGTGTGGGACTTTGTGATGAACAACTCCTTTCTTTCTTTCTTTCTTTCTTTCTTTCTTTCTTTCTTTCTTTCTTTCTTTCTTTCTTTCTTTCTTTCTTTCTTTCTTTCTTTCTTTCTTTCTTTCTTTCTT
Source organism: Rhinichthys osculus (assembly GCA_029959095.1). NCBI lineage: Eukaryota > Metazoa > Chordata > Actinopteri > Cypriniformes > Leuciscidae > Rhinichthys > Rhinichthys osculus. The sequence goes on along the minus strand of JARWKJ010000012.1, from coordinate 13,807,547 downwards.
TCTTTCTTTCTTTCTTTCTTTCTCTCTCTCTCTCTCTCTCTCTCTCTCTCTCTCTCTCTCTCTCTCTCTCTCTCTCTCTTTCTTTCTTTCTTTCTTTCTCTCTCTCTCTCTCTCTCTCTCTCTCTCTCTCTCTCTCTCTCTCTCTCTCTCTCTCTCTCTCTCTCTCTCTCTCTCTCTCTCTCTCTCTCTCTCTCTCTCTCTCTCTCTCTCTCTCTCGAGCCCTGTGGTGAGTAATATGTTTCTGACAGACCTCTTTGTGCTAATAAAATGATAGGCTGTGCTGTGGCCATTAGTCTCTGCTCTGTAAATAAAAGCTCTGGCACTAAGCTTCAGACTGCTGAGAGTCTATCTTGATCCCTACAACCAGAAACTCAGCTGGAGACTTTAAACAAGCTGTGTTGCACTGTTACAATTTGAGCTAATAAGTGTGTTACTGGGAGTTCTGGGAACATAAGGTTTGTTCCCCCTTGCTACAGTGACAAAGAATAGCACAGTCTTTGTTGTAATGAAATATATTTCAGATTAGATGACTAATTTGTGTGGAAACTATTCATGACACCTCTAGAGTGATGATTTTGGGAATTTTAGAGACTGAAGTATAGCTCTCCTATAGGTCTGGGAGCTGGAAACAATGCTTTTTTTTTTTTTTTTTGTCTATGTGGAAATAGTAACTGTTCATCTTTTTCCAATAATCCTTGAGATGTCCAATGTGACTTTCCAAACCTACGGTGAGAAAATGTTCTTCAGTACAGACGATGAAATTATTTACGTTGCAGGTAGAGAAAAACAGATGTCCTCATTTACCTTTCTTAGAAGGTTCTGAAACGTGTTTATGGTGACTTTGGCTTAAAATGGTTGTTATATAAACAGCTTTTCAATGCATATTTCTGAGAGAGATTTATATTCTAGAAACTAACCCAGATATTTTTTAACAAACCACACATGAGAGAACCTGTTTGTAACTCCGAATAAATGTTCCAATGTTGCATATATAATAACTGGTTTTGTTCATATTTTTGCACTTCCATTTGGTCTGCTAGTGGTACAAAAATTACACACTTCACCTTAAAAGTTTTCTTTACTGATATATTAAATTTTGAATAGTTTTGGTCTAATGTACATTTTATACCACCATTTATAACACCAACAGTGACCACTCTTGTAAGTCAAGCAGAGAGATGAAATGGTGCATTTCACTGTAATTATATAATAATTTAAAAGTGTATAAGGCCAGTAAACCATTCACATACGCATTACTGCTCTTCCAAGAATGAAGCCGTTTGGATGAAGGGGTTTCTATTAGCTGATAATTATGGCTAGGTTCATAACTTCAGATGTTATACATGCTTTATTTACCAAGTCAGGTTTAAATAATTGCATGTTGGTAAATCAGGAATTTGTGCAGGCAAGCAAAAATACACAACCACAGCTGGATGGAAACAGCAAACGCCAGCCCTCCTTTTCTTCAGTTTCTTTTTTTCCCTCTCAGTACATTTCTATCTCTCTCTCTTGTCCCTTCCTATTATTTAAGTCTAGCTGCAGACAGTGCTGTTGTCTCATCACAATACAATAGCCCTTTGTTATTAAGGCTCGATTTGTATGTGCTCTCTGTGAAGCATGTCTAGGTAAGGCAGCAGCAGGAGTCGGGCCTGTCCCAAAAGGAATAAATGGAGTACATTTCAGACATGGAAATCTCAAGCAGCCAGTGTCAATGTCCATGTTAATACAGAAGTAGATTGCAGAAGAAAGGGCTAATTCATTCATTAGTCCTTTGGCTTTTTCCACCCAGTCAGTTTGTCCCTCTTCCATTTGATTAGTTTTCTCTTTTTGCTCTACAGGTACATTGGTGCAATTAGTCCCAGCCTGGTATTTCTCATAGTGTGTAAATCACATTGGCCCTTACCCGATCAACAACCCTGAGTGCTGTAAGCAAGGACCTCACTTTTAAAGCTATCTGTCATTGTGACAGCAGCTGTTATAATACTTTATTTAGCATATGCTTCGATAAGTCAGCACAGCCTTGCATTAAATTAGCTTTACAGCCCTTCCAAACACACACACAGCCCTTGCAACCACCCATGTTTAAAGTTGTCTCTGTCCTTGAAGTGATTAATTGCGATCAGTATTCAATTATGTGGTCTATGATGAGCAAGGCCCTGCTGTCTTTTCTCAGTCTTGCTGAGTAATAACAGGGCAACTACAACATAAACACATGAGTATGCCACCAGTGCATCAAACTGACCACACTTGGGTAAGCCTAAAGAAGCTTTATATTTATACTGAGCCTTTAGAAATAGTTGTTCTCATTTTCTTCCACCTCCAGATGAAAGTAAAAATTCAGTGTGTTAGCTCTGTCATTTTTTGTGAGGTGGAAGCCTTACTGTATGGCATTTTCAACTTTTGGCTCCAGTATTACAATTATGATCTGATGTGTCCTGCAAGTAATTACTTCTTGATATATCAAGAAGTAAACTGAAATTTATTTTTTATATAATATTGTAAAATATTTTAAAAAGTGAATAAAAAAATGTACTTGCTGCTCAATAACTGTTGTTTGTAATTGAAGAATATACTCTACAGTTATGGAAACTTCTGAAAAAAAGTATAATATATAAATAATATATAAATACTCCCAGTTTTGGTTAATAAAAATGTTGTAAACCAGCAGCTTTGTCAAAATTACAAGAAATAGCGATATGGAAAATAGAATATAGAAATATAAACATAGAAATAATAGCCTATATCGGGTATTGAATATTGTGTCGGACTGTGAGGGGCCTTCAAATCAAAAAGGTTGAGGTTGCACTATAAGATGAAAGTGTGGTGGGATTTCATATTCAAAAGCTTCGGTTCTTTGGATGTTTAGTTTCTCTGTGTGTGTGCTCTGTCACAGCATGATGTGCTGCTACAGTAGGTTTGTTTACTCCAGGTATCACAAACAGGAAGATTGCCATCTGCCTCTGAGAGAACTGCCAAGAGTGCAAGGACAAGACATAAGAAGCATGAGGTGCCTCTGTCATGCTGTCTCTTCATACTGTATGTCAGATTACGTTTCTCTGGATGTAATCTAGGGCAGCGATTCTCAACCTTTCAAACTTGAGCTTGATTTTTAATAACTTGTGTTTGTTAGCATTTTGATTTAGAGTTGTATATTAATATATTATTATTTTTAATTTAAATACTTTTAAGTCATCCTGTGGCCATCTTGGAAATTGGCCCCCTGGTTGAGAACCACTCCTCTAGGGTATTTATATACCATATTTTAAGCTGTGAGCTCAGTCTGACCATATAAAGAGAGTCAAATTATGCCCACAGATGTTAAAGCAATCAATGTCAGTGCCTCTAGATGTGCAAACAATCAACCTATCATATTTTCAAAATTGAATTATATTTATGATATTCTGAAATATTCATTTTATCGTACCCCTTTCATTTTTCAATCACCTACTGTGGGGTAATGATTCCCTGGCTTGAGGTGTATTTAAATGTCAGGTTTATGGATCATTGTTATGCAGTTCACAATCAGAGTGTTTTTGAGGCGTCCATGTACAGACAGAGGAGCTGGTTTATTAAAAATTTCCTGTTTTGTCATAGTAATTGTTTGCTGTCTGCCTGTCTGTCTTTTTCTCTTTCTCTGTATTTTCTGAAATTGAAATGGTTGATTAGGGCGATCCATCAGGTGTTCCGTGAATTGGTTATGCAGATTTGTGCGCTTCTGTATTGAATAGCAATGCACATCCTATTAGAGATAAGTGAAAGAAAATGTGAAGGTGAAAGAAATATCTTTGCTGAACTAAAACTTGATTTTTTTGTTTGCATTTGGTGTTGATAGTGGTACAAAGTTCCCATTCAGCTTTAAAAAAAGCAAAATTTTGACACTTTATGGTAAAGTAGGTTAGACAGATTTGTGGTTGTGTGTAAAGGGTGATAAAGAGTTCATATTGGGATTATATCACAGGCTGGGGGTGTTTGATTAAATGAGAGCTTTAGCGAGACATTAAGAATTGCTGGAAATCTTCAGCTCTGCTTTACTTCTAACGCGAACGATTCACCCTACAATACTCAAGAGTTTGAGGGAAACTGAACACGTGTGTGTCTGCATCACATTAACCGATTCACCCCACTGATCAGATGCTTTGGGGAGAAAAGACAGCCTGTGTGAGTGAGTGAGTGAGTGAGTGAGTGAGTGAGTGAGTGAGTGAGTGAGTGAGTGAGTGAGTGAGTGAGTGAGTGAGTGAGTGAGTGAGTGAGTGAGTGAGTGAGTGAGTGAGTGAGTGAGTGAGTGAGTGAGTGAGTGTGTACGACACGTGAAAGCCAAACTGTGATAATAGAGGCTGTGTGTATGCAGAGTATAACACACAATTACTGTGTGCATGTCTAAGCCATGCATAACGAGCTTGTGTTTAATGTTGGTCATGAAGTCTTCTCTCTTATTCCCAGTACAGATGATTAGCTGTCCAAACTGTCCAACAGTGAGACATCAGCAGCCTGCAAAACAGAGACACCAGTCAAATCTCAAAGACTTCAGTGGCTCTTTCTAACCCTGTTAATGATTCAGACCTGTCTGAATGACTACTAGATCTCTAGATCCTCTTTAAAAGCTCCATCACAGTAAGTACATCTGTAGTTAGTCTGTTGTGCTGGAAAACTATTGATCCCAGCAGGTTGATATGCTAATGTGTCGGCATAAATTGGCTAGAGTTAAAATAGTGCTCCATAGTGAACAGCTGTGATGGAAATTCAGCTGTGTGCTTTTGAAGAAATCAGAGTATAATCTCCTTTCTGGGGGCATCAGATGTGACCGTGGCAGACTGGGGGCTCATTAGTGAGTGAGCCTCTTTATAAAAACACATGATTTCCAAGGAATCATTGCACCTTACAGCTTCTGCTAATAAAGTAGGGGCATTTTGTCCAAGGAGGCAAGGGAGGCAAAAATCATTGCACGTCACTGATGTACAGTAGATATTAGCAAACACACAACACAACAGCATGCAGCTCATTATCTATCATTATATTCACAAAGGTGTGATTTATTTGTGTATGTATGCTTTGTTATCTCATTAAATGACTTGGCTGCAGCACTAATGTGTTGGACTACACTGTGTCTCACGTGGAGACAGCCAACACATCTGTTGTCTCTGTTAATCTCCAAGTAGTGCAAAGGACACTTCGTCTAGACGTTTTAATTATTACATTTGTTCTCTCCGTGACTATCAATGGTTGCACAATAACCTTTTTCAGTAATATTGTGAAATATTATTACATTTTAAAATACACTTTTTCTATTTTAATATGTTCTAAATTTTAAATTTGATTTATTCCTGTGATTACAAAGTAGAATTTTCAGCAGCCATTACTCTAGTGACTGGAGTCCAGTGTCACATGATTCTCTAGAAATCATTCTGATGCGCTAATTTGGTGCGCAAGTAACAATATTAGCCATGTTGAAAATAATTCTCCTACTTAGCCTAATATTTTTTGTAGAAACCGTCATGTTTTCTTTTTTCTTTTCAGGATTCTTTGCAGGAATAAATGCAGGATAACAGTATTTATTTGAAATAGTAATATTTTGTAACATTATAAATATATTTACTGTCACGTTTGGTCAATTTAATGCATCCTTGCTGAATAAAAGTATTAATTTATTACAAAAAAAGAAAACTTACTGACCCTAATCTTTTGAACGGTAGTGTATTTCATACATCTTTTTCATTGTATGGGACATAGTTCACCAAAAAATGCAATTTGTCATTATTTGCTTACCTTCTTTTTTCATATGTTGAACATATGAAGTTTTGAAGAATGTCTGAACTGTTCTATTCCATACAATAAAAAAAAAAGGTCTGTCAAACTACAAGAAGCACCATAAAAGCATCTTAGTTTGACTCATGCACATATGCGTCTTTTGAAGCCATATGATATGCAAGCACAGCAGACTGAAATTCATTATTCATATATCATTGTTTTTGATATCTTGGAAATTCTGCCTTAAATATTTCCTTTTTTTTCCCATATGGGTTTCAAAGAACATGAGGGTGAAATTGTTGAATGATGACACATTCTTTTAATTCCCAATAACTGCAGTCAGAGATATAACCCAGTGAAAAGAGAAAATAAGAATTCATTAAAACAATAATCATAGGGTGGGTCTGCACTGATAATTTAGATTTCAGAAATGCCACCTACCATGCAGTCATGCAGAAATTGCTGTGAAACTATTTGGCTCAGCCAGGTTAGAGTAAATTAATGGAGTCAATTATAAAGTTCAGAACCGTTCAAGTGTGAACAGCAGCACACCATCATTTTCTCTGCCTCTGACTCCTACACCATCTTAAACTCATCTGACTGGAGAAATAATTCTTATGAAATGTTTATGAGTAAATGAGCAGGCAAACAAGTGAATTGATTATAAAGTTGGTGCGGTAGATCAAACTCTGATCTGTCACAGACAAAGGGTTCAGAAATCAACTTGATTCAGCCATGAACCAGAATATGTGGTTAACTTTTGATCTTGGAAAAAAATGGATGACTGTTGCGGATGATTGTCATCTCTTCAGAACAGAAGTGTTCAGCTTGGCAGCAGAGCCGTCTTGAGTGGTAATATAATATGTAATCTGCTGCAGTATTCGACATGCTTGTGTACGTTTTCATGTTTGTTTGCTTAAGAGCTCTCAAAAATCTCTAGCTGTTTCTTGTCGCACTGCATGAATAAAATCAAGCAATTTGACTGTCGGTCATGACAGATAAGATTTTGCACCTGACTGTGAAGGAGGGAGCTCGAAACATGCAGTGTGCTCTTTTTGGCTTTGGAAAGGCTGAAAAATATTATTTCATAAATATTATGAAAAATATTTGTTGACTGAGCCATTCTTTTAAGTATAGTTTAAATGTATTACCTTAAAACATCCTATTTATTTTCCCTCAGCAAACAATCATCTCTCTACTATATCTTTTTTTGATGTCTAATAATCAAGCGTAGCGTCAGTTCTGGCAGGTCACGTTAGTCAAGCTCGCATCAGCTGACTCTCAGCTGATCCACGTGTCCTCTACCTATAGGAATACGACAGCCTATCACTGTACACATATATAAGCTCCTTCAGTATTATCAGCAGCTATCGCGTTCTCAGGAGCTAACTACCCTCCTCCATCCCCAGCTCCTCCTCTCGCCCAGTCAGCATTTGGCATTCTGATTCCCCGGACCCCTTGAATCAGAATAAATTCTCAAATTATGTTGTATTTTAAAATCTTGAATTAATGATATCTGCAATACATTCATGTTGGTTCTGTTCTGTTTACCCTAAGGGGGGTTGTTGCTGCTCTCCCTGCTCTTATCCATGCTAGACTGCATTGATGCTCAAGGAGTTCTTGTCCAGAACAGAACCATACCGCAAATCCAAACTGTATGCTAATTGCCAATCATATTTGACGATAGTTGTCCTGACAGAAATCTGATTTATACTTCCTTTCCTTGTTCTCTTTGTGTGTGTTGCTGATGTATCAGTATGCTGAATCAAATCAGAGTATCTCTTTCATTAATTGCAGTGAACCGGGAAATAGCTGATTTACAGCCTGAGGCAGTTTCTAACTTTGGAAGATATTTAAGTAATCCATAATTAGCTTCTTTTTTTATTCTCTTATCCATCTCTGAGACAAGAGACTGCTTTTCTAGTTGGCTGTTAAGATTTGAGGATTGTTTCTGTTCTTTTTGTCATAAAAGGTAAACAACAAAAAATCCACTCCTAAGAGTTCTCGACCGTCCTTATTTATCAATTGTGGAGAAGATCTTAATTTAGTCGCAGCACTCGGGCAGCTGCATCTCTACAAAGATTTACCAATCAAACAATCAGGTAATTATGCAGCTGATCTTAGAGCAGTAATGCTGTCTTCGTTGAGTTAATGAGGCCTGGATCAGTTCAGATGGAGTTCAGGAGCATTAGGACGGAAGACATTGACTGACCTGTGATCTGTGAGGCTGCTGAAGTGATGGTGTTATAATGGCAGGCTAATTTTGTGCTCTATGGGTTGATGATCTGAGGTTAATGATGCACATCTCGGAACTAATTCACTCAAGTATGAATCATGTTTTAAGATTTAGTGTGATTAAAAACAGTAGGAACGCTTGATATGCTGTAGTTGTGTTTGTGTTCTTAATGAGGTGAAAATCCTAATGCATAGAGTAATAGCCTTTAGCTCAGGGTGAGAGCTATGCCTGAAGATATATGGTTTAAAACCATAAAGTAATTTTTTCACACTCTAAAGGTCCCGTTCTTCGCGATTTCATTTTTCAAACTTTAGTTAGTGTGTAATGTTGCTGTTAGAGCATAAATAATACCTGTAAAATTATAAAGCTCAAAGTTCAATGCCTAGCGAGATATTTTATTTAACAGAAGTCCCCTTTCAAAGCATACAGCGAACGGCCGGTTTGGACTACATCCCTCTACTTCCTTTTTTAATGACATAACTAGAACAGTTTTTTGACTAATCTCCGCCCACAGGAATACACAAAAAAAGGGGGCGTGGTCTTGTTGCGCTCCCACGGAGAAGAAGCACTTCAGCAGCGCATGCATCTCCAATTTATGGTAAGAGACGTGACCTTTCCGGGCAACGTGCGATAAGCTGCTGTCGAATCACAACACAGGAACCGCTGGCACAATCAGAACTCGTTACGTATTTCTGAAGGAGGGACTTCATAGAACAAGGAAGTCATCGGGCCGTTTTTTGGACAGTGAAAACAGCGGTATACAGATAAGTAAATTGTGTGAAAAATAAAAATTTTCACACAATTTACATGTGTTCATGTTTCGCGTGTTTTTTTACACGCGAAACATGAACACATGTTATATTGCACACTGTAAACACAATCAAAGCTTCAAAAAAACACGAAGAACGGGACCTTTAAGTTAATGATAATATGACAATTATTAACATTATTAGAATTATTTTCTTTTATTTAGATTTGACAATTATTACAGTTATTGGAGGGCACTTGCAATTTGTAAAGCAAAAATGCGTTTTTGTTTTTGTTTTGCTGCTTGTTTTTAGATAGTAAACAACAGCCAGGGAAGTGAATCTCTTCTTTGTGTACAATGACCTTTTGTGTCACTTTGTGATGCTTCACTTTGCTGTGTGTTTTGACCACCAAGGTTTAATACATCAGCCCTCAGTTCAGGGTCAGTTTTGTAACAAGAATAATACCACCACCTATTGCTCAGGTCAGCAATATAAAGATTGTATTTGCTGATTGTATAAATCTGTATTTGACTGCAGACTAATTTATATATCCATATATTTTTTAAGTGTGTGTGTGATTAGCAACAAGTGCAATATTATTTGACACGTGTGCTATTGGTTGAATAATACATTAAAAATACAAAAAAAAAATTATTGTTGTTAATATATTTTTGCCACAGTGCTGCTGTAGATTCACAGCGAGAAGTCATTGTCATGGTCATGTTTCCACTGTCGAGCCAAAAGCGAGCATGCTAGTGCATGCCAGTGCTAGTCTCGTTTCCACCGTCACTTCCGGGGCATGATCTGGCCTCATCGAGGCTTCCTCGGTGCCAATGGCCAGGGGTTTTTGGCCCGCCAAATACCTTGATCCTGACTGGGCCAACTGGGGCTTGATGAGTGGTCATGAACAAAAGCAGATATTACCTGAGTCAGGAGACGGTCAACACCCTTGCACATTTCCCATGTTATTAAATGAGGCTACTAGCTAACTTCAAGACATGTGTGTTTGAAATAACTTCCTTGCGATCCAATGGGAATTTTGATCACTGTATGAGGCAGAAATATATTTATATGCGATGCTAAAGGCTACTTATCCTAACCATTGTAATAATAAATACACATATGTTTAATGGAAAATATCATAGACTGCTTGAAGAATGACAAATCATATATGATTATAATCGTGTATTTATTTGGTTTCATATTTTATCTGTCTCTTCCCTGTGCCTTTGTTGTATAAACTTGTATAAATCATAACACCTTAAGCAGGTGCAACTAAATAAGTATGTGTTTTCTTTTTATGTGAAATGGTAATTACAAGTTTGATTCAGCGTGATTGATGTGCACTCCTGACACAAATAAATAAATTATTGTCACTGTAACATTTTGTATTGTTAAACATTGGTCAAATATTGATGCGGGTATCTTAAGTCTTCAAGTAAATATCAAACGTTCGCTTCTGTCATGCTCATTTTGCGATCTAGTTAGTTTTCTGTCAGCTGGTGAATTGGTGGGGCTGTGTGACGTCATTCTATGGAGGCGTGTTAAGGGCATGTTTTAGGGTAGCGCTGCAGGGTTACTGGCCCGACAGTGGAAACACAACTTAATTTTGGCCTCAGTGCTTGAGGTCTGACTCAGCCCCGCTGGGCACGTTGTTAGCCCTTGCTCGCCCTAGCCCGACAGTGAAAAAACCGGCTATTGTGATGATAGAGAAACCGTTCTTAAAGGGGTCATATAATGGTACATGCACTTTTACAAGTTGATTGTACTGAAATGTGTGTTGGCAGTGCCTGTACACAACCATCATATAATGATAAAAATTCCATCCAGTGGTTTTGTTTTAATCTCCTTATATGTTTTCCCCTGCCTCAAATCGAGCCGTTTGTTTTTGTGACGTCAATAAAACGGACGCCCCTCCCACGATTGTTGATTGACGGGAGCGTTTCAACACAGACCCGCCCTCGCACATGAGGTAGCTGTCAATCATAGTCTGCGCGGACCGGACCGGCGTGGTCATTGTTGATGTGCCGGAGCACTGTCTATGAGCAGAATGGCGTCTAAGCGATTGTGGTGTTCTGTTCTTGGGTGTAATAACGAACACAGTCATTTTAATGTTCCTGAATCCGAACCGCTGAAGACGCAGTGGCTGAGTTTGTTTTCGAAGGGAATATTCCACACGAACAACGTCAATGCTTTCATGTTTGCGTGAATCATTTCACACACCAGACTGCTTTATAAACGAGGGTCAGTATAAAGCTGGTTTTGCTAAGAAGCTTTGCTAAAAAGGATCGGTACCAGATATTCGTGTTCCTGCTGAACCTCCAGGAGAACGGAAGTGAGTGAAACGTTTTTATTAAACTTTATATTAATATATTAATCTTTGCAAATCGCTAGCTGCACGCTTCACAATGAATGCGTCTAAGGTTTACACTCAGTCAGGGTACATTACGGCATGTTTTCTATGTATGACGTTCTGAATATAATTAATAATTCCACGTTTATACTGAACAACGCGTTATGGTTATTGTGTTACAAACGGTGTATGCACAGAACAGAGGGGCGGAGTGAGTGCAGCTCATGATCATTTAAAGGCATATGCACTGAAACGGCGTGCTGAAAACAGAGCTGTTTTTGACCAGGTAAAATAAGTGTTTTCTTACAATACTAATGAGAATTTTTAATTAAAGTATATTACAAACTTTTAATTTAGACCCTAAAGAATCATATTAGCTTGTACAAAAATGGCATTATATGACCCCTTTAATTTTGCCTTTGGTAGATTCAATGTCACACACAGTCAGTTCCAGCACTGGAAATGATGTAGATGGATCTGAGAGGTTTAGTCAGATTTTGCTCTGTGTTGCTTGCTGGTTTATTTGCCTGCAGACCAAGCCTTTACCAGGCTTTCTTTCTCATGTTGTTGGCAGCCAAGATAAAATTTGACCTTAAAATGATCCTTGCGACTTAAGGCTGACCTGTTGTTTCACGTGCAATCGTTATGGACAGGCTGAGATTTCTGACCTTTTGAAAAGAGAGCGAATTAGAAAAGGAGCAGAAAAAAGAAAAAGAGTGAGGACAAAATGCCAGGATCTCCCTTAGGCACTCTGTTATAGAGCCTTGATTCTTTTTGTTCTTTATGTAATAGGTCAAAAGTGAACTTGAATAGTTGTTGTGAATGGAATACTGAGTTTTTTTTTGTGGAAAATAATGTGATATGTTGTGATGCTCATCCATTCACACTCATAATGCATCGTTTTTAACACACACACACACACACACACACACACACACACACACATACACACACACACGTCTGCCTCTCAGGGAGTATAATCTAGAAAGCGTGCATCAGTGGAGGAGAAGCTTCTGATCTGAGCTTGGCCTTTCATCAGTAACTCATTTGCCATTCATGATTTTATTTGCTCTTTTTGTCTCTGTTGTCTTCTATCTGCTAAATCTTTGAACCTTCCTGTTTGTTTGTGTGACTGAAATGTCTGAAGATGTACAAAAGAGGACCCCTTCGACACATTTCATCCCTGCATTCCCGTTTAGTGATGTGGACAGATGGAGTGATGCAAACTCTTTCTAGGATATGTGTTGTACTGCCAGGAACTTCTTCCTTGCTGCTTTTGATTTCCACATGAATGTCTCGTATTCAGATGTTTAGTTCCTTTTTTCTCTAGGTCAGGCTGGGTTGTCATGGCTTATGAGGCCAATTTTGATGCCAAAACTAAAATTCCATTTTTGTAATTATTTATTTATTAGGCTTATGTTGTATAAACTATATAATAAATAGTAATATAAAAAATATTAGTATAATTATTAATTATATAACAGGGCTTGACATTAACTTTTTGAGGCACTTGTCCTTCGGACAAGTAAATTTATGTTTCTCTTGTCCATGCACAAAAGTCACTTGTCCGGGTAAAGATTTATAATTTTATCTATAGGCTGCACGATTTGGGGAAAATGTCATATTGCGATTATTGAGTTCAATATTGCGGTTGTGATATGCGATTGCGATATAATAAACAAATGGTTTCATGAGTCAACTTGTTTGGTTCTAAACCAAATGCACACACAGATTAGTGATAATTCTGAAATTAGCAATAACAACTAAATGATTGATAACACCTATAATGATCAATAAGCCATTGATGTCTGGATAAAAATTAACTGTCTAACAGGTAGGACATATACAGAAATTGAATAAAGTTATCAAACAGTCTGGGCTGCATAAATTATAAATTATATATAGACTACTACTTATTGAAGCTACACAAGTTCTTTAGTCAAGAGCAGTGAGTAATTTTCTCTGTTCCCTTTGTTCTTTCAGTAACTTTACTGACAGAACGCTTTATTGGTAGCTGGCCCTTTAAGAGCAGCCACTGTGGACAGAGACGCGGATATCACACGCGCCTCATTCTCAAGCCTTAATGTCGAGCCCTGTATAATAATGATAATTCATTGGCATGCTGCTCAATTCAGTCATTTTTTTAATCAGTAAAAATGAATCAAATGGTGCAAGTTAGTAATGGTAACATTTAAATAAACATTGTGTAAACGCACAGATTTAACAATTTGAATGACCAAAATGACTAAACATTTGATATCCTTCACAAAACTAGATTTCATATGATTATCATCATAGATCTTTAGGTTGTTTTGTCAGTAGAAGTCTCTCAATTCTTTGCAATAGTGATAGATGCTCTAGTGATTAGCTCAAGATGTTTGAGCTCCTGGGTACAATATGGAGCACCCAGCTGTTAAATGCCCTGAGGCTGTCCCACACATGTAGACACACACGCTCACACAAACTTAAGATGGATGTGTTGAGAGTAAGCTGGAATGCTAGTGAAGATGAGTTTCCAGCGGCCTAAGGCGCAAGTCTGTAGTGTGACATGCAGCCCACATAGCATACGGCTGAAAAAAAGTGAGAAGGGAATAGTGCTTATTTGTTGATGTCTTCAGCTTCAAGAGATCTTTTTTCAGTCTGGCCTGAGGGTGAAAATGTGTATATCCTTGCCAAAATGCCACAGTTATCGGGACTGAAAACAATTTGTAACCTCTGTTCCCGTTACTGACTTTTTTTTTTTCAGAAAACCTTGGACTGTTATCATAGATCTTGACATCTCTCTTGCATTGTTACGCTCACTATTTTCTTCAGGTTTCAGTTTTTACCTCTTTTTGGTGGGAGACTAGTTCCGGGTGCAAAGATACAGATTTTTTGTTGTTGTTGCTGTTTATTTGTGTATGGGTGTATACTGTCTTTTTGGGTCTGTATGTTTTCAGTTTCATTTAGAGCAGTGATTTTCTTCATCATTTACAGACCAAGAGACCACCCACCTATACTCTGTCAAGCCGGGTACCCTCTATTATAGCATTAATTTAGACATTTTCCTCTATTTTCTCTTTTATGTGCGATAATGGATGTAACGTTTTGTGAAAAGCTAGTAGCATTGACAATATGGTGAATTTTTGCATGTCTCTCCATCTAATGAGACTTGATTCAAATGCGAGTTGTTGTGATGGCTTGTAAAAATAATGGGCAATGAATAAACGATCTTCATTCAGTCCTAGCAAGGAGTTAAGTTGAACCCGTCCCACACACACTGCTGATCAAACTGATTTGCTTGAACATATTTTTAGGAACATCTGCCCATAATAAATTATACTGTATGTGTGTTGCTGTTGTTGTTGTCGCTCTCTCTCTCTGTATTTGCCTTTCAAAATGTTCTTCTGTCATACCTGTATGCGCATTGGAGACCTCTATTATTATTATTATTATTTTGCTTCATTTTACATACTAAAATTTTTACATTTTTTACATACAAATAAATAATAATAATTTGATGACCTTTTTAATCCTGTTACAAGATGGTTAGATTTTAATCACACACTTACACAAAGGAAAGGAGGCATACAGTTCGATAAAGTCAAGGGAGAATCCCATAGAGAGTTGTAAAGTTGCTCCTGCTTCTAGCTCATGGACAGCTGCTACTCACGCTCTCAGTCTCTGCAAGATTCGGAAGGGAATGATTCAGATTCCTCTTGGCACAGCTACTAGAAGACTTACATCTGTCAGAAAGGTTGCTCATGTCACATCTACGTCATCAAGCTCAGTTTGAGCCTGCGCAGTACACTCAGCCATCAGGAAGTGAGTGATTATAATTGGCTTCACTTTTCTCCATTGAAGTCTATGGGGTCGCTGTGTCCATTTCTTTTACTGTCTATGGTTTTAAGGGAGACTGCTGGTAAAAGGCTATTCAGAAGCTAGCCTGACGCTTTTGGTTTTGTTTGGTTTAACTGTCTTCCTTGCAGAAATTAATGAAAAATAAAGCCTCTCTCACTGCTAAATGGTGACCTTTAACTTTTTTTTTTCTTTTGGTCCCATGGCTGGGATTCATTATGGGCCTAAAGCTTCGACTAGTTATACCAAGCATTGGTAATTTGGTATACAGACAGTATATATTGGTGAGACAGTTTTGTCATAAAAATGAGTTACTGTTAAATTATGGTTTGTGTGGGATGGGTTGTGTTTGGTCTCATGGATGTGATTGTTTATAATAAGCTTTACTAGAATGTTCTGCTGGCTATGAGATTATTACTGTCTGAATCTGGAAATGTGTGAAGTAAGAAATAATTGACGACGGGCCGTTGAATTATTAGAAAAATAATGCACACCCGAGGTGGTAATGCGGTCGCGAAGCGGAGTGGCCGTTACACCTCGGGTGTGCATTATTTTTCTAATAATTCAACGGCCCGGAGTCAATTATTCCGCTTATAGCCTACTACAGTTACCACACCTCGAAACATTGTTCAGATGATGTAATTCTAGACGTTTGTCAAGTTTTTGTCATTAAAACGCTCTTGTATGAAGGACTAATTTCTTACGCATCTAATCCCATGCCTCCGTTGCTAATTCCAAAACGTCATTTTAGAGTTAGTAACGGAGGTCTGAGCCACAGACAGCAGACTAATGATGGGGACACACTTACGACTTGCTGAAACATCCGAAGACTGACTGTTTCCATCGACTGCAGCAGGTTCAGGTTCAAACACCGACTGTGAACACCGACTGAACGCGCGTTTGGGCATGATCAGTCATAAGTATCAAATTACATTCATAACCGGCCTTACAATAAGTGTGTCCCCGCTTTATGTGGCCTAGTTATTAATGCAGTTATTAGAGATAGAGAGATGTTGCAAATAATGAGACAGAAAAGCATGTGCGTCAATATTATTATTTATTTATTAATTCAATTCGTTTTAATTCGTTCATTCTTTTTTTTCTATTATTGACAGTAGACTAGCCTAATAAAATAAACACAAAGCCATTTTAATAAGTAGGCCTATCAATAATTATTTATTTGTATATTATCTGGAATAATTACGAAAACCCATGCAGCAGCAGGATCAATTTATTTATATATTCAGTTTAATTTTCTATTGATTATAGATACGACTATATACTTTTTTTTTATTCAAATTAAACTGCATGTGTCCATTGATTGTGAAGTTAGACATCGAAAATGGCAGATCAAGCGCATGGGCTGCATGTTTTTTCTTGTTATGAATTGTATCCTATTTTCCGTTATGACAGTTAACTATGCGCAGTGATATGGAACTGTAATGCGGTCAAACCTGCCTGGAACTACTTTAGCCGTGCGTTTCCCTGAAAATAATTGCACACCTTAGAACGTTCTCAACCAATCAGAATCAAGCATTCAACAACCCTGTAGTATAAGCAACATTAATCCTACACAATTAATGGCCTGGTAAGTACAGTATGTTAGCTTTTAGATTGCTAAATTAAGGCTGAAATAAACTACAAGAGTTTTGTTAAGATTTTTGCCCCGATTTGCTATAGATGAGATGACAATGCCGAAAGTCTCCGCCAGTCTGCAGATTTTGGGCATTCAAAGTTGACAGATTTCACAGAAAATCAAGTATTGTAGTGTATGACGCATCGCTACTTAAACTGAAGCTGTCCTCTATATGTGTGGCAATAAAATACAATACAAATACAATAACAATACAAAAGTAAATTAAAAGAACACGCGTTACAAATTAGCCTCAATATTTGACTCATCAGCACAGATAAAACAACTGTCTGCGCCACTCACTTCTAACTCCTGTTATAGGCTAATCTGTAGAGTTCATACTGACCACTACCCACCAAAGACCGCATCCAAATGCGCTTGGCTCGTTTTCTTCTACAACTACAGTCACTACAACAACTGTTCAATCTGTAATGCTTCTCCTAGCAATGAGGCTCATGTTTCTGTGCAAGTTTGTTGTGTTTGGAACGATTTGAATGTCTGGTAGTGTGTGATCCTCCGTCGTTTTGTGTATGATGTCCAGTTTTTCTCTGTAAACATTTGCAAAGTCTGCAAGTGTATGGTGCCAAGTGTTTTAAAATTAGTTCAGTTTTCAAAAGTCATGTAGTGTATTCCAGCCTTTAGATGACTTATAACAAGAATGAGCCATATCATATGACATGAAATTTGATTATGATCATTCTATTCATAAGTTATTATTTATGAGTAGACATGTATGAGATGACTGTATGATGTCCCTGTCCCATTACTTAGCACAAACATGTCAGTTCTGCTCATTTCAGTAGCAGAATATATTTGTGAAGAAGAACTGGCTTTTGTTTCAGGACTGCACTCTTAACGAGCATCATTAAGCTCTATCTTGATGGGGGACAGAAGGAGGAGAAAGATATTGACGAAGAGAGAGAGAAAGAGCTAGCAGGTTGATGTAGGAGATTGGTAACAATCTTTACGGCTCCTGTCAAGCTCATCTTTGAACAGCCATATTGATGTGTTGTTTGCTGATTTCAGGGATGAAGAGATATCATCAGTTCATTCCCAGCAAATCATTGAATTGGTATTTAGAGATATTTACAGTGCACCAGTTTGGTTACCAGAATCCTTCTAAATATCTTCTTTTATGTTCCGCAAAAGAAAGAAAGTCATAAAGGTTTGAAACGACATGAGGGCGAGTAAATGTAAATAAAGAGAATTTTCATTTTTGGGCCAACTTTTTTTTAATAAAATAATACTCTAAATAAGAAATTAAAACTGTAGGTGGCGGTAAATGTCTAAATAAGTAAGTTATTGAGTCCTTAATACATTAATTCATTCGATTCGTTCAAACGGCTGAATCATTCAGAAATTAAGTAAATGGCTCTCTTTATGAATGGGCCATTGAATCATTGGTTCACCCGATTGATTCGCTCAAAACCAGATTCATTTAGAAATGAAACACCCCTGTGTGTTGCTCGGAGACACACAACAGTTCTGCGTTGGTTTTATGCATAAAAAAGTATCATCTATAAAGCCAGAGCAGAACTGTTGTGCGTTGGCATAATTGAGCAAAAACAGACAATATATTGTCTAAAATGTAACACAATATTAAATTCTTATTTATTGAACTGTTGTATAAAATCAATATCACATTTGCATTCCCGCTATTCAGGTCAAAAACAGTACGTGTGTGATATTATGCTCGTGTGATATTGCTTAACTATATCATATGATATAAATATGAGACAAAAACTCATACAGGGGCATTTTTGTCCCAATATCTTTAATGCCATTCTAACTGCATTCTATAGGCTCCATTACGAAGTGAATTGTTGCCCTGCTTCATGTTCGGAATCGTCACCAATCAACTGTATGAAATGTAAGATGACCTACGTTGGTCTGGGTGGCATTAAATCATTGTAATGCATTATTTTTTCATAATTAATTAAATTAACACTTTAAATCTACAGCTCTAATAAATGCAAACATTTTTGCTGCATATTGACCCATTATATTTTTCACAAACATCATTACAAAAAAATGTAAAGGTTGAAAAATTATAAGCAAAATACCATTAGTTTATCCATTACCATTAACATGTGAAAGAGTTTAAAATGGAACAAAGAGAAAGGAGGCTGGGCACACAAAGGAGTATTCAAAACGGTGACAGAGAAGAATGGAAAGTTAGAACAGAGATGGATGGGTTGTAAGGGCTGAAATATATGAGGGTCATAGATCTTCACATAGCTCAAGTGTTATCTCCTGAATAGCATCAGGTCCTCCTCATTAGTGCATGTCTGGTGCTTAATTATTGATACCTGAATGAGAGATCCAGAGCCCTAGACTGTTCTTCAAATGTTTCTGCTCGCTGTAACCCCATGCTGCTTTAGATGCGCTTCACATTAACACATTTACACTGACTAATCAGTGTCTCCTTTTTCCAGTCCTGTGTCTTCATAGGTGTTCTCCACACTACAGGACAGCACAGACAAGTGTGTACTTATATCCTAATGCTCATTTCCCCTGTTCTTTATGATTGTTTCTTGCAAGATTGTGTAGTGTAGTTGTATAGTCTTCTAAGATCCCTTGTGAGATCTTCGGTAAAAACCAAGGCAGACTGTGTGACTACTGACTATCATCTGTATTAGACTACAGTATGCATCTTAGCCAAGCTTTTGGTCACATTGGACCAAATCGACTGGACATTTTAAGGTCACCAGTCCACATCCGTTCTGACATATTTATTTAAATTAAAATTGAAATGATACCATGCAAGCCCAAGCAAGCACTTGTCCTAACATGTTTTGCCTGGTTTGGTTTTTCATTAGACTGCTGTAACAATGTAGGAGTGCAACCCAAAATTTTCACATTTAATTTTGTGTCTAGGAGTTTTTGTTTTCATTTGCCATCATGTGTGTACCATTGCTAAATTGAAAAGTTAAGTAATTATTTGTAAATGTTCCCATTATTAGTTCACAATATACAAATTCAATGGCAGTCTGTTTGTAGGGAACTTACTGGGTTAGGTTCGTGGTTGATATTGTTGGTAGACCCAAACTGGGGTATGAAGATGTCCTGAAAAGAGATCTGATAGATTTTAGCATACCGACTGACTCCTGGACAGCGCAAAACCAAGCTAAATGGAGGGCTGATTTATACAGAGGAAAGGCTCATGACTTTGCCAACAACATCCAGCGGCTAAAAGAACGTCGCCGGGAATCCAATCAACAAACATGAACTATGCTAGCCACTATATTTCTGTATCCTATTGTCACCTGCATTGTCACTTGTGACAGAAACATGCCAATCATACAAATGCGAAATTGCTACATGGCACAGCGAAATCATCACATGGGAATAACCATTAAGAGGTTTTCATTAATCTTCCGAATCCCTTTTTTTTTTTTCAATTCTAAAAACAGCATTTTTTTTTCCACAGAGAATGGAATTCCAAAATAGCCCCTTTCTCTTTTCCTTTTGTGGGCTGGGCTTTTGAAATAGACAGTGAAGAAAGTGCTCCCCGTTATCTTTTCCCCTCCTGATTGCTGTCCTGTCTCTGGTTATAGTGTAGCTGATAAGCGAGTCCGTCTCTCTTCCGGCCTGCTGTGCGCTTGCCTCTGTTCTGTCTGGATTAGCGGTGGAATTAGTCCCTTCCTGCTATTGTGCTGAAATAAAAGTGTGTTTTCCGCTGACATGCAGTCAGTGAAAGCAAAGGATGTTGAGAGTTTAATAGATTTGAGTATGTCTGCAAAATAGTATACTTTTGTTGTGGAATCTCATTGCTGAACTGTATAATAGGATTCATAAACAAGAATGAAACAGAACTAACTATTATGGTCCTGCCCTTTCCGCTTTACATATGTGTATGTATATGCAGCATGTGTGTGTTTGCATGGTTGGCCTGTTGTCAAATAATTTTCCATTCTCTTCTTTTTTAGGTAAGTGTGTGTGACTGTGTGATATCTGCCAGGTCTTCACAGCTAGGTGGTAAGTCTGACAGCAGCAGTTTGCAGCGTTGCACTTTTGTTCCAGCCCACTCAACTTGTTGTCGTTATTTTTAGCCACTGTGGTTATAGGCTAAAGTTATTAAATTAGCTTAATTAAATTAGCTTTTTCTTACACAAACATTTACTAATTCGCACAATTGCATTAGCACCATGTTCCTGTGGGAGCTTGTGGCGTTATCTTAGCACTTAGTACAATAGTGCTAGATATGACATGAGTACAATATTGGCATTGTGTTCTTATTGGCTTTTATTTTTGTTTTAGTATTTACTTCTTAAGCACATTCGTAATCAAAGACACATTTTATAGGGTTTCTTGTAAATTAGTTTGAAAGTGTCTGTCAATAACAAAAGTAACAAAAAAATCCTTTTGAAGGATCAATCTTTTTACTCTATATTAAGCCAATGTACTGTGAATAGAAAGGACAAATCACAATGAGATGTCTTAATATTCCTTCAGCAATGAATGGAGAGCAAATGGCTCCTCTAGAGCAGACTGGAACATCAACTAATTTATCTGAAAACTGAAGTTCTGATCACTGAACTCCTTCTGTCATGGATGAACTTCAAGCACTCCACACTTTCCACAAGAATCTACACGTTCCATGTTATAATTTATGAATCAGTGCTGTCTGCATTTTTCACTATTTATCAAAGACTATTACTCAGGAGGGAGTCATTTCCGATTCACCAAATGTAAGAAATGACTCATTGATGATTCATTACGGAGTTTAGGTGGGATGTCATTCATATTTTATTCTGTGCAGAAGATATTAAGGGGAAAGGAGTCTAATTTGGATTCATGAGAACAGCAGGGCTTCAGGAAATTGATTATTTGTCTTGGTGAACACTGACAAGAATGTCTTGCAAAAATGACTCGGTGTGCGGTTTGTCATCCACTTTGTTTCTCAGCTGATGAAATTTTGAATCACACCTCAACCTCATTCATTATTTCAAAGCTCAAAGTTATGCCTACTGAGTTTTCTTTCTGGCTCTTTTTATAACTTAGTTGTGCATGTGCAGCTATATATATTTTTTCTGTCATTTGATTGTTCGTGAACCCTAAGTACACATAATACAATAATTTCTTGAACATTTTCAATTCAAAATGCTCAAAATAAATGACTTATGGTTTAGTGAGTAATGGTATACTCCTATTTATTGACCACTCTGATTGATTTGCTGAGGGAGCGAGATGTTAGACTGATTCAATAACTCTGATCTGTGAACCAACCAATTCATTAAAAATGGCTCAAAAGTAGTACCCAAAGATTAAGAGTAATTCGTACCCAAATAGTTCTTTCCTATCCTAAATCATGCATGTTTGGTGGCACATGCAACCAACGAGATGTACAGGAAATAGTAGTTGTATTGTCGTATCAGCCCTCCTCACTGTTAACCTCTCCACAAATCATCATTCATGTATGATCTGTGATATATGAATATGGTCAGCACTGACAAGCAAAGGATTAAATGAATTACCATTGTTCATTTTTCATGATATCACAGTGGAGAAACCCTGCAGATGACTTGCGGAAATAATTGAGTGGGGAGGGGAGGGGAGGGGAGGGTGTAAATTATCTCTTTTGTTTTGAAATATTGAGAGATAAAACCCCAATAATATAAGAACGAGAGATAACCTTCCCATCTGACACCCACACAAACAGGTGTTGGATTGTCACGTGGATCTTATTAACCTTTTGTTAGAGCTCTAAAGTGGAATTATGAGTCCTTTTATCTCTGCATTGTCTCAGTCATGTTTTCCTCTCATTTCTCTATTTTCTCTGAAGAAAGGGATTCAATATGTCTTCCTTGGATAATGTGAAATTGTTATTAACCTTCATTCCGGCTTAGCATATTGTAATGATCATCAAGAATGAGATATATATAACGTTGCGTTGGTAGGCATACGCTAAAAACAACAACAATCGCAATGTGGAGGGGTTTGCATTGCAATACAGATGTTGTCTTATTTGCAACGCTGGACTTGCGTTGTAATGAGGCAGCGGCAGAAACTTAGGAGGCTGGTATTAGTGGTTTTATTCCGCTGCCGTCATCTCTGCCGGTTTCAAAACATGTCTCCGTTATATTGTCATTTTCTGCTCGACCGGCACTTTGCAACAACACAACCTTGTTTCTGCAGCGACTTTCAGCATGTTTCCTATAACAATGTCTGCACTTTACATTTTACATGGCGTGAGTTAGTCATATAAAGTTAAACCACGCAAAATCCGATCAGAGTGGTCAGACTTAAACGGATTTCCAGAAATGCGATTTAAATAGGATTTCAAACCACATATGAATGTAGCTTGAAATGGATTTCTAAAAATCTTATTTTATGTGATTTTTTGACATTCACAAATCTGATAGGATTTCAATCGGATATGCACGAACATCGGATTTGGACTAACATTCTAGACATGGCTTTAGATGATTTCTGAATGCATCTAGATTTGTATGTTTTTCTTTTCTAATGTCCGCTAATGTCTGTTCAGCAGTCATTTGTAGTGACGTGTGGTCTAACAACGCTCTTCAGTGACAAATGTCTAATGATTCATTTAGACACGAGATCTGTATCTCTCCTGCTAATGGCCTACCTAAAAATAGCATTCATTTCATTTTCTCAGGACATGACCACTCTTTGTGTGAGTTGAGTTTTCAGGCCGTGATTTTTCATGCCTAATCAGGTTAGCAAAGCGCACAGCTGAATATCTCATCTGTCGTCATGGTTACTTAATCATGGGCCAATCAGCCCAATCTGAATGTAGAAGCACGGAACACTAGTGTCATGAGGTTGATACTGTCAACAACTCAACCACTCGTTCTGTCACCAATAAACAAAGTAGAGTCTGCGGCGTAACTGTCAAAACACATTATACAACATAGCCTACTACATTAAATTCCTTCCTGAAGGACTCAAACTCAAAGGTTTCAAACTGTTTGTTGTCCAATTTAAAAATGTTATAAAAATTGATAAATATTAGTATTATTTTTATTTTATTATATACATATTTTTTTCAACAAAAATGTATTTCAGACCTCACAGACAATTTTCCATAATAAAAAAACAAACAAACATAATAACCCGAAAAAGTTTCTTTTTTTTTCTTCTTTTTTTACATATTTCTCACTTTTCACTTTTCTCACTGGATTTGATTCATACAAGAAAAACAAATCAGTTACACATGACATTTCCCAAAATGTGCATACATAACTTCAAAGGTACACATTTCAGACTAATATGAATAGTAAATATAATTAATACAATTATTCATATTAATAATAATTTATTATTATTATTATTATTTTTTTTTTGTCATCCTGAGTTTGCTGAGGCCCCTTAGTGGTCCCTGGCCCCATGGTTGAGAACCACTGATTTACATCAGTAACGGGAACCAGGTTGTTACAGTTGGGTTGTAAAAGTTTCATGTTTTGTGATATACCAAATTTAATGCATTTATATTTTACTTGAGTTAGTTTTGGAATCATAACAATTTGAGTTTTTTTAGACAGTTTGTCAGTTTTTATTTTTATTTCAGTTGATTGATGAAATGCTAAACATCTGGTGAAATTTTCAATTTTGCTTAACATTGTTCATTGCTGACTTCTGTCGATCTGTAATCACACAATCTAAGAGAATGTTGCTACTTATTATTTTACTTGTCTTTTGTAACTGAGTGATATCGCTGTCACAGTCACCACCTAAGCTCCTCCCCTTCACTCCAAGTCCCATCATCCTCCCTGTCCCACATCTGCAGGCACTCTTCAATCACTGATCACCTCCACCTGTTTCCCATCATCAGGCCCATAAAGTGTCTCTTTCCCCTCACTTCTGGGTCTGATCTCGTCCTTACCAGACGTACAGACTCCTGAACCTGAACCTCCGAGCACCTGTCTACCTTCAGTCTTCAACCTACCATATCCAGTGAATCAGCCTTCTACCTGCCATACCCTGATTCATCTGAACCACCATCTAAGTTCCATATCCTGTCCTGAACCTTCTTCATCACCCTCCAGACTCATCTATTGTTTATCTCCGTGACTCTGTATAATAAACCCCTTTGTTCACTGCTTACCTGTCTGCCTCTCTCTCTACTACTCAGTAGACCTGAACCTCTATGTCACAGTGGATCAGTCCCCTGCGTGACAGAAGATCAGACCATTGACAGACCCCCACGGAGACCTGAAGATGAGTTGGGAACTAGCTGGTCAGATCGCGGTGGCGGCTCAGCAGAGCTTAGATCTGTTTGAGTACACAGAAAGGTTTGTTCTGCTTGTCGCCACCAGCACCCTAGACAGTGAAGCAATCAAGGCATGTTACCGGATGGGTGCTAGACGCATCAATCCGAGGGAGCTTCCAGATCTGACCGGTCTGGACTGGAAAGACGCGATCAAGCGATGCCTGAAGTCCTTTATCCCTCAGTATGCCATCTCACAACCTGATCTTCACGACCTTCCAGGATCTCTTCGCATCAAGATCACCCAGCCTGCCCAGCCAGAGACGATTCACGTCCAGCCTGCCCGGCCAGAGACGATTCACGTTCAGCCTGTCCAGCCAGAGACGATTCACGTCCAGCCTGCCCAGCCAGAGACGATTCACGTTCAGCCTGTCCAGCCAGAGACGATTCACGTCCAGCCTGTCCAGCCAGAGACGATTCATGTCATGCCTGCCCAGGCTGAGAAGATTCATGTCATGCCTGCCCAGCCTGAGACAGAACCGTCCTGCATCAAGCCTGCACCGCTGGTTCCGTCCAGCCCCGAACCTGCACCGCTGGTCCCGTCCAGCCCCGAACCTGCACCGCTGGTCCTGTCCAGCCCTGAGCCAGCGCCTCCTGCCTGGTCCGTCGAACCTGAAAATTCTGTTCCCCAGTCTGTCTATGAAGTCCCACCCAGCCTCCCTCTCCCGCCTCCTCTCGTCTGTCTTCAGCCTTCCTCATTTCCTCTGCCTCCTGTCAGCCCTGTCACTCAACCTCTAGAATTCTGTGGATTAGTGGGCTCGCTGTGGGGCTTCCAGTCCCCAGCATCATCCTGGACTGTGGATTCCTGGGTTCCGCCTTCAGCTGCTTCGTCCAGGATTCCACATCGGCCCATCACTCCACTGTCTCACCCTTGGCTCTTACCTCCCTCAGCTCCACCGTGGTCCTTCAGTTCACCAGTTCCGCCAGGCTCCCTCGTCCCCCCGGATTCGCTTGGGTCCCTCGTCGACCTTCCCTCGCCTCTGGACTTCTCTCCTCTGGCTTCGCCTCGTCCCTTCGTTCCGCCGGCTCCCTTGGACTCCTATCTCCCTTCTGCTCATCCTTTGTCCTCAGTCCCTCTGTCTCCACCACGCCCTTCAGTACCCCCAGCTACACTTTGGTCGCCTGAGCCTGCGGATTCCCCCGGTCACTCTGAACCCTCTGCTCCACCGTGTCCTAACAAACTTCTGTCTTCTCCCTGTCATTCTCTGTCATCGGTTCCGCCTCTGTCTGTCATCGCCACCAAACCCCTTGCCCTTCAGCCTCCGTGGCTCATCCCTCCATCGGCTCCACCATGGCTCGTCAGTCTGTCTAGTCCTTCTGCCTGGTACCTGCCTGTCTTCAGCCCTGTTTCCAGCCCGTCGCCTGCTCCGCTTCCTCCTCCCAAACCTCCTCCTTCATCTCCTTCTTTATGGCGCGAGGTCGCGCCTCCCGGGAGGGGGGAGTACTGTCACAGTCACCACCTAAGCTCCTCCCCTTCACTCCAAGTCCCATCATCCTCCCTGTCCCACATCTGCAGGCACTCTTCAATCACTGATCACCTCCACCTGTTTCCCATCATCAGGCCCATAAAGTGTCTCTTTCCCCTCACTTCTGGGTCTGATCTCGTCCTTACCAGACGTACAGACTCCTGAACCTGAACCTCCGAGCACCTGTCTACCTTCAGTCTTCAACCTACCATATCCAGTGAATCAGCCTTCTACCTGCCATACCCTGATTCATCTGAACCACCAGCTAAGTTCCATATCCTGTCCTGAACCTTCTTCATCACCCTCCAGACTCATCTATTGTTTATCTCCGTGACTCTGTATAATAAACCCCTTTGTTCACTGCTTACCTGTCTGCCTCTCTCTCTACTACTCAGTAGACCTGAACCTCTATGTCACAGTGGATCAGTCCCCTGCGTGACAATCGCCACACTGCAATCAGATTTGGCACAAAATGCTTGGAAAGCAGAGAGTAGCTAGATGTTCAGAAAATGATCTCCTTTCTTGTTACACAGTGAAATTTTAAATCTTAAAAAGTTAAGCAGGATTAGAAGAAAGAACATGCATTCCTGCATACTGAAGTGAGAAAAGCAGCACATTGAGGTCAGTCTCCCACATTTCTCAGTCATTCTGTAACATGGCAAAAGCCTCTTAAAGGGTTAGTTCACCCAAAAATGAAAATTCTGTCACTAATTACTCACCCTCATGTTGTTCCAACCCCTTTCGTTCATCTTCGGAACACAAATTAAGATATTTTTGATGAAATCTGAGAGCTGTCTCACTCCTTCATAGGCTTCTAGGCAATTTCATTCTGCCTGTTGTTAAAATAGTCCAAGTGACTACAATGGCTCAACCTTAAGTTTTGCGACATTGGTAAGGTAAGGTACTTTTACATTTTAGTTTCTCACGATCCGGACATCCAGGAAATGCATACTTTAGAACCATTTTAAACACTATATCGAGACCCATCTGCGTTATCTTCTCAGTTCTCGCGCATGCACTCGTGAACTCACTCAGAGGCCCACACAGAAGAAAATGAATAGTTGAATAAAGTAGTTATTTTTGTTTGTTTTTTGCGCACAAAAAGTATTCTCGTCGCAGGATACATTTAAGGTTGAGCCACTGTAGTCACTTGGACTATTTTAACGATGTCTTTACTAACTTTTCTTGGCCGGCAGATGAAATTACCTAGCAGCCTATATGAAGGAGTGAGCCAGCTCTCAGATTTCCTCAAAAATATCTTAATTTGTGTTCCGAAGATGAACGAAAGTCTTACGGGGTTGGAACAACATGAGGGTGAGTAATTACTGACAGAATTTTCATTGTTGGGTGAACTAACTCTTTAACCCTGAGCAGTGAGCACAGAGAATGTTTAGACGGACTTTGAAAGAGTGCCAAGCAATACCATTATGGTAAGCGGTTTTTGCATACTTTTTTGCATGCCCTGCTGAGGAGGTGAGGGAGGCTGCACTTCCTTTTTTTGTGTGTGTTGTAGATAATCTGATGGGGGATTTGTGCCCTGTCCGGTGTCACACATGCCCCATGTGACATACTCTGTTTTCCACCTAAAGGCCTCGTAGTCTTGATGATCACAGCTTCGAGAGAGCTTAACCCAAGGACAAAATCAATGCCCATTCAAGAGAACGTTAAAGAGTGATTTAGGTTTTACAGAGTGCTTTTGTGTCTGACCGGGCTCTCCTTTAATGCTCTAAACACTTAGTAGTATGGAGACCACCAGATTTTTCTTGTAGCCTGTAGTAGTGCATTTCATCCACACTCATCACACGCCGTCCTTTGGTTTTGTTCTGGTGTGCATATTAGTGTTTAACAAGTATTTGGGACACTCTCTTTCATTCCCTCTCTCGTACTTGTTCTTTCTTACTTTTTTTGGTTTTATTGTAGTGCAGAAGGTTTTGAGAATTCCACGGAAAGTATGGCTTAGCTGTGTGTGTGTGAGTGTGTGTCTGTGTGTGTGTGTGTGTGTGTGTGTGTGTGTGTGTGTGTGTGTGTGTGCGCGTCTGTCTATTTGTGCTTCTAAAGATATTCCATTTTCATTATCTGCCAGCCTGTTTCCACCTGGAGGTGTGAAGCGCTGTGTGATGTGGCCATAGGTGGGTGGAACTAACTATAGATTGTGTTTTGGATCAGTAACTACTGTAGACAGGAAAAGGCCACAAAGTGCTTAATTTTTCCCCTTTTGAGCACGATATACGGTTCAGCTGTAGCATTCTTATTCTTTAACATTCCGCCCTGGTTGCAATTTCTTGATATTCCCTTATTTACCTTTTCTTTATTGCATAAAGACTTCTTTGGAAGCACTGCACTAATACAGTGAGCACTGTACTAATACTGTACTAATACAGCTTGAGAGCAGAGCGAGATCAGTTTGAGCAGATTAATAGTGCATGCAGTCAGTTTGTATGACAATGACCCCTAGAGTGCACATTGCAGTCTGTCAGGGCCAATGCTTTTTAACACTCTGTTTGTGTATTTAAATAGCAGAGTGAGTTACAACATGTTTGATAATGTAATAATAAACCTTTCAAAAGATAAAAATAGAGTGAGAAAGAGAGAAAGCAAACCAGCCATCATTTTGCCAAGTAAAACATCTTTTGTTGTCCTATTTTGGTACAATCTTGATTGCCACGATCTCTTGCCAGTGCTGAATATCAGGTTTGTGCAAATCACACTGGCTCCCTTTAAATCCATCCATCCATCCATCCATCCATCCATCCATCCATCCATCCATCCATCCATCCATCCATCCATCCATCCATCCATCCATCCATCCATCCATCCATCCATCCATCCATCCATCCATCCATCCATCCATCCATCCATCCATCCATCCATCCATCCATCCATCCATCCATCCATCCATCCATCCATCCATCCATCCATCCGCATATGGCAGAGATTAGGGTTCAAATAAACTGAACTTTCAGAATCTGAAATTGCATTGGATTAATTCGAATTGATGAAAATGAGTGCATGTAAACATACGAACTCTATATCCATACATTCAAATTCAAATTGCAATTCTACATTGTGTTTGCTACCTCAATTCAAATTCAGGAAATAGAAAAGGCATTCTCAATTCATTTCTGAATAGCACACAACCCTGTGAATTGTAGTAGTCAATACTAGAATGCATATGTCCATCTTCTCTTTCTCTGAAATGATTTATCCCAGTTTGATTCTTTTGCTCAGTTTCGTGGGAAGGTTGCTTGAGGTTTCTGTTGAAGGTGGAATGAACCTCTTACATAATGGATGTGCTCTACATGATTCTTGTCTTCATTTTCATCGGTACAATACCATTAAAGATGAGTCCTCACTTCAGGTGGTATAAAGTACTGCTTCTCACTGCTGAAGCAGCATTTATTCAGTCACTTACTGCTGGCTGAGACCTATTCCCATGGGCTACAGCCTGGTTATCACATGCTAGACGGTTGTGTGAGTGTGTAACCTCTTCATATCACTTACCAGCTTTGTCACATTAAATAAATGGCTGAATTTGCCATAGTGTGCATGGACTGTATCTATACTGTATATGGTCACTTTTTGGTCTTGTGGTCAGAAAAGAAACTCCTATCCATCACATTTTAAATTATGCATTGTGTATACTATTGTTGTGTTGTGGAAATTAAAACTCATTTAATAGAGCTGAGTAAAAATAAAACAAGTTTCTGTACAGAATTCAGCATTTGGACTGGAAACACAATGTACAAATCCACAACTTCCAACTCTCATCCAAAAAGTTGAAATTAACTTTTTCATTCACCGGCCAATTTGGCTACAAAATTTTTAAGTTACTGGCCTTTCAGAACTTCTACTAGCCAACAAATAAATAAATAAATAAACCTGATTATCTACATCAAAGCATATATATATATATATATATATATATATATATATATATATATATATAAGCTTTGATGTAGATAATCTGGTTTCATGCAATATATATATATATATATATACTGTGTATATATTATAAAATATATACAGTTTATATATATTATATATGCGTTCATGCAATATATATATACTGTATATATTATAAAATTAGTATTTTGTTCATTCATTTCTTATTCAAACAAAATCCTGTCATCCAGCCATCTCCTCCCTTGCTCTATCATCCTCATCACCAAAAATGTATTTTAGGGAGACAGATCAATACAGTACAAAGAACATCAAAAAAAATATAGGATATTGGAAAATAATGTCTTTTCTGTTAACCAAATGCTTTTTAATCTTCGCTATTGCTTCAATGCAAATGAACAAGCGCACCGTTTTTTGTTGCGTAGTGACCATAGACTGACGTGCATGTTCAAGTAAGCCAGATATGAGCAGATTCTGCGCAATGCGATGTATTTAATATATCATGATGACTCACGAGTTGAGTATTTGCGCTAAATCTGGTCAGATTTGGCTTACACAAACTTCCACAGCAAAGTGAGTAAATATAAGTAACATGCCGAATTGGCTAGTGATTTGACAGTGTTACCCGCCACAGCTGATTTTTACCTGCATTTGGCGGGTTGGCAGGTGTTAATTTCAATCCCTGATTGTATGGGTCAAAATTATCGATTTTTCTTTTATGCCAAAAATCATTAGGATATTAAGTAAAGATCATGTTCCATGAAGATATTTTGTAAATTTCCTACCGTTAATATATATAAAAAATATTTTTGTGAGTGGATGCAGCAAAATTGCGAACATAAATGGACAACCTTAAAGATGATTTTCTCAATGTTTCGATTTTTTTGCACACTCAGATTCCAGATTTTCAAATAGCTGTATCTCGGCCAAATATTGTCCTATCCTAACAAACCATACATCAATGGAAAGCTTATTTATTCAGCTTTAATATGATGGTTTTGTTGTCCATGGTCATCACATTTTTGTTTTGTATTTTGGAATAACTGCTACTAATTTTGAAATCCCTCTGATCTGACAAAATATCTGTACTTCCAGACCAGTGGGCTCACAACAATGACCTTATATAACCTTTTTATCATAGAGAAACATCAAGAAAAAAGAAAAGAAATGAATGTAATTAAAATGACTGTATGTTTGAATATTTATAAATGCATGTTCTCACCCTCGACCGTGTAACAGGTTCCTTCCTCCTGTGTTAAGGTGCTGAATTATGGACTGAAATATTCCGACAGATGGTTGTGTCAGTCTGATGTGTGTCCACTCACAGAATACCACCTGGACCCAGGTTTCCTTACTGAGACTGTGCTGCTCATGCACATTAACAAAGGTTCAGGCACGAGTCCCCCCGCAGAGCCGCTAAACACACACAGATCAGCCACCCAGTTTAGCATGATGAAATCTTTACATTCAACTGTACTTAATATAATTTGTGGAACAAACATGCTTCATGAACAACGTCACTATTTTCTAGAGAGTAATTTCACATAATTTTACCCACTGTATGTTTGATTTAATATTCTTTTGCCATGCGGTGCGGGTTGAATTTTCCAATGGTCATGTGGAAATGCTTTGGTCAGCACAGGCAGTGATTGTCTGTGATCTGCGGTGAGCTCTTGGACCATGGATCGGATAGGGACGAAAGTCATTTCACTTTCCGTTAACCGGTCTCAGCTAAATGTAAGATGTTGTTGAGATGGTACCCCTTGCCTTATAATGATAAACATCAGCACTGGAGTTGTGCTGAAACGGAGCACAGACCGCACGTAGACACTCAATGGTAAATTTGGGAGCGATCCGAGATAAATTATAGCTTTGCTTTTTTTTGCCTTAAATTGATATACAGAGATTTTCTTCGCTGACATGTTTCTGGTCGCCGCTCTCTTCTGGAATGCCAGACATTTTACAGCTGCTGGCAGCATGGATGATGTTCTGGAATATTTCCCTGAATTACTGTATCACCCATCTTATTTTCTGTAGAATCCAATTACAGAGAAAACTAGGACCACTTTAAACACATTATCTGTGTTTGCTGCCTTTGACTGATATACTTATTTCCTTAAATCCGTCAAGCCACATTTGATTAGATTTTTTTTCTATACAAACATTATATTATAAAATAAAATATTAAAATAAAATAAAATAAAATACAAATGAATTAAGAAAAGTCCATACAATACAATATTAGAATAAAATAAATGAAGTAATTTCAGCAAAAGTTCTTATTTTTGAAAGAAGTAAAACAAAGGACTTTTGTAAATTGTGATGCTTAGCTTTCATACTTACGTTCCACTAATATTGCAAATTGCAAATCATTTAAGGCATGTTTTGTACACATCTTTGCACAATTATTTCTGAATGCTCCAAGGGACCTAGAGGTGTAGAACATTTTAAAATTCCCATACACATCTCTTCCCAAGTATGACTTGATTTTAAATGCATAGTTACCATGGATACACTCAGGAGGAGGTTTGAAAGCTTACAAATTAGAATTCCTGGAAAGATTTTTGTCATAAAGCTTATATTTAGGCCTAAAAGATTGTTACAACAGCTATGAATCTAAAGATTCATATTTTCTGTCAACAAAGACTTTTCTTCACTTGTGTTCTACATTTCTTCTCTCCTCAGGAAGTTTAATATCTGTCAGCAGCTCAGCACAAACTGTGCTAGGTGCATTTTTAGTCATTCGTATTAATTGTTGTGATGTGACTTTCTTTACCCACATTACCCAGTTCAGACAGTAATATACAGACGTGGACATGTCCACATTCAAGCATTTCTTACCATCAGCTCGCCCTTTTACAGCAGATATAGTTCACAAACAACTGACAAACTAAATATGATTTTCATTTACAATAATAAATTATTAAATTTGTCATTAGAAACTTTTTGGGGCATCAGTTGTGCGTGCACATTTGAGCTGCGACGCGACCTCCATTCTTGGCTCATTTTGAGTCAGACTTATAAATTCAGTGAATTATTAACTGAAGACTCGCTCTGACTAGATCATTTGAATCAGTGAGTTGTTGACTCGAGAACAGATGCATTCGGATCAATCTTGACATTTACATGCAGACGGTGATGGTGATCAAAGCTCTTCGACACACCAGCCGGCATGCTTTTAATGTCTATGAGGTTTTAACCCATACAAGTACCTTGAATTTTTTTTTCCAATAGCTTATTTTTCTGTAGTCTTTTTGTGGTAAGGAATTGCCTCACTGCTAAAGGCGCTTTCCTGATTTTATGATTCACAGATCTGGCATTAGTTTTTGGATCAGAGATCTTTTAAAAAATACCTTGAGGGTTTTGATGATAGATCTTATATTACCAGTAAAAACAATAATCCTCGAGGTATTTAAGCTTCTGTGTATATTACACCTGTGCTAATTAGTTATTTTATATATTGAAAATCATAACCACTTTTTAAAAGGTTCAGTGTGGTCTTGGCCCACCATGGAGTTGGAGGGACATAATGCAACTGTAATTTTTCTTATTATTCCTATAGTGTGCTACACTTTTATTTTTATTTTAGCCTTTTTTTATTTCTGTAAAAAAATTATTTTATGCTGTTATGATAATAAATATATTGCGATCACGATACAATATGTAGCTTTATAGTAATGAGATCTGCGGCGGAAATGGTCACACTCTGAGCATCTATGGCTAACAGTGTCATATGACAGGTTGTGTCAAATATAGACAGATTTGGTCTTCAAATGAAACCTATGCCAGAGGTGTCAAACGTTCTGTGCTGCATGCACAAATTAATGGGGCTCAATCGAGTCTGACAAATGTCATAAGCATGACGTATTGATCTGTGGGCTTGTGTGTGTTTGCATGTGTAATTGTGTCTTCATAGCGAATTTGTTCTACTGGAAACATCTTGGTGAGCAATAATTGTCTGCTCTTTTGTAATTGAGCAGTATTGACTGGTATGGAATGGATTGTTCTCTCAGATTACAGTTTGATGACAGCAAAATTGTGTGACCTCTATTGGTACCAGCACTGATATCAATATACACTATACAGCCTATTATACACAAACAAATGCTCCTTTCCCCATCAAGCTCAATTTTTTTTTCAGTTGTTGTATATGCAAATAGACATGCATTTTCCCTCATCTTCTTGTCTTTTGAGCAAATCGTGTGCTTGCATATGTGTTTGGGTGGATTTTGAAAATTAAAAGTCAGTGCGTTTTCCCATTTTCACACACAGACTTGTTTCTGTGTGTTTTCACTGACAGGCAAACTCATACCAAAAATATGTATCTAAATATAGCGAAGGATTGAATGTTGGCTCACGCCGCAACAATGCAATTGCCAATAGCAATAAG
The DNA here is from genome assembly GCA_029959095.1 of Rhinichthys osculus. NCBI lineage: Eukaryota > Metazoa > Chordata > Actinopteri > Cypriniformes > Leuciscidae > Rhinichthys > Rhinichthys osculus. Next base: position 13,773,005 of record JARWKJ010000012.1, on the reverse strand, counting down.
ACAAGATTGTTGGTTTGGTTAACCTATTAAGTGAGGAATACTTTTTGTTGTCACGCCAACATTGAATAGACCTAAAGGAATAAACACACAATCATTACAGTCATCATTTCCCTCCTTTGATGTTGGAATGAGTTATCACCAAACCTGTGTGACTCAAACATTCTGCTGCTAATTGCATGTTTTCCCATCATCCAAATCAAAATTATTTAATAGTATTTTTTGTTAAAATGTGTTATTTTTCATGTAATTTTTAATCAGATGTGTGCAAGTTTACAGTGCTGTTGTCTATAAATGTTTTACCAGGAAAGTTTTATTAGAGTTCAAGGAGAATCTAGCCTGACGTCGTCATACTCAGATGATACTCAGCCTGAGTCTGATACTGTTCCATTGGGCTGTGATTATGGGGCGTGTTTCAACCGAACCAGGAAAGAACATGCCTCTGCACTCGATTGGATCGACAAATGCCTTGATCGCTGTTCTCTGTTTCTCTTTTAAAATGAATGCGCTGTCTACATCTTCTATATCTTCTATAACAGACGCGATGGCTGAATCTACACATCTAAATTCTCCAGCGGCAGCCATTCTTTGTTGTAAACGAATTCAACCCAAGCGCTCATTGGTGACGTGGATGATTACGTTACGGTTGATCATCTGTCCATCATCATATAAAGCCCGCCCTGACAATTTGATTGGTCCGAACAGCTTTGGTACGGGCATACTTGCTTCACAACGGATCAAGTCCAGACCGAACTTCTCATCTTCAAATGTTGTGGGCGGGGCTAAGTTCGGCTGGCATCCAGGCTAAGGAGAATCGGTTAGCTACAATTATGTGTGTGGGGATTTTTGCATGTTAACTTTCTTGTCTATTGACTGACAGAATCAGTTAATCTGATTTTAAGATTGCATTTTTGTTTGTTCATTGCACTTTTGTTCTATGTTGTGCGTATCTATGCTTACATGATCATTGGAGCAGAGGAAATTAAAAAGAGACATATTTTACAAGCGTATGTTGTGTGCATTAAAAGTGAAGTAAATTATAGTCAATTGAAGTTGAAAGAGTCAGTCATTCTGAATGTAATCACTGTATGTATCCACTGATGCTGAGTGAGCGGATGTAAGTGAGTGTTCTTTATTCATTCTCAGTGGGAGATGAGAGGCGGGCTCACTCAGGGATTGCTGGATTGACAGCAGGGCAAGTGGTAACAGTTTCAAAAAGTTGAGAAACATGAAACTTCATGCAAAAAACAGCCAAAGTGAAGGCAGTGACATCTATCATAGAGTTTCTTCTAGTTTTTAGTAAGACGCAATGCTTGAATAACATTCTAATTAAATGCAGTTTGCATGTAATTAATATGCAGTTAGTTACAGTTTTCATAATAGCTCATAGCTCACATATTAAAATAGCCACTCTTGCTACACATTTTCCAGACAACCCCCCACAGCAGCAGGTCTCTGGTATTTTGAGCATGTTTCTTCTGCACCAGTGGACACGTAGAATGAGTCACATCTGAAGTAAATGACTTTGCTGTCAGCAGTCAGTTTTAATTCTGATGATGAGTGTTGGAGTTAATTGAAATTGGAGTCTTAAGGTCCCTGAACTGAAATGCTATTAGAGATGCTTTTATTTTGTCCATATGTTTCCCTCCTGGGGTTCTGTTCACTCGCTCTTTATATCTGCACGCCAAATGTTCAGACCTCTACAGTCTGGCAGACAACTTGCACATTGTTAGTATGAAAAGTATGTATCGGTTAAAAGGCATTAATAAGTAACTTTTCAGTGAGTCAGACATGCCTCTGTCTTTTTCAGTCCTTCCTTTCCATACAAATACAAACAGTACATAAATTACACTAATTTGTCATTTGTATGTTGTGTGGTAGGAACTGGGAAATTGTCTGCTCACTGTAATGGATGATGGAAGGATTGCCATTAAGGCTGAACATGACAACTGGAAATGCTTTTTGAATGTCACAGTGCTTTTATTTGAACGTTTTTAAAGTTTAGTCTTTCTTTATAGAGATTACATTTATCAAAATATATTATATTTATTACATATTATATATTCAAATGTGATGTAAACTCATTTGATTATAATGCTGATAATCATGTTAATTTATGAAGGTATTAATACAATATTTTATTTTTGTTTTGTATTATTAAACAATATTAAGAACAGCATTCTTTTATTAAAATGTATTATTAAATAATTAATTGTTGCTGTTATTATTACTAACAACAACAACAATAATATTTCATTATTATTTAATACATTTTTATAAAATTATGCTTTGTTGCAGAGGCGGACAGAGTACAGAGCTTTGTTACTTGAGTAAAAGTACAGATACCCCTTGCTAAATTTTACTCAAGTACAAGTAAAAGTACTACATTCAGATGTCTACTTAAGTAAAAGTACTAAAGTACTTGTTTTTAAAAGTACTTGAGTATCAAGAGTACAAGAGTAGATTTTCTAAATATTGCATTACTAATCTACTGCCACAGTGCTTACATTTATGCACAGAAACGTCCTACATGGAGTTATGAAAAATATTAATGTTAATACCTTGGAGAATGTAAAAGGAATTGAAAGTAAAATCAAGTCATTTTCATCTTTTTACCATGTTGCTTTATTTTATTTAATTACATTTTTGGGGGGTCCCATCTTTAAATGCGGGGACAACACACAAACACCACATGTAAGGGTGGCGCTGCCAATAAAGCACCTAAAAGCTGTCACAAAGAACCGGCAAAAGGAATGATTATGAATATGTAAAATATAGCAAGGAGATATTTTAATTGTTTATTAATAAACACTTGTTAATAAACAAGTGTTTTCTTTGTCAGTGTCGGCTAGATGAAGTTGACGATGCTGACTCGCGATCTTCAGTAGTGAACGCGCCAGAGAGAAATGCACATTTCATACGGATTACATAAGCAGAGAACAGTCTGTAGTCTGTTTTCTTTCGTTTTGAATTTTTCTGTTTAAAAGTAGACATGTCTGTGAGAGGCAAGTAAGCTACCTTATACACTGAGTTTCGGTTCATTTATGAGACGAAATCCAGTTCACGTGCCGGCACCTCCGTTTCTTATCTATCGTCTGCTATTTACTTCTTATTTATTAAACCCAGGCAATTGGTTGATGAAACATTGATTAAAATTAAGATACAATTAATGCAAAACGAAATTCAGGTTAAAGAAAGGTTTTGTGTTTTCTGTTTGATGTCTCTGTGAAAGTTTTAAAGGGGTCATATAATGGTACATGCACTTTTTCAAGTTGATTGTACTGAATTGTGTGTTGGCAGTGCCTGTACACAACCATCATATAATGATAAAAATCCATCCAGTGTTTTTGTTTTAATCTCCTTATATGTTTTCCCCTGCCTCAAATCGAGCCGTTCGACCGTGTGACGTCACACGGTCGGACGCCCCTCCCGCGATTGTTGATTGACAGCCGGGTTTCAACACAGAACCGCCCTCGCTCGTGAGCCAGCTGTCAATCATAGTCTGCGCAGACCGGCGCGGTCATTGTTGATATGCTGGAGCACTGTCTATGAGCAGAATGGCGTCTAAGCGATTGGTGTTCTGTTCTTGGGTGCAATAACGAACACAGCAGTCATTTTAATGTTCCCAAATCCGAACCGCTGAAGACTGAGTTTTGTTTTCGAGGGGAATATTCCCCACGAGCAACGTCAATGCTCTCATGTTTGCGCGAATCATTTCTCAGCAGACTGCTTTATAAACGAGGGTCAGTATAAAGCTGGTTTTGCTAAGAAGCTTCCTGAATAAAGGATCGGTACCAGCTATTCGTGTTCCTGCTGAACCTCTAGAACAACTGAAGTGAGTGTAACGTTTTATTAACCTTTATATTAATATTTATATCTTCGCAAATCGCTTGCACGCTTCACGATGAATGAGTCTAAGGTTTACACTCAGGGTACATTACGGCATGTTTTCTATGTACGACGTTCTCAATATAATTCATAGTCCCACGTTTATAATGAACAACGCGTTATGGTTATTGTGTTACAAACGTAACAGAGAACAGAGGGGCGGAGTGAGCACAGCTCATGATCATTTAAAGGCATATGCACTGAAACGGCGTGCTGAAAACAGAGCTGTTTTTGACCAGGTAAAATAACTGTTTTCTTACAATACTAATGAGAATTTTTAATTAAAGTATATTACAAACTTTTAGGCCATCCTTAAAAATATTCTTGTTTGCCGTAACCCGACCGACCCTGTCAAATTAGGACCAACCCAATTTTTTTTTTTTTTTTCTTTTAGTCCGACCGACTTGCCGGTTGTAAACTTGCATTAAGACCGACCGATTTTTTTTTTACTCTTCAAACAACTAATACAAATGCAATAAAATAATATACATTTATTATAGTAAGTATTGTGAATATAAATTGCGTAGGCTACGTTCTTTCTTTTGAATAAAAACCAGTGGCGTCATCTATTACACCATTGGTTTACGCATGTCACACTATGGCCTGTGCGTTCGCTTCGTTTCATTCACTGTCAATGGTTCGCGCTCGGTGATGGCTGCGGCGCGGCCGCTTCTGAAATACGTCTGTATGAGCCTACATTTAGTCGCTCATTATTCGAAATTCAAATAGGGAATCGATGTAAACGGCCTTTTCTCGGAGCGCGTCCAGCTCGTCACGATATGCCCACCGCGAACGCGCGTCACACAGCAACTACAGGCTCTGACAAACAAACACACATAAGTATGGGAAGCCAAACACACCGAAAGGGGGACGAAACGGCGCGGTGTGTTACAGAGTTCGCGCTGCGCTGACTTGTAATCTGCATGGCTCAATGGACCGAGACGCGCGAGCGCGACAGACTCGACAGCGCAGAGAGAAGTGTTTGCTTGCGCCAGCCAATGGTCAGAGCGGCGGGAACTAATCTCACCAGCGCCGCGCTGACCAATAAAACAGCACATACCGAAATGTACTAAATTGCACAAAAGAAAATCGACCATTCCATAATATGTCAGGACTACTTAATCGGCCTATAGTTTCCTACAATGCGCCTAGCCATTTGACCACACTGATTTCCGTTAATAATAGCAGATGTTTATGGGTCAAATCTCTCACTCTCTCCCTGCAACTTTTTGTTACCCTCCTTTCCTGCCCCTAGACCAGAAAGGGGGCTTGTAACAGTATGGGTCAAATGTAAACGAATGGTGCCAAACGCGCTGTTTTATTGGTCGGCGCGGCGCTGGTGAGATTAGTCATTTTAATTTATTTGTTTCCCTCTGAAAATCCACTTTCATTGAAATGTAGTGGCTCCTTTTTTTTTTTTTTTTTTTTTGATTCTGCCTATTTTTTTCCAAAGAATGCAGCTGGAATTAATGCAATAAATATGTTTGGTTTTTTTACAAAGATTTCAAATTGTTTGTGGTCTATAACCTGTATCAGAATGAGGTTCGCAATGGTGCGCCCGAAGGCATGGGTTGAAGACCCAGTCAGTGACGTCACGATATGCAAATTTGTTTAAATTCATACCGACCTAATCACCATGACCAAAATTATCCTTTTTTTTACATTGAATCTTGAAAAAAAAAAAATATAGACCTACCTACCGACCCTTTTTTTTTTTTTTTTGCTGTTACTGCAAACCAAAATATTTTTAAGGATGGCCTTAATTTAGACCCTAAAGAATCATATTAGCTTGTACAAAAATGGCATTATATGACCCCTTTAAAGCATTTTTTATGCCGCTTTCAGAGCGCTCACCTCCGTAACAGAGAACACGTCCATAACATTGTTTTTTCCTCATAAATGCAAACCCTAAAAATAAAATAAAACAAAATTAATATTTTATGTACTGTGGAGACTGAGCGCCAACCCTTCTTCATTCGCTGGGTAGTAGCCTACTTTGGTTTGCGCAGTGTAATTCACATAATCAGTAAAAATATATTTTGCCTCCTAAAGTTTTTTTTTTTTTAAAGAAATCAGAAATCCCTCGTGGCTACGCCACTGCCACATTTGAACCTGACTGTGTTAAACACACCACATACTCAAGAACATCAAACCAAATGCTTGGCTTACATTAATGTGTAATATAAAATCTGACCATGGAGTTGACTTTGGCGGAAAGCTGAAAGTGATTGCTGATAGGCTGTCCCAATCAGTGGCGCCTGCACAATCCAATCACGTTTGAGAGGGAAACAACAAATTGAGGGTTTCCGAGATTTTTCTTTTTTTTTTTACTTTTTTTTTTTTTACTCGGGTACTCACGGTTATGGATAGAAATGTATTGGAGTAAAGAGTACAATATTTGCCTCTCAAATGTACTTGAGTAAAGTCATGAGTACTCCCCAAAAATGATACTCGAGTAAAGTACAGATCCCTCAAAATTGTACTTAAGTACTGTACTCAAGTAAATGTACTCCGTTACTGTCCGGCTCTGCTTCGTTGTTATAATTAATACAACAAATACAACCTAATTACTTCATAATCTGAAAAGCAGACAATGTGAAGTGTGAGATGTTTGTCAAAGCTCAAGCTGTGGGTCACACTGACCTTGGATGTCTTTCTCTGCTGGTAGACACATACACACACACACACACACACACAGATCCCAATCTTTGACTCCACATGTATCGGCATGTCCCTGCATGCGCACACACACAACTCACAGCTGTTCCCCTCCTACACTGGCCATATGTTTGATGTGGCAGTTCCACAGGGAGGAATTTAAGACACATCATCCATGTGTCATCTCACATGTCTTAATGAGTCCCTGTACCCACTAATGGAAGGCCATTTTAAACACTCATGTGGTGTAATGGGAGGGCTGAATCTCAATTGATAAAGGGCCACAAACTGTAGTGGAATAAATCTGTGACATCTGACAATGTCCATGTCTTTTGTGTCTCTGTATTATATTTAAATACAGTATTGTTATGACTGTCTTTCCTAGCTGCTTTGGTTTTATTTCAGTGGGTTTTTTCAAGGTTAATTATACCTTTCTAGATATTCTCTTTCTTGTTATCTCTCCTGTATGCATTCTCTTCCTCTGTGGCAGCAGCTGCAGAAGCCATCTATTTAATCCTTCTAGATAGCCTGGGCTTAAAGTTGAGACAGTCTTAAACGGTGAGACTCTAGTGTTGTTCTTTGGAGGCTCTATTTCAGAGCTGGAAGGCGACCAATAGTTTCTGTCTACTGAAGCACAGGTAGAGTGAGGATCAGATTTAAGAGGAAAAGCACAATTTACAGAGACAAGAAAGAATGAAATTGGCATTTGATAACATCTCGCAACACTTCACAGCAATTTATGTTTTCATCTGGAGGGAGAGATCGCCAGTCTTGACTAGAAGCTTGATGATAGTTTTGGGAGGATTTTTCATGCACCACATCATAACAGCCAAATACAGGGTGCCAAAACTGAAATAAAAACCTCACTGTGATTTGGAAATAAAGGAAACAAGATTAGGATGAGAAGTCTGTTCCATAGCTGACAAATAAAACAAAGAAAAAATCACCAACATGAATAACATCAGTTTAGGTGGATAAATGACATTAGTTGTTGCTGGCAGATACACCTCTATATAGAACATGTATCTAGTTTTTTTTTTTTTTTTTTTTTTTTAAAGAAGTATTTTATGCTCACCAAGGCTGCATTTATTTGATCAAAAATACAGTAAAAACAGTTCTATTGTGAAATATTACAATTTAAAAATAGCTGTTTACTAATAGTGCAGCCCCTAAATGTTCAGCTTCTCTGCATGTTGATGCATTAATAAGGAGAAATGATCAGTCATTGTTTGCATTGCTTAAATCATTATTAGTTACCGTTTCTGAATCATTGCCCAATAAGCTGTGGCATAAACGACAGAATCCTCAGGAGACCAATCATTTCTTAATAAATGAAGATTAATGGCAACATACACACATTTCTTTACTACATGTATATTTGTGGAAGATAATGGTTCAAGTGTAATATAAATAATTTGCATCTAATGGTTCATTCAAGTTGAAATTACACGAATAAAGTTAATAAAACTAACTCCTACCTCTTTTTTTGAGTTGACGGAGATTCTGATCTCATTGGGCCAAAGAATCATCTGATGGAATATTGTATTGATCAAATAACCTGCCGTCAGATTTCCCGTAGTGTGTTTAATTTAGCCGTCTCCTAACAGTGCTTCATTTAGACGTCTTCATGGAGACTGTCCATGAGTGAGCTGTCAGACTAAAGGAGATGGATTGGTGAGGTCATGACAGCAAAAGCTGCCGTGTGCATACTTTAGACATGAACAATCACTGCAAGTGCAGACAATCCTGCTGAGGATTGACAAGAGAATATGTGCTGTCTTTTGTACAGGACAACATTTAAATCTCCGGATGGCACTCTGAAAGGATGGACTGCAGACAAACAGTTAAAATCATTCATGGTGTCAATAACAAATATCTTGGTTCCTCTTTTAAAGAACAATAGAACTAAAAATATTGCTTTTTCCTGAATGCGTGTGTGTGTGCGCGCGCACACATTTTTGTTCATTCTTGAACAATGCCACTGTGCTCCACAGGGACACGTGTTTGGTTTATCACAGTGGAGAATCAGATCGATATGCCACACTGAACAGAGTGAACAAGCTGTCTGCTGGCTCTTATTATAGACAAACACCACTGTAGTCTTTGTGTTTGTGTGTGTGTGTGTGTGTGTGTGTGTGTGTGTGTGTGTGTGTGTGTGTGTGTGTCTGAAACTGCTGGAAAATGCACTTATGCACATCACACACATCACAATCATTATGTTAAGACACAGTATTTGTGAATCGTAACACACATACACCACCCTTTATGGCTTTTAAAGGGGTACTTCCCCTAAATATGAAAATTCTGTCCTCCACATGTTGGTCCAATCTCAGCAGGGACAATTTTAAAAAATCTTTATGCAGTTTATTTCTGTGATAGTTCATAAAAATGACTAAAAATGCCTTGGAAAATTATGGCATATATATATATATATATACTGTATAAATATATATATATATATATATATATATATATACATACATACACACACACACACACACACATACATATATATATATATATATAATCAAAATATAAATGAAAGTCAAAAGCACATTTTTAGTCATACCTGGAAACAAATCCTGTTCAAATGGGTTATATGGGCCATTCTACAGAATTGGTTCAAAGTTAGAGTTGGAAACTCTTTTTGCATAAATGTCTTTATAAAGTATTATTTTTTAAAGTAGGCCAATACATTTTATCATGCATATTTCAAAGTTAAGGATTCGTTATTTTGATATAGCTTGCATTGGAACAAACACTATAACAGTTGATTAGTTTATTTTTGACAAAACATACTATATATTTAACATATGAGCAGAAACTGTCTAACAAAAGCTTATTTGATGTCTATTTTATAGTAAAAACTTTATAATCTATCCAAAACTAGTCAACGAAATGTTGTCATTACAGACACTATTCTATATCGGGATTAGAACAAATCTCAGTAGGCTATAGCAATATAGTTTGGATGTGTTCATGTAAAAATAATGTTTACTAATGTAGGAGCGAGAGTGAATGAATGCACAGATGCAATGTACAGCTGTAGTAAACAACATCGCGCGCGCGTGCGTCTGTGCCATTCATTCATTCACACACAGACACGCAATTCATATTTAAACAGTCTTTGTGCAGTGTACAGACACTATTCAATAACGCGATTAGAACAAAGCACTTAAGAATAAACTTACTTCATCAGCTGAATCCATGCTCTTCGAAATGAAACTACTAGCACTTCTGAGGTAACTTTTCCAGGATTATTACGATAGTATTATTCCTCACAGCGTAGCAAGACGAGGTAAAGTACAAGATTCTTATTAAACTGGATGTTTTATCCAGCTTATGTGGGCTTTGGCATGGCTTGCCTCAACATTTGCGTTTGAATAGCGCGCGCTCTCCGTGGGCGTGGTCACATTAACACGTAATAAACTATAATGAGCTGAAAGGAAAAAGACTGACATCTCTCTCCTTTCATACAGATTACATAAACTGAGAATATTTGTTTTTTTTATATAAATTACTTCATTTAAAAGAAGAGAATTTCAGCTTCATAACGAAAAATCTTTCGTGCCTGTGTGACAAGTATTTACTGAGTTACAGTTCATTTTCGGACGCGTTTCAGAATGAACTTCAATGACAGAGAGAAGGCAAAATTCGCATCATGTTTATTTTTCTTTATTCAGTCCCTCCAGAAAAACGCGATTATGCGATCGCATGATTTAGTGCATAATCAGCCAAAGTCCGCATATTTATGCGGGGGCCGCATTTTTTCAAATACGCCGCACTTTCGCCGCATAAATTGCCGATTTCCGTGCAAAATATGCGGGGCTTGCATGATTTCATAATCCTCGCATTTTCGTTGCAAAAAAGTTTGCTTCACACAAGAGCAGCCATTTCCCCCTGTTGCCATGGGAACGTTATGAAGTGACGTAATTACGCGACGTGAACATCATCGAAAAGCTGTAAAACAGGAGCACACTTTTTTTTTTTTATATTTTATTTATTCATTTTTACAGAAGTTGTAGCATATTCCTTTTGTAAAGCTACAGAACTTGTTTGACTCATCAATGTTTTGTAAGTTTTATGTGTTTATTAAGGTCTGAAATAAAACAAGATGAGAAGTTAAATATTCCCAGCACTTTCTGTGATGTAGTATGCTTGCTTATCATAGGAAGTAATAAGAAATGACTATTTACATTAAGGTAGTAGCCTAGTGTCAGGGTTGTTGCAGGATACTGAAGACAAGGGAACAGAATTTCAATGCAGCTGGTTTATTCGCAAACTCAGGTTACATGAAAACACAGGAACTCAGGAAAACAACCACGATCCACAAACACTGAGGGAAAACACAGGGCTTAAATGAACAGGGCCTAATGGGAAGATTAACTGAACACAGGTGAAGGGAATAGCTAATTAGACAGAGCGGGAAAACTAACAGGACTGAACCAAAATCACAAAGACAGGGGAAACCAAGATCACAAAACAGAACTCAAACACATTGAAAACGTGACACCTAGTGAGAACAGGGTGTTGGGGGAATCATTTTTTTTCCTCTTTTTCATCAAACCGCAGTTTTTGCAAGTTCTGTCAGATCCATTAAGTCAAGAACACACATGACAATAAATGATTAGAAAAATTGTATTGAATAAATTTCAATTCAAGTTGATAATTAAAATTTGGCGGTATGGCTCTGTTCAGGGAGTCCTCTGACCTTTCATGAGCACCATGAAATAGCAGAGAGTCTAGACAGCAGCAGCATTAGGGAACGCTCACAGTTTAGTACTGGGAGAGCAGAACTATTCCCCCATATGAACAGAGCAGCAACGATGACAGAAAAGCAAATGCCACGTTATACACGACAAGGAGGAGGTGGGTTGCAGAGAGCGAGCAGCATGCAGTTAGGAGCGAACTGAATCTGCTTAAAAAGGGCGCCCTGATTTGAGCGTAGTCATTAGCAGCGAGGGGAGATGAACGGCAGATGAGCAGATCGCTGATGAGACCGTGTTGTCGGCCGAAGATGAAGATGATGGTAACAGATGAGTGGTGGGAAAAACAAAAGACATGTGACTAAGAATGAAAACAGAAGATCAAAACAGACACAAACGTGACAGTTCTGTTGTATTTTTTTGTCGGTTTTGTTTTTAATTAGTTTCTTTGTTCTTATTTTATTGCTGACTGTTTACTTGTCTTCTGTAACTGTTCTGAGGCCTTTTACTTGTATTAATTAACCTAGTATTAGTTTTTGCTGAAGTATCGATAATTGTGAAATTTCATTGACATATAAAATTACTCATATCATGAAATAAGACTTTGAACATTTCACCCACCAATAATCATGTTAAATAATTGTGATTTCAATATTGATCAAAATAATCATGATTAGGATTTTTGCCATAATCGAGCAGCCCTACATGTAGTTACTGTGAACAGTCATTTTATGGATATGTTATTGTATATTTTCTGAATATTTTTCCTTCTATTATGCTCCACATAAAAATAATAAAATAAAATAAAACAGCTTACGGGTTTGGAATAACATGAGGGTGAGTAAATAGTGACAGAACTTTCTTTTTTTGTTGTTGACTCTTTCTTTAATAAAGTATATGCTGGTTTGAATATATGTATTTCTTTAGCTGTTTATTCTTTAAATATATGGGTATATGTGTGCGTGTCTTTGGGGTAGATGACCATTTGGGCAGAGTCTCAGGCTAACCTCTAATAAAGCTGCAGTTTGTCTGTTTTATGTGTGTGTGAGCCCACAGGGATTCATTATTCAAACCAAAATATAGCTTTGCTTTTACAGTGACAACTTCACATGCCTTCAAGCTGAGAAACATGCATGGTTATGCCTCTGCAACGACTGGTAATTATGACATTATTACATCATTCATGTGCAAAATGACAGTAGTGGTGACTGTTTACAAATATCAGATTTGAAAAACACATCAGGTTTTTTTGTGTTTGCATCATTATTTGGTCAGACAGCTCAATGGTGATTTAGAGTGTAATTCAGTCCCTTATGTCCTTCTGACACAAAATGTATTTATTTAGACTGATTTAATATTCACTCTTGAATTTTCTGTTCGATTTTCCCTTGATGTTTGTTTATGTTTACTGTCCCGTTGTTGTGATTTGAGCAGTCCCCCAGCAGTTTATCTCAGCCCAGTTTTCAAAATACTTGCTGTACAGATCATATAATCTTTTCATAAAGGTGTGCTTCATCTTGAAGAGAATGTGTGTGTCCACCAGTATTTTTTTTTTTAACCCAGTCCAATGTAAACTGTCATTAGCTTTGTTCTGTTTATCTTTGAATTATATTGAAATTATTTCTACTCTCTTCAGAAATTATCTGAGAGCTGCAAGTATCACCGTTTGATACCATCATTAAAGCTTTTAACAAAATCACACAACTGTGCTTATTCATAATGGAAACGTTGGCACGGTGTGAATGTGTACCTTTCTCTAATTCTCATCACATCCTAAACCCAGCGGATATCAGTAGATCAATTTTGTATCAAATTAAGGGGTTAGAGGTCAAATTCAAAAGTTGTATCACTTTGCCTGTGTATGTGTGTGTAAAATAGAGTGTTCACCTTCATTACCGAGCTTTTTCTATTTCAGATTAAGCCATTTTTATCTCTGTCTTTTAATTAAATTGAAAATGGTGTTGGTAGAGTAGAAAACGAATCACAGAGATAGTAACAGAGAGAGAGAGGGAATCTTTATTAATTAGAATTTCTGGGCCACTGAGTAGCTCAAGGGCTCGTTACGAAATATTTTTAAAAAGAATAAGTCCATCCATTTTTCATCAATTAGCCTAACTCAGGAACACACACAGAGATGCACATTAATGTTGACTCCTGCATGGGTGAATGAGCTGAATGATTTCGTTCCTTGTTCCTTTGTTGCCCAAAGGGCCACCGTAGGACTTCTTCTCTTGTACGTCCATTACTGTTCTATGACACATCATCAATCATCTTTCTATTCTGCTGTGTGCTTGTGGGTGGCTGTGCCTGTTAGTTTCTCGTTCCATGTGTTTTTCCAGTTACTATAGCTGGATTATCTTCTATCTGTAATTAAAGTCAGCCATGGAGAACGCCACACCGCCACTGAGCGGAGGAGACATACATATTTTATCACTCTTTCTCACATGCACACATTTCCACAATCTGGAATGTGATGGAATTTATTTCTTATCTCCTCAAATGGATTTTGTGATGCCTGTCACTTCTGAAATTATTTTTGGAGCTGACTGTTGTGTGGACTATCATGGGTTGGTTTTTGTAGAGTTGGGGGTGTCTTTTTGAATAGGTATATAGGGTCAAGACCTAAGTTTTGGAATACCTTTTTTATTGTCTTGCTCTCAGAACCCCATAAAATTGCTTGACGACTATAGGTTTTTATATGCTGATATATTTTATATTGGGAAGTTGGATTCAGGATATTGAAGGGATTGTCTCATTCTTTTTTTCTCTTCTTCTCTAACCAAAAAAGCTTCAGTTAGAGAGATCCTTAAAATTGGTTATTCTGTCATTTACTCACTCTTTAGTAATTTCAAACCTGAATGACTATTCTTCTTTCTTCTGCTGACCACAAACAGTTTGTTTTTAAAAATGTTAGGAACTAAACTAGTTTGGACCCTATTGACTTATATTGCATGAAAGAAAGAAAAACATTTTTCAAAATACCTTCTTTTGGTTCCACAGAATAAAGTAGGCTAAGTCTTGGGTAAATGAGTGAATAAGAGTTTGAATTTTTGGACTAAAAGCCACAAAACTCCAGGATTAATTTCATAGGATCTTTATCATCATAGAGACATTGGTACACAAAAAAGTACCAAGCCAAGCCCCAAGACATGGTGATGGAAAAAATATGAGATGAAACACAAATGGTACAAAAGCTGTCACTTTTATTCTTTAAAAGGGGTCTAACGTACCAGGTACACTAATATGTACACTTTTGGTACCAATATGTACCTTTTGGGTACTAATATGCACCTTTTGGGTACTAATATGCACTTTTTAGGTAGAAAGGTGCACCTTTTGAAAGGGTACTGCCCTAGTGACAGCTTTGTTTCAATGTTTTTCCAACTTTGTTCAAAACATTTATAAGAGAACGCAAAAGCATTGACATATAATTGTTCCTCCTATCTCATTTTTTTCTCATAAATATCTACATTATTATGGCAATGTTATTGATCATCTGCTGCCTTGTCTTGGATTGATCTGTGAAATGGCCTCATCATTAGAGCAGCAGAAATACATTCATAAAGACAGAGCCTGTATTTACACATTGGCCCTCATTTATCATTCTTGCGTAGAAACGGGCGTATATGTTGGCGTAAGATTATGCTTACACTCCTCTCACCACCTGATTTATGAAGCTGTGCGTACCTTTGAAATCCAGGTGTACGCAATACCTGCCCTTGATAAATGCCGCGTCTGAAAACGATCGTCATTAGAATAACACGCCCCTATATATTCAAGTCTCCTCCGCTTCCCACACGCCCTTTTTTTACGCCATGGACACACGGAAGACTAGCCTGACTACGTCAGACTTCGTACTTCCGCTCAATTTCATTTCGCTTCTGTACTCAGTCTGAGACAGCGGCCTATCTATCCATTTTCCTCCGGCCTGAAAACAGCCGGCCAATCAACGAACAGAGGGCGGGCTGAAACCCGTGACGTAGTCGCTAAGCGCCGAGTTTAAGATTAGGTCAGGGAAATCGAAAACGACCGCGGATATGGAGACGCGGATGCAATTCGCTCTGTTGTGGAGAATATTCCCGGCATTAGCAAACTGAAGCCCGAACAAGAAGAGTGTGTATTAAACATTTTGAATGGAGGTGATGTTGTGGCCCTACTCCCTTTGGGAAAAGTTTAATTTATCAACTATTACTGATCGTCGGCGAGAAACTGGGGAGCCTTTTGACAGGTCAGGGTCTCCTTTCTTTTCCAGGTCTTAAATATTGCCATGACATGCTGTAATCTTGCAATTAAGTTGCAGCATTTCCGACAGACTCGAGATGAACAAAGAGCTGTGTTTAACAGAACTAATCCTAACTTTGACAGTTGGCTGCAAATATTTTTTTGTTTCTCTCTACTGTCAAATATCAGTTTAGAGGCCCTGATTGTACCGTGTATGCGTAGATTAACTTTGCATAATCTGCAAAAGTCGTTTACAGCCATGTTCACTCCGGTATTTCGCTCGCATCATCAAGTGTTTACAGCAGGTTTACAGTGGAAGTTCGATCATAGATTTGAGTTCGATGCATGATGTCTGTGGTTCGATGCGGCTGTGTTGGCACATAACATACGTCATATATAAACTTATCTGATTGGCTTACGGGTAACCAATGATTTTAAACTTCAGACAAGCGCCCCCTAGCGAGAGAGAAAACACTTCTCTATTATGCCATTCCAGACTCTGTCTACGAAGCAAAGTGAAGTAGCTGAGTCTGGTATTACCAGGCTAACAGGCTAACGGATGACGGCAAAGAAGAGAAACTTCTCCGACGTGGAGCCGAAATGACCTATCACAATGCACTATTTTACAGCATGTGTTTTGAAACAATTAGCATTTAATTTCGTATCACGTCACATGTATTGGGGTATACAATAGTGATGATGATGATGTGATGTGGAGTACCATTCATTCACATTAATAATTGCATGACAATTTGTAATATTATCATTATTATTATTATGATTTTTATTATTAATGACGCTTATTGTTATTTAGAAGAAGAATGTCATTTTTATTATTTTGTCAGTCTGAATTATTTTTTGGTCATTAAAAGCCTTTCATTACTGAACCCAGTCCGTGCGCACCTGCCGGGCCTAACCCTGAAACGTCAGGTAAAGCGCACAGGCTCGCAACTGAAGGAATACATATGCCTACAAATCAAATGCACAAAAATAAACACTGAAGTTTATAATTACTATGTTGTTGTTGTTTTTACAGTGGGTAATAATATATCATATCTTTTAGTTTGTCAGTGCGTTTTGTGGTGTTAGGAATTGTTTTTCTGCGCATTTCTGCACTAACTCAAAACGTGCGTACATGTACACCACCTCCTGAGCTGGCGTAGGATTTGAGCGTGCCGTACGCCAACGTCCATATTGATAAATCTCAAAGTCGCCGTGGTTTTGGGTGTACGCTGGAAATTTGGTGTACGCACTTTTGATAAATGAGGGCCATTGACTTTACTTCTTTGTACACCTGTGTGAAGGATGTTTATTTGAATGTTTGATTATTTCTGGTGTGTTCTACATCTAAAACAGCCATTATAAAAATTATTTTAAGCACACATTTAATCTGTGTTTAAAACAACAAGAACAAAAACACAGTAACACAGTAACTATACAAATAAAACTAAGTAAGCCACAGAAATTACACACCTCAGCTTTTTTCGTCTAAATGGTGATCATAGCAAATCAGCAGCAATATAGACGTTGTATGATTTATTGGATTTATTCAGGAAAGAATATGGTAACAACATGGATCTGCACTATAATGCCACAAATATTAAGGCAGTTATGTTTACTCTGCACTTTTTTAAAGACCGATTGTTTATAAAACCAAGTTTAGAAACTTTTCTGATGTTAGGATGAACAATACTTCAAAAATAATAACGGTCTAGTCTATGGTATTTGTGTGTGTCTGTATAATCTTAGAAATAATATTTGTTCTCATTCCTTTTGTCAGCATTTTCTTCTCAGCCCATCTTTTCTCATCATATTGATTCAGGATTATATTACAGGAAAATACTTATTTGCTCTTGGTATATTATATGAATGATGCTGTTTAACATCTGTACTTGCTCTTCTGACAGTGAAATATATCCACAAATAGCCTACAGCAGTTTGTTTACTATGTATTCAGAAATACTCTGTAACAGATCCCCTGAGAGGTCATAGATTGTTGCCTCTGAGAACGCGGGGCCATAATCCTTTGCCTTATGCTACAAAAGCCCTTAAGGGAGCAATACATACCTATGATGCTTTTTCCTACCAAATGGACCCTAATATTAAAGAGAGGCCCATTCCACTGAGTGAAACACATACTTATAAGTCCAAAGCAGACACAGCAAGTGATAGGTGACCTCAGTTCTATCATAAAATATTATTATATACAAATGAGACAGAATGTCTTCAGTCACATGAAGTTACTGTACTCTGCCTTTGTATTGTCTGCAAAACGTGAGAAGACATGCCAAGGCAAAAGGCAGTAACTTCCACATTATCAATATTTGGTTGCTGATCACCATTTACAAAATTATTATAGTAGCAACACCAGTATAACATTTTGTGATCATGGCATTTATTTTGAATGATTTACAATTACTTATAGCCATCTGCTATCCTGTGCTTTGGTTGCATTCTGATGGCATTATTAATACATTAAACATGACACAATACCTCAATAGCGGTAAATAGTATCTTCAATTGGTACACAGTGGCGTGAGAACGCGAGTGGCATAAGCGCGCGTTCAAAATGATCACGATAAAACAGATCCCGCACATTCGACCCGGGAACTGGTTTATAGCGGTGGACCTGAAAGACGCATAAACTTTCACATTCAGATAGCCCCTCATCACAGGCACTTCCTGAGTTTCGTGTTCTCGTGTTCTTCGTGTTGCTCCTCGTACATTCACGAAAAGTATGAACGCTGCGCTTTCCCTTTGAGACTCAGTGGGGAGTCTTTTAAGACAACCCATTATTTTCTCGAAAAAACAACGAAATTGACTCAAGATACTTATCCACCTGATATCAATAACTCATTTTCGACCAAAAACTAAGTTACAGCCTTTTGCCTTTGCACGGAAATTTACCAATTTGGACGGGACTAACATCTCTGTGTTTATTACAGAAGCATAGGCTTCTCACAAGCAGACAAAGAGCTATCAT
This sequence comes from Rhinichthys osculus, assembly GCA_029959095.1. Lineage (NCBI taxonomy): Eukaryota > Metazoa > Chordata > Actinopteri > Cypriniformes > Leuciscidae > Rhinichthys > Rhinichthys osculus. The sequence goes on along the minus strand of JARWKJ010000012.1, from coordinate 13,754,552 downwards.
CATCATCATCCCTTTACCTCTTAAAGAGCTTTGTTATTCAAATATCTTTCTGGATATGGAATTTAAAGATAGTTTAGTGTGTTTAGTCATTTAAAATCACTTTGTTCTGGCATATTAGTTTGTGTGTGAAAGTGTCAAAAAAAAAATCTGCCAGCGGTGTTCTTGGAAGATATTTTGTGTGGGATAGACTTCGATTAGAAATTCAATTTCCTTTCATTTTGATCCTAAATATGTAAACATTTTTGTGCCATTTTAAGAGCACTTCCCCTTTTAAATAACCAGCCCCCATTCTTTCTCTAATCTCTTTTTACTTACCATTCTCCCTCAGAGCCTTTCCTCTTTAAGACAGTTTTGCACCTTTCATTTGAACTCTACCATGATGAATTGCTGACCTCTTCAATGAATTAAACAGAATGGTTTATTTTTTTCTATTGGCACAGCCAAACAGATCAACAGTGAAGGAGAATGATGCTTCTTTTCTTTCTTTTTATCGTGTGTGTGTGTGTGTGTTCTACTCAAGATGGTGCAAGAGCACCTGTTAATACTCTAAAATAACTCAGTAACCCTGATCAGATGTCTCACAATACATAGCTGCGTTTACAGTACTATACCCAACAGCTGCGAGAAGAATGCACATCAAACTACATAAGGTGTAGCTAGACTCATTTTAACAAACCCCTTTATTTCAGTCAGTATATCAGTCAATTAGTATAATTATTCAATATTATAATGATTGTCTTTCTTTATACTTTTATGCAACTGTGTCCCAACCATTCTGTGTTAGCTTAATTGTAGGTGATTAACCCCTTAGTGCAGACCCCCCATTTTGGCTATTGGGACATAAATGACATACCGAAATAAAAAATAAAGTTGCTGCTCATAAGTCATACTAGATAGACACATAATCAACTTATATTTAGAAAGCCAACACTTGAGAGCTTACAGTTCAAGACTCAGAATTACACAGAGATATAAGCTCAAACATGAAAACTAAAATAAAAAATTCTAAAAATTTTATGTGTGAATGTGGTATAACAACTTATAACCACTATTATAGTGAAGCCACAAGTCTGCTTATGCTTCATTTTATATATTATATATCTCCAAAATTATAGCCCTATTCGGACGGGACTAGTTTTCTAAACAAAGTTCTAAACAATTCTTATCACTCGACGTCTGTGATTTAATTTACCGATTTGGACGGGACTAACATCTCTGTGTTTATTACAGAAGTGGGAGTGTGTGTTTTCTAGACGTGGCATTACAGAAGGTCGTGTGTTGTGTGTGTGTCACGTATGTCTTTTAATTTATTATTTGTTGATATGATTTTAATTTAAAACCCATTTAAGTAATCTCCATGTGTTTATAGCAGTGGCTGTTTTTATAATAAATAAGCGAGCTGAGAAATATTGACAAGTACTCTTACCTTAGCCTGGTTAAATCCAGACCATTCTCAGTTGTAACTGAGTTATGGTCTGGCAAAGCGTCATAGACAAATCATTTCCAGAGAGGCGTCACCAACGGACGTCGCGGATAGACCTAAAACCAATCAGAGCGATGAAGGAGATGACGTATGCAGAGCGGCGGAGAATCTCCGAGTGTTGTTCTTTGCTCGGTTTTTAACAAAAAGGAAACGTTCAAAGCGCTTAAAACAGACGCGATAGCTAATTCGACCGAGTTCGACGGCGGCATCCATGTTTGTAATGTAGGCTACAAAATCTGCTTCAAAATCCCAGCATTGTTTCGCTGAATTGGCTCTATTTGGCTCTTCGGAGATTTGGTTCTATTTATTAATTGTAGGCTATGTTATTTTCTCAACGGACACCATCCATATTGAAACGACATTAAAGCATGCCGAAGATTGGTGCGCAAACGATAGGTCAAAAACACATGAGGAGAAGCGTTTGGATAATACAACATCAGCAATCACAGACATTCGCATTCGGACGGGATTAGATCTAATATGGATTTTAGTCATATAATGATGTTGAAATATGTTATGTCCATTTTATATTGAGCTAATCGAATGAAATGAAAATACCCCAAATTGCATCCAGAAAGGCAGGAATTATGCCACGTAAGATGTTTGACAGCTCCAGATCGAATAAGCGCTCAATGAGTCATAACTGACACAAAACCCATAACAGGAGCTCATCAGGTTGCATAATTCAGTGGAAAATTAATAAAATATGCACACTTTTAGATTAAGATCTTTGCACAATTACAATAATAACATTAATTACATTCAGAACATTTCCCATTTAAAATTAGCCCTAAATCCTATAAATCATGGCCTAAACCTTAAATGTACTTGTTACAAAATTGTCTCTAAAGACTTTAAATATAGTTGTTAGTTATTATTATCAAAGATCAAACAGTAAGTTGCAAAACGATAATCTAATGAAAATTTAATCTCTATAGATGCTGTGGCATGTCAAATCCTGAAATAGTATGGCCTAATATGGTTTTGTTGCCAACTCATTTCTTTTGTCTTTGTATTGTGTTGAAGTGTTGTGCCCCACCCTGGGATATCCCAGTATAGTATCCATGGTGAGTGTGTTTCCCATGATTTAGGTCAGTGTGTGCCGTTGGCTCAGCGGTCCCTCTCCATGTTAACAGTGTCCTGACTGTGATTTGCTTGTTACTGAACATCCTCAGGGTCCAGTCGCATGCTGACCTTAAAAACCCAAGAGACCCTCAGCTGGAGCTGCTTTCGCTACAGTCTTGTTCTGGCTTACTTCATGACATAACCGATACCTCTGAGGGGAATGTCGTAATTCCATGTGATGCAGTAAGTTTTATTTGAACAGATATGAATTTTGTATTTAAACATGAGAGACAGTTTCACAGCTCCTCACCTTTTCTGTCAAATCTTCTTACTCTGTATAACCATTGTCTGTTTTCCCAGCAGCTTGTTTGTTGTGTGACTGGGATTTCACTATGAGCTTATCGCGATTTCCACAGATGTAGCCAGTAAAAATGAAAGTGAAATCTGAGAATGCAGTTACTTAAGTAACTTAATGCTTGGTTGAGATCTGTCGATGCAAACAATCATTAGTTACAACTGAACCTGTGCCAAAGTTATCATTTTAATGCATGGATAGGACACAACCCCTCATCTGCATAGGGGATTGATTAGGGATATTAATAGTGCTATTTCATGTCTGGATTGAGTAATCAATGGCAGCATTTAGTGAAATAAAGAAGTGAAGTCGATCATAATCACAAATTATCGCTCTCTCTAACAATAAACTATAAGCATAATTAATGCAGAAAGATTCAAAGTCATTGTTTTGAAATTATAGTTTGAGTACAATTGAGTAATTAATATACAGTTTACGTAAGTTTAACACGGGTTAGGTCTTCCACATTCCCTTTATTTTCTGATGCAAACACTGGCACTATTCCAGCAATATTATGTTGTTGCTAAGACTGTGACATATGGAGGGTGAACTGAATCCTGCTTTCCTACAGCATCAGAAACCCATTAAAAGAGAGGCAATCATGCAGGTCACAGCATGAGAGCTGCTATGTGGGGTAGTTGCATGGCTGGACATCGGGTCAAGGTTTAGTAAATAAAGCCATCCAAGTCACAGTGACTAAATAGTTCTGTATTTGTTTTGCACACACATAATTTATGCTTTGCTAAACAGAATGTGGCTTGGATGTTTTTTCTGGGTTTTATTTACGCCATGATTTATAATACAGTCAGGTTTTTTTAATCCTCCTTGGCACTGAAAACGAGCACAGCTCAGTAAAGCATGATTTTGTCATTCACACTTAAGCACAGAGGGAAGGAAAATGCAACAGCATTTTTGTTTCTTGATGAAACAGAATCGGGAAATATTGTGTGTTGATATTTGTTAGACTGAGCATAATGAATCAAACCAGTGCATGAAGTGAATGCAAATGTCAGATTTCATAAAAGTACCTGTTTTACCTCTTCTTAGTATTTAAATGGCATTGCTTTGTGCAAATACAAATAAAGACTCATTTACTTGCTAGTATAAAACATTTAAAATGTACACTCAATTTAAATATATATATATATATATATATATTTCACCCAGTCTTCCTGCAGTGTTTGTTAGTCTATTTTGGTTGCTATTACTAATAGCATGAGTAGAGGTGTCTAGTAAGGTAGTTTCGTGGTCAGGGTCAGAGTTCCTACACATAGCTCTGTCAATGAGTGGGCTGGATTCAGCTAACAGCAGAGGAGTCACACTTTTAAGTGTGTTTAGGGACTCCAATGGAAAAGAAAGAGTGTAATATACCATGACTGCAGTGATGTCACTCTGCCTTTTTGTGTGCAATACCGTAGCAGAGTTTCTGGATGGAACGAATATCAGTGGCTGCTTGGAATCATGGGTAACAGAGCTTAAATCTGTGCAGTTGCCAAGAAGGAATCGTCTCTTGCACCCTGGTGCAATTCCTGCTAAAATTAATCCACTGTTAAAAGACTTTTCATGTATGTTGTAGGAATAAGACTTCTGAGGAGGAGTCTCTATTAAATGTGTTGGAAATTAAGTTTCAGATTCATTTGATAAGCCTGTCACAGTCATTTGAATCTCTGATACTCAGTAATTTACAGCTTCAGCAGGTTATTACTGTTATCTGTTTTATATGAATTAATTTATTAATAGCCCATATATTTTAGTATATATCTCAGTAGGTTATATAGATCAACGTTGATATAATGTCAACCTTAGTTAATTAAGAAATCAGGCAAAGTCAAAAATAAAATTGCAGCATTAAAAGTTTTCTTTTATGAAAATGGTGCCATGTACATAACTTGCCTTGTTAGAGAAAAATAGTCTGAGCCACTGGCCAATATATAATATTCTGCTTTATATTGCCATTTTGTGAAGAGAAATAGAATAAATTAAACTGTCACTCCTTTTTGTTCTTAGTGTGTTGCCTGCTAAAGAGATTTGAGGGTTAGCATTTGGTGTATAAATGAGTTTGCATGGTTAAATCATCAGTCTGATGGAGTTCATTTAATTAGATCTATGAAATGTACACACGCACGGTTGCTCTTAAATTAAGTCAAATCGGCTGACAGAGCAGAGCTCAAACTCCCTGGCTGGCACACAAATCACTACACACAAACACAAAAATATGTAAACAGCGGACAGTTCATCTATTTGCATCAAATGTCAAATATCATTTCAATGTATTTCATTTTTATTGCATTGACAGTGACTAATGAAAATAGATGGGAAATCTGCCTCACTATCACCAGGTCATTGTTGTAAAGTGAGTAGTAAAATAACCCATGAATTAGAGAGACACTCAGAGTTGGTTTTCATTTACAGATCACTGTTAAAATAGTGATTTACAGTAACGTGTTTTGTGAATTCAGTATAGGTCAAGGTTTGGCTACTAGCGGTTATATCAGATATAGACATGCTGTAATTTTCCCATGGCTCCAGAGTGATTACAGTGGCTCAGGTGACTGGCTTCAAAAAAACTGGCTTTAAAATCACCAAGGCTGCATTTATTTGATCACAAATCAGAAATGTTGTAAAATAGTATTACAACTAAAATAACTGTTAAAGCTGAATTTTCAGCAGCCAATACTGGAACATTTGATATTTTTGTGGTAGATTTTGTAAAATCTTTTCTGAATATAAAGTTCCAAACATTTCATTTATTTGTCTTTACACTTTTGATCAATTTAATACATTTACAAAAAGTATATATATAGTAAAGTAGTCAACATTTGAAGTGTATCAAAAAAGTTAATCAAAGTTATACAAGAACGGTTATTGTGCAAAATTCATGTATAACTTTGAAAGGTTTTGATCCACTTCAAATGTTGACTACTGTATGTATATATATATACACACTGTACCTCTTTGGTGAGCCCAAGCTAGACTTGGTGACCAAGTAATTTGTGTATATGTATTTAGATTTTCGCTATTCATTTCCCATACTTCATTTAATTTATCTACATTTTGCAAAAACCTTTTTCATTGTGAAACATTATGACAGTAACATGTTAAAAGCCTTCTTTATCCGTTGGTTGATTTCCAGTAGTTTCCTCATCATCCACACTGCTGGCATGCATGATTACAGAGAGAGAGAGAGAGAGAGAGAGAGAGAGAGAGAGAATTGTGGAAGGAAGAAAGGGATGGATGGTGAAGTTATTGTTCACTCTCAGGGAGCAGTGGGGGAAGTGAAACACATTGCATGGGGTCTTTTCCAAAGTTCTCTCTCCTGTGGTTGTGACTGTGTGTTTTGGCTGTTGAGATTCAGGCTGTGTGCCAGGTGGACTCTAACCTGCTGCCTGCCGCTTTTCAACACCTGCACTGACTTCAGGCTATCTTCTCTTGCTAACCTCTGTTCCTGATATTTTAAACTGAGGGAACGCGTCAGTGACTGCTTGTTTAAGACCCACTGAGGCAATAATTGAATCACAGTTTGCTCATTTGAATTAATTGTTTAAACAATTAGTACATTTTATTTAGTGGTCTGCTGTTGTTTGAATTCAAACTCTTGTTGTCTTTCACAAGATTTCTAAAGTGTGTATAAGTACTTTTATTTCTTAAACATTTTATATTTCTAGACATGACTAAATCTGCTAGTGTCTGTAGACACTTTATTTGTCGTCTTAGCGAGAGGAGTTATTTCTAAATGCAGACATCTCAAGCCCCGCACCTTAACATTTTTGGGTCTTGTTTATTCAACACTGTGTCTATCCAGAGTGAATTACAATACGCCCACAGACCCGACATATGGTCTGTTCGTGGAAACAGTGGCGAATGGGTCATCAAGTATTATCAAGGAAACTGTTCAACAACCTTTGGCATTACAATGCTGTCCTAATGTCAGGTGTTATGTATGGTCAGGCTGAATTATGCAAATGAGGTTTGATGTGGTATGCTTATTTGATGCGCTTTGACACTGATTGGTTATCTACTGATTGCATGTGTCTGGCTCTGACAGGATTGAAGAGCTTTTGATATGTCTTTACCGTTTGACGCTCAGGCGATTGGCAGCTCATTAGCTGCTGGAGGGCAAGTAAATCCACACACATATGCAATTTTTCTCAGAAATACTACTTCATATTGAACAGACATAACATTTGCTCTTCTCTAGGGAGTTGAGTGTTGAAAGATCAGTGGAAATAAATCCTGCTCAGAAATTGTGTCTACAGCGCTGCATACATTGAATGCATTTACGCAATCAATACTGTGGCCTGCACAACCTTTCCCATTTACAATATCTCAAATAAGCTCCTATAATGAGCATTCAGAATGAGATGGAGCATATTCCGTGGAAGATAGGCAGCATATTACATTATTATTTTGACTTTGAATCCTTGTTGTAATATGGCATGCACAAATTTATCTGGTTTGCAGCAACGACTCTTTTGAACCCTCATAAAAATGTGCTTTAACTCAAGGATTATGGTGTAGCCATAACTAGGATTTCACGGGGGCATAAAATCAGCTTATTCTGTGCCAGACCTCATTCAAGATATGCTCCAATTCAGAATTCAATGAAATGTAGGTTATATTTCGAAGATGCATAGTCGCTCTTTCTCTTGTTAATTTAGGTTACCGTGTTGAAACCCTGATTTCATTTCCAATCTGTTGCATTAAATTAACCTTAGGCTGAAATAGACAGAGATTGTTTACCATAGATCCATACTAATTCATTAGCAGAGAGGACGTTTTAGAAAGGTGAAGAGGGCAGTTAACAAAGAGGCTTACATGGGATATGACTACATCTCAGACAGACAAATTCCACTTAAATAATTAATTTAATTTTCCCTCTCTTCTTTCATTAAAACACCACAAATTCATCATTTCTGGGGGTTATTCTGCAGGACATTGCTGATTGTATGAGACTGTATTGAGTTCTTTGTTAGTAAATAGTCTCTCTCAGCAGAAAGTCTGGTGAGCCATGCTGCTGATGCTAGCAGCAGTATGTTGGTCTCTGTGTAGTTTCTGGATTGTGTAATAGCCCTTGTGTGTTGTCTATGAGGGTGTGTGTGAGCCATGTTTTTGTTGACGGGGAAAAAGGCTAGTCGGCAGCAGTTGAATGTGAGCTGCTTTCAAAGGCTCTTTTGTAGGCTCTCTGTTTAGTACAGGAAGTATTTGTACATTTTCATCCCCTGATGCAGAACAATCTCATTCTCTCAGGTGAAATGTTGATCCAGTTGCATTGCTGCTTACTGTTGCAGTACTACAGTTCTGAAAAATGCAGAAATCTGGCATTTTGTTATTTTCCCTCATGTTGTTCCAATCCTTTATGACCCTTTTCTGTGGAATTGTTTTTATACTGTATGTCCTAATCACTCTTAAATATAAAAAAAATGAATGAGGATTTGAGTCCTTAAACTCAAACTAAATTGTAGTGTCCTAGACTGATTTTATGTGAATTATGAAACTGATAGTTCTGTTCCTGTATGTCAATACAGCGTTCCAGCCGATTGCATCCTCTCTTAAAGGTTGTATCAGTGATTTCTGGCCCAAAAATAAATGTCTAATCTTTCCTAACGATCCGCTAGCTGCTCGCCCCATAAGCATGCCGTCCAAAAACCGCGTCTCTGTAGGCAGCCTAGGCTCTGAGATCTGCACACAAAAACAAATGTGTACAACCACCACTCAAAACCAAAATAAAGTGTTCCAACCAATCACTGACAGGGGCGGGTGTTGCTCCGATTTCGCGTCCAGCCGTGCACGAGCGCAAAACCTCACAACACCCGCCCCTGTCAGTGATTGGTTGGAACACTTTATTTTGGTTTTGAGTGGTGGTTGTACACATTTGTTTTTGTGTGCAGATCTCAGAGCCTAAGCTGCCTACAGAGACGCGGTTTTTGGACGGCATGCTTATGGGGCGGGCAGCTAGCGGATCGTTAGGAAAGATTAGACATTTATTTTTAGGCCTGAAATCACTGATACAACCTTTAACATGCAAGATCAGTTCTACCAGAAAGACTCGAGAGATAGAATGATATAACAAAGCATATATTTATTAACAGCCCAGCAGGCAAATATTTATAAAGTTCTTTGGCGTAGGCCCCGTCCGTAGCGCGCAATCCGAGGGTAGCGGAAACTGCATCTCCTGCCTGAAAATGAAGGCAGGGGCGCAGCCGACCCCCGGTATGGGAAGGGACCATCCTGGTGGTGGTGGGGAGGATGGAGGGGAAGGGGCCATCTTGGTGGGGGTGGGCAGGATGTAGGTAATTGACCTTTCGCCGGGCCCTCCCCCAAAACGGCCATTGTCCAATCACACATCATAGCAACCGTTACTATGTGAGCAAGTCCGTCAAACATTGACTCCAAGCAAGATGGTGAAGCGGTGCGCCCACGGCCGATAGATTGTCTGGAGGAGTTGTGTTCTTCCCGTTTCCAAAGCCGAAAACACAACGTGAGCGGTGCCTACAATGGATAAAACATTGTGGACGGCCCCACTCCCAGTTAAATGTGTCGAACATGGTTAACTCATGCGTGAGACTGAGACACTGAGATTAGTCAAAGAAACATGGAGAAAGCAGATCAAGAGGATCCACAAAGGAATTACGTTTTCTAAAGTGTTGTTGTTAACATGATATTCTCGGGGGAAAATGAGCAGCTGTGCAGCACTCGTAGACTAAAGTTTAGAGGAGTGCACGTTCGCAACGGGGAAAGCATGAATCTTACTTGACAACATCAGTTCATATATTAATATCGTAACGAATAGAAATAACCTTAAATAATGTATGGTTATCTGCATCTTTCCGTCTCTTATGTATAGTTACTTTTTAAACACGAAAATTGCATTCAGGATGACACGCAAGCAGTTGCCGTGGTAATGAACAACCTGCTTAATGTGTAATCCTGTATCTGAGGCAAAATGACTAAATACGCAGCGCGAGTTATATATTTCTAACTCCAAACAATTAGCCACTGAACCAGCTTATACAATCTTCTTTAAGGCTGTGCTGGTTGCATTTGAGGTAAGTTGCAGGTCATGGGGTTTCTCAGATTTCGCTTGAGACCGGTATAGTTAAGCATTCGCCTCGATAGTAGTCGTGTCTCCTTCATTGCATATTTTTATATTTTGAATATATCCCTCCACTGCATACTGTAACCCCTTTTTCCTCGATCTGGAGGATATCGCGGAGGTATTGCTCCAAAAAAGGTCACTGACACACACAGGTATACCTCTTCCCGTCATGGCAATCTGTCGCGCTGGTCGTGTTTGACCATTTGTTTGACGGGCGTAGTAACAATAACTAGGGCAGCGTCAGCATCTGCGAACTCAGACATGTGATGTGTAAGTACCAATCTTTTAGGCCCCATCCACACTACTGCATTTTAGTTTAGAAACGGATAATTAAAACGAATACGATCTCCGTCCACACCAGCGTTTTAGCTGCGTATTAGAATTGATCTCCGTCCACATTAAAACGACTGAAAACGCGGATCACGTGACCATTCACCAACACTGGGCATTTACAACGCAAGTTATAGCGTTGTAAAATGCAGAATTTACTTGTGCAACAGCTGCTAGCAAAGATATACGCCATGACTGATGACACCCAATCATAGAGCCGAGCGTGAGCCTCTACTACGTCATCGTTTCTAAAGTCCTCCGTTTTGACCCGTCTACACTAAAACGCCCTCCGGAGAATCAAAACGAAAAACGGATCGGCAGCGTTTCTAAACTTATCCGTTTTGGGTCTCCGTTTTTGCCGTTTTAGTGTGGACGGGAGGTGCAAACGTAGCAAAAGGTCTCCGTTTTTAAACGAAAACGCAGTAGTGTGGACGGGGCCTTATACTGGAAGTATTAATTTAGCACATGATTGGTTAGATGTGAAGGCAATAAGTGACGCAACGATTGAGTCTTCCTGACAGAACTTATGCTAAAGCTTTCATTTATGACTAAGTTCACTGATTTGTAGTGATCAGGTTTGGTAGTTACTGGGTCGTCAAGCCATGTATGTGATCAGCCATGTGTCCATGTGTGCTCAGGGCATGTTTGCTCATGTGTTTGTGGGTACTGAATTCTCTGGTCAGCACTGTGTAACAGTCATTACTCTCTTTGTTTAATAAGCTGCTCTTTACTCATCCAGTGTCTCAGTCTTTTTGAAGAAAAGGGAAGAATCTAATAGCACAAAGGCAAGGCACTTTGAAAGTATTGTTGTTTGTCTTATGCATTTCATTGTAGATTATGGAGTTGTTGATTTTTTGCCCTTATAATGACAGGATAGTGTAGAGTGGACAGGAAGCGAGGTTGGAGAGAGAGGGGGTACGGAATCGGGAAAGCTCCACTAGCCACAATCGGGAAAGGCCGGGACTCGAACAAGCCGGGACTCGAACTTGGGTCGCCCGTGGCACAACGCCGCTATATGTCGGCACACTGCCCACTAGGCTATTGGTGCCGACAGATTATGGAGATTTTTGACCAAAAAGTATAGAGACAATTTCTCTTTTACTTTGCACAAGATTTACTTTACACTTACCTTTTTAGTAAGCTGTCTTTGGCGTACTCTTCTCATATAAAATGACTTTTAGTGTACACTGCAGGAATGTCCCTAGACTAGCTTGGGGTCAAAGGGAAGGGAGATCTGTGCCTGATAAGAAAGTGCTCTTTCTCTCGACTAGAAAGTGTCATAAAGGGACACACTGTCTGGTCATCCAGGTTAACTGATTTACTGACAGGAATTAATGATGCTGGTGATTTTGTGCCAGAAAATCTCTCCGTTGAGGCACGTTTAATGGATTGTAGAGGGTTTAGAGAGACCCTTTTATTTGTTTTTTCTTGAGTCTGCCTCTATCTCTGTTTTAGATAGCGGTTTATTGTTGAGCTATGTTTACACAGCTTCTCTTTAATTGTTGAAATGAGAGTGTGTACCACACCGCAAAAGTCGACTCATTTAATGGAAACATTCTGTATACACAAGCATGAAGAACCCTGGCCACAGTCTTTTTAAATTTTGACAGCTGTAGATTAAAATCTCATTATCATTCCTCTGTCCTTCTCCATGACTTGCCTACTGTGTGCTACATTAGCCACAATGCTCTGATGTGACTTTCCTCTAATGGAGCCCAGAAACTAGTTTCTTGCTTTCTCACAAGCCATCAATCACTCTATTTTGTGCTCTTTTCTCAGCAGGGTTGCGCAGTGAGAGACCTTGGTGGCAAATTCACTGTTGCAGCAATTTTCTGTTTTGTTTTTTTTACTGCAAAAACATCTGTTGTCTTCACTAAACACCCGTAATCCAGTTGAACCAGATGCTAAATGCAAAGAAATAGTGCTGTACATTGAGAATTGAGTCATTTTCATTCTTTTCAGTACAAACACACTCACAGAACGAGTCTTATTTTAAAGGGCATATTGCAGGTTAGAGGACCCAACGAGTCAATGTATAGAAAAATAATGTAGGAACTAGATTTTTTTTTAAATATACTTATAAATACGCTACAGACGCTTCTGGAGTCGTTTTTGTGAGAAAATTTTACTTCCGCGTCTGAAAATGGGCGTGGCGGGCGTGACGTAACGGGCGGGAGAGCGGTCGATTCAAACAACAGGAAAACAATGGATCGCAATGACATTTAGGACGCTGAGGAAATACTTACTCGTATGACGGACCACAGCCGTACAATTATGAGCCTGTTATGGTGCCAAGAGAGCAGTGACCGGCCAGGACTAATGTCAGACAGAACGGTCAGAGACAAATTGAGTTGTGGTGTGAGGAGAACCAGTGGAGAACAGGACAGGTGCTTGGTGTGAGACGTGCTTATAGATATACACGTTCGCTAACGATATACACTGTGCTCACAATATTGTACAGATTCTTACCATCGTATATCAGGCCAGCAGACATTAGTATGTTTAGGGTAGATTTATACTATTAAATGTATAAAAACTATACTTGAGTATATTTCTATTGACTATTGTACTAAAAACATACCCAAGTGCATTTTTAATACATATTTTTCACCTGGGTTATAACATAAACAGAAAATGAAAGATTTGAAAATTTAAACAACCTGAGTAATTTTGTTTATCAATTACAAGTTGCCTCTATTTAGGGCATGACTACCTATATCACACTATTTCATGCCATTGGTACAGTATAAGACGATCAATATTTTTGCTTCGGCATCCCATGTTGAACTCCATCATATCGCCGGGATGATAATCCTCTGATCTGAAGTGAACGCTACACACGACCGCGTTTTTTGAAGCCGATCCCGAAGAGAAATCCCGGCTCTTCACCTGCACAAACCGCACCAGGCACGAAAGATATATAGCACCGTCCTTTTTCTTGTTATGGAAACCTGTGGACTCTATGTCCTGACAGGCCGGAGTTTTTGCAACCTCCACAAACAATAATTTACCATGACGATGATAAATTAAAATACAATAACTACCGAAAACACACTGACTCACGGCCGCTCTCACTGAATACCAGCCTACTCTGCACTGAGCCGAGGCTTAGGCTGCCTGGCGTGACGTAAAATGACGCGATTTTGGGGGAAAAAAGCCGTTTTTACGAGCAGTCCAAGAAACGCTCACTTTATCTACTAAATTAGTGCCCTTATGTCGTTTTAAAACATTTTAAATCCTGCATTAACTTTTCATATGGTATTTTCATACAAGGTTATATATTAATTAGATTTTTTTTTACCTGCAATATGCTCTTTAAATGTTCAATACTATTTGTCTTGTGCAATTAATGTTGCATTATTGCTGCTGGCAGAAAGCTGGCTGTAAAGACATTTGTTTAAAATAGAGGTTTCCATTTTCTATTCATAACAGCAGCTATTGGTTTGTGGCATTACCGGATTGGCATAATTCCTTTAGTGAATCAGGCACCAAAACAACGTCGACAGCATGTGCAAAAAATTCAGATGTGGGACGGTACATAAAATGACACTTAATTTAAACATTTTACTTTCCATCCTGTCTCATGCAAAGTATCCTGGGAACTGCTATCCTCTGCCAGTTTTATTATGCCTTAGAGTGTCATTTGACAATCTAATCAGCATCAGTTTCCTTTCCGGCCAGAACCACCTTAGCCGTTAAAAGGAGCTCATCTCAGTTGCCTTTGAACAGGGTTGCCACATCAGCCACTAGCAATTTTCTTTACAATCTCTCTATTCAGGCATCTAACAGGCTGCAGTAATCACCCTCATGTTCATTTAGCTTTGATAATTATAAAGGGTATGTCGTTCTCCAGATGCAGGAGTGTGGAAAATGAGTCTCATAAAGATTCCAGCCATGTGTGAATCTTTCTGGAATCCTATAGAACATTGGTACTCATCCGGTGGGCAGCGGCCCACTAGGGGTCCTCAGTGCTCCTCCAGGGGGTCCGCGAGATAACAAAAAAATATTTTAAATATATTAATATAATTCATGAATTTATTATTAATACGTTAAATAAAAAAATAAACAAAGCACCACTTCTCTTGTACGTATTCTGTGATTGTTTCGGAGCAGCTCAAGCCGTTTCTCATCGCACTGTGTGAAATACAGAGCGGTGACTCAAAACACCCAACCGCTTCATGAATATGCAAACTACATCTCTCAGTCGGATAAAGAAAACCAGTGTTGCTTATAAAGTTATGATGGATAACGATTGTAATAAAGGTAAAGACTATTACAGTGACATACACTGAGTCACGAGTCTGTTATTATTGATGCGCAAACAAACAGTGTATGTGCCCTTTTGGCTCTCTGATCGCTATAACGGCGTATTTCTGCATGAACACTGCTCAATATATTCACATAGTTGACAAAAATAATGTTCTGGGGTTGTTTTATAATGGATGCTCGCCAAAGAAAGAAGCTTATTTTGGAGAAGTTTCTGAGGATCATTAATGTTTATGTACACATGGGCTTCAGACGCTTTGAACACAGACACGATTGCTTGTTCTGAAAGAGGAACTGTTCACTAAACACAGTTCACTCATGACATTGACCCGCCTTCAGATCGCTGAGTTTCCACACATTCAGAATGTTTTTGTTTTTCATTTGTATTTTGGTGTGTTTAATAATTCTAAATGGATCCGTATAGTAGCTATATGCAGTCCTTTGGCATCTTCCTGTGGTCTTGTTTGGTATGGCAGGTTGACTTCTGTTTATTTGTATAAGTTACTGTATAACTGAGCAGAGTAAGTAAGTAGCCTACTTTTAAGTTGTAAATAATGTCTGCAGTGACATTTTTGCAAAGTATGTTTGAAAATAAATAAACTGTCTGCACACTTGAATCCTTTAGAGCAATTTTAATCGCCAAGCTTTCGGTCACAAGACCATCCTCAGGGCATACAAAAACTCAATGTCACATTCCATTTAACTGTGTTCAAAATACATCAGGACAATCAACAATAATAACCCACACCTGCAGAGGCTAGGTATGACCAGTTGTAGTCCAATAGTGGGAGTTGTAGTTTATAGGTGATCAACACTAACTCCACATAGTGAAAAAACAAAATGGAAAAAAGACAAAGAAAAATGAAAAACCACACTACAAGAAACCGACATAAGTATACATATACAAAAATTAAAAAAAAAAAAAAAAAAAAAGAACACTGAATGTTTAAATCTATCTTGAATATATTTTGTTTAAAAAAATAAACATGGAACTGAAAAGTAATAACAATACAAATGTTTTTGGCTTGCAGTATTGATTCGTAGAGGTTGGGCCCTTGGAGTAAAAAAGTTTGGGAACCACTGCTATAGACAGATGCTGAATTAGCCATATATATATATCTGTGTGTGTGTGTCTGTGTGTGTGTATATTTGTTGTCTTAATGCCAGATGAGGATGATTTTATGTGTGATTCCAGTGTTTTCTGGGCTGCTGACTGCTGAGCATGCTTGACTTAACACAAGTTAACATTTAGAAATCAGAGGGAGTAGAGTAAAAGGATTGTTCACAGACAGTTCTCCCTCTCTCTACTTCTCTCTCAAAAAGGGAGGTGAGTGAGAGAGAGAGAGAGAGAGAGAGAGAGAGAAAGAGTCAAAGTGTAATTACTGTACTCTGGTGCTGTTTGTTATTGAGAGTGTTGTACAGAGGTGGGTCTGTGGCCCCTGAGACACTGGAGTCTCTCTGACACACTCTGAATAACAACACTATAGGTATTAAAGTACAGTGGTTTCAGTACTCAGCCATGTCACTGTTCTAGAGACAAAACAATAAAATGATGTCATACCATCTTTAGAAAGAGAGAAATTAAACTAGTTCAAGTATTAAAAATAAAGTGTTGTGTTTTTGTAAATCTTTGCTATTGTAAAGAATATACTTTGAAAAATTTATTGTCCGTAAAGAAAATAAATGGGGTCCGAAACAGCAATGGACTCCATTGGCTATCATTGTATGGACAAATGCAGGGTCTGAATTTCGTTTTGAAAAATGGGGGGGAAATCTCCCCTTAGATGATTCTAATGGGGGGGATTTTTTTTGTTTGAGGGGGAGAAAGGGAATTTTTTCCAAACAAAATTATTACATTTATCTTGCCTAAATGTTTGCGCTCATTGCATTTTTACAATTTGGTACAGTAGGCCTAATATTGTTGTTAAGAATTTACACATTACAAGGAAGCTTGATTTAAATTGTTTAATTAAATTGAAAAAAGTAGCACAAATAAATACAATAGAATAAAGATACAAATAAAGAGAAAAGTTTTTGAATAGGTCTAACAATAGTATTCATATACAGAAACTGAATAAAGTAATCAAATGGAAAATAACACTGGGTAGTATTTTAGTATAAATTAAATACATAGGCTATTAATACGGATTCCTTTAACTTAAAGCTATCTTTTGTTGTTTTGATTAGACCGGAATTGACACAATTTTGCGTGTTAAAGCAATATAATCCGCGAAAAATAACTTTTGTTACTGGCCAACTCTTCTTGAGGCGGATTTTCTATGAATGTGCGCATAGAAAAATCATCTCAGAGAGCGTGTGAGCTCTGATTAGTTTAAAATCGCTTGAATGTTTAAACTGGTAAGACTTAAAAAGACGTGCAAATGGTAAACTTCAGTCACGATGCACTGCTGGCCCGATTGTGCAAGTGAATATTCCGTCATGTCCCGACTCCTAAACGCGAGTGTGTATTATCGCCGCAGCGCTTGATGCCTTGCACAACACATTTTGAGAGAAGAGATAGAAGACGCGGCACTGCTGAACACTCACGCTATTTGTGAAATTGCGTCTGGCAGATAGTTGTTAAAAGAATGATTTGATTTTATAATCGGTGTGGATTACGACTGCGGGAATTTCCCGCATTATAAATGGGAGACCTGCGGGAATGATTAGAATTATGCGCAATACCCGCAATCCCGCGCCGAAATTCGAGCCCTGAAATGATATCAATAGTTAGTTGTATAGTTGAATTTCACAGAAGAAATAAAGTCATACAGGTTTGGAACAACATGAGTGTGAGTAAATAATGACAAAAAATTTGGGAGTAATGACAAAAAATATTCTCCATTAAGGTTTTAACCTTACACATTTTAGACATTTCTTACCTGCATTTTGACTATAGAAAATGTTTTCCGTGATTTTACATCAGTGTAAATTTTGCAATGTTTTTCTAAACTATATTATCTTGGGAACAACAAACAAATCATGCAAATGTTGCAGTTGAGCGATATGCTTCCAGAGTAACCGGATTTCCTCTGTTATCGGTTCTTGCTTTAATTGATTTGATTAGATAAGAAGTGGGTGTCTCAGTCATTTTTGTGAGTAATAAAACCACACCGGTGCCTAATTAGTAATGTGTATTAGTGTATTAATGAATTAGAGATTAAGCTTCACTCAGACGACCAGGGCGCTAATTAATGCTGCTCATTTGCATAATAATAAGCACACATGACATTAGAGATGTGTGAAGGTAAGCATAAATAGAGCTAATAAAAGTGAGATTTGAATGAAAGTCTGTAACTTTCCTCTTTATTTGTCAGAGAGATAGATGGCCATTGGGCACAGACTATCTTTCCAGACCCAGTGAGAGGTCAGTATTTGGGGGTTGAGTGCTGTCTGTGATGCTGTATAATGCATCAACCATTAAACTGAAGGGTTCCTTTCAAGTGTCTTGAATTTGTTAAGCTTTCGTTTACTCTTGGATGCCACTTGGTCAGTCTGTCTCTCTTTCTTATCTTTCTTACTCTTCTGAATCTGAGATACATCCACTTGTACGTATACACATTTTCTATGTGTCTTTATTTGGGGGGGCTGGTTATAAATTTAATCATTGATTATAGGCCATCTAAACAATTTACAGTCACATTTAAAGTGCTGCATACATTGAAGAGGATTGGTTGGTATTGTTAGGAGAGGTCTTTTTTTTCAAGAGATGCTCTTGGGCTACAGTATCTTCCTTGGCATATATGGGCTGTTTATGAGAGTGACATTCCAGTCATAATTTCCTCTGCAGGGATCCCATTCTCATTAGGGGAAGATTGTCTTCATGCAGAGACAACATAACATAAAGTAACATAAAATAACAGATAATTTCATTTCAAGTTCAAATTCATAGATATTTAAACTATGCCACTGACATACTTTCTCTGTCAGTCAGTTGCTTTGTCTGTCATTGTGGCCTATGAAACCTTTAAACTCCAAGCTGTTAAAGGTGCAATAAGTGCTTTTTGAAAAACGCTGTTGAAAGTGGATCGGACCGAGCACCATAACAAACTTGTAGCCAATCAGCAGTCCACTCATGATGGGAGAGGAGAGAGTTTAGAAAGAGAGATGGCTGAGAGACATTACAAAAGAGAAAGAGAAATTATTAGAAAAGCTTTCCAGCGCTGGAGAGACCTAAACGGGAAGGCCTGAAAACGGACGCTGAAGTTGCTTTGTTTCTGCTCCATATGCGAGTAACATTGGTTTTGAGTGCCATGCCTGGAGCTGCTGGCGACTAACAATGAACTCTTGCCTGTACATACTCTTGTGTACTGTATGTTTTTTTTTTTTAGCTTCCTTGTCATTTGTTCGTCATCTTCGCATAATTTTTTGTGAAGCATTATTTTGCTTCGCTTCTGCTATGATGAAAGAGACACACTTGTATTGCATTGTGTGTGTTTGTTTTGGTTGATTTCAAATATAACAACAGTGTTCAACAATGATTTTGAAAAATTGCATACTGCTCCTTTAAGTTTTGATTTGGTTTTGATACGCAGTGCCGCTCTGCAAACTGATGCTTGTTAGATGCAGATGCTTGCTGATCTGGCATCTCAGTGCACCAAATGTTACAGTGCGAAATCAAACACCTTCTTAATGTGTGGTTTTAGCACTTCTGTTGCTGTATTTAGGCTCTAATTGTAAAAGCTTTAGAATTTGGTCTGTTGGTGTGTGTATTAGAATGTGTTTTGTATTTTGCAATTGCACAGTAATGTAGGACTCTGCACGACCTTCTTTACCTATCCTTGTTTTCCTCCTGACACTCAAGTATTTTATTAGCTGTAGTGATAATGTTGTGATTATCAATAAAGACACCATGTTAAAAGTCCCAATTGGAATAATTGATTATTAATTTTATGTTATCCGATGCATTGAGTAAGTTGATAACTGGATTAGTTTTTTTCATAAATCATTTAGACCGGTTTTGTGAACCAAATGAACTTGAAAAGATCAAATTCAAGGAGAGCTAGTGCCTAAATGGCGTAAAGCCTCGAGTGGGCTATAATTTGAGGACAAGATTGTCAAGACAGCCATTAGATACACAGCAAGACTTAAAACACATGCAATATTTTTCCCCTTTAAAGTCATATTATAATCAATACTGCCACCTCACAGTTGCCCTTTAAAAGAAGTCAACCATTTTTGTGTGTGAAGTGGATTTCAAATCCCAGACCATTAGAGCGACAACAACACTAGTAACAATCTGAGTTTGTGAGAGGCAGATCTTTCAGATTTTGAGATGAGCTTGTTGTCTCTGTGTAAATTCAAATGTTTACGTAAAGAGCATCTCAAGACGGGCAAAAGCAGAAAGCTATTGTGGAAAGTGGAAAGCTAATTTACAGAACAGATTTGCTAGAGCTCTTCACACTGAACTAATATTCATTGGCTGCATATGCTCATGGTAGATCATGGTATTGTTTAGAAAGAGACTGGCAAGCTAGTTACTTTCAATTATTCTGTTGCAGAAACTTTTTGACGTGATGTGATTTCTGACAGTGTTTCATTATTAGAACATCTGTTCTAATATCCCTCTTTTTTGTCTCATTCTGTCACTCTCCTCTCTTGCACATGCTCATGTGGATGATTGACAGGTAAGGAAAGCTGAATCTTTTGTGACAGTTTGTGTTGTGCTATCTTTTGTCTTAGCTGATAATAGTCATTGTTCCTTCCTTCACAACACAATTTGCAATATTGTGAAAGTCAATGACAGTGTCTATGTCTGTGACCCCTAGGGGTTGTGTGGCAGTACTGCAGGAGATCATCTTAATGTCTTTGAAAGATGTCTCTTATGTACACCAAGTCTGCATTTATTTGTTCAGAAATGTAGTAAACATTTAATATTGTGTTCTGGACATCTGACTAATTTAATGTTTGAACTTCCTCACACTGCATCCAGCAAATTAATCATTTAAATGTAATTTACATCATCTGCTTGTATAGTTAATGTTTTCCATTATTCTCATGCCACGACAGGTATTTCAAACCTTGGTTGTATTATTTCATTGACAAACACTAATAACTACTCATGATGTCAGGTTCTACAGCTTACCTTCTTCTGTCATGCTGTCTGTCTCTGTCTCTCTTTAATCTCTTGTCTTTCTTCTAATGAATCAGCCTGTCTTTTTAAACCCCTGGTATCCTGACTGCACCTGAGACATTCAGCCATATGCCGTGGAATCATTGATATGCACCCCGGCTTCTCTCCAGAACTTACACACACATACTGTATACACACACACAAACAAACAAAACCACCATAATTAAGGAAGCATTTAAAACGAGCATTCCTGACGTGATCGAGCACTACAGTGATTGATCATGAAAATACCACACACACACACACACACACACACTAACACACTAACAGTGTAATATTAATTTGGTTATATATAGAGCTAAATATCAAACCTATTTCCCCCAATCAGTGCTGCGTATATGTGAGTGTGTGTACATCTGTGGCTAAATACCAGACTCATTAGGCCCGCTATTGAATGCCACTTGCTGTGTTTTTTCCTCCTTCCTGATTGGATTTTCAGTGCTCAGAGGCTGTTGCTCATGGCGATGAGGAGGTTGAATAAATTAGGCTCGCATGAAAACACACACATATTACTGTATATGCAGAGACGGCTTCTCCACACAGGTATTTGAATATTTTATAAGCATTTAGTCAATTACAATGATGGCTATTAGTGTACTGAGATGAGAGTCCATGTTGGTCCAAACCTCGCATTTTAGGCGCCATTCTGGTTAAATGCTAGTTCTAATTAATGTCTGTGATTTAAGGCCAAAGACCCACAGGATTTATCTTCATTAGGCTAAGAAGAGTCGTATTTACCGTAGACACAGCTGTGAGAATTTGCCGGACGTTTCATTATTCTCCTGGTGGGTTCAGCAGCTGTTTTCTCTGGCTCATGTTGCCTTTGTTTACAGTTTTCTATGTAAGCAAAAAGAATGATCTGATTTAAATGTGAAGGTTTAAGAACTTATGAAACACACGGGATGTTGTTGTTGTTGTATGTGTGTATCCATATAAGTTTACAGCGTGTGCGTCCCTGGTGCTCTTAGACTAATCAGATTTTGTTCTGTTGAGTAATTGAGTTACTGATCATCTCCGGTTTTATATGTTAGTCTGCAGTGTTCATCTTCATGTGATCTATTGAATTAGTTATCTTATGTTTTATGTGTATTTTATTGAGCTGTCAATTTTATATATATATATATATATATATATATATATATACTAACGATAACTCTGATATCAAGTGTATTCTGAAAGAAAAAAGCAAATCATTTCACAATAAAAATCATGAAGCTCATGAAATCAGATGGTACACTTCTCTGTGGATTTGTTTGTCCTCTAGACCTTGCAGTTGTTCCCCAGAATTCCAGCCTGTCTGCAATCAGTTTCTCTCAGTCAGCATCCACCAGAGGCATTTCACTTGATTAGAACACTAAAAAGCCTTCAGCGCTGCTTACTGCAGGTCTTTTAAAAGCCTTTACTGTATTCAATTCTGCTACAGCTGACATACTGGCATTAGAAGTAGCGACCACGCAGATGTGCATTCACTTAATGTTTTTGGTTTAGTTGCCTCCAGCTTTTAATGGATGAATGCTTTTATATTGATCAGAGCCGGTTTGAAAGAGAAAGTGGAAATTCCTGTTGCGGAGTTGAATTATTTCTCAATCCAGACTGACACATACAGATTTCTGTTTTCATGACATGAAGGAAAGTCATGACAACGATATGTTGCCTGTGATAATGAAGGTATTAATTCAAGATATATGAATGACTGAAATGAGCAGCATTTATGACTTTGGAGGCATTTATAGTTATTTGTTTATTTTAGGTGTTTTATTTCTGCTTTCTGAAAGTTCATATTGTCCTGCAATGTGACATTATTATTTTTAAATGTTTAAAATATTAATCCTCTCAATTAATATAAGCTGCATTTAAAGTTTAAACAGTTTAAAGTAGTTTTAGATGTAGTATAGCATTCTACACTGCAGGACGTGTCAAATTCTCAAAAGTATTTTCTATGCAAGTACCCATAAATCTCCAGTAGCATTATGGACTCATTAGGACAGTTTGGACGGTTTGATATGATATCACCCAGAGCAAAAGGAAGCATCTTTTAATCAGGGAGGAAGTAAAAAGGCCTGCTTGGATTAATGTCCTTTCATCTAACAGAAGCCTCTGCTGTTCAAATCTATTTTACTATTTCCTTCTTTCATTAGTTTTGTCACTAAACAGGCACAAGTTTAAAAACATCTTTGTGTTTGACTGAATAAAGACAGCACCAGTATTGAATTTTACTGTGCGTTTTATTTCTGTTGAAGTCTTTGTCAGTGAAACATGTCATTATGAGATCTGTCTCATTGGACTGCAGTGACCTTGCTAGAATATTCCCTCTTTCAGGTTATTACCAGTAATGCTCTTTTAGGTGAGATAATACTAGGGCAACAGCATGAGCAGAAGAGGCAGAGAACGGGTGTTTTCCCCGGCAAGACTGTGACCTTGGGCTCAGGTGGGGATGTTGAGTTTGGCTCTCGGCCGCTAAGTGGTGGAAGGTGAGAGAGAACGAGAAAGAGAGAGGTGATGAAAGCAAAGGGGGTAGAAGAGACTGAAGGCTGAGAGTGATGAAGAAGAGATGGGCAGAGATGATCTGTGTGAACTGGTGAAAGGAGGAGAAGAATAAAGAGTTTTATTGAGAATTGAGGGATTTATTAGTTTATGGAAACATCTTGGGATCAAAAGCATAAATGTCTTCATATCAGTTTCCCTCCATATTAGACTTGATAAAGTGGTAGATTAGTCTTTGACATTTGGGTCAAACCGTTTACAGAGTCTGACCCTGTTTTTGATGTTGTTATCTGCATTACAAAGAGCAGAACAGAGTGCGTGGATATGATCATGTACATGATCGATAGTGGCTGTCGAATATAAAAACATACATTTCATTCAGTACTGAAATGAATGAGGCATATAAATAAAATGTTTTCGTTGTGATTAGTATTTCAGTGTTGTGAATTGTATGCTTATTAGGGCATCACACCATTTAGCTTAAGAAGGGAATGCACTGCACAACTTTTGCCTGTCTACAGATTTTAGGTAGTCAGAGTTGACAGATTTCACAGAAAATCATGTAGTGTATTTGGACACAGACTCCGATTTTTTTAGCTTCATACTACGATTCCATCCAGTTGGAGGATATCAAACTTTATTCCAACTTTCAAAACATGCTTAAACATGTTAAACTTACAAAAATCAGTTGCGTGTCTTGCTGTATATATATATATATATATATATATACACTCACCGGCCACATTATTAGGTACCCCATGCTAGTAACGGGTTGGACCCCCTTTTGCCTTCAGAACTGCCTCAATTCTTCGTGGCATAGATTCAACAAGGTGCTGGAAGCATTCCTCAGGGAGTTTGGTCCATATTGACATGATGGCATCACACAGTTGCCGCAGATTTGTCGGCTGCACATCCATGATGCGAATCTCCCGTTCCACCACATCCCAAAGATGCTCTATTGGGTTGAGATCTGGTGACTGTGGAGGCCATTTTAGTACAGTGAACTCATTGTCATGTTCAAGAAACCAATTTGAAATGATTAGAGCTTTGTGACATGGTGGAAGTAGCCATCAGAGGATGGGTACATGGTGGCCATAAAGGGATGGACATGGTCAGAAACAATGCTCAGGTAGGCCGTGGCATTTAAACGATGCCCAATTGGCACTAAGGGGCCTAAAGTGTGCCAGGAAAACATCCCCCACACCATTACACCACCACCACCAGCCTGCACAGTGGTAACAAGGCATGATGGTTCCTTTTCTCATTCTGTTTACGCCAAATTCTGACTCTAACATCTCAACAGAAATCGAGACTCATCAGACCAGGCAACATTTTTCCAGTCTTCAACTGTTCAATTTTGGTGAGCTCTTGCAAATTGTAGCCTCTTTTTCCTATTTGTAGTGGAGATGAGTGGTACCCGGTGGAGTCTTCTGCTGTTGTAGCCCATCCGCCTCAAGGTTGTGCGTGTTGTGGCTTCACAAATGCTTTGCTGCATACCTCGGTTGTAACGAGTGGTTATTTCAGTCACTGTTGCCCTTCTATCAGCTCGAACCAGTCTGGCCATTCTCCTCTGACCTCTCATCATCAAGGCATTTCCGCCCACAGAACTGCCGCTCACTGGATGTTTTTTCTTTTTCGGACCATTCTCTGTAAACCCTAGAGATGGTTGTGCGTGAAAATCCCAGTAGATTAGCAGTTTCTGAAATACTCAGACCAGCCCTTCTGGCACCAACAATCATGCCACGTTCAAAGTCACTCAAATCAACTTTCTTCCCCATACTGATGCTCGGTTTGAACTGCAGGAGATTGTCTTGACCATGTCTACATGCCTAAATGCACTGAGTTGCCGCCATGTGATTGGCTGCTTAGAAATTAAGTGTTAACGAGCAGTTGGACAGGTGTACCTAATAAAGTGGCCGGTGAGTGTATATATATATATATATATAAATAAAATGAAAAAATGTACTTTTATGTGCTTGGGTTACTGTATGGCACATTAGTTGGTTGCCTACAGGCAGATTGCTGCTAAATGGAGAGATGTTGTCTGTTATCATCACATCTGGTCTGATCAGCAGGTCTCAGGATTTAGGATAGCCCCTGATGTGAGAATACAATACAGATAGAGCCAGACCTGAAGAAATGAGTTATCAGACATAATTAGCCTATATGAGATTGGACTTTCTCCCATAGATCCCCTGTCTGTTTTCTATTGACCCGACACTTTGATGCAGGTTTGTCAGAACATCTTCTAGTTAGGATTTTCAGTGTTAATGTAACTCCTTTGTAAGTATGAGTGGGATTTAGGGATGTATTATTGATAAAATAAACCCGCATTGTGTGTAAAAAAGCTAAGCCTAGCTTGTATTTAAAGGGGGCTCTGCAATGATCACGACACAAAGGTGCACACATTAAGATGTCTGATCAATACCCGTTTCCTCTCCAGCATCTCCAAACAGCCCTGCGCACAAGGAATATCCCTGTAATCAATCACACTAGAGAGAAAGAAAAGACTGAGTGAGAGAAAGCACTGTTTACAGATGCACAAAGGACTGAGCCGGACTGAAATCTGACAGACTGGGATTTGACCGTGCACTTCTCTGCTCCTGCTGTCATAATATTGATTTAGAAATAATTAGTGACTGCTTAGCCATTCCTCTCTCGTGTGTTCCTGTTCAAGACAACCTGCCCTCCTCCACCCCATGTGCCAGCCTCACACACATACACACTCACACTCATACCACCCAATCTACACTGACCTACCAGCATCCCTCACCTCCTTGTCAATTATACATTCAGATAATGTCTGCTTGAACATTCACTGGCACACAATCAGCTTCTCCTGCAGTCTGTGCTCGGAGTGTGTGTGTCATCAGCAGAGCAATGAATTACAATTCCCACAATTTCTCATACCTGGTTAGACTTTGTATTCTGTTTTCCTTACATTATTCTGATTTAGTTTCGCTTTGCTTTGTGTTTTTTCATAAAGAATTCAGAAGGAATTTAATGGTTTCAGTTCCATAATGGTTCCATTAATAATTCTGCTGATAGTAGGGCGAATTGGAAAAAGTGTGTTTACACTGACTTCTTGATGACTTTATTGTCTGTTAAGTTGTTCGTTCGGGATTTTAATACACTGATTGCACTGTATTCTATGCTTTATAAGATTCAGTATCTGTGTTATGTCTACTGAACAGTACTGTAGGACACACTGTCAGATTATTTTAATACAGTGTTACATATGCTGCTGCATTGGTGGAAGAATTGTTAATGGAACAAAACATTCAATTCCCCCTCTCTCTCTCTCTCTCTCTCTCTCTCTCTCTCTCTCTCTCTCTCTCTCTCTCTCTCTCTCTCTCTCTCTCTCTTTTCTTAGCCAATTCTGAATAAGCAATCTGTTCTTGGTTCCCAACACCTATTATATTATATTATATTATATTATATTATATTATATTATATTATATTATATTATATTATATTATATTATATTATATTATATTGCATGTAGTTATTTTGTATTCCATTATTTTCTGTGTTGGGGAAATGAAATGGATAGGTGAAAAAAAGATTCCCTCTGATGCTGACAGGTTAGGGTTCAGTGAGAGCAGATGATAAAAAATAATGATAAAATGATATTTACATAAAGGTAAGCATACAAGAGTATAATAATGCAAATGACTGCTCTTTAATACACGGTGCAGAATGAGAGTCAGACTCAGCAATCAATCTGCTATACTGAGGGGCAGCTCTGGGCCCTTCACTTTAATGGTTGTAATGGTTGCACTATTTTAGAATATGAGTCCATAAAGCAGAGTATTGAGGAGAGACTCCACTCCCTTAACAAGCTGATATGAAACCTCTCCAGAGATACATGATCGTAATTGTTAATATGATCTCTGCTCTAATGTTCTGAACTATGAATCTGTTATTTGAAGTAGCCCTGCGGCAGGGCACTCAGCTGTGACTGAAGAGGCTAGGTCACTTCAGATGGATCGGCAGGAACTGAGAATCTGGAATCTTGTAAACTTTTATTCTGGTTGTTTCTGCAAAATGATGCCACATAAAAATAAAAAATCCTTTGTTTGATTGAATCAATCAGCCAACTGATTTATTGTGTTGTCAAGATTGTAAACTAATCCTAATTTCCCTGTGTTCGCCAGTGGCATTTATTGGACATGATGTATGTCTTGGCAAGAATCTGTTGCGCTATATGGGCCCATATTGCTGTGCTGATCTGAGGGAGTGTGGTGAACCAATTACACTGTTTATCTCATCTTTATGGTCTCCACGGAGCTGGACCTCTGCGTATCAGTTTCCACTGAGCTGCACGCGGCTCGCTCCGCAGACAATAGCACACTGTGAGGGGTTAAAATCTGTTTCCAGCCGATTAGATTCATTTAGCACCCTGAAGACAGTCATTTTTCCTCCCTCTTTTCAGCCGGCTCGCTTGTCAGACTCACAGAGTGAGCAGGAAGTGGAAGGGTGTCACAGGAAATTGGAAAGGTCATTTTTCATTGGCCTCTCTGATGAAAATGTTCCCTAATTTCCTGTTTCTGAACATTCCGAACTACCCTGATGGACATGGACAGATCCTATAATCTTTCTAAATGCTGTCATCCATTCCTATTAGCATGGACAAAATCATTACGCACTTTAGAGTATCACTGAGTTAATCACATTTTATCAATTCAACACTTCCATTAAAGTGTTTTTTTGCCATGGTCATTCTTTCTGACTAATATGCGATTTCTTGTGACGTTATTCTCTATCTCTGTCTGTCACTTTTTCTTCTATATCCTTATTGACTCTGCATTAAGAAAGCCCTGCGGTGAGTAATATGCTTCTGACAGAACTCTTTGCTCTAATAAAATGATAGGCTGTGTTGTGGCCATTAGTCTGTGGTCTATAAATAAAAACTGTCACAAAGAGCTTGAAACACTGAGAGCAAATTGCAGTGGAACTGTGGTAAAAAGGGGCTGTCCGACTATGTTGCACAAAATGTTTCTCTCATAAGTTGTGTGTTTGTGTAAACATTTTATTCTGGTAAATAGCTATAGGTAAAGATGTTTCTTTAAGTAAATTAAGTAAATGAGTTTAAACACAGATCTCTTTTTTTAGCTGATACAGCTGCACTCATTTTTCACGAACTGATCCACTGTAATTTTCTTACGCTTGGTGCTGTTCAAGACCATTAAACCTGATTGAACATAATCAAGGGTCACAGTGCCACCCAGGAACGGGTAGAAGTTTAAAGCCATGTGGCAAAAGACTCCACCTAATAAACCCATTTGAAAATATTTTACCCCTAATATAGATTACATTCACATCATTCAGTGAAGTTTCTGAGCTAAGGAAATCAACTTAAATAGCCTTAAAAAACTTGCATGTTCAGTCTCTAGTGTGCTTTTGGACAAGTTACAATGATTAAATTTGAGCAATTACAAGGATCAAGTATAGAGACCTTTTTTTCACAAGGGTTTTTAGCAAATTCTGTCTGGTTCACAGATGTCTGTATTTGTGGTTATGAAGGCACTTTATTCATGTTGAGTTTTCAGACAGGATTATATTTCAGACTTTAATCCAGAATGTTGCTGTTCATAGATCCCATGAGATGACTAAATGGAAAGGACAGAAAATATAATCCCCTTTATGGCTAATGGTTCAAACTCTTTAATATTTGGAGGTGAAAGTGGTTGAAGTGGTCAGACAGTTACACTGCATTAGCAATTAATTTAGAGCACATATTTTTGCATTTAGTCTAGACTTCACATGGTCTAGATGTATTTTTACACCAATTTATTATACCATTTTACTGACCACACACTCAGTCAAATGAAGAGTGGGGAGATGAAATGGAGTGTTTCATTGTAATTGCATAATAGTTTAAAACTGAATGACGACAGTGAAGCGCGCTCACATTTGACCACTTCTCCAAGAATAGAGCCATTTGGATGAAGGGAAATCTGGCAGTTTTGGCTGATGTAGGTTCATAACTCCAAGTGTTACATGCTTTATTTACCAAGTTGGGTTGAAATAATTGCATGTTTGTCATTCAAATCATTTGTGCAGCAAGCGAAAATACGCAACCACAATGTTCCCATCTTCTTCACAAACCTCACATTTCTTTATCTTTGTCTTTCTAAATTTCTCCCCATGCGTCTGGCTGTAGACAGCTCTGTTGCTCCATTAAAAGACAATAGTACTTTTGTTATTTACAGCCAATTTCTGTCTGGTTTCTGTGAAGCTTGACAAAGCGAGGCAGCAGCAGCAGGGCTGGGGTTGTGATCAGTCCCAAATGGAAAACAGGGAGGGCTCATTTAAAGTGATTATGGTGTTTTTAAGAGTGTGTGACTTTTCTTTCGAGCTTGTAATTCTAGGACTGATTCAGACTGCTGAGATGTGTTTCCAGTGTCAGAATTCATCTCACTCATATTAGTTGCTTATTTGGTTAAATGATTTTAATAGAATAACCACATGTGTTTCAGTTTGAACTAAAATGTCTGTTTAAAAAGAAGGGAAATGTCTTGATCATTTTATCTAGGCTATTTGTGTGTTTGTACACTATACCGGTCAAAAGTATTCTGCAAGAATGCATTAAAATGATCAAAAGTTACAGTAAAGACATTTACATTGTTACAAAAAATCTATTTTAAATAAATGTTGCACTTTTGAATTCAATTCCATAAAAATATTAAGCAGCACAACCTTTTTCAACATTGGTAAGAAAAGTCAGAGGAGCATATTAGAATGATTTCTGAAGGATCTTGTGACGCTGAAGACTTTAACTTTGCCATCACAGGAATAAATTGCATTTTAAAATATATTAAGATAGAAAGCAGTTAATAATGTAATTTATATTTCACAATATACTACACCGTTTATTTCACAATATGACTGTTTTTACTGTATTTTTAATCAAATAAATGCAGCCGTGGTGATAATAAAATACTTCTTTCAAAAACATTTAAAAAATATTCACAAACCTCAAACTTTTTTCATTGCTTTGGTTAGCTGAGCACTGTCCCTTTATGTCATGGGTATTTACTGTTCATTGATTTGAATTTGCAGTTAATCTTGCTGGTTCATTGAAACGCTCTGGTAGGCCCTTTTAATCTAGATGCCTTCACCACTGCAGTGAGTCCAATCTCACTGTGTAAATCAGATTGTCTCCGAACCACATCTGTGACCCTGAGCCCAGTACACTTGGTACTAACTTTATAAAACTATTCATCACATTGACATGGGCTAATAGATCAGTACATTAGCCTTCACTAGCTTTGAACTGGTCGGTTTTTCTAAGCAATTTTGTGAACACACGTCAAAATTGCACAAAATTGTGAACACACCAATCAATTACTATGCCACATCGGTCATACCATTATCATGAAAAACATTTTAAGTAGCCATTGTTCTGGGATTTATTGCTAAGCATAAAGAAGGTCTAATGCAAAAGCAAACGGTACGTATTACCGGTACGGTAAGTATGATACTGACTGCTTTGGCAGGATAAAGCGTCTTATGAAGTGTGTGACGCATACGCTTCATTTGTTTCAAAACAAACTGGTTGTGTTTGTCATAGTCTACTTAATATCACCAAGATCAAATGACTCTGTGTGCTTTGCCTATAGGTAAAAATGCTCTAAGGTCAGAGCATGATAAGTCAGCCAAATCTGAAAATGACATCAGCCCAGAAATCAGTGCACGCCCACTCATAAATCTGGAATATAACAAGCATCCCCCTGCATTTATTACTGCATTTTTAACAGGAACAAGTAAAACATGTCACCTTTTATTTGTTTATTTATTTGATAATTTTGTTGTACGTTTTCTGCCTTTTTGTCCTCTGGTTTACTTGAGTTTATACTGAGCATTTGGACATTTTCTGAAGTGTGTTGCCTTGTGTCATTGTGGCCTTTCTCACATTGTGATGTCTGCAAATGTTTGTGTCGATGTATGTGCATCTATGTATAATGTGTCAAAGCACTGGCATTTAGCTGTCAGTGGGAAGTGGTTTTACAACATGATCGTGTTTCGATGTCGTCTTCTTGTACTACCTCTGGAAACAGGCCTGGATGTGAGTGTTTTTGTGCAGGTGTGTGTGTGTGTGTGTGTATCTCTTATGTCAAACAAAATGACATCTGCTGAGCAAACTTGGTTTGATTGCTTGGTCCCCCACATGTTTCTTTATAGCTTTCAGTGTGTTTTTCGCTGGTGCTTGAAAGATGCTTCTTTATGTCTGGCCAATTTCTATTTCCTCTTTATATTAATCATATTCTCTTTTTCATATTCTCTATTTTGAAAATGAAATGCTTTTTGAGAGGGTTTATGTAGATTTGGGGGCTGCTGAAATGTGAAATAGTAACGCTCATCCGTTTGCATGTGAGAATTTGAGAACAAGGCATGTTCTCTGCTATTAGCAAGACAAGTCAGACATAAAGCTCTTATGACTGCAACTTTAAACCTCAAAGTTAAATAAAGTAGAGTTTTCAATACAACTGTATCATAATTGGTTATATTCTTTAAAAGGGAAAGTGCACCCAAAAATAAAAATTATCATTATTTACTCACCTTCATTTCATTCCAAATCATAATAAAGGTAGTCCATGACATTATTTTTTTTGGACCAATTCAGAGCTTTATGGAGGAAAGGATTTTTCTGAAAACGGCTTATATTTTCTTTTTATTTGTTGTAGAATAAAATCATACAGGTTTGGAATGATGTGTGGTTGAGTAAATAGTAGGATTTATTTTTATTTTTATCATTATTATTGGTGAAGTAATCCTTTAAATGATTTGGAATGCTGCAGGGGTGGATAAAGAGACTGTTTTCTTGTCACATTCATTCTCTTTATCATTAAGCAGGTTATAGTAAGTTATAGTTGCTTGAAGAGCTTGAAAGTGTACTGTATTTGTAAAGGGTGATAGAGAGTTCATATTGGGATTATATCACAGGCTGTGGGTGTTTGATTAAATGGGGGCTTTTGGGAGGAAAATAGCTTCTGTTAACAAAAGAAAGGTTGAAATGCAGGAAAACTGCAGCTCTGCTTTACTTCTAGCGCGAGCGATTCACCCTACAACACTCATTCAAAGAGTTTGAGAGGAATACAACGAGTGTGTCTGCATCACATTAACCGATTCACCCCACTGATCAGATGCTTTGGGGAGAAAAGACAGCCTGTGTGAGTGAGTGAGTGTGTACGACACATGGAAGCCAAACTGTGATAAGAGAGGCTGTAAGTAGAACAGCAAATGATTTGGCTGCCAATGAGGCCAATTTGTTTTTGTGTGAGAGTCAGATTCAGATACATAAAAGCATCCCTTTGACTGCTTCCTGTCTCTCACGTGCTAGTAAAGCAAAAGGTCATTATTTGTTTTGTGGGACTGCGAACAGCATGTAATATTAGTCGTGAACTGAACTGACACAGTTAAACAGGTAAAAGACATGCAGACCACTCTTCCTGTCCTGCTTTACAGCATTAATGTAAGTATAAGACGGTTTATTATCCATCCATCCAACTATTTTTATTTTTTATTTTATATAAATATCTATCTGTACAGAGAGTCTGGCTAGTCTAGAAAACTATTAATTCCTGCAGGCTGATATACTAATGTTAGGGCATAGAGTTAAAAATGTTTCACCATAGTGAAAAGCTGTGATTGAAATTCAGCTGTGCACTTTTGAGGAAATCAAAGGATAACATACGGGGGATTAGATCTTTCCATGTGAATTCCTGGAATGATGGGAGGTCCATCAGATGTCATGACTGCTGACACAAGTCATCTCCAGATGCTTCATCAAGCATTTTTTCCCACTGCCCTTAAGCTCTTTCTCTCTCTTCCCAATCTGTCATTGTCATGCTCAGGGTGAACTTCATCAACCCCTGGTGACCTTCAGCCTTGTCTCCAGAGTGTGATCTTGTCTCGGTTGAGAAGAGTGCTAATGGTAAAATTAGTGTTTAGTTGTAGTTATTGGGGAACTCTGATATATATATATATATATATATACACACACATCACCCACAAATAATGATTTATATATCACTAGTGCTGACACAGCCCAGATCTTTTCACAGCTTCTGTAGAATAATTGGACCAGATTTTGCCATCTTAGGGGCTGTTTACACCTGGCCACTTCATGCGTTTTCTGTGATGGGATAGCTATCTGATCGTGAAAAGACCAGGTGTAAATGCCCTCCGAAACGCATTCGAGACGGATTTAAATCCGATCGCTTAAACCACATCAGGAGGTGGTCTCGACAAGTGTAAATTCGTCTGGTTGTTGAAACCACATTATGTAAATTTTACTCCTCCCAACAATGCTAAAAAATAAACGTGTGCCAGCGTGTTATAGCTTTATGACATATAGCCAGATATGACGGTGCTACTGCAACACGCATCACCGCAGCTTAGCATCTATTCATCAAGCCAACGCGCAAACTATCACAAATCAAAGTTAAAAGTAAGTCGCAGGTTAACACACAATCATCTTCATTAAAAGTAAAGAAAAAAATTAATTAGCTGACAATCAATAAAATGCAGCTCATATCTGTTGCTTTCGGTGACGTGAACTCCATTAAATCTGCATGTAGCGCGGGAATTGAAGATCGGATTTATATCCGTTTTGCGAGAACACATTTTTGTGACCAGGTGTAAATGGAATCGTTTTGATAAATCAGATAGCTATCTGATCAGTAAAACGCACGAAGTGACCAGGTGTAAATATGCCCTTATTGTCTTATTGGCTCATTGGAAAAACGTGCCTGTGGCATCATTTCTGCAAAGTGATATTAGGTTGCTTCTTGCACGTTTTGAAACACTTTAATGTCCACTGAGTGGTGCTAAAAAATGCATTCAGTTTTCGCCAACACAAATGAATGTGAATCTGCCATTGTTGTAGCCTGGTTAAAAGCAGACCATTCTCAGTTGTAACTGAGTTATGGTCTGGCAAAGCGTCATAGACAAATCATTTCCAGAGGGGCGTCACCAACGGTCGTCGCGGATAGACCTAAAACCAATCAGAGCGATGAAGGAGATGACGAATGCAGAGCGGCGGAGAAACATCTCCGAGTGTTGTTCTTTGCTCGGTTTTTAACTTTGCTCGGTTTCTGATTGGTGCCGCGATTTCGACGGATTGGAAATGGGTTTGAATGAGCTCTTTGCCAGACTAACTTTCAGAGCAAATCTAAATTTGCCGGAAGTTGTCTGGGTTTTCCCAGGCTAGCATTGTTGTATTACGGTGGCTGTTTTACGTATTGCAGCAGTTCAGAAGTAAATGGTCTATCGCGTTTGAAAAAATAAATAAAACGATAGTGGTGACAAAAGCAAACGTGAGATAAAAATGCATTTTCTAAAGCAACCATTCCATTTTAGCATGCTTCTACAGGTCTTTGAGTTATTTTACCTTGACTTGTGTTTCACGGAACTCGTACCTGAGCATCAAAGTGTACCAGGTGAGCTACTAAGCAAGCTTACTACGTCAGAAAGCCAAACATATGGCTTTATGTGATGAAAAAGTCAAAATGTAGTAGTTTACAAATCATGCTCTATGGTAAAAGTGGCTAGAGGTCATAACAGAGCATTGTGTAAGAAACCTTTATTAATTGATAATCTACCCATGTAATCATAATTTGTGTGAAAATGAATAAAAGTGTTCATTTTAGCTGGAAACTGCAGTGAATTGTATAGGTACAGTTTTGGAGTGTTGTAAAAGTGAAGGTAGACCCTGTGTTGGTCTTCATATTTACAATTAGATATCTATTTTTTTTTTATTTGCTAATATTTGTATAGAAATAACAAGAACAAATCAGGCCAAATAACAGGTTTTACTTTGAAGATGTTGGTTTGGCCAGCTCTGAGAATTTAGAGTAGTTGGGACTTGCCATGCAGTCATGCAGAAATTGCTGTGAAACTGTTTGGCTCAGGTAAGAGTAAATTAATGGAGTCAATTATAAAGTTCAGAAGCATTCAAGTGTGAACAGCAGCACACCATCGTTTTCACTCCCACTCCCTGTTAAACTTCCCTCACTAGAGAAATAATTCTTACTGAATGTTTAACCCTTTGGGGACCAAGAACGCGCCCGCGCGTTTTGCTGGGGTTTTTTTCCAC
Organism: Rhinichthys osculus; assembly: GCA_029959095.1. Lineage (NCBI taxonomy): Eukaryota > Metazoa > Chordata > Actinopteri > Cypriniformes > Leuciscidae > Rhinichthys > Rhinichthys osculus. Next base: position 13,719,237 of record JARWKJ010000012.1, on the reverse strand, counting down.
ATAGCAGCAACTATAGAGGGTCTTCTTTTTTTGTGTACACTCACATTAACATCAAAACCTTGTGGGTTTTTTTAAATAAATAAAATAAACAGGGTGCGCTTTCAGCTCACTCTGTCTCCGCAAAAATCTTTCTGAAACATGTCTGGAAAATGAACTGAAACTCCGCTAATACTTATCACACAAACATGAAACATACGTCTAAAGAACGCTTTAAATTTCTACTTTTAAATAAAACAATTCACATTTAAAACATATATTCTCCTGCTATGTAATCTGTCTGAAACTAAAGAGAAGTACAGTTTCTCCTGTCTCAGCTCATTATCGTTAATTTGTTCACACCCACTCGCAGAGCGCGCTATTCATAAGATAATGTGTTGAGGCCATATGCAAAATAGATAAACGCCCCCAGGCAAATGCTGTAAACGCACTATATTTTTTAGTCAGATTAAGATTCGTCTTGCGCGGCTATGAGGAATAATCCTGGGACATTTAATACAGAAGTGCTGGTTTATTTTCACTTCGAGGAGGAGCAACAGATTCAGCTGAGAACTGTAAGTGTTTTATGGCTGTGCTTTGTTCTAATCGCGATATAGAATAACGTTAGTGTCTGTAAACGGAAAAATAGCATACTGTTTAAATGTGAATCATTTTTCTCTGTGTGTGTGTGTGTAAATGAATGAATGAACGCACAGATACGCACTGTTACAGACGAAATAAAAGACAACATTTCGTTGACTAGTTTTGGATAAAGTTTTTCAAATCAAATAAGCTTCAAATAAGCTTCAAAATAAAGACATCAGCTTTTGTTAGGAGTTTCTGGGGATAGAAGTGTCCAGACGTATGCACCCTGTATTTTAAAGAAGAACATTTAATTATTTGCGATACATTATTCATTCACAAAGAATTCAGGGACATTATTCACGTCCCTAAAGGTTAGAGTTTTCCTAATTTTTTAATTAAGGCATTAAGATTTTTTTATTCCTCTTTTTAGTCAACTTTAGCATGGGTGTGTTCTCTTCTAATTCTAAGCAGTGTGTGTGTGTATATATATATATATATATAGCCTATAATTAAAAAGCTATTTTAACCAGAAAAATCTACAATGCATGCCCAAAGTCGTGCAGCCGTATAGTTTCTCTTGATATCAGTCCTGCTGACTTCAACATTCACAGGAGACTGTAATGAAAAATCAAACACCTTGGAAATGACAGGTATGTAGTATGTTTCAGGAATGGGACAATGCTGTGTGACTGTGCAAGCCTCTGTATTTAGATCAGTGTGTTTACTAATGTGCTTTTTTGTCCTTTGTTGTGTATCTTTGGATTATGTTGTGTTGTAAATAAATCCAAACAATCTAAAAGCCATTCTTTTTTAAATCTCCTCATTCTTTGCGCAAGGCTCCTCGTAATGGGGCCTGATAGCACCTAATAGGGCTATTATGGGAGGGTCTTTGTCTTTCTCAGGTGTGAAATGCCACACATATTAATGAGAGATCACACCTTCTCGCATAAAGCTTTCTCACACTAAACACGTCATACACATTATAAAAGACTTTATTGACTTATCTGAAAGAGTAGTCAGGATGATTCTCACATAGTTTTGGAGTAAATATTCTAGACTATGTGATACAATTTTCAAAAGTCTTGTGAAGAAATAATCAATATGTGTTTTGTGGCCTTATTTCAGAAACTTTTATTTTTAAGTTTTTCAATAACCATGCATAAATAATATTCTCTCAAAAATACAAACATGTACATACATGTTGTTCACAGATTATGGTAGCCCCGTTTGTGCTATATAGAGTGAATTTACACCTTTGCCATTAACATATTTATAAATAACTGAAAAAAGCACAAATGTCAGTGCATGTCAAAACATCCCAAGGGCCCCAAAAAACCCTTGGTCCCCAGAGGGTTAAGAATGAATGGAATGAGTTTACAGTGTTTTAGTTGTGAACCTTCTACACTGCTAGATTTGTTTTGTTTTCTGGAGGTCTCTCATTCAGGCATGCCTTCTTTTAGCTTTGAATGCTAGCAAACATCATTGACAGTATGGACTTTTTTGTGCATTTTTAGTCTGTTTGTGTGTTTGTTAGAACTTTGTGATTAGGGTTGAGACCCGGGCAAGACACCGGGAAGCACAAGCTCTGTTATTTACAGGTCAGCTGAGAAGGCAAGCCAAGTGTAACATTTAGGCTTCACTGACAGATTGGTGTCTCTAAGGAAGTTTGTCCCGGCTAAAATGTCACTACGGGGATGTTGACGTTGCGCTACAACAGTTTTTTCTTGTGGGGGGGTGTTTAAATGTACCGGTTTGTGAGTGTCCATCAGACTTGTTTATTATTGTCAAGCTTGTCCCTGTGGTTTGTGCTGCAGAGAATACATATGTGCGGTCAGGTTCAAAAAGTGTATGTGTCCACAGTTTACAAATAGTGTCAAGACATTAATGTGGACAAGCATGAAGTCTTGGGTATTGAGTATGTGTGAGTGTATACAAGAAAGAAAGTTTTGCTTATAGAGCCGCGATTACAAAAAAAAAGGTCCACTTACATTATTCTGTTTGCTTAAGAGGTGTGTTTAGAACATCGCCTCTCACAGAGAACCTTGTACAATAGGAAAGCAAAACTATAAATCAAACTAAAATTATGTATTTCTGCTCAGCTAGCGACATTCAACATCAACCACACGGTAAACGCTAATACTTTTCCGTATACTGTCTACTTTGTATAACAGTTCTATCTAATGAGGTATTAGACAAGACTGTTAAACAGATAAAGACGGAGAATGGGAGCGCTGTGTGCTCCATACCTGTCAAGTATCCCGTTTTGGCCGGGAAAGTCCCGTATTTAACCCTTCTTTCCCGCCGTCCTCCCGTATTAGGATTTTCCCGTAAATCTCCCGTATTTTAATCTGCGTTATTGAAAAATAATAATACCGCGGGCGGAGTAAAAAAAAAAAAAAAAAAACATTCCCAATCTGAGCTCTGTCACTAGCCTCGCGATAACTTACGTTCCAGGTACTGTAGGTGGCAGTTGTCGCGATGTTAGTGTGAGGTCAGATGATGAGTGACAACGCGGGGGAAACAAAAACAGAGACGGATGATGGACGCTATGACAGAGCAAGGTACTCCTGCCAAAAAACCAAAACTCTCATGAGTCATGTACTAAATACCGCGATCAATGGGATAGCGAATTTTCTTTTCTGAAGAGGAGCAGGGTGGGGGACAGTCGCGTTTAGTAAGTTTTGTAACTGCGACTTTAGCATCTCACACGGGGAAGGAATGATGTATGTCAGCACGAGAAAGGATGTTTAGCATGGTACGAAAGATTGTTACACAGAATAGGATGACGTTAGACAACAGAACTGTTTGCTCTACTCTCATGTAAAATTAACCACTCTGGCCCAGTCCACAAATACACACTCCTTCCAAAACAGTTAATACAAAGTCTGCAACAAATTTTTTCAATAACTCACTAAAAGAGTAAAGAAAAGTTATGTGAAATGAAAAGAAAAACTGCAAATGAAAAGAAAAACTGTAAAAGAAAAGCAATATGAAATGAAAATGTGTGGAATGAAAATAAAATGTAAATGTAAAGACAAGCAATGTTAAATGAACAGAAAATATGCAAATAAGCCTTTAAACAAACGCTCTTAATACCCTATAACGTTACGATACATAGGCCTATTAAGACCGGTGTTATAGCCTAAATGAAAAAACACACACACGTGTGTGTGTGTGTGTTGTGTGTGTGTGCGTGTTTTCAATTAGGCTATAACACCTGTCTTAAAATGTAAGGGATACTGGAGCTTGGTTGGGGTGGTGGTGGGACTCGCGGTGGGCGCCGGAAATTTTCCCTTATTTTCAAATCCAAAACTTGACAGGTATGGTGTGCTCAGGCTGTGCCATTCTCTGCGCCTTCAAAATAAAAGTCACAACAATAGACATGGCTTACATTACTTCAGATTTACTACTGGCGATGCAAATTATTTTAGACATAACCGACTGTGTTTAGAGGATACTCACCAAGACCGAAATTTTTTACATCATTTGCGTGTTTTTGTCTGTAAAAGCATATAATCCACGAAAAATAGCTTGTTACTTGCGAGTTGTTTGTGAGATGGCTTTACTCCTTTGTATGCACACAGAGAAAACCATCTCTCAGAGAGCGTGCGAGTACTGAATAGTTTAACATTGCTTGAATGTTTAAACTGGTAAGACTTAAAAAGACGTGCAAATGGTAAACTTTAGTCACGATGCACTGCTGGCCCGATTGTGCAAGTGCATATTCCGTCATGTCCCGACTCCTAAACGCGAGCGTCTAGTATTGACGCCTACAGCGCATTTGACGCTTGTGAAATTGCGTCTTGCAGAAAGTTTTAAAATGAGTGATTTGATTTTATAATCTGTGTGAATTAATTTACTAATACAATCTACATGCTATAGTGAATCAATGTTTGCGGGAATGTAAGTGGGAGACCTTGCGGGAATGATTAGAATAAGGAGCAATACTTGCAATCCCGCGCTGAAATTCGAGCCCTGAATTGGCTACATTCAAAAGCACGACAGTATCGATACGGCAGCTGCTGTATCGATACGTGCATTGTCAGGAGTTCATAACGATGTATTGTCGAATCGATATTCTGAGCACAGACATTTGAGGCTTTATGCTATAGAAAAGCAATAAAAGTTTTTCAGGAAGAGTGTTTTCAGCTTGTTTTTTTTATTTTTATATAAAGACATCAAATTAAGTTTATATAAAGACATTTATATGAAGACGTCAAACAATGGTATAAAGCTATTCAAAACATCATTCAATGTAAATTGTGATAATCGTAATTCAACTGCAATTACAATTTCAAGGGAAGAATCGACAATTATGATTTTTGCCATAATCATGCAGCCCTAGCTTATGGTATATAAGAAAATTATTTTCAAAAATTCTTGTTCAGTAAACAGTAGGTCATGGAAATTGTTTTTTCAAAAGGTGCGAAACTATTGGTCAATCATATTTACAAGCCCAGTGCAGTTTTTCTCTCTCTCTGAACAACAGGCAACTAACTGAATCAATTATTTAGCATCTGAAAATTTAAAAGTTAACCCCGTTTTTATGCCAAACATTTGATAAAAATCAGAAATTTGAGGCCTGTAGTTCACTCGCCTTCTAAAGGTTATCAAAAGAAACTCTCCTGTAACTAAATTCAAATAGGCTATTAGTTTATATTTAATAAGATGACCTTTAAACCACCTAAACAATAAAGCAGCATTTGCATTACTGACAAGTGATCAATGTGAATGCCTAAAGTGGACAAATTACAAGTCAACCTTTCATCATAATTTGCTATGTTGTCTGCTAAACAAATATGTTTTTGTGAACTAATATGCAACAAGCTGTCTAAATGTTTCGCCCTCAGACTGTGAATGGTGACCGAGCACGGTCCGTGTGGTTTTGTTTGTCTCAGCTGGGCTCGTCCCCTGCCGTGAGTGTTTTGACAGCCAAGGCTTGGCCTGTCACCCGCATGAGTACAGCCTGTGTTTTTAAATGAGAGAGGGAGTGAGGGAAGAGTGTGAGAAATCTTGTGCACTGTTTAACACTCACCCTCTCTGTGTGTGTGTGTGTGTGTCCTCCAACCTCAAATTGAGAATTCAAACCTGTTTGAAAATATTTTTAAATGTTTTCATTATTTAGTCATTTCAAATGACTAAATATATATTTATGTATAATTAGGCAATCACTTTCTTAATAAAGCGCAGTATACATTATAACTATATATAATAGAATAGAATAGAACGTAATATAGTGTGTGAGTGTGTGTGTGTTATTTTGCCTATTTGTTATTTTGCCTAACATACATCAAAGTACTACATAAAAAAAATGAGACCAACAGAAGTCGGTAAGGCTGTGCCACATGCACAGATACTATTGTACTCATGCTTGCATGCACTAGGCAGATGTCCTGAGAGTGACCAGGACCACAGTGAACAAGAAGCTTTGACAGCTTAAGTCAGCACAACATAAAGCCCTCTCAGCAATAACACTAAAGGTTAGAGAGAGAGTAGTGAAATGTCCGCTGGTGGCTTTGGATCTTAAGTGTGAAATATTGTTTGCTGTCCCTACAGCAGTGCTCATTTCTACAGTACCAGCAGTGGATAATATCCTTGCCAGGCCTCTATATTAGCAGAATAGAAAGTCATTTCCCACTTCTTTTGAAAGGTATATTGGAGTGACCTCCACTATTTGTCAAGTGTAATATATCACATCATATCATACACATCTTCTCCTCTCTCATTCTCTCTCTCTACAGGGAAGGTGCAGTAAAATACAGTAGGACAAGCTAAGACGCTGGATCTCTATTGGTCACCAGCCAAAAAGTGGGTTGCAGGTCCATTCTGACTCTAAATTCAATTAAAATGCAACTCACCACCATGTAATCATGCATAGTAAGAATCATAAAATAAATAGTCTTATGTGCTTTTTAAAATGAGGAGAAAATACGTCTATCAAAGGCTGTGCAATCAATCAGATGGCACTATTTGAATGATTCACTTTTTAATACAGCTAATACTACTACACTTTTAGCTTCTTCATCAATACAACATCATAACATGTATTTCCATCAAGAGGTGCATACATTTTTTGATCAAGATCTTGTATTGACAATGCAAGAGTCAAGCACTCTGTAAAGTCTACTCCAGCACACCCCAAAGACTTTCAATTAATTTAAGGTCTGGAGCTGCCAACTCATGTAAAAAAAATAATAATAAAAAAAAAGACTCTTAATCCTCCCTCCCAAATATTCTTTCACAATTTGAGCCTGATGAATCTTGACATTGTTATCCTGGAATATGGCCATGATATACTATTTCTACATGGCTGTTTAAGAAATGAAAAACTACACACTCCATCAATTAGGCTTAGTAGAACTGTCGCCAAACATATATCATGCTAGAAACACAGGGCTGCCAACTCTCACGCATTCACCGTGAGACTCACGCAATTGAGCCAATTCTCACGCTCTCACGCCACACCCCCGATTTCTCACGCTGAAGTGTCAACCCAGTCGGTCAAATGCCTGAAAGATACGTTTATATAGATCTACCAGTTGAGCCATTCGTGATCGACTAGTTTTACCGCAAATTAGTTAAAATATCCTGTAATCTATAGCGAGCGAGCGTGCATGCGAGACAGATGTGTTGAGCTCTTAACGGCGCGCTCCTAACCGCGCACGCGCACACGACGACAGAGAGGTGATTAAGCGAGCTTGCGTGTCTTTCGCAACCCAGTGGACAGTTACACTGTATTGGTACAGTTGAGAAATAATAATATTTTTACAGTTTTCAACAATAATTGTCATTGTTGAACCCTTGCTCTTATTATATTTCTGATTTCTCAGTTTGTCATTATTTTAGCAAATAATTTATTTTATATGTTTTGAGACAGTTTGTTTGAAGAAGTTTTAAAGAATTAGTAAGAGAGTAAAGTAAAAGTTAAAACTTTTTTATTTAAGTAGGCATCTATTGTTTATTAAGTAGGCCTATTTATTTTGTGTTAATACATAACCTTCCTGTATTCATTCATAATGTATCATTATTGCGTGACATTTGTGTCAATAATCGTCAAGCACAGGGGACTTCGCGTAGTGGGAGGGGCCCCCAAATCAAATTCTGCTTAGGGCCCCAAAAGGCTCGGACCGGCTCTGGAGACCAGACAGACAGTGTGAGTTTTTTGTGACAATTGTGAGGGAAATACACAATTTATTCCCATAAACTGTGTAGTCAGCCGTTCTCCCTCCCATCTGCACTGTGTGAATTGTGAACGCAGGCAGGTCAGTGAGTTATAGGGCGCTCCTTGTCTCCATCCAGTTTAGGCTGGTAACTAATAGGCCTGTTATATAGAATTAAGTTAGCAATAGCAGAGTTGTTTGTTTTGCAGCACTGAGCAGTTATTTTACATAACTTTATCATAAAAACAGTACAAAAGCATTTCCAGATGACAAATATCTGGACATGCCTAGTAGTTAATGTTAATTATTGTTTTCTAATAATAGAATGTCAATTAAAATGTTAAATGTAAAATTAAATGTAATGTAAATCTCCCAAGAAATTCTGTACAGATGCCAAATACTTTGACAATCAATATATACTTAATACACTTCTGCTAATGCAAGGATTTTGTATTTGTATTTTCCCCCACACCAAGCCACGCCCCCCCCCCCCCCCCCCCCCCCCCCCCCCAAATAAGCCCCGCCCCCCACAATCTCACTCTAAGCTGAATTAAAAAGTTGGCAGCCCTGGAAACATAATAAGCACTACAACTTTTTTTTTTCTTTTTTTTGCCGGGCAGTGTATATATATATATATATATATATATATATATTTACTATATATATATATATCATGGCAACCCTTGGATCCTGACAGTAAACCACTGAGCTAAAAGACACATGATGTTATTAAACAAGTTAAGTGAACCTACATCATTGTGTGCGTGTACATCTGTATGCTCAGATGGCTAATGAAATCACAGGAGAACACAGCAAGACCTGTAATTACCTTTTCCCAAAGAGCTGATTTTCAGTATCCCTACCATCATCTTCCAGTTTATCTAACAGACGGAATCAGATGCAATTATCTGGACTCAGGACAGATAAAACACGTACAACTCAAAGGACAGGCTGCTTTGCTGTCTTAACAGTTACTGTCACTCTCATTTATCCATGTAAGAATGATAAAAATGTGTTATTCGAGCGTTTTTGTATAAAATTGCATGAGACAGTTGATGCAAGGAAATGGAGTGAGATAAATTATGGATATGAGAAATTAAGGGAAATGTGTTTATAGAGGTGTGTGTATGTTATTAATATGGATTTTGATTGCCACTGTGGGTCATCATGCAGTACATGCTTGAATTAAGTCTGTATTGCTACTCAGGTTGACGGGTTCAGTAACATCCCCAGGAGATTTTCACTCAGCCCAAACGACACTAGCAATCTCTGTTTCGGATATACAACTTGCAGTCGGTTTGCGGTCTGAATGAGATTAACTTCAGGGTTGTGGTGATTTCTGATAAGCTTATCTAGCTGTTCTGCTGTATGTGTGTGTATTTCTGTCAGACAGGAGCTGGATCTGGCAGTGTGACAGTAAAGCCCTGCTAATCCCACACCATTAATGCTTCACTACAGATGCTGGACCACTATGAGACAAGATTAGTCTTTTCTCCTCCCATTCTTCTCGCACATTTTCATGCAGTGATTGATGATATTCTGTTATGAATTGTGCTGTTTAGCGGTGTTTCTTCAGCTACTATCCGCACTATTTTATCCCAGGGGTTGATTTGTAGTAAAACGCATGCACATTTAAACTTTTTTGTTATTTGAAGGTCACTTAAAAGTCTTGTTTTTTACCATGCTTTACTTTTTACTACTTTTCAAATTATATAGCCCCTATGATGTATATATTTTATTGTTGCACGCTTGTCTCAGTCCCAGAACTTCAGCCTCAAAATATCAGAATACATCCTAAAAATATGAATTATTGCATTTTGAAACTATTTAAATAATTACAGTCTTAATTAAGTGTGAAATAATCAGAATAATTTCTATCTTTATTATGTTAAAAAAACAAGGAAATCCCGCACACTATCAATACTTGCAAACGAGTATCAAAATTTTATTAGCAACGTTTCGGTCAATCACAATTAAAATGATTTTTGACCTGACTTATTTGGTCTATTCTCCCATGCACCTGCAGGTGTGTGATGGTGATTGCTAATATCTTTATTATGTTAATGTTGCCATTTTTACATGTTTGACTATGGAAAAAAGTTGTGAGAGTAAAGATATCCGGATGAAATATGTATAATATGGGTAAAGAAAAAAAAAAATCCAGGTAAATATCACAACAGAATATTTGTATTGTGCTCTATTTCCAAACTGTAATTCCAGTGTCAAATTATGCAAAAGATGTGAAAACATGATTTATTGCATTTATTTATAATTCTTAAAATAGTCAGGACAAATGTCTTGGTTTTTTTTTTTTTAAACAAATGTCACTTCCACCACAGAATGCTATTACTCAAGATGTAGTTGGTGATTAGAAAAGTCCACAGGTTCAAAGTGCTCTAGGTGAAAAACACCCGTTTACATTTGTCTTGATAGATGGGTTTCAGTCGTCACAAAAGCCTTTTACTTTGCTATGTGAGAATATTTCTTAAGCAACAACTTTGGATAAAAACGCTCCTGTGTGCCGTCAATCAACTATTGCAGTCTATTACAATGGCTTGTCATAATATACATGACATATCATAGGCTGGCATGCGTATCTATGAACACTTGCTGTGTCATTATTTTCAGTTGTAAGGGTGAATTTGTCAATGTCAGACAGATCTTTGTCATGGACGGGACTCCAGTCTGATTAACGAGTCCCATTAAACCGAGGAGGAGAGAGAGAGGCCTTGTGGTGTGATGGATGTGGTCAGTAACCTTCCTTATTGCTGTGGTCAACTTCCTACTTTAGAAGACATATCAATACGTTATCTGCTGCTTTCCAGATTCATTATGCATGCAGAAGCTGGCAGAAAAATATGATTACTACTTGTGTCTATTAATAGTCTACATTTATTATTATACTTTTAGTTACGATGAATTTGACCTATTTTTTCCTGCAAGTTTGCCAATAGTAATATTCTGTAATAATAATCTGTCCTTGGAGAGTATAACAGGATTTCAAGAGCCTTCAAAAGCAATTCAGTCCTCAAGAAGAAAGTGTGGAGAGAGAATTACAAAGACTGTCAAGCTTCAAAGAGGAATGGGTTGAAAACAGGAGGGGAGAGAAAGAGGTGGGCATTAAAAAGAAAATGGGATTGAAAACGTGTTAGACACGGAGAGATTTTAGCAAAAGCTATGTTAGTCTGTATGTTTGAGCATCTTTCCCAAGCTGAAGTGTTATCTCCTAAATAACATCAGGGCCTCATTAGTGCATGTCTGCTGCTTAATTACTGATCTGAATGAGAGATCCAGAGCCCTAGACTGTTCCACTGTTTCTGCTCGCTGTAACCCCATGCTGCTTCACATTAACACGCTAGCACTAAACTGACCGAGTGATCCGTGTGTCCTCTTCTCAGTCCCCCTTCGTCCACACCACAGGGGAGCGCAGACCGATACAGACAAGTGTGCACTTGCATACCGCACACAAAAATGCTAATAAGACTCCACACAGATACTCCCTCCCTACATATTTATTTATTTAGTAAAGGAATATATTTACAAATGAATATACACAAATCCTGTACAATTGTTGTTTAATTTACTAAATAAATAAATAGTAGAGGCTGATTTAATGTCTTTACTAATTTATTTGATGAAGAACAGTAATTTTGTGAAATATTATTACAATTTTAAAGAAAGGATTTTCTATTTGAATATATTTTAAAATGTAATTTCCTGTGAGCCGTTACACCAGTTTTCAGTGTCACATGATCCTTCAGAAATCATTCTAATATGCTGATTCGGTCAGGAAGAAACATTTCTTATTATTATGAATGTTGAAAACTGTTTTTCTACTTAATATTTTGTGTGAAACTGTGATATTTTTATTCAAGATTCTTTGATGAATAGATATTTCAAAAGAGCATTTATTTGACACAGAAATCTTTTGTTACATTATAAATGTCTTTACTTTTGATCAATTTAATGCATCCTTGCTAAATAAGGGGGATGTAGATGCCATATTATGATGTGTGTCTAAAATATGAAATACACTTCAAGTAATTAGTTACTTCAATTAGATGCACATTTTGAAAATCGGTTAGTCAGTGGGCTGTCTGAAAGCTTCATGTAAGCTTGCAGGAGGCCCCTTTATAATGCTGGTTTCGGGTCATGTTCATCTTTACTTAGTTATATCACAGACACTTGGTTTTCATGAAATTTTCAATCTTACATCTAGCCATGCTGATTTGTTGAATGTTTACATTGTTTAGGTTATCAGTTGCTGACTTGCAATCCTAACAACCTGCTCCAGCAATAAACACATTGTTTAACCATGTAACAATACTCAATGCTCCCCATCGCTTGTTCTCCAGCATCCCTCATCTGTAATACATCATCATTTGACATGAATGTGATTTTCCTGTGGAAACTGAATAAGTGCTTAGCATGCCACCTCGACTGCTCTCATCCATTTTGCATGATGTCACCAGAACAAATCACCAGAGGATTTAGAGGAATGGATGAAAATAATTAAAGAAACCTTCAGGGAGAAAGGAGGGATAAGCAGAGCTTTTTTTTTCAATAATCTCTTTTGTTTTGAAGTGATGAGAGATTCCTCCTTCAGGCTTGGTTTCATTCCAGGAATTAACCTAAATTTAATGAACCTTTTCTCCAGTTAGTGCTCAAAGCAGTTTCTATCTATCATTTGCTCCTGTTTAAAAAAAACGGTAATAATTGTCAAACAAAAAAGTTGTGTAAAGTAGTTTTAACCGCTCCTGTTTAAAAAAAAAAAAAAAAAAAAAAAAAAAAAAAGGTAATAATTGTCAAACAAAAAAGTTGTGTAAAGTAGCTTTAACCTTAGGAAGAAGCATGATTAGATTATATGAAATACAATTGAGCCTAACTGATGGGGCTGTGAAGATTTGGGAGACAAAAAAGATTTGGAAAAACTGGCGTAAAATACTTAAACCCATGTAAAACTGCAGCGAATTCCCTTTTGCTAGATGCTAATTTAAGGCTATTTGTTGTTGCTCTGTTAATGATCCAATGCCATCTGTTAAAGCCTCAATATAATTCTATTCCAACCACCATCTTAGTGTGTACCAACAACAAATTACTGTGTTAATAGAGGGCACAAATTGCTTGGTATTCTACATACTGGCGATACTGAAAATTAATCATCGCAATTTGCAAAAATGCAAATGTTAAGCAGTGCTAAAGGAATGAACATCTAACCAGTTGGAATCTCTTTGACCTGTTGGCCATTACATCTTTTTTAGCTAACCTCTCACCAGGAAGTAATTATGAGCATGCCCAACATCGCTGTCACGTGAGTCCTCCTTTCTTTTTCAGAAGTAGAGTAATAATTTTAAACAGGCATCATCCTATTTCTGCAATATCAGATTTATAGGTCAGTCTCAGTGCAATATTTCTACAGGCTTTACAAGCTAATGAGACTGGGAAAAAGGGAGGGATAGAGACAGCGAGAGATTACTGAAGAAAGCAATACAACAGTGCAGCGTAGTTGTGTTTTGCCATAGGACGTTTTCTTTCAGTTAAACTTTCACTTTGATGTTGTTTTGGCACCGCCTGAGAAACCAATGCAGTTTCCAATCACTTCCTTGTCTCAGAGTTAATGAATATTTATCTGTGCTCATTATGTGATACTGATTATTCATTTAAGATGATTAACTATTCATGAGCGACATATCTCTGTGTATGATGATGCCTCTTGGGTTTGGGTTCGGCTTTGGCTTTGGCTTTGGCTGAGAGGAAGCCCATACGTTTTATCAGAGCTGCTGATTCAAACTGTCTTACTCATCATTTGGTTTGGGGAAAATGAGACCAGACAACCAAATTGATGTTTGTATGGGAGGCTCAGAAATTGTAATGGAGTTTCCCATGTTGCTGTATTAACATTTAATTGCGATATGTAATACTGGTTTCATAGAATTGAGCTCACCAAGGAAATCAAAGCTGAATTCTCTTCTCGATGAATCGATGTCTCCACACATCGATGTTACCACATCGATGTCTTTTAATTGGAATTGAAACATAACACACAATAAACACAGAATTGTTTAGACCAAGTAGGCCTATTTCCCCAAGGTCAAAGTTTTCTGCTGAATTTCACAGCTCATTTCATACTATGATATGTACCAAAAACGTCTGAACTGACTTAAAAATCTCTTATACTGAGAAAGACAGGTTTTTGCTTGTTTATCTCCATTAAATAGCTTTAAATATGTTTTTACATTGCAAACACACACACACACACACACACACAGACTTTGAATGATTATTTCAGTATAATATCATGAATCCAATGATTGTTGAAAACCCATTAAGAGAGTGACATGCAGTTTTCCCATTAAATATGTATTAGCTGAGTTATGCACAGAGAATGATCCTCAGGGAGTTTCTTTCTAATTAAATGCACTTTAATGTAAAAGCATTACAGAGCGTGCTGATTTAGTCAGATATATACTGGAGAGAAAATAAGGTCAAAATCACTAGATTAAAATGAATTATTGTGGAGACTGCACATTGGAAAATATTGGCATGCACACTCCTTTGGTTTCTGCTTTAGAATAAGCAATTTTGTTCTTTCTACGTGTACAAAATCCTTTGAGTTGTCTGTTTTTGTATCTATATCACATCTCAATATCTAATTTAAACTTCTAACACACAGTTAAAAGCCACAATGAGTCAAAACATTCAATTGTGATTAAGATGTTTACCTTTTTATTGTTTCATGTGGTTAATTATGAATTATATACCGGTAATCAATTGCAGGGCCTACATGCTTTGACTGTGTAATATAATCATGTATATTTAATGCACTATGGGGATTTGAGAAGGTACAGCATTCCATAACAATTGTACTGCACTTTGCTGACAGCCGCACAGAATCTGCAGTCTTGTCTCGGATTGGAAAATGCTGCTTCTGCTGCTGCTGCCAAGTCTGCTTGAATGGCGCTTTGTTATTAAAATTTGGGAGTGTGTGCGTGTGGCTGGGTTTTCAGAAGCAGGTATGGAATGTGCCAGTGTAACACCGCCTTTCAAAGGCGTCACTTTTGTTCTGAGAGTTTGACGGCTGCAAAGCTCTGATAGAGAGAGCTCTCTGAAACTTTCTTCAGATCAAATAGGCTTACAGCTCTCACTTATGACATGAGACATGCTCCAATTGAGACATCTACGGTCTGTTTATTCTGGTACAGCAATGAATAATATCTTAATTTAGTTAGCTCAAAGTTTATTGTGTATTTTATTCACACTGAGTATAATGCCTTTATTAGTGGTACAGTATCTATGGTTTATTAGTGCTTTAAGCAGTCATGTTGAAACCACCCAGAACTTCCTCTAAAACATTGTGTGTGTGTGTGTGTGTGTGTGTGTGTGTGTGTGTGTGTGTGTGTGTGTGTGTGTGTGTGTGTGTGTGTGTGTGTGTGTGTGTGTGTGTGTCGAAACAAGATTTTTACAGTAAGCATTATTGACACCAAAAACACTTGGTTCACATTTATCAGGATGCACCTGCATTTTTGGAGCTATGCCAGAGGGGAAGATAGCAGTGTCAGAATGATGACTTTACATTTGATCTGTTTCACACAAAACTTTCTGTCAGAAGAATTAGAATAAAGCACACAAGTCGTGTGAACAACTTTTTTTTTTTTTTTGAAGCTTGGCACACACACCAATCATTGAATGGAAAAGAACAGCGCACACATTCTGTCCAATATCTCATTTTGGGAAGAAAGAAGAGACTACATAAATCGACACTAAGCTGATGATAGATTCTCATTTGGATGAACTATTTATTTAATTTATGCATACTTTCTTTCTCTGTTGTTGCCTCATGTATCTCTCTTTTTCATCATCCTTCTCCTGGGATTTCACCAGATTTTATTCTTATTGCAGTGATGCAGTAGAGGGTGAGAGAGGTCTCGCATAAGAATATGCATGAAGTAGCTCTGCGGAATTATCGTCGCGACCAATGAAGTGCACCTTGCTGTCAGAATTCTAACAAGGCTAAAACCTTGGCTTTCACCTCTTTTCCCTACTGTTGCTCTCAACTTTTCTTGGCACATGAATACTGTCCAATTATGTAGCTCATCACACATC
Source organism: Rhinichthys osculus (assembly GCA_029959095.1). Classification (NCBI taxonomy): domain Eukaryota; kingdom Metazoa; phylum Chordata; class Actinopteri; order Cypriniformes; family Leuciscidae; genus Rhinichthys; species Rhinichthys osculus. The sequence continues at coordinate 13,703,413 of JARWKJ010000012.1, read as the reverse complement.
TGTGTCTCTGCACTGTAAACACAACATATTCGCACCTCATAAGAGACATCTGAAAATGAGCGATTACCCATAAATAAGATTCAAAGCTGGGTTTATGTTCACCCTGTCATCTCTTGGGTTTGGATCTGCTCTGCACATAAAAATTGAACCTAGGCCATTTTTGAAGGTGACTGTTGATCAGTTCCTTTGAACACCTGCTGAATGAACAGCTGAGTCGATCACAATATATTGCAGGGCCGTGAATATTCTCTCGGCTGCACGCCTTCACAGGCACAATAGAATCAGCACACAGAAAAAGCTATTCAGAACCAGCAACAAAAGAGGCTTAATGGAGAATTCAGCTCATAGTCTTATTTTTACCACCTTGATTAAAAGGAGCAGAGAGGATTGTGATTTGCTTCAGTATTTGGGTTGAGGAATAAAGGACAATGAAGGGCATCTTCACTGAGAGTCTGGTGCCGCTTTACAGGGCTGTGAAGATCTCAGCAGCTCTCGTGTTAAAAGCCTCGTTAAACCAGTATAATAGGAAAACCCTGCCTGGTAATTCCAGTTTATTTAATGACCTAAAATCTGGTCTTTTATATCTCATTTATTTATTTATTTGATTTTCCCGTTAATGCTGGATTAACTGGGTGTCTGTTTAATGGGTTGTCAATGTCAACTACATAACACATGATAAAATGATAAATGTAACCTTATAAACCCAGGAACCTGTTTATTTGTCGTTCAAGAATATGTGATTTTATATATAGGTCCTAAGATGTTTTAAATATTTTTGTAAGTCTCTTATGCTCATCAAGGTTGCATTCATTTGATCAAAAATACGATGAAAACAGAAATATTGTGAAATGTTATTGAAAAAAATAGTTTTTACTATATTTTGAATTTTCAACAGCCATTACTCCAGTCTTCAGTGTCACATGATCCTTCAGAAATCATTCTAATATGCTCATTTGTTGCTCAAGAAACATTTTTTATTATTATCAATGTTGGAATTAGAAAATTTGGAACTCTTTTGTAACAATATAAAATGTATTTACTATAACTTTGGATCAATTTAATGCACCCTTGCCGAAAAAAAAAATCGTACTGACTTAAGTCTAATTTACATAGAAAGGTTGTATTTGCACTGAGAAAAATGTAACTTTTCTTTTAATTTATTACTTAAAAATACCACAGCAAAAATCTAGTTTTTAATAATTAAACATTGTTAACAGCAAGTGAACAGTCAGTAATAAAATAACTAAAATAGTTGTAAAAAAAAACTTTTACATTTACATAAGAACACTATAGAGTTCAATGTATAAATTAAATATAGATTAATCTTTGCTAAAGATGTGTTTTGTTGTTTGATTAACAATAATGTCTTAGCTGGCTGCTGTCACTTTAAAGGCCATTGCACACTGAGTCCGAAATTCGCATCCAAAATTTTCGCACATTAAAAAAAAAATCGACCTCACGTTAAGTCAACTAGCTTGCACACTGCCTCCGAAACTTTCGTCAGTCATAAAAAAAATCGGATCGGGTTCGATTTTCTGCGTTTTTCGCATCCGTAGCAAGCAGTTTGAATGGAGTTTGAATGGTGTTTTGACAATTCAGAGCCACCGAATCACGAATACGAAAAACGCATGCAAAATTTTCGGACTTCAGCGTGCAATGGCCTTAAGCCCTAATGAACGGATCCAATATAATGATACACATTTGATTTCTTTCTCAACTGTTTACATTCACTGAAGACATAAAACTGACTGTGTTTATGAGAATACTTGCAGAGATTTTAACATAATTTTGTGTGTATGTCTCTGTTCAAGTGCAAGGAGACGCAAAAGAGGAATCAATTCGGTGTTCCAGTGTTTCCTCTAGGATTTTTTCCAGCCGTGGTGGCAGGCCCATTTCGCCAGGTGGAGGGGGCGTGGGCGTGGCCCATTAGTGATATTCCCATTGGCCACGCCCCCTTATCCCAGGTGTTTAAACCTCCCCTAATATTATAACATGAAAGGCGCCAATAAGAGCGGCAAAGCGATTATGCGCATCGCGTGCGCAGAATGATGCACTTGAAGCAACGCGAAGTCACAGCGTGCAGCGCTTCGCATTGAAAAGTTCAAAGCACAAAGCGAAGAGATTATATCTGCTTAATGTATTATATCTATGCAACAGTTTATTGAGCCTTTTCTTTTAACAGTTTTAAATTTCAGTTAACTTACAGTGCGCATGAAGAAAAATTCATAGTGCTCTATACTCTAGTGCTGTAGTAACAGACACCCGGGAGAAAGGAATATGATTTAGAAAGCGCTATAAACTCCAGCAAGATAAAGTAATTTTATGCAAACTATAGACCTTTATCTACAAATATAGTACAAAGGGAACATTGATCTTGAAGAGAGTGTCGTCGTGTTACTATGTGTTACTGTCGTACCCGAACGTGACGTGCTGTTTGAATGCTGAATGAAGAATGACGGAGGAGAGATGAGTTTCCATTAACTTTAACTTAACGACTTAAATATACATTTTTACCTCACATTATGCTATTGAATGACTTTAGAAGTCTTGGAATATAGTGTGAAAACTTTATGGTGCTTTACAATGTTTTGTATGCCTTTAGTGGGGCTTAACAATAACACATACAATATCGGACTGAGAAGCTGCAGCTGTGGCGGGATGATTTTAGGTGTGGCGGCCCGCCACGGCAGAATGAATGTAGCGGAAACACTGGTGTTCTGAATCTGAAATAAGCCTCTGTGTTAGCACACTTTGGGTGTGTGCGGCTGTGTGCACAGAAAACATTGCGCGATCGAGTTCTCTTTTGTGTCTTCTTGCGCTTGAATGGTTTAAAATCGTTTAAATGTGTAAATTGTCAAGGAAAAACACGTGCAAATGATAAACGTTCACTCTATGATGGTTAAACTTAGCAATTAATCCGCGAATCACATGCATGCCAAACTATTGGTCCTGGTCCATACAGATCGCGGATCAACTGCGATCCGTTGCACCCCTAGTGTAGTGACTTTAGCCCTCAGTATACTGTAGAAAAAAAGATTGATTGATTGAAACATAGTGACTTGCAAAGGTTTAATGTGTAAATGCATATGTGTGTGTTTACCACAGCTCTGTCACATTTCTCTTGTAGCTGTGTGCTGATTTTCAATGCCACAGGCAGCATTTGTTCCAAATGTATTGATCCTGCAAAAGGCCAATGAAGGGTTCAACCGAGAGATGGATGAATACAGATGAGACAATAGGAAAGAAAATATGAACATGGTTGTGAACAGCTCAAGCAGCATCAAAATGGTTTAACTTTCAGGATCAAAGTGATGTTGATGTTTTGAATATCGCAAACCACTTGCTTACACTGGGCTCCTAATAATCGTTAATGCTTGAAACTGTGTATTATTCATAAAGAAACTATATGCTAGGTTTATGAATAATGCATTGTGTGTTTGTAGGATCATGGCTGTCAATTCAGGAGTGAGCTGTGTTCTATGTTGGCCTAAATTACATATGTGGATTTATGAATATAAGTGTGGTTGTTATTATAGACTCTGCTTATTAATTTATGTCTGTTGGTAGATGGGGAACTGTTTTGGGTAAAGTGCCCTTTTGGGCCTTTCTATTCAGCTGTTGTTCTCTAAAATAACCTGGGATGTGGGTTTCAAATTTTATATAAACCGCTTGAAGCTGAATCTGTCATTCTGGTCCCATTATTCAGTGAACGCTCTTCTGGCTTAAACTATTTCACATGTCAATACAAGCTTAAGAAGTTTAAGAAAGTCTGTCTTTTTTAATCCATTAATTAATTAATATGTTTATGCATTGTTATGTTTTATTGTTTATCCTTGTTGTTATGGTTCTAATAGTTATTAATATTCTTTGTTTACATTGAAATGAGTTAATTCCAATTTTCTCTTTTCTTCTCTTCTTAGGTAAGTGTGAAGTTTACATCCTCCTTGTTTTTACCTGTTTGGTGAGTAGCTTATGTATAGTTATGCACTTGGCTATGTTTGGTACAACAGGACTTTGTGTTCTACTTTTCTTCCCTTCATTGTGTTCTGGACAAGATTGCTGTGTCTTTCAGATGTGTAGAATACATTCTGCAACCAGGGTTCCTAACTGAATCTGCTGCTCAAGCACATTAGCAAAGGTTCAGACTCAGGTCCCTCCACAGAGCCATTTTCATATTGTTTTTCATTGTTATCTGCCATAACATTAAAATAATTATCGGCTAAAATCGGTGCACCCCTAACCGTTGCATTCTTAAGCATGACACAAAGTAGAGTAGTCGTCCCCAAATGACGACATTTTGGTTTATTTCTCTTTATTAATCAAACTCCACTACATCAAATCAGCCCTTGCCATGCAGTGTGATTCAAGTGCAGAATTTTCCACTGGTTATAAGGGTTTGGCCACTGCAGCCTGTGATTATCTCTGATCTGTGGTCAGTTCTCGGTCTGGGGAGCAGCCACTCTCAGGCGGGCAGTGGCAAATATCACTCTAACTCTGGTTAACCGGTTACTAAACCCGCGACCTTGTCAAGATGCACTCGTTTGCCTTAGAACAGTGTGATAGACGTCAGTGCTGGAGTGGAATTTAAACACTGCGCAGACCACATACAGACACTGGTTAGTAAATTTAGGGGAGGATAAATTGCAAATTGCAGGTTTGCTTTTTTCCTTCCTGAAATTCATATGTTGAGATTTTCTTTGACTTGTTTCTGGTTGCTACATTTCTCTGAAATATCAGGCATCTTATAGCCAGTTGGCCGCAGAAGGATGTTCTAGAAGAATTCTACATAGACTTTTTAAAAACCACTTGCCCTGCCTTTAAAAAAACCCTCTGTGCATCCCATGGCAGTGCTAAGATCCTGTTTAAAATGTCTAAGTGAATTTCATACAGTTCAGGGCTCAACAATAAGGATGGCCCAATGACTTGTGTTGCATTGTCACTTCATCTTACTTTAGTCGGTCACACTTTATATTAGGTGTTCTTAACTTACTACTATGTACTTACATAAACAAGTACTGTAATAATGTAAAAATATACACAATAAGTATATAGCTATAATATGCTAAAAATCCATTCTCAAAACTCAGCATTAATAAGTGTTTTCTGTGTTGTCCGTTCTGACTTTTATTGTGTATGTTTTGTGGCGTTCAGCCACAGGATCCCCGCATCCTTCTGAGATTCTCACATACGTCTCCTGGCTAAAGGGACTTCATTCTGTGGATGATTTACAGTATATATTGTTTAGAGTGATATTCGCAGCTTTAGACACAATTATAACATTAAGTGAAATCATGTGGTAGTTTTGTAAGGTTTGTGTTATTGTTGGAAAGACATTATCACACCTCAAGTAATTAATAGAATTGAATTGTTCTGCAGTGCCCACATCTTTATCAGATGTATTATCTATTTATTCTGTTGCTTCAAGATCAGGATCTTGTAGACTTACAGCAATAGTGTGGTAATTGCTGCATTTATCCTATGACAGCTCCTGGGGTTTCATTTCTCTAATTGTTTGATTTAAGATTGGGGCTTCTTGACGTTTTGGTAATGAGCACATATTCTACTGTTAATTTTTGATTGTTAATGTCTAATGACTAAATTGTATGTTTACATCAAATAATTAGAGATTGCTTTAGCACCAGGGATCATGCCCATCAAGGATGGTGAATAGAAGATAGGATCATTTTCATAACTGCATAGTTTATAGCCATTTTCCTATAAAACAAATGCACAGCTAAATGTTTATGCAATGTTGGAGCACAGGAAATGCTGTGGTGGGTTATTGGGTGACCAAGGACCTGTTCATTGTTTCCCCACCTGATGACGTCCCTGAGTGCCATACAACAGTGCAGTAGTTTACAGCAGCATATTCATCATCTTTACACACACCATAAAAAAATTAGGGATTCAAAGCTAAAGATTGGCTGGGTCCCTTTTATCAGATTCTGTTTGATTAATCATTCTGTTTGGGTTTGTTTGTGTGTTGCTCACAGCTTATTTTTGGGCTTGCTTGTCATGTGGCATTTTTGCTAGTACTGTGCCATTCCTTCAGCGTCAGGCCTTTAGTGTAAGTTCACACCAGTGGTAAAGTCAGATCAAAGACATGCCTCAATATGCTGAAAATTAAAATTTCAGTGCAAGCAGAAAGAAACACACTCTGTCTGGTTTGGAGATTTTGGGCAGAAATGAAAAATTTATTTAAAATTCAGCCTAATTTTCATTTGCATTCCTCACATCTCTATACTGTACTGCAGTGGGGAAATTGTGGATTATATATCAAGACACAAGTGTCTTATTTGAAAATGTTGTTTGATATAATTTTTTTCTTCCACTTTACAAATAGCAAAGCAAAAAAATTCAAATCACATACACACTATGCCGACATGTCAATGAGGACACCAGAAATCAAAGTACCTTTGCTCATACTCGTCTTCTGTTCTCCTTTTAGACTGTGTGTGTGTGTCTGTGTGTGTCTGGTGTGTCAGTCTTTTTGATGTAGAGATATAACCCAAGGATCCTTTCATCTCTTGTCTTGTCTGAGAAGAAGTCTTCCCAGAATTTTTCCCAGCAAGCACTTTTGGCTTTGTGTCAACACAGAAAACACTTACCAATCTAGTAGAAAGGTCTCACTCGGTCTGTATACTTTAGTGGAATTTTCGTTATTGTCACAAATTATGCTATTTTTACGCAAAGTAATATGTTTATTGAGCACAGTAAAGTAGTCCAAGGCTTCCAAGGCAAGGTAATTAAAACTTAGAATTCACCTGTACAGTTTGAAAATGGGAAATAATAAATGTAAATTGTGCAATGTTTATATGTGAAGAGGCTGAAACCCAAGTCTTTATATGCACTTGTCATCAGCAGCAGTATAACCTGCTGAAACATTTATTTCCATGGTAATGATGAGTCTACACACAGCAGGAGACGTGTGTGTGTGTGGGGGTGTGTGATAGTGAGAGAGCATTTTTGCTGCGATATATTGATATAATTCATACAGATTTTCAAATACATTGAATAGGCTTGCATAAACCTGCATCTCTGTGTGTTTGTGTGTCTGGTTACTTGTGCATTTTTGCATCGCCAGTCAAAGCATGAAGCAATTCCTTTTGCAAGACAGTTTCTATAATTTTTTTCATGATTTGATCATATATCTTCTCATTCGTACAATAGTGTCTTACTAGGAAAAACATGATCTATATACCAATAAGATAATTATCTACACTATTGTTAAAAATTTCTAGGTTGGTAAGAACAGTTTTTACTTTTTCTTTGATGAATAGAAATTTTATATCATTTATTTTTAATAGAAATCCTTTGTAAAATTATAAATTTGATCAATTTAATGCATACGAATAAAAGTATCAAGTATTAGTTTTAAATCTTACTGACCCCCAAAATATTTTCTTAATCAGTATTTTTGTCTTATTTTAGAGTAAAAATATTAAGTCATCCATAAAAAACAAACAAAACAAACAACAACATTTAACTGAAAAGCAAAACTGTATAAAATATTAGACCGGTTTTCTTACCCTATTTTTCTTAGTTTAACAATCAAATTTACTGAGGTTTATGCTTAAAATGCTAATGGGGTAAGGAAAAAATAAAAAATTCCACTGGAAAAAAAAAATCTGATTGATAAAAATGTATTCGGATAGAACAGGTGGCTAGGCTAACTGTAAATTGTGTCAGTTGTACATTTTCTTTTCTTTAAGCTATTTGTCTCCTATGAACACATAGTAGGTTCTCTAGAGTTTATGTATCCCAAGTGTCTAATTTGCAAGTCATGGTACATTTCATGGAAGCTTGAGCAATATCCTCTGATTTAATATGAGGAGTCCGCTCTGGTGTCTTGATGTAAGCTCAGTCATCCATGTGCTAATGAACACGTGAAGATTTGACAGAATCGGAAACAGACATTGTGAGATGACAGTGGTATTTTAGATTGACCTTTTCATGTTATCCTACACTTCTGAATGTCTATATATGAGTTTCATATGTCAGTAGAGCTACATAAATCTTCTGTGACCAGACTGTCATAAAGCTGTGGGATTCAAGAAGACATCCTCTTCAGATGACACTTCACAGGGGCCACGATCATACATTTGTTGAAATATCACCTTGGGGGGACTGAATGAGACATAAATGTCAGAAAAAGGTGTGTGATGTGTGTACGTGTATCACATTAAAGCATGGAAGATAAACACGGCATGATTATGGAGTGATAAACAGCTCAGAATTTATAATTACACATCAAAATGCTATTTCTAAGAGTACAAATTGCAAATCTGATTTTATTAGTGACCAAGAAATTATTAATATGGCCTCAGACGTTTGATATGATTCAAGCAACTATTGTTTATAAAACTCATTTTTAGATACATTTGTGATTTTTACCATGTAGAAATTCATAATCATCTTATGTCCTCTTTGAGACTGTGGCCCTGTCCCAAATGGCACACTTCATGTGCACTTTCGGTCTTGTGGACTTACAATGGCTGCCGCGTGCGCGTGTCCGTTAAGTCCGTGAGACCGTAGTGTGTCCCATTTGTCATTTTTAGATCTCAGAAGGGTGCTCGCGAGCGCCCCCTCTGCGGTCGATTTGCGCCCTTGATGCGCACTTTTGCCGAGCCCGCGCTGATGCGGACTCCACAGCAGACTTCTTCCCGACATTCAAAGCGGCGTTACGTCGCGAAAGTGCGGACTCAGAGGAAGACCGCGAGTGCTTAGGGTTGCATTTGGGACAGGGCCTGTGTGTCAGAACTGAAGTTATGGGTCACACTGACCTTGGATGGCTTTCTCTGCTGGGAAATACACACACACACACACACACACACACACACACACACTCACTGTGCAACCTGATTTTTCACTCCACAGGTACAACACTCAGATACACACACACACACACACACACACACACACACACACACACACACACACACTGCCCATATGTTTAATATGACAGTTACACTTGAGGTTAAAGGTGAAGCGATAGACCATATGGGTGTCACGTCTCCAACATACGTCTGCTGTCTGAACATGTGCTCACATACCAGTGTGTGCTATGAAGCATGCATTGAACGTATATATTCAATATATCTTAGTAATTTATTTTGTATTGGATATATATTGTGTGTTACAACATCTGTGTAAGGTTTGGAGGTTAAAGGGATAGTTTTAATTTCTACATACAAGGTAATAAGCTTCATATTTTGCATTCTGTGCTGTTATGCATTATGTAGTTATGTATGCATTGTCAACATTCAAGGATGCATGTAGGATACCACACAGAGATGTACACTGGGCAGAGTGAGTGGTTTAGCATGCTGCACACACAGTTTTTGTCTGACAGTGTAGTTTTGCAGGCTTCACAGACTGTGGAAGTCTCAGCTATAGGACAAGCCAAGTGTGAGCTATAGGTCCATGACTTTATCCAGCCTGACTGAAAAATGAATGAATTATGCATGTGTCCACTAGAGCAAAACCTTTCTCTCTCTCTCTCTCTCTCTCTCTCTCTCTCTCTCTCTCTCTCTCTCTCTCTCTCTCTCTCTCTCTCTCTCTCTCTCTCTCTCTCTGTTAGTCCTTTTATTTTATGCTACCTAATTTTCCTTGGTATTTATATACTAAATAATATTTCCCCCACTATTATATTATGTAGTATAGTGTACATAAAGTGATCTTTTCGTATTTAGTATATTTTTATTTTCCGCAATCTAAAGCTTTGCTCTGTCTTCTTTTGTTCTTGAGAGCATTCCCTTCTAGCTGCAGAACCCATCCACTTAATCCTGTTAGATAGACTAGGCTTAAAGCTGAGGATGTCTCGGGCATCTTGTGCTGGAAGGCACTGTTTCACAAATAGGGACCAGTAGCTGTTTGTCATCCAAAGAGAGAAAAGAAAAAAGACACTCACAATTTATAGAGGCAAGATAGTATAAAATTGTTATTTTATAACATTTCCCAAAATTTTCAAGGAAATTGGCTGTTTTATCAAGAGAGACAGAGGAAGTGAGTTTCCAGGTTCACACATATGGAACGTACTCGGTTTATAACGTAACCTCGGTTCCCTGAGAGTAGGGAACAAGTATTGCGTAGCTATACGCAGTGGGGAAACTCTTTTCCTCAGATTTATTGAAGCTTATATGTAAAACGTATTGCAACTGCACAGCGAGCACAGTGAGTGACTGACTCACTGATCGGCTGTGCTGCAGCAACTGCACATCCAATGGCGAAGGCGCCTATAAAGGGAACCCGAATTCGCCATTATAGCAGGTTTAAAAAGACTGAAGCGACAACTTGCCATGTTACTACAGTGCGGCAGGCTACGCAATACTCGTTCCCTACTCTCAGGGAACCGATGTTACGTTAGTAACCGAGTACGTTCCCTTTCAAGAACAGTCACTTCGTATTGCGTAGCTATACGCAGTGGGGACGCAATGTAAAACGCCGCACCATAAGTAACTGGCTGCAACTGAAGCTCAGGACCCCTGGGCTCACAGAAACAAGCCAGAATTCATATATATATATATTAGAGATGCATCGATCCGATACTCAGTATCGGTATCGGCTCCGATACTGGCATTTTCGCCGGATCGGGTATCGGTCAGACGAGGCCGATCCAAATCCGATATTGTGCATATTATTCTGTGTTATTGTTAAGCCCCACAAAAGGCACAAAAACATTATAAAGCACCATAAAGTTTTCGTGCACTATCTTCTAAGTGTTCTGAAGCCATTATATAGTATAATGTGAGATATACATTAATATTTAAAGTCATTAAATTCAAGATCACGTAAACTTTTTCCCTCCGCTGCGGCTGTCAGTCATTCTCCATTCAGCATCAAACAGCGCGTCGCGTTCGGGTACAAGAGTCAACACGATGAAACTCTCCAAGATGATTCAATGCTACTATTATTATACTTGATCTGTAGATAAAGCTCTATGGTTTCGCATAAAACAACTTTATATTGCAGGACTTTATTGCTGTAACTAAATCATGTTACTTTCTACCGGGTGTCTGTTAGATCGCAACACTAGAGTAGAGTCAGAGCACTATATAGTTCTTCACGCGCACAGTAACTGAAATGTAAAACTTTTAAAAGAAAAGGCTCAATAAACGATTGCATAGAGAGATAATGTGTATAATACACTACGCATCGATATGTCTTTCCTTTGTGCTTTGAACTTTTCAATGCGGACTCGACGCGCTGTGACTCCGTGTGGCTTCAAGCACATCATTCTGCGCTCGAGATGCGCATAAGCGCTGTGTGCCGCACTGTATTGGAGTCTTTCATAATCATATCATACTACTTTTGCGCAATGAAAGATTATTAATAGCCTTTCTTGTTCTGTCCTATCTATCATATGTTGCTGCCTCATTAAACAGCTGTGCTATACATTTAAAACATGTCTCAATTTTATAGTAGCCTATATAGGCTATATATAATAATTTATCTTTTTGATTTTTGTTATCTTGTTTTTCATGAATGTATTTTACAACAATACAAAGAGCAATTTGTAACGTTTGACCAGATTTAGTGTTACACTTATTGTCTCTTATTTGTTCCCCTAATATTTTCCCCCTAAATGTTCAGATTTTATACAATTATTGTGCACTCGTGATTTTTCTAGACTAAATTTTACTGCTGAATTATCCACTAATCTAGTTTATAATAGCATTTTTGTCACAGATTATGATCATATATTTTTTGGATTTGTTGTTTTTCTTTAAAATGAAGTTGTCTGTATTAAGTAGATTGTGTGTTGAACTTATAATCACTCTTTTGTGTGTTAAACATAGAGTTATAGAAATTTTACTTGATAAAAAAAAAAAACTGCACTGGTATCGGATTGGTATCGGTATCGGCCAATACTCAGAATTTTGGTATCGGATCGGATCGGTTTTGAAAAAGCGGTATCGTTGCATCCCTAATATATATATATATATATATATATATATATATGTTACGATCCTCGGTATTTGTTTTGTGTGGGTTGTTGGTGTTCTGTCTGTGTATGTGTCCAGGAGTGATTGCAGCTGGAGTGCCCTGATTGGTGGATCTACTGATGCACCGCATTTAAAAGGGCGGCGCTCACTGAAGATGGGGAGCTCATTCTGGCGTTGGCCTCGTGGCGTTAGGAGCTCCGGATTCCTCCTCCCGTCGACAGATCCCAAACCCTTCGACTTTATGATTATGTGTTACTGATGATTTACTTCGACTTTGTTTGTTTGATTTAGGAGCGTAGGGGTGTCCTGCCATTTAATTTGACTTCGTTTGCGATTTGTTTATTTATAGGGAGTTAGGGAAGTTACTTTGTAATTTGATTTACTCCCTGATTAGGTCATTTATGTATGTTTGTTTATAAGTTTATTTTATTTATTATTTTGGCCTTGGGGCACCCTGAAGCCATTACTCCTTAATTTAATAATTTCTTTCCATTATAAAAATAAATTATATTTTTATTGGAACCTAGTTTTGTGTCTTTGGTGATCTGTCGGCCGGGGCTGGTTTCCTTTTAACATCAATAAACTCCACGTCCAACCGTCCTTATAATACGGGACGTAACAAATGGGGGCTCGTCCTTTCGTAACGAATTCGGACACGTTATGGTAACAAGTTCGTCCTATGGTATGTATACAACTCTTTTTCTCCTTTTGCTGGTGCAGACGTTTTATTGGCAGTTTTTTCTTGAAAGTCGGGGAAAGGGATATATAATGGATTTTAGTATTGATGCGTTTCGACAAAAACCTTCATGTGAAGGGTTAGAATTGTGTCGTAAAGAGGATTTGTATTTGATTGCTGATTATTATGACATTTCTGTAGTAAAATCAACTCGTAAAAAAGAAGTGCGGGACGTAATACAGGATGCTTTGATAAGACAGGGTGTCTTAACAGCAGTTAAAAATCCTGAAAGTGAGGGTAGGGAGATGGGGGAAAGCAAAAGGGATGAAGAGCAGGCTTCGACCAGTAAACCGGTGCTTCATTCACTTAGTGGGGTAGATACGGAAGAGTTAAAACTCGCTATCCAATTAAAACAACTTGATTTGGAAATTAAACGTCAAGAACATACTGCGCTTTAGACAATGTGAATTGGAGACACAGGCTGGTCGACCGCTCGGTGAGTTTAAACCAACGCTACCTGCTGTTGTTCGAACTAGTCTGAGTTTAAATCGTGCATCTATATATATATATATATATATATATATAAGACGGGACACCGTCGGGTCTAAATCATATACAGTGGGGAGAACAAGTATTTGATACACTGCCGATTTTGCAGGTTTTCCCACTTACAAAGCATGTAGAAGTCTGTAATTTTTATCATAGGTACTCTTCAACTGTGAGTGACGGAATCTAAAACAAAAATCCAGAAAATCACATTGTATGATTTTTAAGTAATTAATTTGCATTTTATTGCATGACATAAGTATTTGATCACCTACCAAAGAATTCCAGCTCTCACAGACCTGTTAGTTTCTCTTTAAGAAGCCCTCCTGTTCTCCACTCATTACCTGTATTAACTGCACCTGTTTGAACCCGTTACCTGTATAAAAGACACCTGTCCACACACTCAATCAAACAGACTCCAACCTCTCCACAATGGCCAAGACCAGAGAGCTGTGTAAGGACATTCAGGGATAAAATTGTAGACCTGCACAAGGCTGGGATGGGCTACAGAACAATAGGCAAGCAGCTTGGTGAGAAGGCAACAACAGTTGGCGCAATCATTAGAAAATGGAAGAAGTTCAAGATGACGGTCAATCTCCCTCGGTCTGGGGCTCCATGCAAGATCTCACCTCGTGGGGCATCAATTATCATGAGGAAGGTGAGGGATCAGCCCATAACTACACAGCAGGACCTGGCCAATGACCTGAAGAGAGCTGGGACCACAGTCTCAAAGAAAACCATTAGTAACACACTACGCCGTCATGGATTAAAATCCTGCAGCGCACGCAAGGTCCCCCTGCTCAACCCAGCGCATGTCCAGGCCTGTCTGAAGTTTGGATCCAGACCATCTGGATGATCCAGAGGAGGAATGGGAGAAGGTCATGTGGTCTGATGAGACAAAAATAGAGCTTTTTGGTCTAAACTCCACTCGCCGTGTTTGGAGGAAGAAGGATGAGTACAACCCCAAGAACACCCTCCCAACCGTGAAGCATGGAGGTGGAAACATCATTCTTTGGGGATGCTTTTCTGCAAAGGGGACAGGACGACTGCACCGTATTGAGGGGAGGATGAATGGGGCCATGTATCGCGAGATCTTGGCCAACAACCTCCTTCCCTCAGTAAGAGCATTGAAGATGGGTCGTGGCTGGGTCTTCCAGCATGACAACAACCCGAAACACACAGCCAGGGCAACTAAGGAGTGGCTCAGTAAGAAGCATCTCAAGGTCCTGGATTGACCTAGCCAGTCTCCAGACCTGAACCCAATTGAAAATATTTGGAGGTAGCTGAAAGTCTGTATTGCCCAGCGACAACCCTAAAACCTGAAGGATTTGGAGAAGGTCTGTATGGAGGAGTGGGCCAAAATCCCTGCTGCAGTGTGTGCAAACCTGGTCAAGAACTACAGGAAACGTATGATCTCTGTAATTGCAAACAAAGGTTTCTGTACCAAATATTAAGGTCTGCTTTTCTGATGTATCAAATACTTATGTCATGCAATAAAATGCAAATTAATTACTTAAAAATCATACAATGTGATTTTCTGGATTTTTGTTTTAGATTCCGCCACTCACAGTTGAAAAGTACCTATGATAAAAATTACAGACTTCTACATGCTTTGTAAGTGGGAAAACCTGCAAAATCGGCAGTGTATCAAATACTTGTTCTCCCCACTGTATATAGTGATGTAACTAAGCTCGTACCCCAAAATACCCCCAGACATCCTGATTTTATATATATATATATATATATATATATATATATATATGGACGAAAAACAGTCACAAATGTGGAGGGCGAGGACCAACCGGCCGCCGCACAAATGTCCTGAATAGGAATCCCAGAGGACCACGCCCATGACGAGGCCATACCTCTAGTCGAATGGGCTTTAGTGCCTATAGGGCATACCTGACCCACCAAGGCGTATGCCAAAGAGATGGCATCCACTATCCATCTGGACAGCCTCTGCTTCGTGACTGGAGATCCTTTGGATCAGCCACCGAAGCAGACAAAGAGCTGTTCTGACTGTCTATAAGGACGCAAAACACTCCAAATAGACCTTCAAAGCTCTAACAGGGCAAAGTAGATTAGCCTCCTCATCGGAAGCTGGAAGAGCTAATAGTGTAATAACCTGTGCTCTAAACGGTGTTGAGAGCACCTTAGGGACATAGCCATGTCTGGGTTTGAGAGTAACTTTGGAGTCACCTATTCCAAACTCCAAACCTGACTCACAGAGAGCGCCTGCAGATCTCCGACTCGCTTGATAGACACCAGTGCCAGCAGGAGAGCAGTCTTTAGCGAAAGTGGTTTAAGATCAACCGACTGAAGCGGCTCAAATGGAGGACCCTTTAGGGCCTCAAGGACCGTGGAGAGGTCCCAAGACGGTACAGAAGGAGGCCTGGAAGGGTTCATCCTCCTGGCCCCCTTAAGAAACCGTACGACCAAGTAATTTCTTCCTGGTGAATGGCCAGCCACCGGAGCATGATAAGCTGCTATGGCTGCCACATATACTTTGAGTGTGGATGGGGAATGAAAGATCACATTCTTGATTTTGAGACCCAGGCATTCCATATGGCCGAGGATCAAATCTCTGTGCATCAATAGTTCGGCTCGCGACTGCGCCAAAACCAGCCAGTCGACGAGATAATTCAGCATGCACACCCCCCGGTATCTCAGGGGAGAAAGCGCCGCGTCCATGCACTTCGTAAATGTACGGGGTGCTAGGGACAGACTGAACGGCAGAACTGTGTATTGATAAGCCTGCCCCTCGAAGGGAATCTCAAGAATGGCCTGTGATGGGGGGCTATCTGGATGTGAAAGTACGTGTCTTTCAGATCCACAGTGAAAAACCAATCCCCTGGGCGAACTTGTGCAAGGATTTGTCTGATAATCAACATTCTAAACGGGGCACGCTTACATCCATACTCTCAGGCTCCCGCTGGCTGAGGCTCTTCTTCCTCTTCGGTCGAAGTAGCGCGGGAAAAGGAAGAGTGGGAGGAGCGGTGTCGCCATCTTTAGAGAGAGCTAGCCGCGTCCATAGCACCGAGACAGGCATGCCCTCGCAGAGAGAGCAGCCGCCAGCAGAAATTGCAGTTTCAGCATGGGAAGGCCCCAGGCATGAAACACAATCCGAATGGCCGTCGCCCTCGTGCAGATGGGATCCGCACGTGGCGCATGTTGAGCGAGGCATTTGCAACAACGCTCGCTTAGCTCTTTTAGACTGTATAACGTAACAGTTAGAGTGAAAGGATATATAGTTGTTCGCCGGATGGCCACAGGAGAACGGCGACAGGAGAAAGCGGCTTCCAGACGAGTGAAGGCGCAGTCCGCTGTGCGAGGCTCGTATAGCAGAAAGGCTTGTTTCATCAGCGATGGCTTCAATTTTTCCGGTAGACACAGAGATGTAAAGTGTCGCTGAAGTAGAGATAATCTGCTATAATGGCGAATTCGGGTTCCCTTTATAGACGCGTGTCTACGCGCTGATAATAGCTGATTGGCGCACACGTCAGAGGCGCCTTCTCCATAGGATGTGCAGTTGCTGCAGCACAACCAGTCAGTGAGTCAGTCACTCACTGTGCTCTCTGTGCAGTTGCAATGCATTTTACATATAAGCTTCAATAAATCTGAGCAAAGGAGTTTCCCCACTGCGTATAGCTACGCAATACGAAGTGAACGTTCTCGAAAGGGAACTCCATTTACTTTACACTTATTAACAAGCAACCAATACTATAATTTTATTTTTTTTTTTTTGGCATGAATGTGTGTTATAGAAAGAGAAAGAGCAAGAGAAATATATACAGTATAGAGATGGAGGGACTGGGTTAACCTGCCTGAAGCTAAACATTGTTCATGCATTTAAATAGGAATATTATTAAAATGGTGGATGAGCAGTATATGTATCATTCTGAGCATCAAATGAATCTGGGCCTTTGATGGTAAGAAAGTGTTATAGGTGCAAACCAGTGCAAGTGAAACTCTTTCAAAGCTAAAGAATCAGACTGTTTGCTTTAGAACGGTCATTTATTATAAATCATGTTAGATGACAGCTTGTATGATTGTTTCAGGTCTGGAGAGGTGATCGCTCCCTCTTCGGATGATGAATACATCAATAACAACTGTATAGTGCTAAATATAAGTCGTCCATGTCTTGCCACCAGCGGATGCTGAAAAACAAAAGTGCGCTCTGGAAAATGACACCATCTGGAGCAATAACAAGAAATCTTATTGAAAACAGCACAAAATGACCTTTTCAGGATCATAAAACAGGGCTAAATGAAATTTTAAGATGCCCAAGAGCAATATCTGAGAGTATCTATCTGTAATATAACAAGAGTAGCAATATCTTTGTCCTCTTGGTAGCATATGCATGCACTGTAAGTTACTGAAATAAATATATGAGGTGGTCAGTGATTCAACACCACTGTTTAATAAGGATGATTCACACCGACCATGCTCTTTTATGTTTTATCTCATTATCTGCTGAGGAATCCTAACACATGGCATGTAGCATGGATGATGTTTTGGTATAATGAACTCACTCACACAAACAAGTTGAGAACGAGAAGGCTTCTGTACTTTGTCATTGGGGTTCTGAAAAGAGCAGTGTCTTTTCCTGGTAAATAAGAAAGCTCATGCTAGACAAATTATTAAACACCAGTTTGTTTCCTATTCAGAAAGACTGATTGCATACAGATTAGTGTATGAGAAAAGCTTGTTTCACACTGCAAATAAAAATCTAATAGTCTTTCTTTCTAATAAAAATATATTAGCATTGCTTGCAAAAATTAATTAATTCAAGATATATTCTCTGAAAATGTTATATACAATGTATTATACATGTGAATGTAATATAATTCATATTTATTATGCATATTAATATATATTATTATGAATATAATATGCAATATTGTTTCTTAAGTGAATTTCTCTTCTTTGAATGATGTGCATATATGATATTCTTACTGAAAAACAAGACAACATGCTGATTAAGATGCAAATCCTAGTGAACCTTTAACAGATATTCAGATGTTTCAGTCATTGATTATGTGCTCTGATAGCCTGAAGGTCAAAAATCTATAAGATATGACGTGTGCTAGCTAAGACTAATTACTTAAACTAGCTGAAATCGAGCGCTTTCAAATGACATTAGCTTGATATACGGTTAAATGAGTATACAGTAGATGATGAGATGTCCCACAGGGTACATAAATATATTGAACTATTCCATAGAAAACATAGCATTCCATAACAGGTCTATGTGATTGTTAATGAAGATCTGCCCTTTGTTCAGAGAGGGCAGACTCATTTAAAGGCTCACTTGTTGTATCATCTGAATTTGCAAGTCTAAAATATGACAAATATTAAGTGCTTGTTAAATGGTAAATGGACTGTATTTATATAGTGCTTTCACAGACCCAATGGCCACCAGCGCTTTACATTTTGCCTATCATTCACCCATTCACTCACTCATTCATACACCGACGGCGGTGTCAGCCATACAAGGCGCCATCCAGCTCGTCGGGAACACCTAGTCTTGCTCATGGACACCTCGACACTTGGTCAGGTGGAACCGGGGATCGAACCACCAACCTTCCGGTTTGTAGACAAACTACTCTCACCTCCTCCTGAAGAGGAGGCGAGACTACGAGGCCAGAAGTAAAGAAAAGGGTTTAAGAATTAATGAAACAGTGCTTGTGATAACGGGAGCAACCACTTTGGCTGTGAAAAAAGCATTGTGGGTAATTCATATGTCAATCAGTCCCTGCAATTGAAGCCTTTTGTAGCTGCAAATTGTGTTTGCTATTTGTGATGTTTAATATGATATTTTAGTCTGAATGTCATACTGCTACTGCAAAGAATAATGCCTACAATTTTTTTGATGACAGTGATTTGTTGCCCTTTAAGTTGTTTTTTAGATTTTACATGGTGGGCACTGATTTGGTTGAACAGATGCATCAAATTTATTTATTGTTTTTTCATTTTATGCCAGTTCTAGTTAACATAGTTCACCATGCATTCTGATGATTGGATTAAAACCCAGAATTACAGCATTTGGATATGCCTTGTGTGAATGTATTTCTGTGCATGTATTTTTGTGTATTTGTACACATGTCTGGAAACAGTAAAGGAAGCAGGCATAAAAAATGTGAACTGATTTGTTCTAGTGGTACATTTCATGCCGAGCTTGAACCTCCATCTGAAACGCTCAGCATTGTGACACTGTCCACAGAAAGAGCCATTACAATGCGCTTTCTTACAGTCACACTATTACAGGATGCAGTGTTTAAAATAATCACTCAGGCAGACATGAAACAAGCATAATGTAGTCAGCAGGGAGCCAGTGACTTCTGTCTGCCTCTCTAAATCAAGATTAATGGGCTTGTGAATGCTACATTAATAGGCTGTCACTTGAGGATACATTTACAAGAGCAGGATGATTATACGGTTTTACTTAATTTCCTCATTACAGGTGTTTGTGTTGTACTGAAGCTGGATTAGAGCAGGGCCAGAACCAGCACCTCCAGCACATGCTAAAGTTTGGGGTTGGAATTTGTTTAATGTTTTTGAAAGAAGTCTCTTGTGCTCGGCTAGGATGTGCTTATATGATCTACAGTAATATTGTGAAATATTATTACAATTTAAAATAGGTGTTTTCTGTTTTAATATGCAGTTTATTCCTGTTAATATATTTAAAAATGCTATTTATTCCAGTGATGCTAAAGCTGAATTTTCAGCATCATTACTCCAGTCTTCAGTTTCACATAATCCTTCAGAAATCATTCCAATATGCTGATTTGCTGCTCAAGAAACATTTCTTATTATTATTATCAATGTTGAAAACAGTTGCTGCTTTTTGTGGAATGTGATGATTTTTTAACAGCATTTATTTGAACTAGAAATATTTTGTAACATTAATGTATTTACTGTCACTTTTGATCAATTTAATGGATCCTTGCTGAATAAAAGTTTTGATTAAAAAAAAAAAACACTTACTGACCACAAACTTTTAAAAGGTAGTATAAATAATTTATAGTTTTGTGTGATATCTATGATATTCTTTACATCTTTTTAAGCATCTGTGTGTGTGTGTGTGTGTGTGTGTGTGTGTCCGTCCTCAGGGTCTCATTATAAGTGTCTGGCAGGCACAAAAACACAGACACTTTTTCTTGTGTTTTATGATCATGAAAATGTTTTCATTTATGTCTGACTATGATAAGTAATAGATAAACTCTTGTGTATGCTCTTTTAATAAACACTACTCAAAACCATAGTTTTTGGGGGAAACTGAAGAAATGATGTTATTTCTGCATTTCTGCTGCTTTCCCTGGGCTACTAGTAAGGCCTCAGTTATTATGATGGGTAATATCCTTGTACATTAGGAATTGCTGACACAAAGCATTGTGGGAACCGTAGACTACACTTGATTGAAATGAAGTGCTTCTGAAATATATTCTCATTTCGCTGTCAGTCAGCCTAATGGTTTTACCACTGACAGGGCTGTCATGCTCGGCTCCAGTGTCACACATCTAATAAAGGCCCTGCCTTCATATCTGGAGCTGAGTTTAGTTTCAGATGAGAGCTAACAGAAATATTGAGTCTCACTGAGGTGTCTTGCATTTCTTTAACATCATGACATACATAGGTCTAAATCAATTAATATTTGGCTTTGTGTGTTTGTGGTATTTATGTGAGTGTAAAAATAATATAGACCTATACATTAACTGTAAATCTGTTTTCTTCCTAGTAGTAGTTTTCATTGCTCATTGAATGAAATACAGCAAGTCTGTCAGTAAAGGGAAAAATAGAAGGAGAGAGAGTCTATTAATTGGAATTTCTGGGCCACTGAGTTGCTTAAGGCTTTATTATAAAAAACATTTTCAAAACGAACAAGATTTTCATTAATTAGTAGAGAAACCCCAGATGCACACACCCCCATGCCTTTTTATAGTGAGAAGACTATGATAATTCTATATTGGTATTGTTTTCTTTTCTTTTTTTCTTAACCCAAGGCTTACCTTTTCATTCATTTTTTTTCACTCTGAAAGAGGCTTTAGCCCTGACTCGTTTTAATGTCATGTCATCTATCATCATGTTGGCTTGTAGTGTGTGTGTGTGTGTGGGCGCGCACTAAAGTCCAGTCTTTCAGGCCAGTTTATCCCTCCATCTGTAATTAAAATCACTCATGGAGAACACCACCACCGCTGAACAATGGCATCCATATTTTATAACACACACACACACAACACCTACTATTACAGTCTGAGCCGCTCTTAACACACACACACACACACACTCCCACACTCATTTGATGGAATTTATTTTTATCATCCAACCTGAAATTGGGTTTTGACAAAACTGTCACTTTCAAGGACCTAGATAAGATTGGTGTGTGTGTGTGTGTGTGTGTGTGTGTGTGTGTGTGTGTGTGTGTGTGTGTGTGTGTGTGTGTGTGTGTGTGTGTGTGTGTGTGTGTGTGTGTGTGTGTGTGTGTGTGTGTGTGTGTGTGAGATTATACTGTAGTTCTGTTTTCTGAAGAAGTGTTATAAAATCTGGAATCACTTTTCATTCTTTTTCTCTTTCTGTCTTTCTAAGAGATTTTGAGCCTTTCACATTTTTTCCAAGCTTTAAAGGTCACTGAGTTTATAGGAAGAAAGTGAGTTTTGAAATCGGGTTCACAGGCACGCCCTTCCACTTTTCATTGGTCAGCCAAACAGAAAAACCCCCAAAACCAGCACAGCATTGGTTAAGCCATTGATATAAATGGGTTATTTATAGTAGCTCAATTGTTGCATATTATGCTGGTAGAAAGTACATTACTGTTCAAAAGTTTGAGTTTGGTAGGATTTTTTTGTTTTTTAAATGTAAAGATGTTATGCTCACTAAGGCTGCAATTATTTGATCAAAACTACAGTAAATACCGTAATATTGTGAAACTTTTCTATTTTAAGACATTTTAAAATGTAATTTATTCCTTTGATGGCCAAGCTGAGTTTACTCCATTACTCCAGTCTTCAGTGTCATCCTTCAGAAATTATTCTAATATGCTGATTTGGTGTAGAAATATTTATTTGTATCAATGTTGTGCTAATTCATATTTTTTCTATGCATTTTTTCTGAATTCTTTTGATGAATAGAAAGTTCAAAAGAACCGCATTTATTTAAATTTTAAATCTTTTGTAAAAGGCGTCACTGTAATTTTTGATCAATTGAATGCATCCTTGCTGAATAAAAAGTATTAATAAATAAAAGTATTAATAAAACGTACTGACCCCAAACTTTTGAACGGTTGTGTGTTTTAACATAAAAACATTGCATGCTTCAGCTTGCAATGAGCAGCTTCGGTCATAAATTCAGTCTTTACTATAACTGGAAGATTTAAAGCACAACTGTCACAAACTCCTTCTTACAGAGTAATGCCGAGTTTACACTGCACCATTTTCAAAGTAGTCGGGTCACTGTTCTTTTCACACTGCACGACTATCTGGGGTAACATTCAGTTGCTGCTGTGTTCTCACTGCACGATGGATCGGCGACAGGAGGTTTCACACTGCATGACTTTACAAAAGAAAGAATCGCTGACAACTTCTGTCTGGTCCGCAAACTACGTTTCACAACCAAACACACGCGAGAAGTGATACGGAAATAACGCAAGATCATGCGTGCGTGGGACCGAAATTGTTGAAAATGATCCAAATTGTCTGTGTGCTGATTTGCAGCGAAAAGGAGAAAAAAAACGATTATGCTGGAGGAAATGGTTGGGGAGACGAGGGGAGCAAGGATAGTGTGTTCTGCGAAGAGAGTTGGGGGTAAATAAATAATTTTGCAATGTGCTGCTGTTGCTGCTGCTCAAGCACATGTTTGTGCTTTGTTTCTTTTTGATATAATTGGAAATATATCTATTAAAATACTGATATTCTAGTCTATAACTCCTCCCCAAACATCCCGATGTCCTGTTTCTTGCTCTCTCATTGGCTGTAGGTCATCGCCGATGTAGTTTTCAGTCAGAACACATTCACACAGCAGGATTTTCAATCGGTCCAGACAGGTCCAGATATTTAGCATGCCAAATATCTCACCAAAACCGGCGAGCGAAAATCGGGCCTAAAATCGTTCAGTGTGAACTCGGCATCTGGACATCTTTGGCATACTATTTTGACTGGACAATGGTTTAGGAGGATCTTATTAATCTTGCATACTATATTGGCCAGGTAATACACTTGGGGTTGAGCCAGAGACTTTAAGTTTAAGTTTAACTGATGTCTACTCTCTCACGCTCCACCCTTCTCTCTCTTCCTCCAGTCTGACTGATAGACCATCCACGCTTATCCTCAGGAGAGTCTCTCTCTCTCTCTCTCTCTCTCTCTCTCTCTCTCTCTCTCTCTCTCTCTCTCTCTCTCTCTCTCTCTCACGCCTCTCTAAATCATCCCTCACTTCATTCCAGTCCTTTATTCTTCCCCTGACTCTCACCCTTTACCTCGCAATTCTTCCTCTATCCATCGTCCAATCCCTCTGGAGATCTCTCCTGTCTGCCTGCTTCTGGTAATCACAGACAGGTTGAGACAGATGGCAATACTTCTTACCCGGTCTCTCTCTCACTTTATCTCACTTTGTCTCGCTCTGTCTCTCTAATGCTGTCTGAGATCAGAAAGTCTGCAGCATTCTGTTCAAACTCAAAGAATTGATCACATGTCTAGCTGACACAGTACATGGTCATTTAAAATGTATTTATTATTATTATTATATTTTAGGTACTGTTAATTAGGTGAGACGATCTCTAACCTGTCCTACTTATCCAAAAACGAGCGTTTACTGGGTTTCTGTTTGTGCGACATTGTACCCGGAAATCTCAATCCAGTGTGTTAGTCCAAAACCCTGTTCCTCATAACCTTACATTAAACATCGATCCGATCTTCTTATTGTCTGTGATCGTCACTTTCACACTGCCGTTTTGTGTTCAGTGTGAACAAACCAGTTGCTCTGGGAAACTAGTCACGTTTTGCCTAGATAGGTCACACTTTGTCTGAGGTCAAAGTTTGTTTGAAATGTCAGCAGTCAGAAATATTGATTGGTAGTCATTTGTCACTTTTTATATATATTTGTTAAACCAATTATCTTTATGTTCACCAGGCATAATGTTTATGTATCATTGTATGCGCTTTATAATATATATGACAGTATGGTAAACAATAGCTTTAGGAAATGTTTGATTACTGGTTTGAATTCATGATCAAAGGTATGTTAGGATATGTGTGTTAGTCATTTAACTTTCTGTGTCCTCATTTTCATAATACTCTGCTGCCACCTAGTGCCACATTTCTCTCTCTATCTCTCTCTCTCTCCATCTTTCAGTCATCTGCACCACTCCTGCTGTTAGACACAAAAGCCAATCAGTGCTTGTCGTTATAGAGAGACAGTACGAGTGGAGAGGACTGTGTTGGTGCAGTCAGGGATCTCACACATGCATACATTAACATCAGTGTTTACATATCCCTCACATAGACACTTAGGTACACACTGCAGAATGAACACAATTACCACGCATACAGTTTGTCAAACCTAACCTAGCCACATTCTTCCGATCAAGCACACACACACTCATTTACATATAAATTGCAGTAAGTAGGACAGAGCTTGTTTAAATTTGATGAGAGCTTTTGTTCAAATGAGGACTGAAAACACAGGGGTATCGAATGAATACACTCCGAGATTCAGTGTGTATATGTGTGTGTGTTCTTGGCAGTAGTTTGGGGACTTTTAAGGACAGCCTTATTTGAGGGGAAAAACTCCATTAAATAATACCATATGTAAAACCATAGAATCAATATAGAACTAAAAAAACAATAGAAATCTATTGTATGTCCCCACTAAGAAAGCAAAGTAAATTTTGTGCCTGAATATCCTCTTTCACTGGTCGTATAGTATTGTATGTCCCTGTATAATCTATATTCACATGCTTGCATATCTAGTAATTAATGTTATTTATCACCATGAGGACATTTAGTTTTTATTGATTTGATTGGACTATAGCTTATTGTGACGACTCAAGCTGTATTGTCCAACTGATAGTTCAGCAGCAGCCCTCAGTAAAGTCAGATTAGATGCTAATGTTAGTATTGTTCTGTGTTGTTTTTGGATCTGTAGACATAGAGGAGCCAGGACTGAATGTAGAGCATCTTAATACCAGACTGGAACAGAGGTTTAAATCTAAACTAGAGCATAGAAATGCTATTATTACCCATAATTCATGGGATGGCTCTTAGCATTCCTTGAAAGAGCAAGCTTTTCTCTTGGCCGGATTACTCGAAACCACTGTTCTCTTTCCTTGCAATTACACAAAATGCTCACTTTTTTCTGGCTGGTTTTACTGGAGCTTCTTCAAATCATCCAGGAGAAGCAAATGTTCTTCAGAAAAGCAGATAAGATGTGATTGAAGTTCTTTTATTCTGTCAATCTTCATTGGACCATTATTGGATAATTTCAGCTCATTTTATACATTTGATGTTATTTCCTAAATAGGTTTACTCATGACCAAGATGATAGACGTAGTCATTCTCTCATATTATCTGAAATGTTCGAAATAACCATCAATCAGTGTCTCAGTGGGTGGCCGAGCAAGGAGAAAAAAAATCTAAATTATATATATATAGTAGCAACCACATACACACATATGATAAACACACAGTTCAGTTGCTAGAGTGTTAAAAAGAGCACATCCTATGAATGGCTTGGGTCCCTACTTCAATGTAAGTCTGGTATTTTTCTACTCATTAGAGCATCCATCCACCAAGTGAAATTGTTTAGAAAAGTAAACCAAATGATTTGAAAGATTTCATTAATATCTTGTCTTTCTTGTTTATTTATTTACTTATGTAATTTTTTTAACAGCACATTCACTCATTATTTTACATTGAATAAACTATTCTTTGACTCACTTCAGCAACTGCTGTTTTTCCTGCTTGAAATATCATACTTTCCCTTACTCTTACCCTTCTCTGTATGTGGGTCATGTATACATGAGAGTTCTTCAGTGAGAAAGAGAAAGAGGTGTGTGTGTGTGTGTGTGTGTGTGTGTGTGTGTGTGCGCGCCTTTGGGCTGTGTTCTAAAGTTTGAGGGAGGATGCTGGCAGTGGTTAACAGTAACAGGAAACGCCAGTCATCCCACTGGAGCCAATCAGCACTAGCCCAACTGAACCCAGTTACACTCCACTCCAGCCAGAGATGTTTCGCTGCAGTGCTCTTTCCATTGGGAACACAGCTGTGGTCTGTATGGGTGTGTGTGTGTGTGTGTGTGTGTGTGTGCATACTTATTGTTACAACTTTAAGACCCATTGCAGCTGATAACTGTGTTATGTATGTGCTGATATGTTGATAACCTGAGAGGATATTTCTGTGGTGGCTTATGTATGGTCACCCTGATTCCAGCTCTCCTCTGCTGCCATGCATTGTTCATTCCCCACTGTACTGAGAGAGAGAGAGCAGGCGTGGAGGAAGCTGTACTGAGGGAGGAGGGAACTTGGAAAAGAGGAGGGAGGTTTAGAGAGCGATAGAACAGAAAAAGAAATAAAGAAAGACAAAGAAAGAAGGAGGGAGACCTGTCTATTCTGACATTACAGCAAGGATCTCAATTATACCGGTGAGTCCTTCTTAAACTCCAGTGTAAACGTTTGCAGTTTATGTTTAATATTAATATTTTAATATTCTCAAGAGATTAACTTCAAGTAGAGTTGCAGCACTCTGGCAAATATAATAGTAGGCTGCTAACATTCATAGTTTGGAGAACAACAGAGTCGTAGAAAGTTTGAGAGTTTGAGAGTTTCAATGTATTTCAGTTTGTTTGCATTTTGTCTTAGTGGGAGTTATATTCAGTGCAGCAAAATGAAGTTCAGTGATGATGTGGTGTGTTCCATCTCTCACTCTGTCATTAGCTGTGTCTTTTATTGAAGATACAAAGACAAGTTCTATGAACAAAACCTGTTGCATGTTGTCAATTACCACAGAAAATGTCAAATTCTGTTCTCATCCTTCAGTTGGTAAAATAATAATAATAATAATAAAAAGTAATGTTGACAGTTGCATGCTTACAATGAAAGTCTATGGGGTAAATGTACTATAACTGTTCCATGAATTTCCATTGTTTTTAGAAACTACGGGACAACATAATATTATGTGGTAGGTCTATTTGTATTTAACCAGGAACATTCTTTTAACAAATCTGGAATTTTTTTTATTTTTTATTTTTTTTGGCTGGTAGGATATTCAATACATAGCAAACATAAGACATCTAAGTGAAAAGTTTGGAGTCAATACGATTTTTGAAAAAAAGAAAGAGAAAGAAAGAAAGAAATACATTCAGCAAAGATGCATTATATTGAAAGGAAAGGATTTTACATTTTCACAACAAAAATCTAGTTGTAATAAATGCTATTCTATTCCACATTTCTTTCATCAAAAACTGTTTTCACAATATATTAAGCGGCACAACTGTTTTCAACATTGATAATAATAATAAGATTTAGCTTTGTCATCATTTGAATAAATTACAATTCAAAATAAATTAAATTGGTTAGGATAAAAGACTTATTTCAAAACAATTAAATAATATTACCGACCCCAAACTTTTGAACAGTAGTGTGTATGTATCAAAGTAAAAGAATTATGAGGAATGGATGTTTGACAAACAAGAAACTTAATTCATATTGTGATCTCATTTTGTTACAAGCAACTAAAGCCGTTCATAAAGTACAAAACAAACAGATCAAGATACACAGACCAAAAATATACACAGTGTTTTGTCATTTGCTGCACAAGTAAGAACCCTTACTGACACACAGGAACATCTAGCAGAAGCAAAGGCAGAGCACAGGAACGGACAAAATGAAATTGTGGGACACACATCCATGTATAGCCATGCCTTGATATCCCAGGATTCAAACTGGAAAGGAAGTTAGACAATGAGTTATGTTTGTGTTTTGACGACAGCTCTTGCATCGACAATGAAATTTCACTAACAAGCACACATACACATATACAAAGCCCCTTGTGTTTGACTTCCTGTCTGGAAGACGTCCAACAGCATCTGGATCAATTCAGGATTAAAATAGAAAGGAGAGACGAATCAAATAGCTTGCAGAAGTCAGAAACACTCTGCAAACTACATGAAGTGAGAGAGAGAGTGACAGTGATTTGCTTTAACTGCTGGTAGTTTCATCAGTGAAATCATCATAACTGGCATCCCATCCTGATCAGAGATGTGTGTTGCCATGACGATACGAGCCTGTACCTGCTCGCCGGCTGTTCCCTGCTATGGTCCATTGTGCAGTCTCCTTTTTTAAATGTGTTGGGATTTATTGTTCTGCATGCAGAGACATGTGCACGTGGCCTGAGGGAGCAGCGTATCTGTGTTTGCATTACTGATTACCTGTGTCTGTGTCTTCAAAGCTGTAGTAATGTACACAGCTTGATGACAGCTTGTCCTCTGTCAGAGTCATGTGCATGAATGTTTATTAGTGGGGTTTGCTAAAGCAAGCATCACTGTTATTATTGCCCATACTTATGGTTAAGGATTTGGACAAACCTCTAATCCTAAGTATTGCAATTCAGTACATCCCACAATGTTTGTGACATAAAAGATACCTCAAATTGTGTGGCTTTTTGAGAAGAGGAGTGCTATTACTTTTCTAAATCATTGACTTACAATTTTCTCTACAACAGCTACACATACACACAAACTCTGAAAGGACATGAGTCGAATCTAGAATATCTTGGGACTGCAGTCTTCTTGGGCAAGAAGCGATATAGCAACTACTCAGAACACCCTAGCAACCACATAGCAACCTGCTGTCAGCCACTCTTGGCAACTCTTGCATGGGTGCCTGTGTGATTTTCCTACATTGCTGTAGTTATATTCTTAGCTTTACTTTTTTTGTAATTATACATTGTAGATATTGTGTTTTAACCCAAACATCAGCCTGATGATGTCATTTCCAATAATACAGGAGTGGCAGACAACGTATAATCAAGCCTACGATCCTCCTCTGCTGTAGACATGACACACACACACACACAAACAGAGCGGACCATATTTATGGATTATTTTAGGGATGTTGTTTTGGGGAAAAGTGTGTGTGGTCCAGGTATTCCCTGCATTGTGGGGACAGAATGGCCTATCTATCTATCTATCTGTCTGTCTGTCTGTCTGTCTGTCTGTCTGTCTGTCTGTCTGTCCAAAATTGTTTTTTTTTGTTGAGAAATTAATACTTTTTACTCAGCAAGGATGCATTAAATTGACCAAAATTGACATTAAAGAAATTTACAATGTTACATTTCTATTAAAAAAATAGTTCATCTACTCTTTATTCACCAAGTAATATTTGAAAAAAATATATCATGGTTTCTACAAAATATTAAGCAGCACAACTGTTTTCACCATTGATAATAAGAAGAAATGTTTCTTGAGCACCAAATCAGCATATTAGAATGATTTCTGAAGGATCATGTGACACTGAAGACTGGAGTAATGATGCTGAAAATTCAGCTTTGCCATCACAGGAATAAATTACATTTGAACTAATATTAAAACAGAAAACATTGTATTTGCATTGTATTTGTGATCAAAGAAAGGCAGCATTGGTGCAAACTTCTTTCAAAAACTTTTTTCAATGTCTTGCCGACCAATCCAATGATCTTGAGCTATACTATCATACCCATCCTGTGTTCATCTCCGCCTATCTCTATTCATTATATTTTATTTATTATTATTTTTATTTTTCTCCTTAAAGGGTCACTTCACCCATTTGCATTAAGGTTTGTATTGTTAGAAACCCAGTCATATATTATAATTATGGTGGAATTTTGCTTGTTTTTTTCTGAGATGGGAGAAAAAAGGATTTAAGTGTTTTACTTCCGTCCTATCGTGACGTAAATATCGTCATTTTGCGTCACGATAGGACGGAAGATAAATTTCATTGCATATTAAGAAAACTACAGCCTTTAGCTCATTATTATTCAAGGGCGTGGGACCCACTCACCCCACCGGCCTATTACAGATCAGTGGGTGGGACTAAACCTGAAGAAACTAAACTATTAATCCGCCATCTTGCTTGGAAGACAGCAAGCTAAGCTAACAAGCGCTCAAGGAGTTAGATTTACCATAATGCCTGAATTTACGACACACGATATGGAAGACGAGGATTTTGAAAATCTTTTGCTCGAAACTGATGTTCGTGGCTATTTATACGAGCCACAATATAGCGAAGAGCAGCTGAGGCTGATGGAGGAACAAGAGGCGGCGTCGGCTGCGGCAGCGGCCGCCGCAGGAGACCAGCCCGGCGCAGACGAGAAGCCCGGGCTTGCTCGCGCTGTAGCGAATTGGTGGTGCTCGTGCTGTAACTGTGCGCCTATGGACACCGAGCTAGAGTCTGTCTGCTGCAAAGAATCTCTAAAATGCCAATTCCTTCTAGAAGAAATGTCAGAGGCAGACACGGACATGGAGTTTTGTGCACACGGACGTTTGTGTTGTGATGTGAACCATCCTAGTGTCGCACCGCATATGTTCTGACTGGAACATCCAGGTATCATGCAATAATTCACCATATAGAAAGAAATACAAACGAGTAGCTGCTAATTCGCTAATGAGTTTGCCAATGTAACGGGGTTCGTTGTTGTGGGAAGAATGAGACGGGAATCGGCGAACATTTAAACATTTTAATAGTAAAATAAACAAATACAAAACAAAAGTATTAGCCAGCAGCCCCTCAATGCTGGCCACACACAACAGAAACAAAACACACCATAAAATCAGGCCTGTTCCTCTCTCGATCTGCCCTGTCGCTCCTCGTTTTATGCGTCCGCTCCTCGGTGAGAGACGCGAGAGAGACCAGTGCGTCTCACAGGTGTCGTTCATTATCACTCGCGCCGCTCTCACGTCCCTCGTCCTGCTCGCCACAGCCAACTAACTATACATTTTGTGTGAAATGAATTTCTAACTCTGGTGGCAGCTAACGTTAGCCCTGTAGAGTAGACGGAAGAGTGATTTCTCTGATGTTTGCGACTTTGCGCTGTTCTGGATTAGTGGGAGTGGCTTGCGGAGCTGTGCAACGTGGTGCATTCTGGGAGTTGTGGTCTTACACACAAATGCGCCCTAAAGTTATTTTCTGTCTTTTCTCGGTCAAGAGGGCACCAAATTCAAAATTTCTTTTACATTTCGACTACATATATGACCCACTTTCAATAAAGATTAATGTTGAAATGGGTGAAGTGCTCCTTTAAGGGGTATCTGCTTTCACTTTCTGTATGTGTTTGATATAATCAAGATTGAAAAAATGTCAATGTTGTTGGAATATGAAGGGCTAACATGTTAAAACCTAATGTCGGTTGTACTGTATTGTATGTTTTACTTATGCACATCTGAATGAAGTCACACATACACACCCTCACATGCACAATTTCATGGCTTTATGGTGTGCCACCACTGCAGAACAGAAACACCCATGTACATCACTGATGTGAAATGAAGCGATATGATTGGCTTACAGTCCAATGACAAACTCTAGAAGATACTCTTACTGTAAAATAGTGCAGATAACAAAGTCACTAATATGCCAGCAAAGAATCCCAGCAACACAGCACAGCACACACTAGGATACAGTATGTGTGTTTATAAGCCAGTGTG
The DNA here is from genome assembly GCA_029959095.1 of Rhinichthys osculus. Taxonomy (NCBI): domain Eukaryota; kingdom Metazoa; phylum Chordata; class Actinopteri; order Cypriniformes; family Leuciscidae; genus Rhinichthys; species Rhinichthys osculus. The sequence continues at coordinate 13,671,582 of JARWKJ010000012.1, read as the reverse complement.
GTTCACTGCTGTTTGAGTCTCTGTAAAGCATGATGTTAAGTTTGAATGAGGTCACCACACATCTGGAGAATGACACAGTTTTGAAACTCTATTCAGTGAACTAAATCTTCTCTCTCCCACTGAACAAGAAACACTCAATTTCTTTCTCTCTTCACATACATGTACATTTACTAACATACTTAAATGGGGACATAATATAATCTCTTTGGGTCTCATTCATTAAACATCCGTAAATATACGAGTAAATATGTGAGTGATTTGCGCGTAAAGAGATCTTCCCGAAAACTCTTCTCCTGAATTACAAATACTTCGTAAACGTCAGATGTGATAGTGAAACGTGTGTAGGTGTTAATGAATTCCAACCAGTCGTAAATGGGACGCGCGTGCACGTTCATTCTCAATTACCATACATCCCGCCCATTAAATCCGACTGACAGCTATGGGCATCATATTATGACATGAATGCGAATGAAAAAAAAAGATTCTCAGATGCAGAAATTGAAGTTTTATTATCAGAAGTTAATTCAAAACGCCACATTTTATTTTCAAGCGTACATAGTGGCGTATCAGGTCCTAAAAAAGGAAGCTTGGCAGCGTATTACAGATGCAGTTAATGGAGTTTCATCTGTTAATCGAACAGTCCCAGAAGTGAGAAGAAAATGGTTCGACATTAAGCTTGACTGCAAAAAACGAATTAGTTCACTTCGGAAAAATCGTATTGAAACTGGAGGAGGACCACCACCGCAGACGCTATTACTGGCTCTAATAATACAAGTAAAAAGAAAAAACGTATGTAATTACTATATATAATATTTTTTCCAAAATGCTGTGTAAATATGTACCCGATTAAGGTGAATTAAAATGCAGCCTTATTAATGAGCAAAACGTTCGGATGTTAAGCGCACTATTTACGCGTGGCTGGGAGCAGGTGTAGATTTCTTGTGTACCAACTAACATTTGGAAAATACGAACATTTTATTGAATCCGAAAATTTACGCCAGAAGCACTCTACACACGATTTACACAAAAATTTGTTCTGCTCGTGTTTCATGAATGAGACCCTTTATGTTTATAAATTAAGCACTTCACTATTAGCCCTTCAAATTGTAAGCCTTACATAAGAGGTTTGTGGGGGGAAAAACAAAAGTATAATTAAGCATATCAGTTTAATTATACTACCTTTAAAAGTTTATAGGGTTGGTAAGAATATTATTTTTTTTACTTATATTTTTATTTTGAACCACAACATAACATCTATGCATTGTTTTTACCAAATGTAGTGAAAGTGGTGCTTTAATATTCATGAACTCATACAATCACATCACAAACTGGTTGCATGTGTGCTGTATAGTCACATCTCTTGTACATGCGTGTGAAGACAATGAAGTGTGACACTCCCATTCTCCTGCTGTCCACCCTTTTATACACTGACAGCATTCACTACACAAACACACACACACAAGCACACACTAATGCTCTGATGCTGCCCATATGAGTGAGCATGTGTGTGTAGAATGAGAGAGACAGGACTGTCTTTTGTTTCGTTAACTGACAGAAATGCTGTTCAATAATGAGCTCATGCCACAACAACAGTGTCATGTAGTGGCAGTCAAGCACACAGGCCTGTACCAGCACCACACACACACACACACACCGCTTCATCTTACACAGGCAAACCATGGGGGTGGACAGAATGTAATATGTTGTGTCAGGTTATCACAAAATTATTTCAACCGATTTTATGATAAAAAATACAATGGAGGATACCATGCAGTGTCAGTTCAACGGTTGCAGTGTTTTTTACAGCATAACTACTGGATATTGGAAAGATATCGAAACAAAATAATTTCAGAATAAGCCACATATGTGTATTTTTTAAAAACAAAAAGATAAAGAGATCGGGAGTGATGTCAGGATCGTATTGTTAGCAGATGTATATTTTATTCTTTAGTTCTGATTCTGGACTCCCAATTTGTTTTCCACACTCTGTGTTTGCATATGTGTTTATAATATGCATCACAGGTGTGTGTGTGGATTAAACCTGAAAAATTTGCTTTCTAAATGGTCCATGCTGAATCTATCTGCCTCAGTGATGCCAGCAGAGATCGCCCTGCCCGCCTGCCACGTTTTTGACCGCCCTGCCTTCCTGAACTGTACAATTTAGTTATAGGGCCAGTTTTCAGGTCATTTTCATTAGTTCTGTCTGTCTATAATGTTCAATACACTATATTTATTACAAGAAAAACTGTGTATAGATTGACAGACACACTGAGGCTACCTCTACTACATTAATCCAGATAAATTTGAAAAACGTCATTTTCATTTCAAAACGCTCTGTCCACACCAGCATTTTCAAGCGTTTTCCGAAAGTTTCTAGTCCACACTGAAACGTTGGAAAATGCACAATTCACCTTACTGCGCATGCTTAAACCCTCATTAAAGCTCACTGAGGTGATAGAGACGGAACAAGATATAATAAAGTTATTTATTCACGCAATTCTTCTGGCATTGTCTGACTGTTGCGTCCTGGTCGCACTCACTCACCATTTTTTGGTCTAAAACGCAACTGCTCTCATGTTTTTCCGCAGGACAAGAAATGCGAGTAAATTCTGTCATCTTTGCAGTATTGTGATATGAAGAGTGCGCTAAGTAACATATTTTAGCAACTGTGTGAAAGTGAATAGCCCATAACAGGCACAATACCGGTATAAATATGAATATCTATCGGTACAATATGCGTCACATGACTAAACATGCTTTATCGTTTTCAAATACCTCAATTTTCACAGTCCCCACTCTACAACGTGAAAACGGCGTTTTCAAATTTATCCACTTTGGAGAGCGTTTTCAAAAAGCTTAGTTTTCGTTATTAAAAAAGCTGTCTCAGTGTGGACAGAAGTCCAAAACGGAGCGAAAAAGATGCGTTTCAACAAAAACATTAGTGTGGACCTCACACATCTATCTCTCTATGAGCCTAATGTGTAATAAACTATATTTATTACAAGAAATCCTTTAGATAGACAGACAGACAGACAGACAGGTATACAGACAAATAGATACATAGACAGACAGAACGATACATAGACTGAAAGATAGGACGATAGATGGATATTTAGATGTTGATTAGTAACCGTTCTGATGCATTCAGTGAGTTAGGATTTGTCATCCCGATTCAAATTGGTGCCTTCTGAGCTCTTGTCTTAAATGATTCATTAAAAGAATCTGTTCATAAGAGTCATTTTCTCAAGAATCAGATTACACTGGACACACTGTATTTATGTGAGGACAGTTTTGCAAAAAACAAAAACAAAAAAACAATACAGGAAACACTGAAACAAGATAAAATAAGGACACCCACAATACTGTGAGCTCAAGCAGTTCTCTTTAGTCCTGCCAGAGAGACTCGAAATAAAAGGCATGTTGAAATGTGCTCTTTCTGCTAAGACCTTGAAGACATAACACACAGTGTTCGTTTATTTGAAGGAGTTTAGACTTTGTGTAATCTGGCAGAGAAATGTTTTGATGATACGTAGATTTTTCCAGTAAAAAGACAGATACTTTGTTGCTTATCCACACACACACACACACACAAGGTGGGACCACATGTAGCTGTAAAGATGTTGACACAGCATCTACATCCCTGTGGACTAATGATTGTTATTTTGCTGCCTGCTGTAACAGCCAAGTCTAATTGTGTGTCTGAAAGCTCCCGCTGAGTTTGATGTGTTTATGAAAATCAGTCCCACATTAAAAACCTGGATAATGGTGCCAATAAAGTCAAGCCCATCCTGATCAGTGCCAGCGGAGTTGTACCTATATACTCTTTTCCCTTTCATCCTCCACCCCCAGCGGCGAGTTAAGTGGGCTGCAGTTTGTGAGTGTGTTTGTTGGCGTCTGGCCGCAGTAGTATATTAATAGAGGAAGACTACCTGAGGGGGAATAGGTGTTTTGGGAGCGGAGATTGAAACAGCCCATTAAAAGAGTTGTTTTCGTTTTCCTCTTTTCTTGCCCACAGCAGCAGGAGTCCAAACACATACAACGTTCACTTTCATCGCCCGGCTACTGTTCACTTTACACATCATGAAATCCAGTTCACATTGTATCTTTTTTAAGAGCTTAAAATGTCTGTTAGACTAAAATAATGCTACTGAAACAATGATATTGTAGATATTAAAAAATACGTTTCCAAACACAGCCCGATAACCACTTGACAACCAGGTAGTCCACTGGTTGAGACTGTTCTGGGAAATCAATTTACAAATTGCTTACTTGGTTGTCTCAGCATATTAAAAAGAGATATCAGAAAGCATTTATTATATATAAAAAAATACACACTTCACCTTTAACATAATTGATCCATAGTTGACATCAGCATTGGCACTGAGTTAATAAGGAAGGTCTTGAGTTGATCTTGGCTGGCTCACTGTTCAGATGATTTATTGTGGAATAGATTGTGATCTCTTGAACTGCCCTGCACTGCACGCTTTCAAAGGCAGCCAGAAGCAATCAAAAGCCCAACCCATCTCTGTGTCTCCCCCAGGCATTATCAAACGCTCAGAGGGTGTCTGCCTGAGTAAATAGAGCAGGAGCTTTCTGATGATGCCTACCAGCACAAAAGCAGGAAAGTGCAGTGGAGGAGAATTTTAGGATTTTGCTCCATTGTAATGTGCGTTTCTCATATTAACTTTTTTGCACCTACACTACTGTTCAAAAGTTTGGGTCAGTTAAAAAAAAAAAAAAAAAAACTTCTGCGTCTATTCAGGGCGCAAAAGTAACAGCAAGGACTTTTTGTTTTACATTTTAAAAAAAATGCTGTTTTTGAACTTTCTATTAATCTAAGAATCCTAAAAATGTGTATCAAGTTTTCCACAAAAAAAATTAAGCAGCATGTTTTAACATTGATAGTAATAACAAAAGTTTCTTAAGAACCAAATCAGCATATTATAATGATTTATAAAGGATCGCATGACACTGAAAACTGCAATTGGAGTAAAAAAATAGGAATCAGTTATTTAAAAATTGTAATATTTCACAATTTTACAGTTTTCATTATTTTTCGATCAAATAAATGCATCGTTGGTATAAGATATATGGTTTAGAACGTGTGTGTGTGTGTGTGCACAAAGCTAAATCTATATGAAAGTCAAATGACTTAAAGGTAGGGTAGGCAAGAGGCTAGCAATAGCAAGCTAGCTTTGAAAGCATAATATCTCACTCTCCCTTCAGAGTGTCTCCAAAGCCACACTTTCTTAAAAACACGAGAGACACAGCATTAAAGTACCTGTACGAACGATTTTAAGAACAAGTCACGATTCACCAAAAATTTCGTAAAAAAAATTTATTCAAAATTTACGAAAAAATATATGAACTACTGAAACCACACGTAGGCAAAAAGCAGTTACTCTCGTGTTACGAAGTTATAGAACTATTATTATATTGACTTATGTTGCATTAATTGTATAATATAATCCATGTATAAAATTATATAATAAAATTATTAAATACAATTAAATTTAATCTTAAATACATTCAGTCATACAGTTAAAGAGTAAGAAAAGCTGTTACATGTTTAGTTGCGAGGTTTCTCTGAATAACGCAGATATACGCGTATGTACTGTACATCTGGCTAATGAGAGGTCTGTAATCTGGGTCTGTATAAAAGGTGTTTATTGAGAGAACTGGTGAGAATGGCACACTTAGCATTGTTATGGCATGAAAGCAGCATAAGCTTGTTGTTTTGGTTCAGGAGAAGCTGTAAAAGGTGGCTGCTGTTTTGGTTGCAGTGCTCGGTGACTGACGTCTTCGCGGAGGTATGGAAATACATACGCTGACAGGCAGGTAGTAGGACAACGTATTATTGCCCTCGAAACAAGCATGGACGAACATTTCATGGTCCTACACCTTCCACAGATCATATATACATATAAATACATTTCAACCACTTAACTTATTGATTGCTATCAGGATGTAAAGAGACTTTCAACCAGCATAGCAAAATTAATAAATTCTGGAACAAATCACCTACCCTGCCTTTAATTTTGTTTACTTGTAGTGATCATTTATTTAAAATAAGAGTTTAAGTTGTTGAGATAAAAGTAATATAACTTAAGATATGAGAGGCAGTTTGTGTCACCACAAGTAAGCAAATGCTGCAAAGCATTAATTTGATATAATGACAGTTAAAGCAACTTGATTAAAGACATCATTGTTAAATACATACTTTCATATTCAGTAATAGTTACCTGTTCCCCCTCAGGTAGAATGTGTGGTCAGAGATGTTTGTTTATCTGCATTTTACCCTGGCTTTGAATGAGCCTCATCCAATCAGAAATTAAAGTCAAAACTATGTTTCATAAAACAGATTCTCCTCTACTAGCTTAAGGGCAATGAGTTTCACAAATGCAAATGTGTGTGTGCGTCTGACCTCAAATACTTCATTGCAGCAGCCCATATTTGAGTGTTCATGTTCCCTAACCACAAACTTAAGGACCCCAGTTTAATCTGTCTGTGAAATTGTTAGAAATATCAACAGTGTCTTGTTTTATGTGAGTAGAGTCTGTTTTATTTTAAATGATGGTTGTAACCAGTAAAACTCTTGTTCTGTAAACTCAGAGAGATTTTATGGTCAGCCTGGTAAAGACATTTGTGTTTAAAGCTGTTGATTTTGTTGGTGAAAAATGGGGAAAATTACACATATACCACATTCTCAACACGGTGTGTGTAGTGTGTGTAGTGTAGTGTGTGTGTGTGTGTGTGTGTTTTCTGTGTGTGCATTCATGACCCCAGGGGGAGCTGTTTCCTTACAAGTGCAAACTGCACTTCTGGACATGAATGAACACATCATAAAGAAAGCAATAGGACCAGGAATAGGAAATATCTATCTATCTATCTATCTATCTATCTATCTATCTATCTATCTATCTATCTATCTATCTATCTATCTATCATCTATCTATCTAATATCTAATATCTATCTATCTAATATCTATCTATCTAATATCTATCTATATATATATATATATATATATATATATATATATATCATGGAGCATGTCCCAGTGAGTAATCAACCTCACTGTGTGGAACTCAGTGTTCATAACCCATGGCTGAAATATTATTTCTGTTTCCATAGAAATCAGCTGTGGTCTGTCCCTTGTGGTTGAGGCAAAGAGCAGATCTGTCCAACCCACTCTCAAACACACAGGTACTCATGGCATAGAGTGTTTATATCCCTGGCATGTTTTTATGACAGTCAATGGCTAGTGGCCTCAGCGAGCACTCATCACTCCCCCACTCTACTGTAGACATACTAACAAACCTGAGCCAAGCGCCTCAGGCCAGCGGTCTCCTGCTCTCCACCCCTCCTGTGTCCTCCTCCCCTCTGCTTGTGTTTGGCAGGTAGTCAACTCAATTTCTCGCCTGCTGATTCTGCATCTCCCTACTTCGCCTCCTTCTTTTCCTCTTCCTCTCTTCATTTTCTCTGTAGAAAAGGAGGATTAAGAGATGATGGTCAAATACGTAGTTGCTCTATAGTAAGTGGTTCTTAGGAGATTGCTAAAGCCTTAAATACTCGCATTGTCTACTTTCTGCTTTAATTTTTTTCTAAAACCCAACCGAAACAAACACTTTCTCAGATATATCCATTTCAGTACGACTATATCTTTTTTTCTTTTCAATTTATACAGCAGCTAAATATTGTGTATTAAGCATATTTACAATCCTCAATTTTTTAGTTTATATGTATATCCACAAATGTATGTGTTTGTTTCTGTTTTCTTATCCTTATTTTTCCATTGTTCTTTTGTGTAAGTCAACTGCGTTCCTCTGAAACTGTGATTGTGTGTTGTTTCAAAGTGTATGTTTATGAATATTAATATGCCTGTCGGTGTGACAGATTGGCCGTGTGTAAAGCTCCAATCAGTACAACATTTTTCTTGAATGTAACTTCACTCTCCAGTGGATTGGTTGCTATGGCGACAGGCCTGTTTGTTGTGGGCGGGAAGCAGGGAGAGACAAACACCAGCATCTGGTGGACTGGCCTCTCTTCCAGGATGGTGTGGCGCAACCCTGCATAGCATGTCAAGGACAGGCATTTGTATTCATTGTGCCTTTGAGCCATTTTTAAACTAAATTGAATTTAAAGGAATAAAAGTTAATTTGTGGCATATTGTTGATTACCTCAAGGAAGTGAATGAGGCAAATTTTGGAGGATTTAAAAACAGAAATGTGAAAAAATGTTTTAAAAAATGTTACGTTCATTTTCTGTTTAAAAGTGTTCACTATTTTGAGCGGTTTAAATCTTATTTGCAGTTGATTTAGGGTTTATTGCATTACGTTGGTTGTAAATGCCAACAAAGTTGATTATAAATTTCATAGAAATGGTTAGTAAGCCATTTTTCTTCTGACTAAAATCATGTTAACGTATATTGTTCACATCTTGTGGCTATACTATTGAAACAGTGAGTATTATAACACTTACAGTTTGGTCCCTTTCACTTCCTTTGTAAGTGCCTCACTGTAACCCAGATTATTTTTTTAAGAGACTGTGGTAATCAACATTATGCTACAAGTGCTGTCGCGTAACATACTGAACCCGAAATATTCTTTTATCACCAGCTCATTGGAAGAAAATGTTGTGTTATGTGCTATATGCTACTAAGTCCGATGTGTGGGGAACAGCTGTTTGTTATCGTTAATCTGGGTCTTCAATGAGTATGTGAAAGATTCTGTCAGGCTTCTATTATTTGCTATGGGTCTGTGCAATATGACTTGCTGTGGGAAACTCTGTGAAAAGATCAAAAAGATGAAGTCAGTGGAAAACCAGCATCAAACAAGTTTCTTATCTCCCTCATACTAGCATACCGGTAGTCGACATGTTCAGCATTACCCCTATTGCCAAGACACTAAAGATCAGAGATGCGGTTGCAAACTGTACACTTTAATTCAAAAGTGTGTCAGTATTATTATTATTTTATTAGCATATACCTTTAGTGCAAAGCCTTTGTTATTATGATTTGATGGTTTCATCTTCATTCTGACTAATCTTAGTACTTTTCCACATACATTTACCCTGCAGTTATGATGTCAACCACCAGGGGGCTCTATTTGGAAACTAATAGCTCACACTGTGAACCCATTGGGCGCACTGGTGGCTGTGCACATTATTTGTCATAGACTAAGTTTCCAGAGAGAGAAATTAATCCTAGGGTGACAGATTTAACAGACACATAGCAGTGTTATAGTGTCATCATGTGGACAGCATGACATTGCACGATCAGAAATGGTTTGATTGGTGGTTTATTATTTGATGAATGAAATTACATACTCAGCCATTCTGTTATCAAATATATTTGCAGATTGTCCATTGCAGAATGCTCACTACACATACAAAAATTTTTTTTGTCAATATAATGTGCATGTGCGTTCGCGTCTCATTGTGCTTTTCTTCGCACCGTACCAGTTAGCAACTGTACCATGATTAAAGTGCACACAGTGCCAAATCTCCAGACAAATGTGGTTGCACATGGACGGCCGGTTGCTGGATGGCTCAAATGCTGAGTTCTAGTGTGCCAGACTAATGCAGCTAAAAGAAACACTCCAGCTAATAGCCGTTTACTCAGTCATGGAGCAACACAGCCAAACAGGGATAAATGATCCCTGCATTTCAGTACCCTTCAGTGCCTGGAGCGCCCAAAGAGTTTAGAGATATAATGACAAAAGCAAGCGTTTCTCTGAAACACCTTGAGTGACCCGTTTACAGGGGAGATGCCAAGTTTATGCAAAGAAGTTTGTCAAGCATAACAGATATTAGTATGCACGATATACAAAAAAAGGTTCCAAATCATGTACACACTAATAAAAACTGATTTATTTTACATATTGCTTTTTATCTTTAACTTAATTCTCATGTCTGGGGAAAGGATGAAGTGCAGGTCTGATTACTGTGAAGCCTATTTTCTCTCATTTTGGTTTTGTGTTTTTGCCACCATAGCCTCAAGACACATTCAGGATAAACTTTCCTAGACAGCAGAATGCTCATCTCGCCTCAAGATCTGAAACAATCACACAACTATCACACAGAGTATAGCTAGCACATTTGTGTGTTTTTATTTATTTTTTTATTTAGGTTATCTTTGAGCAGTGTGTTGTGCAGTGCAGCTGAAGTGAAGCCCTCCCACTACCAGCATGAACCAGAAAACACACAAACACACTTCTGAGAGTATTCTGTTTGAAGTTAGTACTGGCTGCTGTTGAAAAGCCACCCGTATTACTGATCCTGCAGTAACGTGACACCTTCTTGAACTGGACTATGCTGTGCATCATTGGTTGAAACTCGCTGGATGAAATACTATTACTAACATGATTTATGGAAACTGTAGAATATGCATATTGCGTCACATTTGTTTTACTAATTATACACAACTGTGTTTTATTACACAGTTTTCATTTATAATTCTTGGATTGATAGAAAATTTTAGGATTGTGTGCAAAGTCTGCAAACATTGGTTTTAAAGTGCTTAGTTTGTATAGAATCAATCATATGAATAATACACACTGATACATATATAGTTTAATTAAAGTGATGTCTCATATCCTGTTGCAGAAGGTCATTGAATGTCACTTCCTCTCTGTCTCACCAAGACTGCATTTATTTGACCAAAAATACAGTCATAAACAGTAATATTGTGAAATTTAAAATAATTGGTTTCTGTTTGTGTTTAAAATTATTCTTTTTTCTTTTGTATTCTTTTGTAACATATTTTGTAACATTATAAATGCCTTTAAACTTCAATTAAATTAATCATTTCTGAATAAAATAATTGATTTTGTTTTTTCAAATAAATAAATCATAGTGACCCCAAACTTTTGAACAGTAGTTTCTCATCTTTAAGTATCCTTATTTAACATGATTCTAAAGAATATGGTTGCTTCATCCTCAGCTTCAGCAGATCCAAAACGCCCAGCATTACCGGGGGTCTTTGGATGAAGCTGTACCCTGTGCTCAGTGGTCCATACTTCATAGCTTTAGTTAGGGTAGCTTATCATAGCAGAACAGTGAATGTTTTGGTGTCCACAGAACCACAGTCTGCAGGTGGCCAGCGTTTTGGCACTTTCCACATAAACAGATCCAGTGAGCCGGGCCAAACTGGCCTGTAGTTCCTGCCACTGAGTATGTAGATCACTGGAATACCAATCAAAACCCTGCAAGAGAGCCACTGTGTGTGTCTTACGCAACAGCATCACCATCAGCACCACAGGTGCAGAGAGAGACATGAGCAGAAAACATAAACGAATGACTTTTCCCCAAATATCAAATACAGAAATATTAATGCTGATGGTGTTATAAGACACAATAGTCTTAATTTACATAAAAAGCTATTTTTGAAGCATTCAAGAACTTTGATCAAAAAAAGTAAACATTAGTTTGCATGGGATATAAACCCTATTTTACAGATCTTATCTGCTCTAAATGATGTTTCATAAACAAAGTTCGGGAGGAGCACGTTCAAATAATCAATCCAATTAACTTGTCATCAACAATCATCATGACTTTCCCATCAGCATGAGAGGAAGTATATATATGGCACTCAGTCAACTCGACAGTTTCAGCATCCCTCCACCACCCCGACACCTCACTCTTGGCTTGTTCCTTCTACAGCCAGGAATACGGGGGGAGTACTCTGGGTTCGGGCCGAATACCGAGCCCGGAGCCCTCTCCTCGGACAGCACGCCAAATATGCATTTATTCTATCTGACTTATTTGTAAGTGTGAACTCGTGAAATGCCTGTAAGACCGTTTGTTATGATCTCATTGCAGACAGTGGCAGGCTCACATGTTTTTAGCCTAGAGTCGCTTTCCCATTTTTGATGTTGGTTATATTTACGGGTGGTGTGAATCGGGTGCAGCTGTGTTGACTTTCCTTCCTCAAGATCTATGCTCTGTTGGCCCCCTGCAGCCCACCGTTGAATTAAGTGTTTCTTGAAGTATTGTGTGAAAGTTTTTTGCAATTCCTGTAGGTTACAGGTGAAAGAGGCCCTTTAGTTTAACAACACACTTTGGTTTGAACCCGGATGGCGTCTTAACAATAGATCATTACCTTTGCTCTACCATTCAGTGCTGTTAGGAACTCTGTTTACTCAGCAGGGAACTCCCTTACAAATACACACTGACCTGATGCTTTGACCCCTTCCTGCCACTTTTTAAGCAAACATACAGGAGCAGACATCAGGTATAGCACTAATCAGATACTTCCATTTGAAATTTGTGTACGATTATGTGATCATTAAGATCGTGTGTGTGTGTACGCACTGAAAGGGAGTTGAGCGTGTGTTTTATATGTTTAGGCTATAAACACTAAGCCTGTTTAGCAGCTGTTTTGAGGCCCTGTCTGTGAAAGTCATTCCTCCTTTACCTCAGACCTGCATTCATTTCTTTGAGAACTGTGTGCAGGTCTTTGTGCGTGAGTTAGTATAATGTAGATGGTGCTTACAAAACAACTGTGTAGACCACTAAAAGAAAGTAAAGGTAATTTTTATTGAGACTCATTAAGCATTTTCTTTTGCTTCAGTATTGCACAGATGATTATGTGTGATCTATATCATCACATGGATGGATGGTCTTCTCTCTGCCCCTGTATGACTAATGCAGGAATTCTCACATAGAACAAGAGGGACTTGCTCTCTCTTCCCCTCTATTTCTTTCTCAGGCTGTTCTGGCATCTGTCACGAGACTGGACAGCTGTTGCTGCTTTTGGTAATGTGTCTCTGGGAAGAAAAGTAAAAAGAAGAAGAACAGACACGTATAGCCGCTTCTTTGTGACATGAGAAATATCCACGGCATGTGCTTTGAACATGCACAATTATTCAATTCTCTCCTGATGCCTGGCTTACTGCGGCTCAGATTACACAGGAGCTCAGAGGTTAGTTAGATTAGTGAAACCTCTGTGTCCCTTTAGGACATCCACAATGGTCAGATGCCACATTACAAGATCTTCATGAAAGAACATGATGTCACAGATTGTGTTACATGAGTATGAAATTACTGATTGTGTTTTACTTATTAGCTTTGTGACTGAAGGCACACAATGTTTTGGTTTTTAGTCACAATAACCCTACTAAGTTTAACTTTTCTGAGTTTACTCTTGTACCTCACCATATCAGTGTATTTTTAAGATTTTAAAAAACTTTTAAGGAAATAAAACAATGTGTGTTAATTATTTTATTTTTCATGAAAGTGACTAATATTAGGCGACTGATAATGCTATCTGTTTTGCTGTCAGTGAATGAGTAGCCTACTTATACCTTATTGATGGGATTTTTGAGTTTTTAAAAAAGATGAAGACTGCTGTATGTGAAACCTTTGGGCGTGCTTTGAAGTTGTATGAATAGAGAATGGATAGCGTCATGCTTCTAAAATAATTTTCTCATAGGCTTTTGTTTTTGAATGCATTGTGAGCAAAATGTCGCTTTGTTCCTTTGTGTCTGTTTATAGCGGGGAAAGTATTGCTGGAAAAGCGAAAGGAGAGATGCCCTTTTACAAAGGTCTTTGTCGTCATAGGTTCGTGAAGTTTTAGTGAGCAAGGATCAGTTTGTCTAGTTTGTGGCAGTGAAGCGGGAGAGCCGTGTTGTTTGGGCGGAGTAAACCATTGCGTCGGAGAGGGGGAGGCTGGAGAACTCAACAAGCGAAAAAATCCGCTTCGGGCGTTTTCGTCACTGTTGTTGCCGAATGGTGCTTTCGCTGGTTATTTTTCTCTCTGGGGTTGATTTTTTTTTTAATATATGGATTGTAGTGGTTAAACCTTTGTGTATTGCACACTAAAGGTAACTCCTTAAAGTTTTGGTTGGTTCGCACCGACAAAGTGCCAAGTGAATCACTGAAAACTTGAGTAGAAGTTGCTGTGTTATTCTGTGCCGTGCGCTCAGCTGGATTCAAATGGAAAACATATCAGCGACCTTGATGATTATGTATTTCTGTACTTTAACGGAATACTTGGCATCAACTCTTGAACACGCACCACGGAAAAACGAAATACTAAATCAGATTTAAAAAGTCTTCGGGACGTATTTTATGGTTTTGGGATTAACATTCATCAACTTGAAATTTTAAACTGTAAATCCATCAGTGTTTGACAATGGAGGAGGATCAAGTGTCTTCTGTCGAGGAGCCGCAGGCGGTCAGCGCCGCATCATCGGACAGTTTCACCCAGCTCTGGTCGGACGTGATGGGGATGCTGGTAAGTTTGGGGTTTGGGAGTTGGGGGAGGGGTGTCACAGGAAGGCAACTTGAGAAAAGACCTTCAACCCAAGGGGCTTAATTTATTGGAGCTCATTGTGTGTGTAGTGCTTGCTTGTGCTTTGATGCCAAGCGCATGTTAAAGTAGCCAACAGGAGCTTCTGGACAACTTCAGCTCACACTCGTGGTGAGCATGAGTTTTGAAGCTGTGTGATTTGGTCTGTTGAGAGGCAGTGAGAAGTTTAGAAATCTCCAGGGAATCGTATCACATGGTATGTAACTGAAGTGTTTATTATTATACGCTCCGCAGGTTCAGTGGCGCACGTGCGCATACGCAACGTAATTCAAACAGAGCGCAGAAACTAAGTGTTTTTTCATTTAGTCAATTTAACTCTTTGTACATTAGCCAGGATATTACAGTGCTTTTCATGTTAATAATATATGGACACGAAATAGTGGTTTGGCGTTGAAACTGTCGTGTTATCTTACGTGCAAGTTAGCTTAAATCGTTTGCAAAGCAGTCTAGAATGGCAACTTTGAGAACTATCGGCCTAGTAACAAAACGAGCACTGCAACAATATTTATATAGCGTTGTATATATTATTAATCAACAGTCCATTTGTTTTATCTGGACTGGTTAATATATTTAACCGAAATGTAACAGAAATCATTCAAATATGCTGATTTGATACTCGGTTATTATCAATGTTGGAAACAGTTGTGCTGCTTAATATTGTTTTGGAACAATATTATGTTACTTTGTTTCAGGTAGGATATTCATTGGTGAATAAAAAACAGCATTTATTCAAAATAGAAATGTTCTCTTTTTAACTTATTTATCAAAGAATCCTGAAAAAATTCATTACAGATTCTAAAAAAAATATTAAGGAGCACAACTGTTTCCAACATTGATTATAAATCAGAATATTAGAATGATGTCTGAAAGATCACGTGACACTGAAGACTGGAGTAATGGCTGATGAAAATTCAGCTTTGCCATCACAGAAATAAATTATATTTTAAAGTGTATTAAAATAGAAAACCATTATTTTAACTTGCAATAATATTTCACTATATATATATATATATATATATATATATATTAATCAAATAAATCACAAAAGATCTTAGTAGTGTGTATTTTCTCCTGGTTGTCTCTGAGTGCTCATGTTTCTATTGAGATCACCTCAAATGGTCTTGGTTTCTCAGTCCCTTTTTGGTTTTAATTGTGTCTTTAATTGTTATTGTTGTGTAGAACATTGGGTAAACTGGACATTTACATACAATTATTTCCTGGGACTTCAGAGCCTTAATGTGCCTGTTGTGAAACACCCAGATGAAAGAGATAAAGGTGTGACACCCATTTCCAGTGAAAATGGCTTTGCCTTTTGATGGCTGTGGTGTTAATTTGTCGTCTGAAGAAGTGTGTATTGCTTTTGTGTCTAGAAAAGTGAGATTACTTAATGAGAAAAGATATTCAATACTACTCCCAGTTTTTTTCTGTTAAATCCAAGGAGATAAACTGTAATACTCACTGACACACATTAGTGATTAATTTCCTTTGTTGCACACCTCTCTTCCTCCCTCAGGCTTATTTTATTCTGTGATGTTACTATTAGAGGATGAGTCTTTTTTTTTCTTTCCTTGGAATATGTCTACTCCTCTTGTTACAAATAGCCCTGCAGTGGTTTCTCCTCATCTGACTTAAACCACATTGCTCATGGACCAGGTTAAATCATTATTTCTATGAAGCAGTTGTGCGGGGAAAAGTTGCAGAAGTAGCACCTGAAGGTGTTCTAGGCTTTGCTTCACCCGACCCCCAACAAACAACAAACCCCTCTTTAATTAAATCCTCTATCTTTTGGATTTATAGCAACTCACCATGGCATTCATCCATAGTGGAGGTTTGGAGAATTTACACTCTGAAACCAGTACAGCTGTGTAGAAAATTGGTTCCAAGGGACAATGGTAAAATATACAGTTTACATACACCATGATTGACCAGTCAGAATCAAGTATTCCAGAGAGCCTTGTAATAAATATGGGAAATGTTTTTTATTTTTCTGCGTTAAAAATAGTTCTTGGTTTCTTTTAAGATGATCATTAGACAGTCCGGGTTGTTTTACTTTCAACTTTTACAAGCCTTATGAAATGTTGTTTTGATGGGCGCTCGCAGCTCGGTCTATAAAATTAAGATTTTATTATTATAACGTGATGTAGATTTTTGAAGTTGTAAAATAGTTTTTGCTTTCTGAAAAATGTATATTGCTTTATTTGAGGCTTTAAGATTTACTATCTTATTGCTAATGTTGATAAACTGCATCTGTAGAATTGGTGGCTACCGAGAAACGTATTAAGGGTTAGAGCCACATTCTGAGGTTTACCATTGTGCATGCCAAGCTCATAGATCTCTCCTAATGAGAATACCTCTGTCTGCCTGTCATTGAAGTGCTGTCTGTGTACGCAAACCCCGTTTATATGTGGTTCCACTCATGTAAATTCACTTAAGTCAATTAACAGCTTGCCACCCTCATTTCAGCCACCTCTCGGATTTGTTTTGCTGTGAATGTTTTAGAGAGAAAATGATCTGTGAAATACAGTTAATTATTCGCCTCATAGCATATTTCTACTTTGTTGAAGCTTGAGTTACGGTATTTGCATTAAATGCAATCGTTTTTGCAGTTCAACATGCAGTAAACCCTGAGCATTTGAGAAACATGTTACTTAATTCGAACTGTAAAGAATGCCAAACACACAATATGCATGTGGCAGCAGTATTCAGAAATTATAGGCCTATATTTGCTTCACCAGTGGACATTAGACAATGAATGTGAGAGTGGCTGCTCATATCCGCAGTACTTGAGCACCTTGACAGTAACTGATCTTAATTTTGGATGAGCCATTGCTCCCCACCTCTGATTCCAGTTAATGTAACAAATTCTCCACCTAGCACACCACAGGCGTTTCTCTCTCTCTCTCTCCCTTTCTCTCTTTTCATCTCCCTTCCTTCTTCATTATGTTTCCGTCAGCCCTTTTTCCTTTGCCTCTGTGGATATCCTGAGGAAGCCGCCCTAATGAGGGTGCGCCAGGACCCCCTGACCAACTTCTGTCTCACATCCTCTCTAACTCAAATACGGCCCATGTCCACTTCTCCCCTCCAGGGCGGCGCCACACATCTCGTCAGTCAACTTCCCATTCCCCCATTGCAGAGTGTGAATCATTTCCATTTGTTTGGTAATCTTACTTTATAGGGCTGGGTATTGACACAAATTTCACAATTCGATTTGATTTCGATTCACAAGCTTGCAATTCGATTCGATTTCGATTCAATATTGATTATTTTGGATATCAGGTAAAATACATGGCAAATTTTCTCAAGGAAAAGAAATCTCTTAACTAATGCTGTAAACTATGAGAGTCAGTTGTAGCCTACTAGGCTTCATTAGCCTACTATAATATTGAAGGTAAAAATTAACTGATTTGTAGCTATACAAACACTTAAATTACACTTTTATTTATTTTTATTAATAATAAAGTTATATGAAATATATATTGGATTTTTCTAGCTGACTAACGAGTTTATGGTCACATATGGTTTTTCTGAGGTAAATGTGACGTTACATGACATTGTTTACAAGTTGTTTTACTGACGTCTTTCCACGGTTGAAACACTGATTGAGCGATTCCATGTGACATGATACGGATTTCGATAAGTTGTACTCTATCTTTTAACACACTTTCAAACGTTCATTCATGTTTATTTCGCGCTGTAACTGGTATTATTAAGGCAGAGGAGGAGATCATGTGCGCTCCGCGCTGCTGCTTCTCTTGAGCTGAGCTGAGCCAGAGTGATCTCACGCCACAGCGCCAAAACGGTATTTATGTTTTTGAATTTCGTAAGAAAATGGACGTAATTTGAGACTTTTAGTATCAGTAGTAACAAAGCACAAAGATTATTGCGATTTATTGGATGGGATGCGCGCAACAATGTTCCATTCATTCATCAAATGAAAACAGGATGACTAATCGATTCTTGAAATTTAAGAATTGATATCGGTTCGTAAAAATGAGAATCGATTAATATCGAGAAATAGATATTTTTTACCCAGCCCTATTACTTTATAGTATAAGGCCATTAAAGCTCAAAGTATACTTCGTTTTTTACCTGTTCACAAGCAAATGCATACCCTTTCAAAGTATTCCTAATTTGATAGCGTATGCGAGCGCAGGCAGTCGACACATGCGCTTTAGAAAGTTTCATCTTTGTCCACTCTGCGCTATTTTTCTCCAGAAGTTATGACTGATAAAAATGTCTTTGTATTCTCTTAAACTAAAGTTGAGGCTATCTCATAACCCTCTTGTCAGAATGCAGGTGTCTGTTGTTGTTGCTGTCTCCGGTATTTTGTTGTTGCTGTTGTTCGTCTATTTAGTTTTGTTTTCTACTGTAGAACAACGGGCTGGGTCAGTGTTGCCACTTTGTGGAACAACTGATTAGAGTAAAACAAATTCAATGCGTATGTGTGATATGGGTGGGAATTACAGGGTACCTCACGTTACGAAACAATATACAATACATGGCTCACGATACCGATAATACCACGATACAGCAATTCTGCAATGATCAATAAATTGCTAGACAATCCTATATGATGATACATCATGATATCTGTCTAACTATGAAAACAAAATGCCCGTCAAAAGGTTAAGTGCAGGTTTTCCAGACTTTGGACTTAAACGTGGCTGGGGCATCTATTATTTTACTCGCACTGCTGTCCGCCATCCTGTTAAAAACCTATTTTCTTAGGCTAGTTAACTTATGGTCGCATTTCCCTTATTCATGTATTGAGCGCCACCTCGAGGAGCCATGGAGTAGCGATGCTGGGAGCAAGGAAATCTATTTAGAGCGCCTTATTTTATTAATTCAAATATCAATATTTGCTGCCAGCGTATTGATACTCTTATCGCACGGAGAAGGACAACAATTTATTGCCCTATCATATTTTGTCCCACCCCTAATGTGCGTACCTGCGCGGTTAAACAAATCAGGCGGTTGGCCTATTCTGTATACAGTAATTGTCATGACATGTTTAGGGATTGTGGGCATTAACATTTATGATGAGAAGTTCTGGAAAAACAAAAGCAGACTGTGATATTCTGTTTCTGAAGGTTGATGCATTAAACCTGTTTTGTGGTTTGCTGTGTTACTCATTATTCCGGGATCAGCAGCTATAAAAGCAGACATATTATGCAATCTACATTTGCACAGAATCGCAACTGAATAAACCCAAAAGCAAAAGAAAACCTCAGTTCAGCCTTAACTTTCTACAGTTTAGTAGTTTTAATGCATTTTGAATTATATTTGTGGCAACCTGCAGATTCCTAATTTAGCTGATGCATTTATCCATGCATCACCCATGCAAGTGACTTTTTGAAAACATGACAAGCTTTTAGACAGATTCAAGGGCGTAGGTTTAGGGGGGGACGCTAGGTACTAGTCCCAATCAATATTTTGAGGTGACAAATTTGTCCCCACCAATATTTAGCAAGCTCCTTTGAACTGCTATTTTGATATTTGCGCTGCATTTGGATCTTTGCGCTGCTATTTGGATCGATTCCAACGGCCAGGACGACTACAGTACAAGATATGCCGTAATTTGATTGGCGGCGGGGTATCTGACAGGCAGGCTACACGCGCGGGCCGGGACTACTTTTTGTGCTTGCACTCACTGGCAGCGAGCGGGTGGTGTGTGCGTGTGCGCGTGACGACGCTGACGGTAAGTTACCAGGGCTGTCTCTCTGCCTGCCATATACAAAGGCCAGAGTAAAGGGGGGGGGGGTGTCGTGTCCCCACCAAAGCTGAGACCAAACCTACGCCCATGGACAGATTAGATATAGGTCATTTAAAAATAAATTAAATCTATAATTAGAGATGCACCGATGTATCGGCCCGTAATCAGTATCGGCCAATTGTTTAAAAACAGCTGATTATATCTCTATAATCTGAACGATTATATCTCGTCAATATAAAGGGTGCGGAAAAAATGTCGTTTTAACGCTTTAACAGTTAAAAAATAGCGAGGTTAATGCAGGCTTTATTTGACACTATGAATCAGCCATAGTTCAAACCAGGATTGTCAGATCTACGTTTTTTCCATACATCAAACATTATGTGTAGCTCCTCCCATCCAATAATCGCAAATAGATCTGTGCTTTATTTCTAATAAGAAACAAAGTCTCAGCTTTCAAATTCTGTACATTTTCTCACGAAATTCAAACAATAAATGGCGTTTTAACACTCTTAAATGTGACGTGACCAGTGGTGGAGGAAGTACTGAATCTCAGTACTTAAGTAAAAGTACAAATAACCAGAGACATATTTACTTTAGTGAAAGTAGAAGTACCACAATGACAACCCTACTAAAGTAAAAAGTACCTGATTTTAAATGTACTTTAAGTATTAAAAGTAAAAGTACTTGCATAACAATTTATTCTCTTAATGTCTAAATTCTAATGATTAATAAAACAGTTAATCCTAACTCATTCAACCTAATAATCCTATATTGATGTTCAATAATGATGGAAAAGCCGTTATTTTTTTTACGTTTTTGTCACCATTTCTGAACACGCTTGCAATTAGGCAATATACACATCAAGCTTAATTTGACGGGGTTTGGCTGTAAACGCGATTAATTTATGGCGTAATTCTGAACCTCTTGGCTTACCATACTAATCCTAACCAAACGGATAATAGGCTAAACACGCACCCCACACCACTACTAAACCTACCCATGCGTATCCTATGCACGTAAAAACAAATTTCCGCATATAAATTGCACAATAAACACACTGCGTGCTATAGAGACGCATTTAGTGTGACCGGGTTGATATGGCAACCAAACTTTACTGGTGAGACAAACGTGCGACCAACGGTCAGGATGACGTTTTGGCAGGGGAAAACTGATCAGAAAATGTAACGAAAATGTAACAGAACGTTGTAGAAATGTAGTGGAGTAGAAAGTATAATAATTGCTGCAAAATGTAACGAAGTAAAAGTAATAAGTATGCACTATTGATTCTACTTAAGTAAAGTAAAGATATGTGAAAAATGTAATTAGTATTTGTACTTCGTTACATTCCACCACTGGACGTGACAGATCGCTGTAGCGCAGTTCAAGCGGCACAAGTCTTTTCTTCCACTTTAATACAAATTATATATAAAAAAACATGCATGAATATCAGAAGGTATGTTGAAAGATACAGTACAACTTACCGAAATCCGTATCATGACAAATCGTGTGACATCACTCAATCTGTGTTTCAGCCGCGGAAAGACGTCAATAAAACAGCTTATATCACTAAGCCGTGTGTCCACCAAAGCGTTTTTAGCCAGCTGAAAACGCTAGACGCTATGCTGAAAGCGCCTAGCTGTGAGCGCATGAGAGCGTTTTGGAAGCGCAGCGTTTTTTCCGTTGAGACGTTTCGTTGCTATGATACAGAATATCTGCAGCACAGTTTACTTGTAACTGATTTCGCAGGTAATTTGTTTCATACTAAAAAAATATTTTTCATCCATTTTGTTCGGTTTGCTCTGCTGGTTGATGTCGTTGTACAGAAAGAATGTTGTGACAGTTGGTCGGTGTGATATTAGTCTCGCCCCTCCTCCACTGTGATTGGACGGTTGGTGAAAAGTGACAGTGATGAGCGCTGCGTTTTATCCAAAAGTTGAACATTTTTCAACTCTCGGCGATCAGTAAAAACGGCGAACGCTCAGCGCTTGAGCGTTAAATACACGCTCAGCGCCTCGTTGCGCTCATGGCGTTTAAAAAACGCGGCGCTCCAATTGAAAACGTACGCCAGGCGCGAGTAAAAACGCTTTGGTGGACACACGGCCTTAATGTTGCATTTACCTCAGGAAAGTTAACCAGTGTTCACAGTTTGTTAGTTAGCTATAAAAACACTAGAGAAGAGCTTATTTACTGTTAATTATATGTATCTTTGAATAAATTTGTTGTATACAACATTTCAACTTTTATTTGAGTGTAAATCTGGAAATAAATAGCAGTTGAATATAATAGCTCTGTTGTTAATTTTAACCTCTTAGAGGGTTCCCTGTATAGTTTGCAGCGTTATTTGGGAGAGATTTTTTTTTCTTTAAGAAAAATCAAACTATCGGTCATTCTGAATAATCGGCTATCGGCTGAGTAATTTACTATCGGTGCATCTCTATCTATAATAAAAACAAGGTATTTTTTAACATTGAAAGACATTGTTTATGTGATGTGGTGAAATTGGATGCCCTATTTCAGGGTTTCCCCAACATTTGTGAGGGAACTGCAGGTGATTTAATTAATTAAATCATAGAATGTGCATGCCATGTGACAATGTTTGTTATTCATTGTGGGTTCTTCAAGAAAATATTTTACATCAAAGAGGGAATCTAGATTCCATTTAAAATTATACTGCTGCTGTGGTGTTGATTAATCCTCAAAGAGTGCATGCTTCTTATGAATTCCTGGAATTAGTTACATATTTGTCACAGTGAAGAAGCATTGGATTCAGGGCTGTGTCCAAACTTCTAATGGCTTCCTACTCTTTACACTGCATTTAAGTCTAATGAATGAATTCAGAATGAAATGTTTCCTTTGATTTGAGTACTGTGAAAAGAAAAGAACTCTTATCAGATCTGCTCACTCATTTCACACTGGATTCTTTGTATGAATGCGTTTGCGCTTTTTTGTTTTGAGGTTTTTTTTTCTCATTTGTGTAGAAGGGTAATCAAATATGTCTTTACCCTCTGAGGACCTTTGTGTCCCATAAAGCTGTTTCTGAGCAGGTGGGCTGAGCAAATGAAACATATGATTAGGTTAATTGATTAGCACGAGTCCATTTTGCTGTCAGAGGAAAATGCATCATCATCTTTCTTTTTTGTTTCTCTTTCTCTGTATTTTGCTCAATCACTCTTTTCTTTCCTTGTTTTTTTTCTTCAACACATACATAGCATAGTAACATATTTGTCTCACGGCACAATGGCCACATCAAAGCTTTGTGGCTTTGCTCAATGGCTGCTGCTTCATCTGTGGGAAGTGTGAATTTGTGGTTGGCTTCTTTGAACAGACAGTTTCTCATATTTGATGTATTTTATTGTAAAAAGGTCATGTTCTATTGCTTAATGTGGGAAAGGTCTCTCTTCCAGTCGCTGTGACCTGTTCCTCTTCTTTCTGTCCCTGTCCTGGAAATAAACGGTCTTGAGAAAGAATGTTGTTGTTGCTAGTCATTACACAACGTGTTGAGTTTGGTCCATGTTGTGGGTGGCTCAGGACCTCGAGTAGTGTTGAAGTTTGCAGATTCTGGTTAACTGAACTGTAATTAGATGATGTACAGTATTTGTATACTTTTGAGAAGTCAACATTGATTAAAAAAATACTCTAGCACTATACACTCACCGGCCACTTTATTAGGTACCCCATGCTAGTAACGGGTTGGACCCCCTTTTGCCTTCAGAACTGCCTCAATTCTTCGTGGCATAGATTCAACAAGGTGCTGGAAGCATTCCTCAGGGAGTTTGGTCCATATTGACATGATGGCATCACAAAGTTGCCGCAGATTTGTCGGCTGCACATCCATGATGCGAATCTCCCGTTCCACCACATCCCAAAGATGCTCTATTGGGTTGAGATCTGGTGACTGTGGAGGCCATTTTAGTACAGTGAGCTCATTGTCATGTTCAAGAAACCAATTTGAAATGATTAGAGCTTTGTGACATGGTGGAAGTAGCCATCAGAGGATGGGTACATGGTGGCCATAAAGGGATGGACATGGTCAGAAACAATGCTCAGGTAGGCCGTGGCATTTAAACGATGCCCAATTGGCACTAAGGGGCCTAAAGTGTGCCAGGAAAACATCCCCAACACCATTACACCACCACCACCAGCCTGCACAGTGGTAACAAGGCATGATGGTTCCATGTTCTCATTCTGTTTACGCCAAATTCTGACTCTAACATCTGAATATCTCAACAGAAATCGAGACTCATCAGACCAGGCAACATTTTTCCAGTCTTCAACTGTTCAATTTTGGTGAGCTCTTGCAAATTGTAGCCTCTTTTTCCTATTTGTAGTGGAGATGAGTGGTACCCGGTGGAGTCTTCTGCTGTTGTAGCCCATCCGCCTCAAGGTTGTGCGTGTTGTGGCTTCACAAATGCTTTGCTGCATACCTCGGTTGTAACGAGTGGTTATTTCAGTCACTGTTGCCCTTCTATCAGCTCGAACCAGTCTGGCCATTCTCCTCTGACCTCTGGCATCAACAAGGCATTTCCGCCCACAGAACTGCCGCTCACTGGATGTTTTTTCTTTTTCGGACCATTCTCTGTAAACCCTAGAGATGGTTGTGCGTGAAAATCCCAGTAGATTAGCAGTTTCTGAAATACTCAGACCAGCCCTTCTGGCACCAACAATCATGCCACGTTCAAAGTCACTCAAATCAACTTTCTTCCCCATACTGATGCTTGGTTTGAACTGCAGGAGATTGTCTTGACCATGTCTACATGCCTAAATGCACTGAGTTGCCGCCATGTGATTGGCTGCTTAGAAATTAAGTGTTAACGAGCAGTTGGACAGGTGTACCTAATAAAGTGGCCGGTGAGTGTAGAACTCAAGTGTCTCCTGTTGTGTGCTACAGAGATGGATATCTTACTTCCTTTTACCAACTAGAGTCAACCCAAAAGAGCAAACATTTCAGTAATGATTAATAATAATATCAGCCAATGAATGTAGTTCTAGGCTAGCTGGACTTCATAAACATAAGAGCTTGCGAGCTACACCTGCTAAGAGCCAAAGTTTGAGTAGCTTTAGAACTTAGTCTGTAAATTTGCAGCTTACCATTTTTCATTTGAAAAATAAATTAAAATTTTAATTGACTGACTCATTCATGCACAATCACATACTCAAAATAAAATTTTGGTTTATACCTTTTATTGTGTTTTTAAAAAAAAATCCCCACATCAAGCGAATACATATCATGTTTCACTTGTCAAACAAGTTCCAGTCCCAAAAAAAAAAAAAAAAAAAAAAAAAAAAGGTAGTTCTGAATGATAGATATACATTACTGGTTGTGGACAGTAAAACAGCAACACACTGTGTTGGATTAAGGTTAGTTTCTAGTGACTGTATGAAGAGGTCTGCATTAGTTTGTGTTTGGAAATGGTTCACCATAGAGCTCCAGTTACAGTCAAAGGGATCGCTTTGGGGGCTTTAAATGTTTGGCTTTTCGGTCTGGACTGCAGAGTTTGGGTGGTGCTGTTTGTGTGCTCAAACAGTGATTCATGTCAGCTAAATAAGACTCATTCCCTCTCTTCTTTTTTAGAGTTCTCTACGTGGCAAACATTTTCTGTCATCTACATCCTCTTACAGATACAGACAGATGACGCATGAGCTTTGAATTAGTCCTTCAGTTAAATGCCCAGCTGGAAGGAGCAGACCCACACTCACTCACTTTAAGACTAAAGTATGGCAGCATTACCTCACTGGGGGCCTGGAATGTGTGGAATGATAAGAATATGGAAGGCAAGTGATGTGCTGTACAGATGGAACAGAACTAATTCAGATCAAGGGCCACTGCTTCTCTCAGTGCTGATAGGCTCAGTTCCAGTCTGAAGATAGATGGCCTGTTCCTCATATATACTCCGCAAAAATTAAACATCCTCTCACTTTCAGCAAATTTCTCATCAAATTTCTTAACGTGTAAATATTTGTATGAACATAAAGATTCAACAACTGTCAGCATCTGGTGTGGCCACCAGCTGCTTTAAGTAGTACAGTGCATCTCATGCTCATGGACTGCACAAGATTGGCCAGTTCTTGCTGTGAGATGTTGCCCCACTCTTCCACCAATTGCAAATTCTCAAACACATCTGGGGGGAATATGTTCAAACGTGGTTTGGCAGTGGCACTGCGAGGACAATCAGCTGTCCTTCCTGTCTCCCTGTAGCACTGTCTTAGGCAGGGTTTTTGCAACCTTTTTTCTTGTCAGTACATTTTGTTAGAGGTCGCACTGGTGGGACCACCACATTGCCCAACTGATAAGAGCTGCCATTTCTGTTGCATATGAAAAACATCAAACGAAACAAAACTGTGCTTCTCGTTTAAGCTGCGCTGCGCAGACAGTTTATGAGCTCGGACCAATATTTGACACCGCAGACCATAGATATCAGATCAAACAGTGCTGGTGTGGAAACCAGGAGAAACATTGAGCCATGAACGAAGTTATTAGAAGGTTTTTCAGTCCACAATGTAGTAATGTAGTAATGCTAACTGTAACCATGGTATTGTGGCAAAAATAGTCGAATGTTATTACATTTATTCATTTCAGGGTTCATACAACCTTTTGAGAGTGAAATCCAAGCACTTTTCAAGGACTTTCCAGTGCTTTATGCTTTTTCCAGCTCTTCAAAGCTCTAAATATTATCCAATGGTTTTATTTAATGTGAAAAAAAAAAAAACCCTATAAAAATAAGGGTTTTACATGTTACTGTTGTTAAAAGTTAATATGATCTTTCTCAATTCAAGCTCGGTGCTTTACTGTCAAATGCGCATTTCCAAGAAATAACCAGAACTTAGTCGCACCTTTGCTACTGCTCTCAAATGTTAGGGTGGAGCACTTTTAGGCTTCTTGCATTATGGACATTGCAGTTTATTGCTCTGATCCCTCATGCCTACATGCAGCAGGACTATGGCATGTTCACGCAGGGACCCTGGGTATCTTTCTCCTGGTGTTTTTCAGTCAGTCGAAAGGTCTCTTGGGTGTCTCTTGAAGTTTTGGAGCTGTGACCTTAATTGCCAATCACTTGTAATCTGTTAGTGTCTTAAAGGGTTAGTTCACCCAAAAAATGAAAACGCACAAGAATAAACCTCATTGGTTCTCATACGTCACGTGAACATGCTT
This sequence comes from Rhinichthys osculus, assembly GCA_029959095.1. NCBI lineage: Eukaryota > Metazoa > Chordata > Actinopteri > Cypriniformes > Leuciscidae > Rhinichthys > Rhinichthys osculus. The sequence continues at coordinate 13,644,410 of JARWKJ010000012.1, read as the reverse complement.
GAGCTTCCGTTTACCATATATGATGTGTGCGTTGATGAATGTTTAGGCTATGTAAATAAAAGCCAAAATTAAAGCTGTCCATCTTATGAAGCAATTGTATCTCCTCAGAAATACAATGTCATTTCATATGGATTAGTTTTGACTCTTGAGATCTCTTCATAAACTTTTTTGAAACATTAAAGTGGTAGTTGTGTGGACCGTCAATAGAGGGTCAGAAATCTCCCAGAATTCATTAAAATATCTTCATTTGTGTTTCAAAGATGAACGAAAGGCTTACGAGTTTGGAGCAACAACCCAAGAACTGTTCCACAGCTGCATGTACAATAATTGTTTATGGTTCAATGTTTTTCAAGCATGAAAAACATTGTTTAAAGGCACAATATATGTAAGATTTTTTCGCCACAAGAGGGCGCAGTTTCCAACAATAACAAAGGTGTAGGTTGATGACGCAGTGATGAGCTGAATGATGGGACTTGCTGTCAAGCTGATGGATCTAATAATGTTTATGGATGAGCGCAAACGTTCATGTTTTTTAACATTACAGTGGTATGAAGCAGGTCGCGATTGCTAAAGAGACAGATATCACACGCGAGTCCCGCGGATATAAAAGAATAAGGACATTTAATTCTGCCGAACTACCCGCAGGTGCTGGATTACTCACACAGGTCAGTTTATTAGACATGTGAGGTAAGGGAGTGCTGCTTCACTTGGTCTAAACGTTACACTATCACACTAAACGGCATTTAAATGTGTGTTGAAAGTTATAATGTTATACTACGTGTTAGTTTGTTTGCTATACGAAACTAGCAGTAAGCTTGATCAACATTAGAATAACATACTGACCATATTCTAACATTTCATCATGTTGAGCTAACGATATATAACATTGATTTGTTTTATGTACATTAGGGTTGTGCCGATAGACGATATCATCGTCCATCGTTATGGCTGACAGACATCACGATGTTAAGCCAGCATCGCGATCCCCCCCCCCCCCCCCCCCCATGTTTCCATGGTGACACGTCATTAGGGCTGCAACAAACGATTATTTTGATAACCGATTAATCTAACGATTATTAGAACGATTAATCGACTAATCGTCGATTATTTCGCAGATTAATCAGTAAGTTTGGAACTAGTGTTGTCAAAATATTCGGTACTTCGGTACCAAGTCGGTACTAAAAAAAATTAAACGTCACGGTACCAAGTCCCGGTGGTACCGAGTACCCAACCCGGTTCTGGATGCGCATGCACGAAGGGCGTGAAGTTGCGTCCTCTTCATGAAAGCGCTGAGACATGGCGACCAGCGGCGCTGCTGATGTGGTGTCTGTGTATATTACACTGCAAAAAGACTATTTAAATATGAACCCTTCATGTTCTGCTCGTCTCTGTGTGAATGAACGGCGCAGATGCGCGGTTTCATTAAACGTTACCTCACACACACACACACACACACACACACACACACTCAAGCACGACGTGACGCTCGCGCTGTTTTCAGTCTCTGCTGCCTCACGATATGATGACATGATTCATGATTCCATTCATCTCCGAGAGTCACTTCATGAGCATTTTACTTAACCGTTTCATTTGAGAAAAACTATCGTCATATCATACACGCACAGAAACTCAAAAGGTCTTCACGGCAACCCGTCAAAATAAAAGTTTGGTTTAACTTAAAGAAATTGACAGAAATAATTATATTAGGCTACTGTACAATAGATTTAACTACGTCTCCATTAATTAAAGATACTACTACTACTAATAATAATGTGTGCATAGAAGGTTGCTTATTTTTCACTTGACTTTTTTTATAAGCAATATATTTCTCAATATCATCAATATTTTCGTTTAAACAGCATGTAGCCTACAATCCTTTCATAAATTTACCATCATAAATAATAAAGTAATTCACTTTAATATATACATTTTTTTTTCAAATAGTTAAATAAATTATATAAAAAAAAATAGTTCAAACTGATTTTGCTGTGGTACCGAAGTTGGTACCGAGAACCGTAACATTTTAATGGTATCGGTACCGACTACTGGAATTTTGGTACCGTGACATCCCTATTTGGAACGATTATTTAGCTTTTCCAATTAGTTAAAACATTGAGTTATACATATTCTAACTATAATATAAAAGAAGGAAATCACTTCAGCTTTTGAAATAGTTGTTTTAATGAACTTTGAGCCAACTAAACAGGTCATTCTCTAAGTTTTCAGATTTAGGTCCAACTCAAATCACACACAAATGCCCTCTAAGCATTGTTTAATAGGCCCACTGCTTTTCTTAGAGCTGAAACAGAAAAAGGGACATTTACTTCAGGACACAAAGAATAGTAAAATATTAATCTCCAAACAATTATTATAAGTATAAAATTACAATCTTTTTTTACATGACAATTGAGCTGACAGAGACGTTCTCATTCACCTTTTAATTTACAGTATAAAAAAGTAACTGCCATGATATTCTTCCTATATCATAGGAAGGATATAACATCTCGTTTTGTACGTATTCATGATTAATGAACAAAATACAGGCAAGTGATAAGACTATAATAATACCTAATGTTACAATAATAAAAACAGCCCTGACTCGTAAGCTTGATCAAGCTTTATTCTGTGCAATAGAATAAATAAGTCATCACATTACTGTAATTATATTACTATTGATAATATTATTACTATTATTAGTAGTATTGCATTCTCTAATAAAGAGATTTACCGCTGGTTAGTAAGCTCCAGCTGGAGAACACTCTCCTCTCACCGGCTCCTCTTGTGCCGGGATGTTTCCTCTTGCACACATGCATGTTGTGCTCCCGTGAAAAGCAAGTTCCGCCTTGCATGTATTGCACACGACAGCATTCTTGATTTTAAGTTTTGTGAAACTTTCCCAAACCTTGCTAGTTCGGATTTGTTTGCCCTGTCATAATTCGCGCTGTTTATTCTTCTACCGCAATAGCATTTGCAAGGGCTGCACTACACTAGCGCTACAGCGCCGTAGCGGTCAAATCGCGATATTGCAGGCCCTTACATTAGGTCACGTGAGATCAGACGACTACTCGACAACAAAGATATTTGTCGACAAATTTTTATTGTCGACGTTGTCGACAATGTCGACTAATCGTTGCAGCCCTACACGTCATGCTTGGCACGTGATTCACCACAGCCAAAATAGCGCTGTATGACAGATGTAACGTCAGCACTTTTATTTCTAAATATTAACAAATCTGGTTACATACCATGTCATCAACTATCTTCTATTCCGATTCTCAAATGCGTGTAAGTGAGTTTGTTTTGTCGTTTAAAAAAACGTTATATATTATTTTGATATGTAACGTGAGATTCCTGTCTGTTGGGTTTATTACAGCACGTGAATTCATCAGTTTCTCCCGAAATACATGGCCGGTGAACTGGGAGAAGAATAGAGTTAACTTTATAGTTACTTACACTGTGTGTCTGATATGAATAAAATCCGTCTGCAAATATATTTGAATGGGTTGTTATTGCTGCTTCCATTATAGACACCATTGTGAAACTATAAATGTATTGTTTTGCTATAAATTATATGTATTTAAATGTCTGAAACCTAAAATAAACATTATGTGGTTAAAAACACTGAATAGTTCTGATATATGACAAGCGCTGAGCGCGTCCATCTCTAGCTCAGCGCCAGCCACAGCGCGAAAGCACACAGTTTGAATCTGGCAGTTCTGTCACGTCACTGTACATTCGCTCCTTAGTGGTCAGCTGCTGCAGAGCTGCCGAAATCGAAATTGCTGATGAGATGTAGAGAAAAATATCTCCGCTTTGTGCCTACGCCCCATAGCTGTTCTAAATCCACTGTAAAACACGGCTTTGCCAGGCTTATTGCTTAAGTGAAAAATTAGAATGTTAGCCCCGCCCCTCCCGATATCATCGTCCATCGCGATGTTTCACTGTACACATCGTCTGATGCCAAATTGGTAGACATCGCACAACCCTAATGTACATTTGCTCACCTGTCTAATAAAGCTGTCAAGTCGTGACTTGTGAAGCTCTGTCAAGTCCAAGTTAGTCGCGGACGTGGAGCTCTCGGCATCTCAAAAATGCCACGCTGATATTGATCCTCATATTAGTTCTCCTTGTTTGTCCCAAAGTCTGCTTGCCATGGTCTATGTTTGAAAGAAACAAGAACTGCGTGCCGCTAAACGTTACACACTACGCAGTTGTCCACGTCTGTCGCCATGGGTTACGTCATGGTTATGGCAGTATGAACGGAAACCGAGGATAGCGCGGATATTGCGTCATTGACAGGCGACATTTTTTTCCGGGACGGCCACTTATTTAAAATTGGAATTTCTCTGAAATAAAAAATCTTTGGAGACTTTTGGGATATTGTAAGTACACAACTGCAGGAAATATATCACACTGTGCAAGTGATTTTTGGATATTTTATTACAAAATTCTTACATATTGTACCTTTAAACCCTTTTTAATAAAACTATGTAAAGCTTATTAGGATCTTACAAAATTATATTTAAAATACAGTATTATATATATATATATATATATATATATATATATATATGCATACATATGTGTGTGTGAATGTGTTTTTACATATTTTTTATATATTTAAAGCTATAGATACATTATCTTTCCTTAGTTGTTATTGTCACACAAATAACAGGTTTGGTTAGTTAAAATGTTTATTTATTTTTATAGTTCTGTAAATGAAGAAAAAATGTCTGCCTCTGTGCATCATTTTTTTTTTCTTTAATTCATGCTTGTTTTTGCCTTCTATATAATAAAATTATAAGCTATGAGTCCATTTTAAGATTGGAATATGGTCTTCTTGGATGAAAGTTTTGGCCCTTCCACCCATCACTCAGAGCTCCGCACAGCCTTTGACCTGTCATTACAGCAAGCTGCTAGACTCACCACCCAACCAACAGCATGTACTTGAGAAAATCTGTCTAATGGCAACAGCAAAAAGCCTGTGGCCTAGTTGCTCTTGTAAAGTTTTTATTTAGTCTTAGTATCTCTCTTTATCAAATGACTTAGAGTAAGGAGAATGTGTCTGTGTTGGTTAAAACAATCAGACAGAAATTGTTTTATTGCGCATCCAACAACATAAATCTCACATATTCACATCATGTTTTGTCTAAAAGCTGGAGGTACTCTGAAGGTCAGCATATTGGAATGCAAAAGCTGGAATTTCTCATAGAGAGCAGCGTTCCGTTGGGAGTCTCAGTATTCTGAGATCATCTCCGAGTTCTGTTGGAACGGATTGGTTAAGAGACATTTTATACAGAGCAAAAAACAATGTTAACTTTAATTCTGTTATATTATTCATAAAACGTGATTTATTTATAACTCCCAACTTATTTTCAGCACTGTTCTTATAGATTTTAACACAGCCCTAATTGCATAAGTCCATGTCTGTAAATTCAAATTTTACCAATCAGTATGTGTGTGAGGCCCTGGTTTTCCTAGCTCTGGGCCATACACACAATGTCAGGATGTATGTGTTTGTCAGCATGGTCCTGAGCAGGAAGAAGTCCTTTGTGACTTTTTGACTTCATTCATCAGGACTTTAAAGGGCATCTAGTACAGCAGCAGGAGAGATCCAGCCTAGCCCAGAACTAAAATATAACAAACACAGTCTTAAATGTAACAAACTCTTCCATTTAGGAAAAGAAACCATGCCACCTGCAGCTGCTGGGGTATTGATAGTTTTCTAAAGAAGCTAATCTCTGGTTTTGAGTGAAGGACCTTCCTGTTTTATGTGTTTTTTTTTTGTAGCAGTCTGAGGTAATTCGCTGTTACGTGTGTGTCACAAGCTCGTAGAAAAATAGAATGCACCCACATGCTGAAGTCAGAGCCAGGCTGCACCACAAATGAATATCCGCACTCACAGAACAAAGATGCTAATGAAATATGGCGCTTTTCCATTACCAGTACCAGCTCGACTCGACTCGCCTTGGCTCGCCTCGACTCGGCTCGCTTTTCGCTCCGTTTTCCATTGCAGAAAGTACCGCCACAAATAGTACCCGGTCGTCATAGCGACGCATTTCGTTCCTCGTTGCCCCATCAAGCTCTCGCTGGATCCTCTCTTCGGCAACCAAACAAAGGAATGTCTGCACCTCCTCGTTTGACCACGGCGTATTCTTCCGAGTTGCCATAATAATAGTAGTAAGTTTAGTAACTATCTCTGGCCAAGCTATTTAAAATACTCCATCTGGCGCGTGCAATGATGACGCAGATTCTCTGTGACCAATCAGCAGTCGGCATTGTTTTCACGTCACATTTTAGTATCGGCTTAGCTCGCCTCAGCTCGCTTGAAACCTCGCCGGAGGTGGTACGAAAAAAAGTACCCGAAAGCAGGTACAGGTACAACTTTTACACAGTGGAAAACCAAACAAAGGCGAGTCGAGTCGAGCCGAGCCGAGGCGAGCTGGTACTGTGTAGTGGAAAAGCGCCATAAGCAGTGCTTTCCAGGCTTTACAGATTAGCTAGATTAGGTGCAGAAATTGAAGTACCTTAATCAAATGTAAAATAACACTGCATAGTCTTCACTGTCTAAATTAAATCGAGATGAATCCTTGTTGAAGTTACAAAAGTTATTCAGTCAATTATTGCAGCGAATCTGTTGTTAGATTACTGATCCTGTAGTGTACATGTTTTCTATAGGATACTCGCCAAGACGGACATTTTTACAATTTTGTGTGAAATTGTCTGTGCAAGACCTGAAAGAGATTAGTATTAACGTGCTTCGATGTTCAGTTTTCACACGCAAAAATTCTAACAGCATGCTTAAAAACGCATGCAAATGATAAACTTTAATGACGATGCAGCACTGGTCCGATCGTGGCAGTGAAAGTTCAGTCAGCGGGCTTCTCTTTCTCTCACTGTGAGTGCGTGTGTGTGAGAAATAATGTACAGGGTGCATAAAGGCTCAGCAGGCAATGAACTTATAATTGCGGCTTCTGCGCTAAACTTATTTTTTGCCTCTAACTCAATTACAGGTGACTATAATCATACAATTTACTAGCCATTGGCTAATTAAATAATTGGCCTGTTGTGAAATTTGGTCGCATATGCAAGTGATTTTCTCTCATTGTAGTGGGTTCTGGCTTGTCTTATATTTTCTTTACAAAAAATAAAAACAAAATTTTGTTGTAAAAAACAAAGATGTTATTTTTTTATGTAATATTTCATAAAATAGTATATAAAAAAATAATTGCATATTATAAATAAACTTTTTTTCGGTGAAAATGATTGCATACAATTTGTCCCATTACTGAATGCTTTATGAGATTGGGCTGTCCTTGGCCCATATACTTACTTGGCACAGGAAACCCATCTCAACAAACTGACAACTTCACTGTAAACCAATAGCTTGGAAATTATAACTCCACAAATTCACAAAGCTCTGCAAAAATCCAATGGTCTCAGCCCAGAGTATTGTATGTGGAGTGAAAATAATGGAATGTGAGGGCTAGATGTTTAGTTCAGCTTGTGTGTGACTGTTTGCTGCTTGTCACAACAGATGTATAAAATGTGTTCTCTTCTGAGTGTGTTAAGTCCTTGATGGCTGGCGCCGTTCTTGCGATCGTAATTAAAATCACGTTCCAGTGACAGGTTTTTAATGAAACTCTCCTACAGCTCCACTTGTGTTTGTTTGTGTTTCTGAGGCTGTGGGGGAAGGGAGGCTTAATAATGAGAGATGGAATTTATTTCAAAACATGTGATGATAATTCTCTTTTTAAAATGTTTTTTTTTTTTTTTTTTTTATAAATGAAAAGCCATCAAAGTTTGTCTCACTTATATCTCTGTTTGTGCAGGATGGCTCTCTGGGTAATATAGATGACCTGGCACAGGAGTACTCTGAGTACTACAACACATACTTCAGCGACGTCAGCGATCGGATGGAGGAACTACGCAAGCGGCAAGTCTCTCAAGAGCTAGACATGGTATGTTCAGCCTAAAAGGTTTCCTGCACATTTCAGTCTTAATTGTTCACCTGCATCTCTACAGCTGAGGAATGGATGTGTTTGGTTGGTAGAATCAACAACAATTCCATTAAATCTGTCACTAAATAATTCGTAATAATTGTTTACATACTTTCACCATGGATTTAATTCATCTTTGCGTGTTTACTCGCTCAGCATTTGAAGCCAGATGAGTTAATCTGGCAGTCATCAGCACAGTTAACCACGTTTTCAGGGTAGGTGGAGTTTGCGAGTATTAAAGCTGTGCCCTCAGTACTTTTTATTTCCACGTTTAAAAAGTTTTACCCTTAAAGAAATTAATAATAATTTTGATAAATGTTTGAAATAATGTAAACTCACATGAGAGACAAATTCCAGTCCTATCAATAGCCCTAATAAAAGCTGTTTGTTGACATGGAGCGGTAACCTCACGAGGGCCGCCATTGGGATCACATGATCAACTGACTACCATATTGACCAGAGCAACATAAAATTTTTTTTTGTGCCTTTGACAATTGTAATGTACTGAAACATTTTCTGCAGAAGTTATGTTTATGCTTTCCAAGTGGCATTTAATTTTCATTCTTAAATCTCAAATGATCTTGCCCATACTTTTTAATATAAATATATAGAGTGGGGAGAACAAGTATTTGATACACTGCTGATTTTGCAGGTTTTCCCACTTACAAAGCATGTAGAAGTCTGTAATTTTTATCATAGGTACTCTTCAACTGTGAGTGACGGAATCTAAAACAAAAATCCAGAAAATCACATTGTATGATTTTTAAGTAATTAATTTGCATTTTTTTGCATGACATAAGTATTTGATACATCAGAAAAGCAGACCTTAATATTTGGTACAGAAACCTTTGTTTGCAATTACAGAGATCATACGTTTCCTGTAGTTCTTGAGCAGGTTTGCACACACTGCAGCAGGGATTTTTGCCCACTCCTCCATACACACCTTCTCCAAATCCTTCAGGTTTTGGGGCTGTCGCTGGGCAATACAGACTTTCAGCTACCTCCAAATATTTTCACTTGGGTTCAGGTCTGGAGACTGGCTAGGTCACTCCAGGACCTTGAGATGCTTCTTACTGAGCCACTCCTTAGTTGCCCTGGCAGTGTGTTTCGGGTTGTTGTCATGCTGGAATACCCAGCCACGACCCATCTTCAATGGTCTTACTGAGGGAAGGAGGTTGTTGGCCAAGATCTCACGATACATGGCCCCATTCATCCTCCCCTCAATACGGTGCAGTCGTCCTGTCCCCTTTGCAGAAAAGTATCCCCAAAGAATGATGTTTCCACCTCCATGCTTCACGGTTGGGAGGGTGTTCTTGGGGTTGTACTCACCCTTCTTCTTCCTCCAAACACAGCGAGTGGAGTTTAGACCAAAAAGCTCTATTTTTGTCTCATCAGACCACATGACCTTCTCCCATTCCTCCTCTGGATCATCCAGATGGTCATTTGCAAGCTTCAGACGGGACCTTGCGTGCTCTGCAGGATTTGAATCCATGACGGCGTAGTGTGTTACTAATGGTTTTCTTTGAGACTGTGGTCCCAGCTCTCTTCAGGTCCTGCTGTGTAGTTCTTGCCTGATCCCTCACCTTCCTCATGATCATTGATTCCCCACGAAGGGAGATCTTGCATGGAGCCCCAGACCGAGGGAGATTGACCGTCATCTTGGTCCGTCTTGACCGTCACAACGGGTTCAAACAATAAAATGCAAATGAATTACTTAAAAATCATACACTGTAATTTTCTGGATTTTTGTTTTAGATTCCGTCACTCACAGTTGAAGAGTACCTATGATAAAAATTACAGACTTCTACATGCTTTGTACTTGTTCTCCCCACTGTGTGTATATATATATATATATATATATATATTATACACTTGAGTCTGGCCTTAATAAATAAGAATATTAAATGCTAAAGGTATTACCACTGTATGGCATACAGTTATTGCATCAACAGTTGTTTTAGTCATAAACAAGAACAATAGTTTCCGTTCCATTTATGTACCAGGGACAATGAACCACAAGCACAGCTAATAACAAAATTCAGTTATTTCTTTCATCACTTGGTGCTACAGAATGGCCATTGTAAACCTATGAGCTAATAGAAGGAAACGCTTGTCTTAAACCATTACAAAATGAAGACAAATGTGTTCACCCCCTGCCCTCTCTCCATACGTGTTTGGATTGTCTGCGGTTCTGTCAGTGCTCCGCATTTCTCGTTTGCATCTCAAAGCGTCTCTGTTCTCAGGGATGTAGGGTAGTGGGCCACCCAGGGTTGCTAAGAAACCAGCGGACTCATTATGACATGCAGCTGGGGTTGGCACAGTCCAATGAGGGGATTTTGAGAAAAATAAAGAAAACAACTGAAAGTCATGCTCAGCTGTGGTACTGGCCTCAGACAGGAACCAGTCATTCTCAAGGTTTAGAGAACATTATGTACGCTATTGTGTTGAATTATTTTGATGGATTCTCTCTCAATTCTGAAATGAATGATACAGAATTCCACTGCGCACTGTGTCCAGAATCACCTGTTACTTATATGGAATTAGCATTCCCTTACTGCAAAACATCTCATAACAACATATTCTTAATTAAAAGAATATTTTTGAAATCGCGATAAACACGTTGCGTACCCAGATGAACGTTATAAGAAACCCAAACTCGCAGCATAGCTTGTTAGCCGAGCTGCTGAGACATGCTCCACGCATTTAAATGATAACAGTGCAACACTGCATGTTATTGGAAACCCAAACAAATAGCACATGCAGAGATGAGGTCGTGTGGAACAGAATTTACTCTGAACAGGGCAGCTCTGAGAAACATGTAACCTGCACCCTGAAACCCGCAGCGCATATATTTATTAAACTGAAACACAGCCTTTGTGATTTCACAATAGCACTATGCTACATTATGATTTTTAAGTGGTTTTAATATATCGTGCAGTCTTTGAAAAAGGTTCACAAATTTCTTGTCTGTGTAATTTGCCACTTCCGGTGTTTTGCAGTTTAATCAACACTGAAAAATTGCAATCAAGTATTTTTCGAAATCGAGTTCTCGAGTTTAATCGAGGAATCGTGACAGCATTTTTTTCTTTTTTCTTTTTCTTTTCTTTTTATACTGTTATGTGGAAAAAGCTAAGTAAAAGTCCAAATATGTCTACTTTTGTGTTCCCCTGAAACAATATCTACAAATGGGTTTTGAAATTATTTTTGAACAATGAACTGTGTTTGGTGAACTCTACTTTTATAAATTATTTTCTCTGTTTTATCCATCTTCTTGTCTAATCCAGTATCCCGCTCCACACCCTGCCCTGTGTAAATCTTACTAAAGCTAAAGCTGGTTAATACATGGCTGAGCACAAAACAAAACCTGGCTGTACTGTCCCAACTAAATCAGCACTGTAGGGTTCGGCTGTGTTTATTTAGTAATCATGATTCATTCCTCTTCAGTGCTAGTGTTCTTTTAGTGTGGGGTTTATGAATATGATTCTTCTATTATTAAATTGCTGCTATTTAAGTTTATATTTACATTAATATCTCTGCTCCTTTAATTAGCTCAAACTTAAGATAGCCGCCAACAAAGGCTCAAGATAAAGCTCATGCGGTGGGAATCTGATCTCACTATGAATTAAGTTCAAAAATAGGTCTCCACATTCTGACTTTGTGAGTGATATATCAAAGGACATTGCGATAAATCCGGGCAGAGGGTGTTGTCTGTCAAAGGAGGCTTTAATCCGAGGCTAATGGGGCCGAAGGAAGTGTCAAGTGGGCCAAGTAGGTCATTTGCTTTATGTATTTAGTGTTGTTGGGCTTGTGTCATTCTCGACAGTATCGTGGAAAGAAAATGGGGACATTGGAGTAGCAGCTGGCTGGTGGGAGAATCGGTTAATGGGAAGAGGGATGATATGGATAATCGTGGGAATTTTCTGGGAGGTGTTTTGCATTCCATGTGCGAGGAAAACATGCTTGTTTTGGTGCTCAACACAAGTTGAACTGTTTTGTTTAGTAATGTGGATGATTTTGGAAACTCTGTCATCTACTCAATATCGTTTCCTTCCATATGTGCTGTTATTCATTTATTTATTTATTGGAGTTTGGAACAATTTCTTTTCATATGTACACAGCTCCTAGCCTACCATGACACCATGTCTGGGCTAAATCGATTGGGAAAAAATAGAAGTTGTAAAAGAAAAAAAGTAGACTCATTATGTTTCAAGCGGAGTGGCTGGGGGCAGTAACAGGTGATTATCCTCTTCCTGTTTGGTAGTTTAAAGGCCATATTAATGGCTTGATATTTCAGCTTTGCCTTGAGAGACATGACGTTTATGTGACCTTTGAAATTTTTGAGGCTTCAAAAAGTTAAAAAAAATGCTACTACTGCCAGTCTCTTCTCTGTTCTTTCTGGTTCTTTATCTTCCTCATATCCTCTCACTAATTTCCATAAACACTGTCACCCAACTAACCTCTCTTCCAAAGGCACGTAACCCTGTATCAGAGGCCAAGTTGGCGATGGGCCCTCGCTTTCTCCCCTCAACCCAAGAGAGGGGAAAGGTCACCGTTTTTAACCAGAGGCAACACTGAAGGCTATTGTGAGTGAGGCATGAATGTTGTGGCCTATTCATACTTAGACAGAATGAATCTCTGAGCACACGCAATAATCCACAGTGAAGGACTATTCTCCTGAACAGCAACAAATGAGGCTCATGGTTTCCCCTTCACTGCCAGCCTCTTCCTTTCTGACAGAGGTGAAGTCCATATGCTATTTGAAGCTGTCTGTTACTTTCTCTTCTCTGTTTTTTTTCTCTGGTTTAGTCTGAGGCATTCTCAAATGCCCTAGACATTCCCAAGTTCGATTTTAGGTTTGATATCGGTTTCGTTTCCTCAGATATCTCAACAGAGCTGACTGGGCCGTTTTGGGCTTCCACATTTGCTCAGCACTCTTCCTCTATCTCTCTCTGCTTTTATAAGAGCGACCCTGATAACAATGAGTTAAGAAAACATCCTCCTCTACTGAGTGTGTTGAATGGATAAACCCCTATTTTACAAAGAACAAAGTAACCATGCTGCAATGTTTCTTTTTAGCCATTCCTACAGAGACACTACCCTTTATTCCATTTGCCTGACTGAGTCTCTATTAGCCACACAACTGTGCTGTGGAAAGAAGTGTGTGTTATTGGGTCTTAGCTTGAGCATCAGTTGTGAAGGAATAACAGAAAACATCAGGCTGAATGTTTCTCGGGCGGATTTCCGCGGGAGATTCGAGCATGTCTTTGCGTCATTACGTCACATCTGCACACATAAAGAAGAGTCTCGGCTAGTAGGCTATGAGTGTGAGGATGTTGGAGGTGGAGATTTATAGCCTTTTCTCACAGCACTTGATATAATTAAACTTATCAATTTGATGGCGGATCCAGAAAGGTTCAAACGACAATCACCAGTGACAACAAAGACTTCGTGGACTTCGGAGTGGATACAGAAAAAAAGAGACTGCAACCAGAACAAAGGATAATTTGCACGGTTTTACGTGATATGATAAGCGATTTTTAGATTTAATCAGCGCGATTTACTGCAATGTCAGAACCACAACAAAAGTGGATGTTACTTGTTCAGATGACAATTTCCGGTGAAAATTATTATGTTGGTCATACTTCCAAAAATAATAATCTGTGATTCTGAATGACAGTATCCACACCGGCGCGGTGACTGACAGCTGCACACTCTCCTCAAACATTGTGTTCATCCGCACTGTGCGGTGTCGAAGTACAACCCACGTAAAGTCGATAATTCCGCGAATAACTGCAATTGCAGATTTCAAACAGAGATGGCGACAAAGAGGAAAAACCGCAGACTGCAGCTTTAAGCAGCGCAACTGTTTGCAATATTGACCATAAGGAATGTTTCTTGAGCTGCAAATCAGCATATTAAAGGTATTGTAGGTAGGAATTTTATAAAAAACTTTTTTCCAAATTTGTTTAAACTTTCTGTATATATCAATGCATAATTAAAATGTAAGTACTCTGAAAAAGAAAGTATAAAAATCAAGTGTCTGTAGACCTCTCACGACTGTTTTAAAGACAGCTCATTATTTCCATTCACTCCACCCCCTCCCTTCTGGGCTCCTTTCCAAAGTCACGCCCCCAAAACGCATGAACTCGCGACTCCGACCGCTGAGCTGAAGACTCATTATTTACCTGAGAGAGCGGAGAGGAAGGAGCGCAGTGCATGTAGTGACATCATGTCAGAATCACATGTAATAAAAAAATCTAACTTTATCATTATGAAGATAAATAAATAAGATGTATTTTAGTACTCACTATCAAGCTACCATATTGATATTGGTAAAGTTTAAAATATATATTGATTCGTTTACGAGCTAGTTATCTATAAGGCAAAGCTAAAAACAGGTTGCATGATACACGTTTTTCCATTGCCATCATTTACACTGTGATGAAGATGAATTTCGTGTAACATTCATAACATACCGTATATGGTGTTCTGCATGTAAGAGTTTCCATGATGAAAGCATTGTTGACTCTGATGAGGACTACACTCCAGAGACAAGTACCGCATCGTCAGCTCGAGGACAGATCCGGGGTCGAGGGCGAAGCAGAGGAGGTCTTCACAAGGCGTCACTTTTCAGCCCCTTGAGGTCTCTCAGTTCTCGTCATCGCTGGAAAGCCACGCCGACATTGACACGCGTTTTATTTCGTTGTTTACTTTTTGTTCATTACCTTTTCTAGTAACGTTACTGTCCGTAATGTGAAGTTTGATTGGTCTTTCTCTGCCATTGTTTTGCTGTTCCTAGGTTACGTGCCTCTTGAATTTCTCAAATCAAACGGATACGCGCAAGTGGGCAGGTCCTGTGTGGCAAAAGTGTCGTTGCCATGGTTGTGAGAGAGTGACAGTCGCCTAAGCCAATCCTTTGTTTCGTCCCGGAAGGAAATAATGAGCTGTGTTTAGAGCAGATTAAACGGTCTAGAGTCACTCGATTTTTATACTCTTTTTATCAGAGTACTTACATTTTAATTATGCATTGATATATACAGAAAGTTTAAACAAATTTGGAAAAAAGTTTTTTATAAAATTCCTACCTACAATACCTTTTAAAAGGATTTCTGAAGGATCATGTGACACTGAAGTAATGGCTGCTGAAAATTCAGCTTTGACAGGAATAAATAACATTTTAAAATATATTAAAATTGAAAACAATTATTTAAAATAATATTTAAAAATATTGCATTTTAATAATTTCATCGATCAAAACGCAAACAGCTGAGCTGTTATCATGCTACTAAAAACTTGTCAACTTAAAAGTGTTGCTACTGCAGGTTACTCCACAACAGTAGCTTGAGGTTGATAAGGTTTGGGGGAGTTCTACTTCAACAAGCTAATTCCGTAATTGCTCTTAAGACTCATTTCAGTCAAGACTCTGACACAGACACACACCCTTTGTTTTAATGATTTTTAGCTTTTCTGTCCCCCTCTCTTTCTCAGGCTCAGACTTGCTGTGGTTTACTCTAAGGCATGTTGTGGCAATTTGATTTAATTCCTGTTGGTCTGAAAGTAGGTCATGTTATGGAAGTGAACCTTTGTTTAAGGGGGAACCCACGTACACGCACACCAAACGCCAGGTGATGTGCAAAGATATGGAGCTCTCTGTTGCCCAATTCTTTCTTGACACAGACTACACTAACCTGTTTTAAAAAAGTCTCCCCCTGACTGGTATTTCCAGGTAGAAACCACATACTGTAGCTGGAATGATGGAATAGTGTCCCCACAAAGCTTCACACACTGTGAGTTGTATGTGTGTGTTTTGTTTGCGTCACAGCAGTAGGAATGGTTGGTCTGGTTCTACAAGGAAACTTTCTCTACCTGCAACTCAACCAAATGTCTCTCCTGATTGGGCAATAAGAGCCAAGGCTTTCCCCATGAGCTGACCACACAGGCCTTTTTGCTGCCAGCCTGACTGTGTGTGTCCTGCCCTGCACACAGAGACTCTATATGAATGTGTGTAAAACACCTCATTAGCCTCCTTTGGTTTGTTTATTTCCCCCAATGCTTCTGTGCCAGCCAGCCTGCCACATCTCTGTCTGTCTATATCTCGTTCTCTGACAAATAGCTGTTCCAGAACCTAGTGATCTATCTGCCTGCATAGGCAACTACCTTATTAATCTGCACGATTAATCAAAATAAAATAGAAATCACGATATTGTGATTATTAAATCGCAACGGCTGAGGTTTAATTTTTTTTAAGTGCTGCATGTGTTCGAATGAAGCACGATGCTTTTTTTACAGTTCATTATCTGGTATTTTCAGTGTCTCTGAGCAGACTGCTGCAAATGCTGTTCCATGCTCAATAGTTATAATTCTTTTCTATTGTTTTTCTTAAATACAATTTTTTTTTTTTTTGTGAAATCTCACAGTATTATTTCTAATTTTGTTTATTTTTATCTAGTATAATAATTTATAAATTATAATGGGACAATTATAAATATAATTTAATTAATAATAATAACAAAATTATAAAATGTATTATTATTGTATAGTTTTATTGATGTATAATCGCAAACTTTTTGGACAAAGTGTGCAGCCCTGTCTTTATATTACTGTCTGCTCGACAGAGTTCCTTAACACCTGTCAGATACATTTTTGGTTTAGGCAGTGGCTGCATTATTATGCCTCAACATCTCATAACTACATGTGTTTTTGTCAGCGTGCACTCTGTTAATCTGTATGTGGGTGTGACTGTGATTGTATACAGTAGTGACAGTGTGCTGCCTATTAAATCAAATTTACCTTCAGTGTGCATAAGACCAAATCCAGTCATGCCCAGGCAATCACAGACACACACAGTCACTTATCAACCACCAGCTGCTGTGCCTCACAACATACTTTATATAGCCAGTCGTTAAGTGATTGTCTTTTAGCTCTACACTTAGACGTATACCATATATAGTGGTATAAACATTGACACACATTGAACTAAACTATGTCAAGAGGTACAGTGTCTGTCTAGTGTAGAACTGTGCTATTATGCGTGCTGTGGTGAAGGCTGTGAGTGTGTTGTTTAGTACTGTGTCAGTGAGTGCACACAGACACAGAGCGTCTCTTTGTGTGTCGTGTTGTGTGGATATGTGTTTTGGATGACACGGGTAGCAGCAGTGTGTACACATGATTCAATGTGTGCCAATGTAAGCATGTGCCCAGTGGGTATGGGGCAGTTGGTGATGCCATGCTGCTGATGATACAGAACACAAACGTGTGTGTGTGTTTATATAGGAATAACTTCAACTTGACCACTGTGTGTTTGAGTGAGTGAATTCTTCTTTTTTCTGGATGGATCCAATTTTACAGTACAAAGTCTGATTTACTACTTAGAAACTTCCCGACTTTACCAACACACCACTGAGCGCTAAAGCAGATGGATGGAGTGGTATAGAGACAAAACACACACAAACAGCCTTCCTGGCCTAAAACAGTGCTTCTCTCTGAAGGAAGTGCTTCACTTGCAGGAAAAGAGGCTTGAAGATTACTACTGTGATAACTGAGAGTCTGGACACAAATTTTCCAAAGTGCTGTCCATCATCCACAAACACAGACAGTAAGCCTTAGGCCATTTGTGATCAGATCCAGGTGGTTGTGTTAGAGGGCCTCTTCCATCCAAACAGTACATCTCTGTCAGCATTCTGCCATAATGCTATCTAAACTATTTTCAGCTATCTTTTCTGATTGTCCCATGCTAATTTTTATTTTATGATATGATCCTGATTATACTATGTCAAGTTTAGGATTGACTAAACAAGGAATCTCCAAATTGAGCACAACACAGTTCATTTTACAGAAGCCCTGGAGCTGTTAGGATTTTTTTTTTCTTTAAACTGCTGATGCACACACTTTCACAGGTCAGGGCACGAGCAGAGGTTTTGGATCTGAGAAGTGAGCATTGTGAATGAGTAAGCAGTGATAAAGAGTATATACTGGAAACACAATAGATTTTCCCTTAGTTCACATCAGCCTGCACTGATAGTTATAGTGTGGCTAATAAGCTATACAATAATTCAGGGTTGTTAAAAACCTCGACTATGCCATTGTGCCAGGGCACTTACCAGACATGCAGCTTCAAAGACTGTGGCCAGTAAAAAAGCAAGCAAACAACTTGGGGTGGCAAGATTCCTACACAATGAGGTTGCATGTGAAGTGCAAGTTTTTCTTGATTTACAGGCTTGTTACCCCTCTAAAAATATGTATTTGAACCTAACACCGTTGACGAAATACTTTTTTCTTTTTAATCTAAGATCCTGTCTATTTATTGAATTACATATTATTTATTTTATTTTTTATGATGGGGGTTGTATAAAAGAGAAATAACTTAATATCAGACCTGGTTTAGAGAACATAAGTGGTAAAAAAGATCATTCTCAACCAAAATTTTCAAATTCTATATCACATTAAAGTCAGTGTTAAAAATATTAGTGACTGAGATTATTTATGTTTATTAATTTATTATCCTAGGTCAAATTTATTTATCTACAGTAATTACACATCTTTCACAACAATGTCAAATTTTGAACAAGAATGTATTTATTTATTTTTGGCATGTATAAAGGGGGAAAAAACACTTATACCTAGATCAAATGTAGAGAACAATTGTGACCAAAATAGATCTTAATGAAAAGATTTCAGTGAACCAGATTAAGATGGATATAAGTGCTTTCCAGTCCTCTGATTATTTTTGTATTATGGTAAGGTGTTGATTGAGGCTTGTTGGTTTGTAACAGGGTTCATGAGTGTTGTATTTCCAGTAGGTTTGTCTCATTCCACATGTTGATTTTTTTGCTCTCTTGTGCAGCTGCACAGGACTGGTGGGTTCGGTGCACCTCAGGTGATGTGTGTGCAGGAGGCAGAGGGCGTGGCTTTCTTTATGACAAGCAAACTCCTGGCATATGGCCGTGTGGCCCTTTATTATTGGCAGTGTGTGTTTGTGTGTCCTTGTTCCTAACCCCCCTCCTTTTTTGGTGTGTTTTCCAGGAAAAAGCAGACACCAGCATCAACTCTTCAGAGCTTAGTTCAGACATCCAGGTCAGTCGACCCACAATGCGGTGCATATCTGCTTTCAGACCTTCGCACACCTGCAGCCATCACTATAACTCACTGTTACAACACAACACACTTTCATTCACGACCCCTGAGTGATAAATCAGCTGACTGCATGATCAATGACACTGATTTGTTTATCATCAGTGATTAAAGTGTGTGTGTGTGTGTCATTGCTGTAATTAACCGCAGTGTTGTCTTTATCCACAGGAGTCGTTTGGATTCAGCAGTGAGGTGTCTACTCCAGAGGCTGAGAGAAAGTAAGAAAATTTCAACTAGCTGCAACTCGGTGAACTCAGTTATGTTTAGTTGCTGGTTGTAGAATTTATTTATTTTTTTACAAATACAAACGAAACGAATGAATACGGCCCATGGTAGTTTTTAATATCTAAACCGTATATGACTGCTGACCTCTTAGGGGCTGTTTACACCTGGCCACTTCATGCGTTTTCTCAGATCGGATAGCTATCTGATTTATCAAAACGATTCCATTTACACCTGGTCACATAAATGTGTTTTTGCAAAACGGATATAAATCCGATCTTCAATTCCAGTGCTATATGCAGATTTAACGGAGTTCACGTCACTGAAAGCAACAGATATGAGCTGCATTTTATTGATCATCAGCTAAAACCAAAGATTGCAATAAGAGAGAGTGGCAACAGCACTGGTAACATCATTTCGGTATTTTACTTTTAATGAAGATGATTGTGTGTTAAGCGTCTGCGACTTACTTTCATTTTGATTTGTGATAGTTTGCACGTTGGCTTGATGAATAGATGGTCGGCTGCGGTGATGCGTGTTGCAGTAGCGTTGTCATATCTGACTATAACATGACATATTGCCTATATAAAACGCTCTCACAGACACGTTTATTTTTTAGCATTTTTGGGAGGAGTATAATTTACATATGTGGTTTCAACAACCAGATGCATTTACACTTGTCCAGTTTCGTCTGGAATGCGGCCCAGACCACCTCCTGATGTGGTTTGGGCAATCGGATTCAAATCCGCCTCGAATGCGTTTCGGAGGGCATTTACACCTGGTCTTTTCACGATCGGATAGCTATCCGATCACAGAAAACGCATGAAGTGGCCAGGTGTAAACAGCCCCTTAGATACATGATCACACACACGTCAGGTCTGATCTCCACCCCCATTTACCCCTGAGTGTACAGGGTTCCAGACTGCGACCAAATTGGTCGCATATGCAACCTTTTTTTGAGAATGTGCGAGTTAAAATTGTATGTGGTCGCATTTGTGCGAGTGGACGCTCGCGCAACAGAACGCCGTTGTATCAGCAGCTGCTGCAGTCCGTAACGTAACTTATGTTCAAAATGAACGAGTACATCATGAATCCATTTTCAAAACCGTGTTTTTGACTTATCCTGAATAACTACGGTACGCCTATAATAAGTGTTTATATTCTGACAGTGACTATTTTATCCCGGGTTGGGCTCGGTTGCGGAGTTACCCAGTGCCTGCGTGACTCGCCATAGACATTAACGGAGAGAAGTAGCTCCGGCTACAGTGTTCTTCCGCAAGCCACGTGCAGTTTATTTATTGACGAACGTACACGTCACGCGCATTGCACACTGATGGTGAAACGCGCCAATTAGGAATTCAGGAATTAAGGCATATAAAGGCATATAAAAATGAAAAGGTCTCACGAAACACCGAGCCCCTTCCTACGTCTTTTCAGCGGTTAGATGAGAGTAATCGCTCCACAGAGGAAAAGGAATGATTATAAAATGCAGAAGGTAAGGTGTGAGATTTCTGATTTTTGTTACAACTATAAACTTTGATAAAAAAAATCTGTATCAGCGTATTTAATATTTTAAAATGTAATGCATACATTTGAATGTTTAATGATTTTTAAAAGATAGAAAGATGATAATAGATAGATAGATAGATAGATAGATAGATAGATAGATAGATAGATAGATAGATAGATAGATAGATAGATATAATATAATTCAAATGTAAATATATAGATTGTATAATTCAAATGTAAAATGCTTAAAATTACAGATTAAAATTTCTGTCCAAAATCCATGAAAATCCTGAAATGTGGCAATGATAATTACCATATATTACATGTGTTTTTATATAATATATTACAGGTATTTATGCTGCAACCCAGAAAGCCTTTGCTAACCTTCGTCCATTAAAACCACTATTCATCAGCTCAGCATGCATTGATTAATCCCATGGCATGTAGCAAAAAAAAAAAGAAAAAAGGTGCGACCAAATCATATGCTAGTGCGACCAACTGAGAAAGTTGGTAGCACCAGTGCAATCAGTGGAAAAGTTAGTCTGGAGCCCTGGTGTAAGTGTGTGTGTTTAAATGAGTGTGAAATCCTCCGTTTTACTTCTTCACATCTTGGTGCTTCCAGGCTTCCTTCCTTCCGTCTATTGTTCTTAGATGTTTAAGATGAAACTCGCTGATTATAGAGAGAGGAAGACAGACAGAAATTCAGACTTGAGCTCTGTGATTTTAGTCATATAGCGACTCTCGGAATGTTTAAAGTGCTAGTGTTTTTATGAAAATGAATTGATTTTAAATGAATGATGTCAGTGCACAAACAGGGTTGTGTCTCCATGAATCTTCCCTGTGGACGGTCTGTTTCTTTGGGGATGAGCAGTCCACGTGCCATTGGAAAGATTTAATTCTATCTCCGTCATCCACACTCTCTGGAGTGTAGTAGTATGCTTAGATGAATGTAAACCATATGGAGCTGAGCTGACACATCTTTCATCATTTATACGTCTCTGTGGTCCTACACACATGTTGCTGGGTTTGACTGGTACACTGCTTTGTGATGTTGTGACACTTAACTTTGATTGACAAAGCAACATTTTTTCAACTTGTTCACTTTTTATAGTTGCATAATACGACTTTACTCTGTGCAAAAATAATGAACGTTTTGACCTGTTTGAATGGTCTGAACTAGGCTCAACCAAAAATTGTAAGTGTCATAATTTTCTCACCCACATGTCGTTCCAAACCTGTATGATTTCTTTCTTATGTAGAACAAAAAATATATTTTGAAGTACGTTGGGATTGGGAACCAAACAACACTGGAGCCCATTGACTAATAAAACTAAAAAAACACTTTATGCGTTTCTCAAAAAACGTTTTTTTATGTTCCACGGAAGAAAGAAAGTGAAAGTTTTTGAATGGCATGAAGTTAATGATTTAAAGAACTATCCGTTTAAAGGCATGCAATTAAAATCCCTCCTACTTATTTTCTAAATGCATGTTAGAGATCTTATTGTCAACAATTCATCCATGCAATTTTCATTTTTAAAATAGGCTATCATTTGAAATGAAAGAATATTTTTTCAGAAGAAAAGATCCTCTATTTCCGTTTATAGAGGTATATAGTATTCTGTGAGAGCTTTTATGCCTATTTATTCTTTCAGTCTTTGTGTCTAAGCAGAAGTAACATGTTAGATGTTTGTCATATCGCAGGTTAAATCATTATCATAATATTTGTCATAATAATCTCGGGTATGATTTTATGACTTTATCCTACTCTTCAGAAGAGTTGTCTGTGAAATTATCAGTGCAATGCCATACCCAACAAAAGAGTCGTTGACAGATTACCCTGATTTCCTGTCTGTATGATTAGAAGGAAGAAGCCTTGGCCTCCAGAAAGAACCTGATGACAGTGAGAGAGATGTGTATGTGTTAGTTTAGAGTCTTCCTCCTTAATACACACTACGTTTTTTAAAGAAATTAATACTTTTATTCAGCAAGGATCCATTAAATTCATGAACAGTGACAGTAATGCCATTGTAATGTAACCAAAGATTTCTATTTAAAATAAATGATTTTCTTTTGAACTGTCTATTCTTCAATATTCTTCAATCTTTCAGTCCTGAAAAAAGTTTCACCATAACTACGAAATTATTAGGCAGCACAACTTCTGTTCTTCACAGATCTATTCAAAATAGACATGTTTCTTGAGCACCAAATCAGCAAATGATTTCTGAAGGATCCTGTGACAAAAAACGGAAGTAGAAATTTCACCTTCGCCGTCACTTGAATAAATTACTATTTAAAATATATTTAAATAGAAAACTGTTATTTGTAAAATTTCGTAATATTACTGTTTTTACTGTATTTTTTCAAAATCAAATAAATGCAGAAGTGTTGCCAACCCTAAACATTTGAACCTTAGTGTACATCTGTTTAAATTAAATAAGATTTTAATTTCTTTTTACGGAATTATTTCCCCACATAATAAGGTGGTAGAAACATAACGTTTGTGTGTGTGTGTGGCTTTAAGGAAATCCCTTGAAGCTCCATTTACCATGACCTTGAAGGTCATTTCCTGGACATTTCCTTTGCGATTTTTGTATATGCGTTTTTGTGCTTGATCGTATACATGTGTTGAACTCCAACGCCAGGTGTAAGGAAGCAAACCAACCAGGTGCACCCTGGGATAGAAGTGTCCCTTCTTCATCAGCAGTTTGACGAGAGGAAAAAGGAAGTCAGCCCACTCCAAGCTTTAAAAAAGCAGTGAACATGCATCACTGTAGTGATACATTACTGATGAGAAAAACATGATGTTCCTCTTTATTTAATAATGATGATATGTTGGCACAGTAATATGACTGATCTCACACTCTGGAAGGCCATTTTCTGATCATTTCCAAACATGCAAACAGCTAAAAAATACATAAAGATGGCCACATTCACACCAGCAGAATACAATCCTCAGATGTAGTTATTGTCTTTGGTTACCTTTTCATACAGATGTTATTCAGTCCAAACCTGTTAATTTGAGTCACTACTGGTAGTAAATATGCTTTTCAATCCCAGACATGCCGCATATTAAAATTGAAAGACACAGATGAACTGTGTGCAGAGAGTAGAGTGCAAATATTTTTGTGTGAAATGTTCTTTCATCGCATTCTCTGAATAACAATCTCAGCAAGCCAGGGATTACTCTTTTTCAGAGTTAGTGAACATGACAGTTACTCGCAGTGAAGGAATGCAGCTCGGAGGGCTTATATTCTGCTAGACACACACTAGTAAAGACACAAGGCACTCTGTGAAAAGAAAGAACCTAACTGATGGATTGTAACACGCTTTTATTGTATTCTGGTCACACAGTTCTAGCGCACATACAACTGTCAATAGCAGAAATCCTGAATGGAGCCTAATTTACTGAGCTGCTCTTCAATAGGGCCTTTTAGCATGGGATGCAGTTAGCATATAAGCAGGAGACTCCCTTTGGATTCTGTGCGGGGTGAAACAGAGAAAGTTTGTACTTCCATGGCAGCATAATGATATGATAATTCAGGGAGGCCTCCATCATGCCCTGTGTCACTTGGGTAAAAGAGCAGTGCTGACGTATTTATTTGGTCAGAGTGCAATGGACGTCCTGAAATATGCAGAAATCTGTTTTCAATAAGATATTCACAGTCTTTGTAATAACTTGTATTGTCTGACCTGACACTACACATACTACCCTTTTGAGTGTGTGTAGATACTGATAGCTTTAGCAGTGAGGATGTCATTGATGTACTTGGGACACATGGACAACAGATGAAACGCAGACACACGTGCACCCGTGATGATTTAAGCACAAGTGACTGGCAAAAACACTGTCTTCCTGTGGAGAAAACCAGACTGGAGCGCAGAGGTGCACATGCTTATATGACTTTCACTGTTTACTTTAGTGCAGACTAGGTTGAGATTGTTTTCTTAACCCAAGGATGAGCAAGAATCCACTCGGATGAGAAAACCACAACATACATTTGCATACTTGCGTTCATGTTCTCATCTGCAGAACAAACACTTTTGAGACAGAATGTTTTCTTCTGCCTCTGTGTTTTGGGTTCTGTTGACAGTCTGTCACATGGCTAATGGGAATGTAAACACTAGATATTTTCCAAAATCAGGATGGTATGTCCAATTATTCTATATGAAAAAAATAAATAAATAAATGGTTTTGTTGGGCTATAATTTTCCTACTTTTTTTTCTACCAACATGCTATATATATATATATATATATATATATATTTATTTATATATATATATATATATATATATATATATATATACACTCACCGGCCACTTTATTAGGTACACCTGTCCAACTGCTCGTTAACACTTAATTTCTAAGCAGCCAATCACATGGCGGCAACTCAGTGCATTTAGGCATGTAGACATGGTCAAGACAATCTCCTGCAGTTCAAACCGAGCATCAGTATGGGGAAGAAAGTTGATTTGAGTGACTTTGAACGTGGCATGATTGTTGGTGCCAGAAGGGCTGGTCTGAGTATTTCAGAAACTGCTAATCTACTGGGATTTTCACGCACAACCATCTCTAGGGTTTACAGAGAATGGTCCGAAAAAGAAAAAAACATCCAGTGAGCGGCAGTTCTGTGGGCGGAAATGCCTTGTTGATGCCAGAGGTCAGAGGAGAATGGCCAGACTGGTTCGAGCTGATAGAAGGGCAACAGTGACTGAAATAACCACTCGTTACAACCGAGGTATGCAGCAAAGCATTTGTGAAGCCACAACACGCACAACCTTGAGGCGGATGGGCTACAACAGCAGAAGACTCCACCGGGTACCACTCATCTCCACTACAAATAGGAAAAAGAGGCTACAATTTGCAAGAGCTCACCAAAATTGAACAGTTGAAGACTGGAAAATGTTGCCTGGTCTGATGAGTCTCGATTTCTGTTGAGACATTGAGATGTTAGAGTCAGAATTTGGCGTAAACAGAATGAGAACATGGAACCATCATGCCTTGTTACCACTGTGCAGGATGGTGGTGGTGGTGTAATGGTGTGGGGGATGTTTTCCTGGCACACTTTAGGCCCCTTAGTGCCAATTGGGCATCGTTTAAATGCCACGGCCTACCTGAGCATTGTTTCTGACCATGTCCATCCCTTTATGGCCACCATGTACCCATCCTCTAATGGCTACTTCCACCATGTCACAAAGCTCTAATCATTTCAAATTGGTTTCTTGAACATGACAATGAGTTCACTGTACTAAAATGGCCTCCACAGTCACCAGATCTCAACCCAATAGAGCATCTTTGGGATGTGGCGGAACGGGAGATTCGCATCATGGATGTGCAGCCGACAAATCTGCGGCAACTGTGTGATGCCATCATGTCAATATGGACCAAACTCCCTGAGGAATGCTTCCAGCACCTTGTTGAATCTATGCCACGAAGAATTGAGGCAGTTCTGAAGGCAAAAGGGGGTCCAACCCGTTACTAGCATGGGGTACCTAATAAAGTGGCCGGTGAGTGTATGTATATATATATATATATATATATATATATATATATATATATATATATATATCTATATATATATACTATCAATAAAACGTTTTTTTTTTTTTCATGTATTTATATATTTATCAAAAGTTTCATTTATTCAGAAAAATTTATATAAAGGGACAGTAAAGATATATTGCCATCACTTCGGTAATGTAGTAATCAGACTACAGGTAGGCTACTTGTTTATTTATTACATGATTACTTGATATTCACAAAATGGCAGTAAATTATCCATAATTCAATGATGGATATTTGTGCAAACACCCAAATGGTCTAAATTGAACAAATATGTTCTGTCATTATCAATTTAATATCTGTGGAATCTTAGTGCTGTACGTTTATCCATTGACTCCATAAAGGAGTGCTGCTCTGTGTGTGTTAGATTTTTGTTATTTTGCTATTTTCCAAGGGCACGTGCCCCAGAGGAGCGAAGTGGAAATATAAACAGGCAGTGTCTGTCCTGCTGTGGCTCTCGTTCCCTTTTTCTCCCTCTCACTTTCTGTCTTCCTCGTCTCGTTTGGCTGCATCTCAGGAGCGTCTCATCTGTGCCCTGTGAGCCTCAGGAGCCTGACATGTGCTCTGTGCACAGCTCCACACTGCCCTCTTCTGACTCTATTAATCACTCTACAAATCCAGACTCCACACAATACATGCATACTGTCGTCAGTAGTAGATAAGGGCATATCTGATATAAATAATGTTCAGTAATGAGATGTTGAAGTGTTTTATTAAACATGTCTTAATTCTTGTATTTTTATGTATTTTTCATCAGAATTCCTCTGCACAAATCCAGCTCTGAGGATGGATCAGGTTTGTTTCTCATTATGAAAACTAATCAACTGTTATTATGATGAAAGTTTGGTGGTTTTGAGGATTATTCCAAACTGGAATGTTCTGGTTACAAGGGTAACGCTAAAAGACATTCTGTCTTGTAGATGGGCAGACACATAGATGCTAGATAGAAGATGTGGAGTAAATTATTTTTGTAAAGTATTATATTTAGGTATTTCAGAGTTGTACAAATAGTCATAAGTTTGATGGTTCTGATGGCTTTCTCCTATTTTCACATACAGGAAAATGGGACAACAAGAAGAAAAACAAATCCTTCTGGCAGAACTTCCGAAAGTCGCAGAAAGGGGTCACAAGGCAAACGTCAAAAGGTAATAAAAACAAACTCACTCTATTTTCTCATATTTCCTTCCTTCATAACTATTTTACTACTTGTTTTTATTGTTCAGAGGCAGTGTAAAGGAGAGACGACAGCCCACTCAGAAATATAAATGAAAAGAAGAAATAACTCTAAATATGGCAGCTGTAGTAGTTCTCTCTATCACTTAAAAAGTCTGTTTGGTTTTTGTTAGTATTTGTTTACTCTAGAATGAGAACTAGATTTTGCCTATGAATTTATGGTGGCACGGTTATCTGATATTATTGCTGATTTGAAATGTTATTGAAACTTGATCTTGACAAACAGATGAACAGTATGATGGCTGTTTAATGAACTGACTTGCCCTGGAGGTACTGTCCCTTGTTCTTCTTACTCACCTTTGACCTCCCTGCAGGTGAGGACATTGGCTATGTGGCCAGTGAGATCACTATGAGCGATGAGGAACGGATCCAGCTGATGATGATGGTGAAAGAGAAGATGATCACAGTGGAGGAGGCGCTGGCACGGGTAAAGCCCCATTAACCCCCAACAATAATGCAAATGAGCTTCCCTTGCTTACATTCATGTGTACTAACTTTACTCACCCGGACTGATTCCGCCCTGCTCCTTCCTTCCTTCCTTCCTCCAAAACACACATGCACACTCTTACTTGCACTCACAGGCATTAAACACATGCGCACTGACACTGGAATTTATGGATGCAGTAGATTCTTTAGTGTAAATCATGTTGAGATGAAGGAGGGTCTTTGGTGTCTAATTTCTGAAGTTGGTTTAGCTGGGGTTGGTTGGATAGATCTCTTCTGTTCTTTTTCACTTGTTCAGATGTGTTTGGTTGATTGTAGGTCTCTTTTTCTTTCTGTTATTGTGTTTTGAGAACATGATAATGATTAATTATTGTCTGATAATGAACCTAATAGATTATTATAGAATCTGACTTCTCTCCACAAGGCTGACATTGATTCCTTTAACCAACTGTGTTTTCTATAATCTTTAAATTCTCTTCTGCTTTACATTTTCTTCCTTTGGGCTGGTAGTTGATTTATCTCTGTTATGAGCAGTCTTGAATGACTGGATCTAAAGTTTGAAACAATGCTGAGCCTTTGTGGATAGTTGACATCATACATGCTGTAAAGCATGCATGAATATGTGTCTGTCCTTTGTCTGTGTGTTTTTGTTTGAATGCAAATTTGTCTTTTTTATTTAATTTAATTTTATTAATGTTGCTTTACTTGTTCTGTGTTCTCTTTTTATAGTATATTTCTGTCCTAGGGCGTCATGCACCTATTTATTTTTTAACGAGTTTAAGATAGAAAAGTCTAGTGGTGCAGTGTTTGTGTAGCATAAAAATGGACCTGGGATCAGCCAATGATCATAATGCATTTTCGTTGTATGAAAAATAGAAGCTTTGACATTGTTACAGTGGGAAAAAATTTAAATTGGGGTGACTTAAGGGTGGGATTGAATCATCCTTGTTTTAACTGAAATAATTTGAATTATATAAAAAAATATATTTAATGCATTTTATTGTATTTATGTACTTATGCCTATAAATACACAGCCGTTTAAAAGTTAGGGGTTGTTACTTTTTTCAAAACAGTTATGTTGTAAAATATCAGCAGCCATTACTTCAGTCTTCAGTATCACATGAACTTCCAGAAATATTTCTGACATTTTATGACACTCAGAAAAAAAATAAAAAAAAATAAAAAATCATATTATGAATGTTGAAAACAGTTTAGCTGCTTAATATTTTTGTATTTTTGAAGCCAAAAAAAAAAAAAAAAAATCAGAATTAATTTATGAAGATAAAGTTCAAAAGAACAGCATTTATTTGAAATGGAAATCTTTTACAACATCATTATAAAAGTCTTTACTGTTACTTTTAAACAATATAATGCACTCTTACAAAGTGAAATGATAGATTTCTTCTAAAAAAAAATCTTACTGACCCCAAACTGTTGAACTGTTTAAATAAATACTAATGATTAATACATTAAAAAAAAACTCTGTTTGAATGGACATGCCGTCTTCGTGTGTGTGTGTGTGTGTGTGTTATACATACATGTGTGGGGTATTCTCAGACTGTATTTCTGTAACAGATAGGGTGTGTGCGTTTGAGGGCGAGGGGGTGGCTCTCTTTGACCTCTTGTTCTCCATAGTTAAAGGAATATGAAAGGAACAGACAGTTGAGCAGCAGTACAGACACAACAGAGTGGACTGATGGATCCAGTCCCACTGTTAACCTCTCCTCCGCCTGCAATGTAAGTACTATACCCAACCACCCAGACTGTAGACGTGAGTAGGTGTGTTTATAACATAACCTCATTCAGTCACATCAAAGTTTATTTTCTCCCATCAGTAAGTGTTAGTAATGTCTCTCACTGTACTGACTATATTTTGGTGTCTGGAGTTAGATCTCTTCAGACTAGTGACATTGTGGTTTATAAACTCAGGCAGTGGCAGTCCGTACATCAACCCAATTCATCCCCATTTCTGCTATAACCACACTTGAACACACATTTTCATTTGTTGGAAACATTAGGATGTAAAAAGCTTAGGATGCTTTGTAGTCATCATACATTAAAGGTGCACTCAGAATGTATACTGATCTGATCTGGCAAATATGGAAGTCTTTATGGATTTATATCCATACATAGTGATGTGAATGTTGTATCACACAAAAAAAGTGTTTGGTTTGTGATTTTACTGTCAAAATGTTTTACCTGCAGTCAGCCATGAGTATTATTAGGCTGGTCATGTGATCAGGTTCGCCTCCTGCTTTGAAACCAACAAACCACTGCAATCAGTTTGATATGTCACACTATTTTGGTTCCAGTTACTGCTTTGTATATGGTGTATGTGCGTGCCTCCGCACAGGGCCGTCCCAAGCTCTGCATGAATGTGTTCTTGGTTAAAACCTTGAAAGGTTTGGTGGATTTAGTTTTCCTTTTTAAGAAATAAGCTGCCAGTACACTAATACACACATAGTTATCATGGAAACTTTGAGCAGCTTCCAGCCTCTGCAAGTAAACATATCCCTCCTGTTCTAATGGTCAACAGCTAAGCTGTTTTTGCAATGCTTTTTGATGTTAACAAACCACAGCACTGCTTCGCTCAGCGCTTACAGCTACAGAATGACTCACTCGCCCAGCAAATCCGTGTGTCCGCTCAGCGAAGTCACTGCCCGTCCCCTCTGCTGCGCTTTCTGTGCATCTGTGTGTCAAGAAATATCCAGGATATATATAAAGCCAAAATCAATAAACACCAAAACAATACTTAGATTTGTTTTTGTTTTGACAGTATTTTAATGCACATTAAACTCTTTCAAATTATATATAATTCTTTGTATTTCTGTCTGTGTAGTATATATCCACACACACATAATAGTATAATATTTTACACAATATATATAATAAACATAAAAGTATGATATTAATTGTGATTTCAAATAATGTCTTGCAAAAAATTCTGAATGGTCCTAAAAAGGTTTAATTTTCTTTCTGCAAAAGTAATTTTTTATTTTATTTGGGTGAAATATGATGAAATTTATTCTTGAGATTCTCCCACTGTACCGTTTTACTCATGATTGCAAAGGGAAAGGAAATGAGGTAAGAAAGTCTTATTCATAAAAGACCCTGTATCGGAACCCCCAAGGCTGTTTCTGAAACACGCACACACACATTTCCTCCTGTCTGTCATTGGCACACATAAGCATGTGCAAATTGAATCTCAGCGTCTGAATGGGAAAGTGGATCTCTGTAGGAATCTTTGCCCCTGGGTGGATGATCTCCTATTTATAAATGGAAATAGGTCAGCCCTAGTCTGCTAACGGTTAAAACGATGGGCACAACTCTCTCTGGGCATCCCGCTGATCTGAGCTCAGTTTAACACTAATCAGAACACCCAGAGCTCACTGTGTGTCTGCAGGGTTCCCCTGTCATGAGATCAGTGTCAACTGCACTCAATATAGTGACCCATCACAGCTCTGCCAGAGTAAGCTGATGTGGGATCAGTGCCGGCATCCACTATCACAGAGGATGTACTGTATCTCTATATGAATGGACTGCAATCAGGCCAGCCTTTCTTCTATCTGGCCCACATTCCTCCTTTCCTCTGAAGACCATTAAGGATGTTCAGGGGTCATATGGGAGACCTCGCTGTGTTTCCGGGCGCCCAAGCTCACGCCTTTTGCCCCTGCCTCCAGCTATTGCAGAGTTTTCTTCAAAAAAACTGTTTACAGTTTGTATTCATCTCGGTGTGAGATGGTGTTGCTAACATCTGTCCTAGAGGAAACTACTGCTGGTAGGAACACTGCATACATTTCTTTCTCCTTTCTTTTGTCCTTTGCTCTTTTTTGAAATATGGTTTAGTAAACTTGCTGGTGACTGGATTTCAGCAGCAGACATTGTAGTTTTGCATACCAGAATACACTTTAAGCTCTTTGATTCGTGCTGTTGTTTGTCCAAATCCTCTATTTCGTGTCCATTATCACGTTGGACGACTCTTCCTTTTGGCTGGTGGCCTTGAATAATTAGGAAAGATTATTCAATGCCAATGGTAAACCAGTGAAATTTTGTGTGTATGTGGGTGAGCTTTAGGTTTTCAGTAAAAGATCACTTTCAACCTCAACATCTCAGTTGAGCACTTAAGTGTGTGGATTGTTAGGATGACCATATATATTTGCCTATCATTAATTTTGGTCAAAACAGCTCATTCTCTCCTGGTTATTTAAAAACAGTCTGTGGTTATCACCGATTATATCCTGTTAGTCCAATAATACCATATCATCCCATAATGTGGTGTACGTTTGCAGAGAACAAAATGTATTTTGAGTTTGCAGTTTGCTATTCTGGGTCTTGGATAAAAAGGATTAAAGAGGCTTTGTCTTTGTGGATGAGAGGTTTCAGTATCATCTATTATGCCCCTACTGTGTTAACTGTCAGATGTTATTTTTTTAATGTTATTTTTCTTGTTATATTTTTTTATATATATTTTTTGAGTCTGGGGGGCGGGTCATAAATCATCTCAACAGTTTAGTCCCTATCTGAAATATTCATTTCAGATCAAATTTATTTATTCCACCATTGTGTGTGTTTCTTGGACTCACAACTTCATAACACGTAACTCCATACTGCATTGTTTTCATAAATCATGTCCTTAATAGCAAGAGCCCATCCTAAACATGTCATAATCTGTTCATACCAATTGAAACCATCATTTTCTTTTTTTGTGTATATCTATATTGAAGAGATGTTGTGTGTATGCATGTTTCTAGGGGGTGATTTAATATTGAAGCTGACTTTTCCCTTTCTAGTCTGTGGAGCAGTCAGATGATGAGCAGGAAGACTCTGTGAAATTCAAGAGGCTTCACAAACTGGTCAACTCGACTCGACGTGTTCGCAAGAAACTCATCAAAGTGGATGACAGCAAAAGACATGGCTCACAAGGTAGCTGGAAGAGAATATTGTTTATCTGGCATTAACTGATGTTTATTATGAGAATATTCTTAAAAATGAAATGTTTTAATTTAATGATACTGTTCAATGTACACCATGAAAAATGGATATACATTTTGAGACTTGCTAAAAATTACATTACACTGTTGTGATAGCTAAAATTCAGTGGTAGCATTTAAAACATTTGATGTTAGCTTTTAGTTATTTATATTTAATTTACACTAACATTTTAAGAAATTTAAATTTTTATTCTTGTAGAATACATTAAATTGATCGAAAAAGGAGAGTAAAGACATTTAATGTTATAAAAGATTTTTTATTTCAAATAAATGCTGTTCATTTGAACTTTCTATTCATCAAAAAGTCCTGAAAAAAATATGTAAATGAAAGACTTTCAAAAACATTTAAAAAATATTATCGACCTCCAACTTTTAGCTAGAACTCAAACGGTATTCAGACAAAATAGTATAGAATTTTAATATCTGCTGTAGGGTGGAGATCATTTAGTATATTCAAAGTCATTATATTTCAGTTTATAGAAGTTTTAGTTTGATCTTCCTTTTCTTACAGATTCGCTCAGTCTAGATGCAGCTCCTTTATGTGATGACATAAACGCACTGTATGCAGAAATCCACAAGAAGCCGGCCCAGTGCACAGACTCCTCTTTGTCCTCTCTTGCCCAAGAGCAGCTCTCTCTGGACGGGGACACGGATAGCTTAAACACTTCACCCTCCACCAGCAGCCTTGATGCCTGGAAACCTGCTCACAAGTTAGTGAAGACCCCCGGCGCGCATCCTCACGGCCTGATCCGCCCTCCACGCAAGAGTAGCGCCGGATCCGGACTGGGTGTTGTTGTGGGGGGTAGTGGCTCCTCTTTCTCTGAATTGGATGGTTTGGGAGACGACAATGCTAAAGTCTCCCGCTCGGCTACAGACGGAGAGATGCGGAAGGCCTTATCTCTATCTCACGGGGTAAGTACTGACAGCGTCTACGCTTTTTACGGCCTCACTAGGCCCCGCCCAAAGCCACACCCCCTTTTGGTGTCTTTAGATGACATTAACAGCACCAAGCGGCCGCCCGTCTCCATGTGGCAGCGCAATAAGCCTGACCCAAACTATGCGTACTCCACCAAGCACCTGCTCTACCAACGTTCCTGCAACGCTCAGAAAACCATCGCAACATCCTCCACCTTGCCTGCCTCCCCTCCCACTCGTGAGCTTCCGTTGGCCAGGGATAAGGGGAAGAGCTGTGGGAGCGGAGTAGTGGGCAGCTGGCTGTTTCCACCAAGGCGTCTGAAGGGAAGGACTGCAGTTAGCGAGCTCAACATCACGTACGTGGTGGAACGCAGCCTGTATGGCCACTTGAATTGGACCGGGCTGGTTAGGCCCGTCACGCTGAGTAAAGCAGATAGGCGTTGGCTCCTGGAGGACGAGAGAGACGCAAACAGGAAGTGGGCGTCCAGCATGGATCGTTGCACCAAGCGTGTACTCTTACGCATTCAGCAGAAGTCTGTGAGTGTGCCAGAAGAGCAGATCTACAGTGCCCCCTGCTGCACTGGAGGAACAGGCTGCTGCAAAGCTGCTAAAGAGAATTTCTGTAGGGCACAATTTAGACTTACTTGAGCTATATTTCAAGACAGTCTGATACTGAAATACAGACTGCTTTCATAAAATGCAAAAATATATATATTCACCCATGTCTGTGACTGGGTGAATAAAAAAAAAAAACATCCCTTAGACTGTCAGTAAGACGTCAGCTCTTTTCATTACTGTAGACTCAGATTACTGTAGTATTGAGTCAAAACTTCATAATCTGAGAAATGTAGAGAAACAGAATGTGATAATACTGAGTTTTATCTTTTCTCATTCTGAACTTCTCTCCTTTTATTTCTCTTGAAGTCAGTCATGTGTATCAGATCATAATTGAAACTCGCAGTCCTTGTGAGATAGTGGAGAGTGATAGAAAAAGAAGAACAATAAATAATATAGAATTCCTTCTGCAGCTTTGTAGAGTCTGCCGTCTGCGGATCCTCGCCGTCATTCATAGTGAATGTAAACATGACCGTGAATCTTCATCAGTGAACTTTTTCATCCATTTTGGGTTGGAAATGCCTCTCTCAGCCTGGGCATGAATGCTAAATTTGATGGATTTGATTTTATGAAGTGCTATTCTTTCTTTTTTTAAAGTGCATGATGTTATTCCATGGAACATGAAACAGCTTCTCATACTTTTGATCTTTATTTATTTTGAACAGGATATTCCTGATTTCTGCTGCTTTTGTAGAATATTTCAACAAAATGTAATGAAATTAAAAAAGCCAGTTAATTTAAATATAATGCATCGCTTGAGTTTAAGCAGTGTAAGATGTTGCTGTAAAGTCGGTTGACATTTGTGCTTTATTTCTCATTATTTTTTTCAGTATCAATTTTCAGTTCATTCAAGGTTTTACAAGAGAGCACCAGTTTATTTACATAATGTTAAACAACTGCTGAAAGATTTTATTCAGATTTAAATAGGAAATCAGGTCATACCATGAATTATTTCTTTTAGCAGTTTGTCATTTGAATATGTGTGGTTTCCATTGTAAAGAGTAGCATGAATCATTGAGACTTTGTGAATCGTTTTAAATGACACTCTAAATACATTCATTTATTGTGAATTCACAGTGCTTGTCTTTTTTCTGCAGAGAACATGTAGCTTTGGAGGATTTGACCTGTCTAATCGTTCTCTCCATGTGGTCAACACGACCGAGCCTAGCGTGAGTACACATACTCTCTTTCTTTCGCTTCTTCATGGTCTCAGCTCTCATATGCAACTGCGTTGTTTGTGATTCAGTTGTGTTGACCAGCTGGCTTTCAGTGTGCTTAATCGCTCTCTCTCTTTCTGTCTCTCTCTCTCTGGCATAAGGAGCAGGAGGCTTTATACAGGGATGCTGTGAAATCTCCCACCACATCCCGCATCTCTCTAGGGAAGAAAGTCAAGTCTGTGAAAGAGACTATGAGGAAACGCATGTCCAAGAAATATGCCGGGTCTCTCTCTGAACAGGTACACACACAGATGCTTGTGTGCTTGCTTTGACCGTGCTGAGTTATGTGCTATAGAGCAGGCTTGTTCAGAGGTGAGACCCTGTCTTTACTCCAGGGGAAAGTAGCACATGTGTGCCCCACTTTCTGTTTCAAACTTGGGTCAAACATCACTTTATGTAGCCTGGAGCCTGATACAAGCTCATCCAATTTAATACACCCTAACTTCCGGGCAGTGTTGAATACACACTTCACTGCCTGTATTCACATGCTGCCTCTGTAGGCAGCTCATTAGGTTTTAGTTACCGTTAGGCAAAGCGTTCACATTTATATGACGCGTCTGATCTCTTTTAGCATGTTTAATGTAGATCTGTGTGTGTTAGTCATTGTTGAGCTCATTTCATGAGAGAATTTCATGTGTCAACACAGCACATTTGTTCTTCATATCTTGCACCCTGTAATCATATATTATGTTGTAGTCCCACCTAGTGGTGACGTAGAGGAATTACTGTCGCACTAAAGAATGATCTTACAGCAGTGCAGCAAATGTCCATTTTGTGAGCTTTATATTATGTCCATCATCTGCTGTCTATCTTTCTTGATTTATTTTTATAAATAGTGATACACTTTAATTTCTCTCGTTTTTTCTTTGTATAGTCTAGTACAGATGGGATACCCAGTTGTCCTCAGTCTCCTCAGCCAGACACAGACTCTCTAGAGAAGCCCAAACTCAAGGCAGGAGGGTCTGTAGAGAGTCTCCGCAGCTCCCTCAGTGGACAGAGCTCCATGAGTAAGTGTGTTTTTTGTTCTTTGCTAAGGCAAGCATCACTATTGCTCATACTTTCTTTTACCCTAATTTATAATTGTAATTTGGCGTCATAATTTTTAATCAAAATGTCGTAACTCAATGTTCTGGTGAAAACTATAGACTTCTCTCTGGTGACTCATGCCGGATTTCTCCAATCATTTAGTCCACCAATTGACTGCTAGCTTGCATTCTGATCTTCCCTCTGTCCAATTAACAACCGATGGAAAGAACCAAGTCCCTGCCTACATTTTTCCTTTTTCGATAATCTGTCTACTATTTCATTGCAACTTTTAATATTTGTGCTACTGACATGAATGATGCCTCAAATCATGCAGATGTTTTTTCTGAGAGGTCTGACTGATGATTGCATTGGTCCTCTCACAGGTGGACAGACTGTGAGCACCACAGACTCATCAGCCAGCAACAGAGAGAGTGTGAGGAGTGAGGATGGTGATGATGAAGAGCCTCCGTACAGAGGCCCATTCTGCGGCAGAGCAAGAGTTCACACTGAC
Source organism: Rhinichthys osculus (assembly GCA_029959095.1). Lineage (NCBI taxonomy): Eukaryota > Metazoa > Chordata > Actinopteri > Cypriniformes > Leuciscidae > Rhinichthys > Rhinichthys osculus. The sequence continues at coordinate 13,607,036 of JARWKJ010000012.1, read as the reverse complement.
TTCACACCGAGTCCATATGATACAGACTCACTCAAGCTCAAGGTACTGAACACGCACAAGAGATTAATCAGATTCATTTCAAATTAGTGTTTAATACTCATTATTTTTAAATTGTTTTAGACCTTTACAAACCACTGTGATTAGACATGAAACGGTCCAACTTATTACAAGGCTACTTGGTAAATAAATAAATATTGATATGAGTGTAAATCATTTTAATTATATGAGAAGAAAACTACTATGGTTATTTTTATTTCATTTTGGAAATTTGTTTTTAGTTTCAGGCTTAATTATTTTAGTATTTATTTTTCTTTCAGTGTTTTTTTTTCTTCCATTTTATTGAATACGAACTTTTATTTAATGGAACTCACTCAATTTCTCTGTTTTTCTGTTAAGAGAGGAGATGTGATTGATATCATCAGTAAGCCACCCATGGGCACCTGGATGGGTCTGCTCAATAACAAGGTGGGCACGTTTAAGTTCATCTATGTGGATGTGCTGGCTGAAGAAGTGGAGAAGCCCAAACGAGCGGTTCGGAGGAGGAGGAAGGGCAGGCCGCCCAAACCCAGCTCTGTTGAGGAGCTACTGGAGAGAATCAACATGAAGGTGAGAAAAAGACCACACACAACCATTTTTATTGAATTATGTACATGTTTAAATTTTGACTGGCATATCTATAATCATCTAACATAAATCTGAGTGTGCGGCTCATCTTTAATCTTTACTGACAGAATGTAAGAGTGGGGTGGGGAGAGATGAGAAAATAAAAAAGTGGATGTTGTTGGTGTGACTATGAGAATGTGGGATGAGGTCATTTCCCTATGCCATTTAAAAATTTTATTTAAAGACAGAGACATACACACCCTTCAGACCTCCCACAAGCTCCTGCATTATTACATCTCTAAATAACATCACATTACAGTCCTTACAGCTACACACAATAGACACTAGGACACATTTAAAGCCTCATTGTGTTGATTCTCAGTGTGTTAATGGACTATAATGGTAGTTGGCTGTCACAATAGAGCTTGAAGTCTCGAAACATTCCCACACATAAATAGTTGAACCACTAGGGTGGAGTGGGGTATTTTTAGCTGTAGGGGTCCTACATAGTGCTACTTCTCTACAGGGTATTTAATCTGTGTATGTGTGTGTGTATTTTAGGAGCACATGCCAACGTTCCTATTTAATGGCTATGAAGACCTGGACACGTTTAAGTTACTGGAGGAAGAAGATCTAGATGAGCTCAACATCAAAGACCCCCAACATCGCGCCGTACTGATGACTGCTGTAGAGCTACTGCAGGATTATGACAGTGAGTACCCACATACACATATACATCACACCACTGTTAAAAAGTTTAGGGTCATTTGGGCTCATTAAGCTGCAGATCAAAAATACTGTAAAAACAGTAATATTGTGAAATATTATAACAATTTAAAATAACTGTTCACTAGGGTTGTGCCGATAGACGATAGTATCGTGTATTGACGATAGTCTGAGATATAGCCGATGGCAGATGCATTTGACGATATCAATACGATAATTGGCTCGTTTTACATTTAATGTATTAAATTTAGTGGTGGGCCATTATCGGCGTTAACAAGTGAAGGTGATGATACACAGGGCAACTTTTTGAGCAAAGTTGCTGGGCAATGTTGCTGTCAACGGGCAACCAGATGAGACGCAGGGCCCATGACCGATCTAAATGATCCAGATAGAAATGAATTGGCCATTTTTAATGGGAAAGTGACCAAGCAACAATCGCTCGGCAAGATTGCCCAGCAACATTGCTCAAAAAGTTGCCCTGTGTATCATCACCTTTATCGGTGATAAAAGGTGATATTGGGCGATAAAAAAAATATTGCCGTTAATCTATTCTCAAAGTTGGGTTGGGAGCTGAGTCTACTACGCAAGCTATGATGACTTTCACCTTGATATTTTAGCGCAGATGTATACCTAGCCGAATTGCACTGTAGGGGGCATTTAATACCAATATTTTGAAACGTTTGTTTATCCATACTCTCTTAATAAAGCAGTCCAGACATTAGAAAAATATCAGTCTATCCGTTTTATATTTAATATGAGGGAAATACACATCCGTAACGGACGTGACACAAAAAAACTTTAACTTTTAGGTGGCAAAAGTACAAAAAGTAATACTACCCACCGGATGAAGAAGGGTTGGCTCTCCACAGAACATAAAATATTCATTTTGTCTTATTTTTCGTGTACGCATTTATGAGGGAAAAACAATGTTACGTGACAGTTCCCCGTTACGGACGTGAGCGCTCTGAAAGCAGCACTGAAAGACTGCTTTAAAACTTTCACAGAGACATCAAACATAAAGCACAAAGCCTTTCAATAAGGTGAATTTCATTTTGTATTAATTGTATCTTAATTTTAATCAATGTTTTATCAACCAATTGCCTGGATTTAATTAATAAGTAAATATAGCAGACAATAGATAATCACGACACGGAGGCGCCGGCGCGTGAACTGGAGCTCGTCTTGTGAGTCATAAATTAACCGAAACACATAAGGTAGGCATACTTGCCTCAGAGTACAGTGGGTGGCGTGAGGTGCGAATGTATAATGTAGAGAATAGTTACGAAAATGGAGAGAAAATATAAATCGGGTGCATTAAAAAGAAAAGAGATAGTCTTTGTGTTTTATTTAACATAAGCTTACTTGGCTCAACAAGTGACACATTCATTTATTATACATATGCATTCATCAGATATTTTAAGTTTTTTTTTTTTTACGGTTTTAATTTTGAAATGACTTGGTAGCAGAGGGCCCCATGATGAAGCTCCGCCCCCACTGTACTGAGAGTCTAGCTCCGCCCCTGTCCATCTTACAAACTACCTGCAAGGTTATTTATTTGGGTAGCACACATATTCTGAATGCCTTCAGCAGAATTCAAATGAGCCGTTTTAATCTAGATTCATCTAGATTAATTCCAAGATTACAGTGAGATTAATCTAGATTAAAAAAATGAATCTATGCCCACCACTAATTAAATTATTATTATTATAAAGATAGTATTGTTATTAAATTAATATTAGGAACTACAATTCATTTGCCTTGCCTAAATTCATAACGACATCACCACTTGCGACAACACCAACACGCGCGTAGGAGGACTCTAAGAAAATGTTTTAAAACAGACTAAAAAACTACATCCCACATTAAATTGAATTGCAAGGTGATTCATTCACATTCATTCACAAATTGTCAAGAGTGCTTGTTTTAACAGACGCATCATTCTTATAGCCTAGACCAAGATGAAAACGCCTTTGTTGTTCGTCAGTATTTTGTTTCCATAGCACATTAACAAAACGTTTAATGACACTAATAACACTAAAAAAAATACAATTAGGCTACTAAATATTTATAATAATATCACTAAAATGATATAGGCCTAATAACAGTAACAGTCTTTAGTTCACGAACACAGCACAACTCTGCCATCTGAAAATCAAAAGCAGCTTCAAACACTTTCTTCTAATTTTTTCACTGTCATTAATGAAATATTAAGAAATATTAAGCCAGTAAATTAAGAAATAACGGATATCGCTATACCGTTATATCCATCGTCGTCTCTGAGAGAACGCGGCGTTAATGTAGCGACAGATGCCGAAAGCACAGTCCGTTTTTACTTTCACTTTCAGGGAATGAGCGCGTTTACATGCACGTTCTTAACCCGATTATGCTGAATAAACTGACAATGCATGTGGTCATGTAAACGCATTAACCCGTTTTCCTTTATCGGAGTCAAGTCATAAGTTTATGTATAAACCGATCGACTCAGCTAGATTTTTGCCCCTTTTCTCCCGGCATTTAAAACTCATTAACCCGCGTTCTTTGGGCTTATTGAAGTGCGCATATGTGAAGTGCATCCAGGCAGAGAGAGCATTGGTAGGAGGACATATATCGCAAACTCCGACTCTTTCTTGACCCAAGAAATTATTAAAAACGTGTTTTCACCTGCAGAAATACAGTCAAAATGCTGCATCTGTAACGGCATGAGAGAATAATGTGTCCGTAAATTTTCCGCTGACATGTTGAAATACTGAGTCAGATACAAAAATGATTAAAGGGCATATTGCAGGTTAGAGGACCCAACGAGTCAATGTAAAAATAATGTAGGGAAATAATGTCTTTCTTTAAAATATACTTATTAATACGCTACAGACGCTTCTGGAGTCGGTTTTGTGAGAAAATTTTACTTCCGCGTCTGAAAATGGGCGTGGCGGGCGTGACGTAACGGGCGGGAGAGCGGTCGATTCAAACAACAGGAAAACAATGGATCGCAATGACATTTAGGACGCTGAGGAAATACTTACTCGTATGACGGACCACAGCCGTACAATTATGAGCCTTCTATGCTGCCAAGAGAGCAGTGACAGGCCAGGATTAATGTTAGACAGAACGGTCAGAGACAAATTGAGTTGTGGTGTGAGATCCAGTGAAGAACAGGACAGTTGTCTTGGTGAGAGAGACCAGTGTTAGCTTATAGATATATATAGATATAGATATATATATATATATATATATATATATATATTTATATATATATACACACGTTCACTAACGATATACACTGTGCTCACATAATTGTACAGATTATTACCATCGTATATCAGGCCAGCAGACATGAGTATGTTTAGGGTATATACTATTAAATGTATAAAAACTATAATTGAGTATGTTTTTAGTACAATACAAATATACTCAAGTCAATTTTTAATACATATTTTTCACCTGGGTAATAACTAGGGGTGTAACGATTCATTCGTTTTCTCGATGCATCGATTACAAATCCTGATGATGCATATGCATCGATCTTGAAACATGTATTTCGAATTGTGAATCGTTTATTTCGGTCAATATTCGATTTAAAATGCTAAGAATCGAATAATTTGCGATTCTATATCGATTCAGTGCTTTAAAACATAAAAACAGTCATTAAATGACTACATGCGCGAATTAATGAGGCGTTGTCCGGCGTCATTTCGCCTCCTCACAGCTCTCACATACTCGCTGCACTCTTTACCATCTTTCACTGGATTTCGCTCGCGCTCGGTCCCATATAGCTCTCATCTACAGATTTTTGAGCTGTCCATGTTTGAGCTCTCCTCAGGACAGCCATTGGTGTTCACATGAGCAGATGACAGCTCTCTATCGAGAAAGCAAGCCATTGATAAAGCTGCCATATCATTGCGCGGTCACTGCTATGAAACAACGCGTTCGTTGCGTGGAAACGTCACCGTTATTTTCTTTAAGATAAGATACTGAAGTTTTACGGAAATGGGTCATACCCGTCCTGAGCAGTTAAAGTAAAACCCCACTTATTCAAGGGTGCACATTTATTACATGGAAAGAGAAAACGTATAATAGGTGTCTAAAATGCACACGCTTCTGATTAATCATGAATGAAATGTAACTTAATGTCGTTAAACTGAACTGATGAAATAACTACAACATTAATTACACTGAAATAAGAGCGCGCGGTTTATCCATCAATCAGATGCGCATTAAAGTTGCATTCGTAATCGTTAATATAGCACAAGTAGACAGCCGGCGCGTTTTCTTTCAGAATCACAAGGAAAATGTTCAGTCGGATAAAGAGAAAACAAAGAGTATAGCTATTCCATGAGGAAACGTTAGTTAAGGTTTTAGTTAGGAAAGTTCATGGTATTTTTAGTCTCACAATGGAAGGATGTTTAATGTAGGAACACTTTAAGGTTGTGTATCCATTCCTACAAAATAGTTAGCATTATGAACTATACTTTTAAAGCCTTTTTAAATCTTGGTTTACATTTTTACAAATGCTAATTTATAGGCTTTGGAAATATTTTTTATAAGAATAGATTCATTAAAAACTAACATGAACTAACGTTAACAATAGACAAAATGTCGTTGTTGTTTTTTTCTTTCTTTTTGTTCCCACTCTCTGACCCCCGAAGCCAGCTGTATAATTCACACCATGACTAAGACCCATTGGGGGAAGCATTTAAATAATCCTATGAATGCATATAAAAAATTAAGAATCGAATCGAATTAATCGAATCGCATCGAATTTTAATGTGAATCGCATCGAATCGAATCTTTCTGAATTTGCAAAAATCGTTCTTAAATCGAATCGAAAACCTATGAATCGTGAATCGAATCGATTCGCTGCCTACCCAAAGATTCACAGCCCTAGTAATAACATAAACAGATAGTTTAAATATTCAAATCTTTAATTTTCTGAGTAATTTTGTTTTTCAATTACAAGTTGCCTCTATTTAGGGCATGACTACCTATATCACACTATTTAATGCCATTGGTACAGTATAGACGATCAATATTTTTGCTTCGGCATCCCATGTTGAACTCCATCATATCGCCGGGATGATAATCCTCTGATCTGAAGTGAACGCTACACACGACCGCGTTTCTCGAAGCCGATGCGGAAGAGAAATCCTGTCTCTTCACCTGCACAAACCGCACCAGGCACGAAAGATATATAGCATCGTCCTTTTTCTTGTTATGGAAACCTGTGGACTCGATGTCCTGACAGGCCGGAGTTTTTTCAACCTCCACAAACAATAATTTACCATGACGATGATAAATTGAAATACAAAAACTACCGAAAACACACTGACTCACGGCCGCTCTCACTGAATACCAGCCTACTCCGCACTGAGCCGAGGCTGAGGCTGCCTGGCGTGGCGTAAAATGACGCGATGTTAAAAAAAAAGCAGTTTTTACGAGCAGTCCAAGAAATGCTCACTTTATCTACTAAATTAGTGCCCTTATGTCATTTTAAAACATTTTAAATTCTGCATTAACTTTTCATAGGTATTTTCATACAAGGTTATAATTAATTTAGATTTTTTTTTTACCTGCAATATGCTCTTTAAGATCTTTTTTTACCTCACTATACCGGGAAATAACCTGATCAAGCCTATTAATAAACACTCCACCTTTGCTAGCAAAATAGAAAAAAGATTCTCGTATATAAAACGAAGTAATAAAACAAGCAAATTAATGAGTAATTAATCAAGTTAATAATCAAATAAGTAAGCCCCGCCCCCCTCACGATAATATCGTGTATCGCCGATAATATCGAGCATATCGCCCAACACTACTGTTCACTGTTTTTAATGTGCTTTAAAATGTCATTTATTCTTATAATGGTAAAGCTGAATTTTCAGAAATCATTCTAATATGCCAATTTGCTGCTCAAGAAACATTTTTTTTTTTTCAATGTTAAAATCAGTTGTGCTGCTTAATATTTTTGAGTACACTGTACACTTTTTTTTTTTTTTTTTTTTCAAGATTAAATTCAAGATTAATTATGTTATTTTCTTTTTTTTTAATTCTTAATGACCCTAAGTTTTTGAAAAGTAGCGGACACATGGATTTACTAAATGCACTATATATTAAATGTTTATCCAAACAACAAATGTCCATAATCCATGTGTTAGCATTAGCATCCATTAGCTATGATAGTTAATTAGAGGACAGGAGCATTTTTTTATTAAAAAAATGTTTAAGTGTATGCATTTCCTAACTTTGTGTGTCTGTGTTCTAGGTAGCAGTGATCCGGAGCGCAGCGCCCTCTCTGGCTCTCAGGAGAAACTCCTCTGTGAGGGGCGTGGCCTCATGGCTGACTCCCCACGGGACTCTGGCTGCTACGAAAGCAACGAAAACCTAGAGAATGGTAACCAGGCGCTTGTCTAGCATCTCCATACCAACCGCATCACCATGTCCAGCCTAGTGTAGCAACGCCATGACATCATCCTCTCACCTCTGGGCCTCTGCCATGACTCAGTGTCCTAACAGCCAATGAGAACCTGTCATCACATCTGGATTTAACCCAAGCCTGTCTGTCTGTCACATCTGCTGTGCCCTGTTCTCTTTCTGCTGCTCTTTTCCAGAGGCGCTCTATCATCATCCCTTTCTTTTAACTCTCTTATCCAGCCTACACAGACTTCTGCTATTGCTTGCTTCCATTCTGTTAGAAATCAACATTTCCAAAAGCAGCAGCCACTCTTCCCATCGCTAACTAATCAAAATACATCCGCTGCTTCAGAGAAATCTAAAGAGAGACCGACAGAAACTCACACAAGGCTTGTGCTCACAGCAGGACTTACACACAGGACGATTTTGAGAATGTTCTCCATGGCAGAACTGCCTCAGACTCATTTCAAACTCTATTAAACATCTCTTTCTCCCTCTCTTTGCCATTTCAAGAAATATCACTCCATATTTGTGTGTGGTGTTTTGTGTGGTCATATTGCACAAGTTCTTATGTGCTTAAAAAAGAAAAGACTTTATAAATGCCAAATAGTGTGGCTGCATAGAAGCTACATACGGTTGGAAACTGATATTTTATGTAGATTGTGTAAAAGTAGGAGCTAACCTACTAAGTCTATTTTTAGAGGATTTTATGTAAGTGAGGACCGTATCTCATTCTGTATTTCCAAAGAAATTCAGTGTTTAAGGGTTTCACTCTTCTGTTGCCTTTTTAACCTTCTACTGGCATCTTAAAACACTGACTGATCCCTCCTCCTGTTGTGTATGTCAAGTGTATGAGTCTGCGTATGTATGTGTGTGTGTGTGGAGCCAAGTCTGAGTGTTTAGAACGGATCATAAAATATGTGCAATTTGCCAATGTGGAAAATAAATCCATTCTTTGATCTCTAGCATTCTGGTCTGCTTGCTTTTTTCATCTCTTTTCACCTCCTGACATTATTTTTTCTGTGCTGATTACTTTTCCATTTATTTATTTTAAGAGCAGCAGTACAGAGCTTATTATATTCGATATTGGAGCATGTGCTGCTTTGTCACCATCAGTTTTTTGAGTCATTGGTTCTGTTAAAGTATGACTAATGGCCCAGGGAAAAAAAATGCTTTAAATGCAGCCTTGAAGGCTCCTTTCTCTCATTTCCAGATTCTTTGCATCATTTCTCAACCATGGCATAATCATTTGTTTGTTTGTTTTTTACATTTATCTCTATGATCCCTGCATATAAATGCTCATTTATCATTTTATTTATTAGATATTATTATTTTAATATACAAAGTGTTGTGCCTCTGGGAATCTTAAATAGCTTGACTGTCACTAACTCTATACTCGGCATATTAAGTATACTTGACGTGGAAAATTGACAGAAAAGATGCAACTTTCAAAATAAATATGATCTGAATTTGTGGTTTTTATCACTTAATGTCTTAACACTCACATTTAACACTCCCCTAATCCTTAACTTGAAACTAACCCTTACATAATCACTAAACACTGAACTGTGAATTGAATTATGCCTCTGGGTATCTGCTAAACAATGTTACCACTAACCTGTTTATCAAACATTTGTACTTTCTCATACCTTTACTTCTGCTATAGATACTTGTTCTGTTCTTCTTGCATGTTAAAAGGCTATTTCACCAAATAATGAAAATGTCATAATTTACTCACCCTCATGTTGCTCTAAACCTTTATGACGTACTTTTGTTCTGAAGACTAAAACATTGAGTTTTTTAAAAAATATATATTTTATTTAATGTTTCACATAAGTAAGTTATACAGTTTTGGAACAACATGTCAAGTCAATTTAATTTTAACAAAGCTTTTTTAAATAAAATTCAAGTGACTTATGTTAAAATAATTAAAAAAATGTACCTTTAACTTTAACTGGTGCAATACCCTTAAAAGTACATATGTGTTCCTTATGTACTCCTAAAGTGTGCATTTTAGTACCACAATTTGCTGATATGTACCCTTAAGGTAATAATAGCCATCCTTTAGGGGTAGATACGATACCTTAGGCTTAGAGGATACTACCTAAAGGTGCAATTTTTTGCATTTTATTTTCTGACAGCATACATTTCAGATTGTAGTAGTTTGGTTTTAATTATGATAATACTCATTAATGCATGAACCAAACCAATAATAGTGTGCATTATTGGTTTGGCTAATGCATCAATGAGAAAGTGGAAGAGCTGTACTCATGTGTGATAACAAATTGCTACAATACTATCTCTTCCTTTTCATAATTTTTATGACATCAGGGTTATTCTTAGAACATGAGGTACCTTCTGAAGCCTTTGAGGAATTGTATGTGATTTAATTAATTTATGTGAAAGCACGAATCTCTGTTTCAGGTAAGAGCCGCAAGTCGTCGCACCACAGCCGTGGTTCATCTGGATTTGATTGTGGGGGTGTAAAGTCTACAGACTATCCCACTCTTCCCATGACTCACTCCACTGAAGCTCTTCAGCAGCAGGCCAAGAAGGAACACAAGTTCCCGAAGACCTTTCTGCCCCGGCCCATAAAGAGCTTCAACCTGCGAAGCCTCTGCCTCAAGAAGGGCTCCAAAGCAGTACCAACCTCCCGCATACCGGTCAGCCGAAGCTGTGAGGAGTTGGACGGCTCCCAGGAGACCCCTGAGTCTTGGAAGCGCTCTCATTCTCTGGGGGATATTCACTGGGAGCAGGCCTTCGATCAGAGGAAGGACCAGCGTGGCAGTGAGGATAGAGGCAGACTGGAGAGGAAAAAAAAAACAGTGAATACAGATCCTGTAGAATCAAAACAGGACCAGAGTTGTGTTGAAAGAGAGACAGGCTCGCTGCAGAGACCTATGGTTCCCACACAGCTTCCTCTCAGCCTGGTCAGTCAATTGCCTGCTGCTCAGATTTCAAACCGCCAACCTGTCTCTGCCCCGACTAGCCCGGCTCCACGGACTCACCCTAAAAAGCCACCTGTCCCACCTCCTGTGCCTGCTAAAAAGTCCAAAGAACGTCTGCCAAATGGTCTGCGCCACCCTCCACTGGTGCTTTCTGGTTCGGTGCCAAATACCCCAACCCTACCCCCAAAACCCATATACACCCCGACTACTCCCTCCGAGAGTTCTCCAGTATCACCAGGTGAATCTCCTGCTGCTCTGAGTCCACCCTGGCTGTCTGACCTGCCTGAATCAGCATGTCGTCAGATCCACGGTGCTAAAGTCGCCCTCAGCAGGAAGATCTCCCACGCCAAAATGGTTGACCTCGAGACACTGCTGGAGGACAGGATGCGCTCGGAAGGGATTGACCTCACTGAAGAGCCATACTCCGATAAAGTAAGTAATGCTGTGTTCACTTTTCGAAATCTTAAAATACCAAATGGGACACCGTATGACAGGGTTCCTCAAATCCTTTCCTGGAAGGCAAAGAAGAATAGCTCTAATTTAGCTCAAAGACTGTTATTTTCTAGTAACTCTGAAGACCTTGATTGGCTTGCTCAGATGTCTTTGATTGTGCTTGGAGCTAAACTCTTCAGGACCGTGAAGAACTCTTTAGGGATTTGAGGAACCCTGCTTATGGACTTCATGTTCAAGTGACCGCAAGTTTTTATAAACTGCGTCATATGGAGACAATGGTGTGGGAAATGGTGGCACTATAGCAGTCTAAACAGAAGCACAATGATTACCAGTTGGGGGCTTGACTCAACCATGCCACTGTCCCTGGAAAGTCATGGCCAGTTTATTTTTTCCTTCCATTTATTGCTGGAAGTTCTTTTGCAAGTGTCAAGAGAAACGGAAAGACGCATACATTTTAATCAGTGCTCATCCAAACACTAATTTCCACTCATTAACTTTCATACAAGACATCCGTATAGTACCTATAGGTCTCTGGACAATTAATTGTCCTCCTTTTCTTTAGCTATTTTTAATTGTTAAAAAATGCATGACTTAGCACAGACATAACTATCACATATCCTGTATCCTTAAAGTCCTTTCAGTCATGCCAGCAATAGCAGTGGAAAAGTGAAACGATTGGAAGACTAGCTTTTTTGTGTAATTTATAAGCAGGGAGTTTAGTATTCATAGAACATCTCAAATCAGGTACATATTCTTGGGTCCTTGGTGTCCACTGCATGTCCATCAACAAACCTGATTCCAAATCACTTCTTTGAGGTTATCACAAACAAAAAGGTGAATAAGAGGTGAAAAATGTCCCCTTTCTAAAATAAAAACACTGGAGCAGCTTGAGGTTTCAGACCGCACAGACTGCCTGGAGTTTTAGTGCTTTTTGTTGGCAGCCAATCCAATTATGCTTGGACCCACAGCCTATCGGATGTATCGCATATTGGGCACAAGAAATTGTTTGAATCTCTTTGAGTAGATTTAGAATTAATCTCTCAGTTAACAAGATGCTTATAAGTTAAAGCTGAAGTGTGAAATATAAAGTATACAATCTCCTCTCGCCGCTTGTTTGCTGTTCATTGTTTGATTTCCCAGAGGAGCATTGGATTGCCATTTCACTTTGTGAACTAATCAACAGAGAATTTCCCTTATTGAGATTTACTACAATTAAAAAACTGATTGGTTTGCAATATTATAAAGCCACACTGTTTATTTTCGAGAAGTAAGATGGTCATTTGACATGCTAACAAAGACGTCCTGAAAAAGATTCAACTGGATCTGTTACGCCACACAAGGTGATGTTAGCTTTAAAGCGCTGAGTCTCACATTAAACAAACAATTTAGTCTCGCTCTCCTTGTAATGCTATAATTACCACATAAAGTTTGCTTGTTTGTGAGTCAACCTCCATTTCCAAGTATGCTCGGTCTCTACCACCCGTAAAATCAATTAAAAAGCCACATGAAGTGAAGTTTATGATCTGATAATTTCTGTTGTTATTCAGAGTCCACAGCCTGAGACGAATGTTGCTCCACTCACATTAGCTGAGAGCGCTAATCACAGCTTAGCTTTTATATTTTGATGACCAGACTTGTGTCTCTTACGGGTGGTTAGGTTTCTAGAGATGATTTATTTCCAGTTGTTTAACCGAGGTGGCGAACTCCGCTAGGTCTTGTGATCCTGGCTAATCTTTCCCTTTCTCTCTGTGTTTCTTAGCACGGCCGGTGTGGTATTCCTCAGCTCTTAGTACAGAGGTACTCGGAGGACTTCCAGCAGCCAGTGAAGGACGTGGCGTCCAGTCTGGATCAGATCAGAGTTAAACAACTCCGTAAGGAGCACCGCATGGCTGTGAGTTCCTTATTTAGCACATTCATGCGAGTCAAATTAGATCATGATACTTGACTGCATTAGCACTGATATTTGGTCTTTGTGTTTTCTTTATCTCCGCAGATTCCCTCGGGAGGTTTGACTGACATGTGTCGGAAGCCAGCGTCTCCTGTTCATTTGAGCTCTGTGTCTGATTGGCTCGTGTCGATTGGAATGCCCATGTATTCTGCCCCTCTATTGGCTGCAGGTTTTGACACCCTGGGTCGTGTGTCATCCTTAAACGAGACGAGAGCGAGGGAAGCTGGCTTGAAGGAGGACCATCACATACGTATTCTTCTCAGTGAAGCCCAACTAGTCACAACCAGCAGCTCAGGACAGTCATAATACTAAAATGAGCTATTATGAACTAGAATAAATGGATCAAACTCTTCTGCCAGGTGAAGGGACAGACCTGGACAACAGCTGCCGAATTTTCCCCCAATTTTTTCGTCTTATCTCAAGCCTTTTGGCTTTTACAGAAACAGAAATGACTGATCTGGCTTCCAAGGACTGTTATTGTGGGCCTATCAACAGATGTTTCCATAGAAACACCTAGTTTGGGCCTGAAAGGACCGCCTGTCGAAAGAAAGCACACTTTTTTTCTGAAAATGTATGCTTTTGTATGAATTTAAAGACTGTTTTGAAACCCTTTCTCGCTTTTCCGGGAAGCGTGAGATTTATTTAGAAAAAAAAAAACTGTAAAGGAAAAAAGGTTTTGTGCTTATTTAGGCACATGAATATCAAGAGTATGTCACCTGGCCAAAGCAATATAATTTCATCCAGGTTTTGTTCATATAATATTACTTTATCTCTCAAAGCATACAGTATATGAAAAGATGGGTGAGTGAAGTAAAGGGTGTTTCTCAAATTCCCAAAAGCATGATGTTGCCATATGGGGATATTCAGAGCAATGCACATTTTGATTTCAGGCCAATAGTTGGTCACGGTTTTAGCAAGTATGTACTATGTTTGTACAAACCGTTGCATTTGTTTCTTTCTTCTTGGTTACATTTTAGCATCACTCCTTGTATTACGCTTAATATAATACTTTATATTTACAGCACATTTAATCTTCCCAGTCTTCTAAACGAACAATATTCACACAATATGAATCACTTACTCGGCTGTTGCGGCATATCAAAGTTTATTACTGTATCAATTTATGTTGCCTGTTATCTTGAAAATTATACTCATGCATATTGTTTACCTCTCATAATACTCATCTCTGATGCGACTAATGCATCACACAGCTGTAATTTTCTTGCTGGAGTGAAATGTGTACAGGTGTTTATTTTTGTTTTATTTTATTTTTCTTATGCCCCAGATTGCCTTGCACTTTGACTGGGGTGTTGTTGAAGATATTTTTTTTTTAATCTTAGAAAAAGCCTCAAGCTCTTGAAAGCACACAGTCTTAGCCTTAAAATAAGTCAAATCAAATCAAAACTGATACTGAATAGTTTGGAGGAGTGTTCTGACGCTAGTGACCTACACAGACTGGGGCTTCAGCCATGATTTAAAAATTAGGAAGAAAGATCCATGAAGCATTATTTATGTTTTGATTTTTCATGTGAAAGTCAGTCACATCATTGTGTTGTTTTTGTTTGTGAGGAAAAAAAAGGATGATTGATGGCCTGATTTACAATTATTTTTGATTATTTTGTTTGTCATTCAGAACACATTGCAAATGACGTGTGTGTTTCAGGGAGAATAAGGTGTTATGAGGTAACTGGGGATGGACATAACTTTACTTAAACAAAAAGGACAGCATCTGGCAGACTCGCTCCTAAATGAAAACTGAGCTTTAAGTACAAGACGTGCGTGACGTCATTCAGGCATTAGTATGACATCACAGCTGACAGCATTACATTGCTCCAAATTAAGCACAATGAAGAGAGTTTCTCGTACAATCACTCTCAGGTGGTTTTTGATTGAGAATTCACCTTGTTTCAGTACATGCAGATGCTTCTAAAGATCTTTTGGTTTTCCAGTTACAGAAAGACACCAGTCATGCTTCCCCAAGGTCTTGCAGTTTTATGAAATGGTGTCTTTTTGAATGCTCGCTTTAGAATTGTATTTCTCCCGCGTGTCATTTTCTCTTGTATGTAGTAATGCAGCACAATTATAGACCATAACGCTCAAGAATTTAATGAACATTTTAAATTGCAGTAGAGAATCGTTAGATTCCTTTATATCCGAATGGTTGCCTTCAGATTGCTATCAGATGAGTGCTCTGATAACAATGAGGCTTTTTATGTATTTAAAATCGAAAATATATTTCATGAAATGTTACTGTAAAAAAATGCACTTTATTAAAGAATGATTTTTTTTTTCAATTCCATTGTGGAGAAAATGAGATTACAAATCGACACATTTACAGGTTTTCTCTCTTTTTTTTTTTTTTTTAAGATGTTTGTTTTCTGGTCAAATGTTGATGGTTGAGTTGAGCGGTTTAAATATCAAATCTGTTAAAAATATAATCACTTGTTAATTACAGAACTAACCATGACCAGTTATTTCAACTTAAAAGATATAAAACTGGGTCTTAATTACATATATGAAATGATTAACTGAGGTTGCACATTCTGTATATGTAATTGATATTTAAATAACTTATTTTTTGCTTTTACATCAAATGTAATTATTAGCTGTATTATACATCATCATATAGCAGTTAGCAAGTGACATGCTTCAGTGACCATTGTAAAATACATGTATAAAAATGATTTTATCTGGTTTCAGTTCGCTAATGATTGTCCATAAAGGTTTTGCTTGTGTATTTACAAACAAAAATGTCTTAAAATATTTGTCCCTTTGAGGTGTAATAAAAAATAATATCATGCACACTGACTGCTCTTCCTTACTGTGTGTGTTTTCAGCATCTTCAGTGTCACATGATCCTTCAGAAATCATTATTTTTAAAAGATTCTTTGAAAAATAGAAAGTTTAAAAGAACATCATGTATCTGAAATAGAAATCTATAAAAAACATTATTTACTATCTATTAAAAAGTCTTTTCTGGCACTTTTGATCAATTGAATTCATCCTTGCTGAAATATATACTTTTGAACAGTATATAGTGTATATTATTTCTCAGCCTGTCTGACACAGGTCTGTTACAAAAGGTCAGTGACACAACCCTATTTCTCTAATTTTAAGACTTAATCAAATTTTTTAAAGAAATATCAAAGTCTTCATGCTTTCAACAGATTTACAATTATATACCCATGTGCGTACACTTTACTGCAAAGTGACCCAATGTCCTTTATTTTCGAAGTACAAATAACTAGTTTCAACAGTAGGCTACAAATAAACATCGTTATTTGAGAACATGTAAACTAATCTTTATTTTACATTTTTAGTTTCTTTTGATAAAAGTTAAAAACAAACGCTGCTTAAGACTACAATTTTGACATTGTTCACCCTTTGATTTAGCAATCACCAGATGTGATAATATTCCGGGTGGGTTAAATAAAGACATTATTTCATTTGATTTACAATGCTTCAGTGAAATAAAAGATATAGTGTTGCACTATAAATAAAACCATGGGAGACAGACTGCTTTTATCATTCTTCTAACACTTACTTACATGGCTGAAAGAGTCAAATTTAGGTTTGTTCGTTCAAATGCTCAAAAACTGCTCACTCATAAACCTTCTTCTTGGCTGAATATTTAATTAAAATGGTTTCTATCTTTGTGCCTTAACAATAGTGACCTGGACATTTGCCTCCATAAGCACAGCTTGTTTTTACACTGAAGCCTTCTGCCACTTTGACAAATGCCACTCTTTCATGATGATAGATAGATAGATAGATAGATAGATAGATAGATAGATAGATAGATAGATAGATAGATAGATAGATAGATAGATAGATAGATAGATAGATAGATAGATAGATAGATAGATGATGGATGGATGGATGGATGGATAGATAAACATTTGAAGTGGATCAAAAACCTTTCATCAAAGTTATACATGAATTTTGAACAATATCCGTTCTTGTAGGTCTACTTTGATTAACTTTTTTGATCCACTTCAAATGTTGACTACTGTAGATAGATAGATAGATAGATAGATAGATAGATAGATAGATAGATAGATAGATAGATAGATAGATAGATAGATAGATAGATAGATAGATATATGTGTTGTTTGCAATATTATTTGTTAGTCTTTTTTAATGAAAGATGCATTTTGATAAAAAAATATGTGTAACTGATCAAATAATTAGTGGATTTGATGCTGATGCATGATGATGTAGGCTAGGCTACAGGCCGCTCTCGAGCGGTTTCACGCGTCTTCCGCCTGGTGGTGCTGAGCTGCACACGGCAGCGCGTGAGCGGGAGTTCGGTTGAACTTTTTCCTCCACATTCGGTAATCTGACACCGACACTAAACCCAAAAAGCAGAGGATGGATTCCCAACTTCATTCGCAAAAATAGCTCAGCAAGAGTAGACGAGAAAACACGGCCGAGCAGGGGACGAACATCTGAACGCCTCCGTTCGCGCGCATTTAATCTGTGAAGTGGCTTAATTTTTTTTTTTTAATGTTGGCTGAAAAGTTTTTATCTAAAGAGGCGGATGGGTGACGACCATTCTCGGCGCTTCCATGTGAGGAGACGATGAAGAATTACAGCAGCAGTCCCCGTCTAAACAATCACAGCGCGAGTCACAGCACAGATCGCAACAGCAGAAAGGGATTCTGGTTATCGGCTCTCAGGCTTCGCTTCTCCCTCCGCGATTATGCTTTCTGCATGGCCACACTGCTGCTCTTCTGTCTCGGCTCACTGTTTTACCAACTGAACGGAGGACCCCCTAAAGTTCTGCTGGAGATCAGGCAGTACCTCGGTAAGATTCGCGCTCTTCCTCTCGCTTTCCCCCGTGTTTGGATACTTGTACCGACTGCTGTCTCGTCACGGCATGAAAGTATCCAACATTTCCTCTGTGTGTCGCCGAGGCAGATGTTGGATTCCCTCGGGTTTCTGTATGTTTTCTTGAATAACTGTTAGACGTGTTCGGACAGGTTTGCTTTTCGGCTAACGTTACTCAAAGGAAAACGTGTGTGGAGTCAGATCTGTTTTGGGGGTGTATTTACATATGTAAAATACATTTTAAAGAGATAACGTTAGTCGATTTAAAGAATAAATAAATTCTTTTATAATTGACTCACCCACATGGTGTTCCAACCCTGTATGATTTTTGTCTTTCTTTGGAACACAATGTTATTCAGAATGACAGACTCAGTCCATTAACTTTGCATCTTTTTTTCCCAACAAATGAAAGTAAATGGGCAATAACAATCACATTTAGGATAACATGAGGGTAAGTAAATGATGGCAAACTTTTTTTGGGTGAACTATCCATTTAACTTCTAATAATATAGATAGAAGAACTGTTTGTTTTCCATATTCAGTCTTTATGCAGCATGTCTATTCACAAGCACTACAGAATATGCCATCTGATATAAAGTACTAATCATGTTCACTCTGTCAAAGCAATCCAACCCATATTTCATGCTGCATCTTTAATTCAACACTTGTTTAACACTTGCACTATAGCTTAGTTTGCTAAAGGCTATTCTGATGTTAGTCCAGTTTCCTTGGTATGGCAAGAAAACGCTTTGATACAAGCTTTAACCTTTGATTTGGGTTTTGGCAATATAACCTATTTGTAGTCCATACATATAGATAAGATCAGGTCTAGTTGTCTCACATGAGTAATTGCCGTATGTTCCATTGGGACAAAATTAACAAATGACTAGTTACAGTCTTGCCTATTTCTGCACTTGAATTTAGTTATGTTCAGCTGTTCAGTGCAGGAGGTCTAATAGAGTGAGAGGCGAGCGATGCATAACATATGGGTCATCATGTGTAGTCCTAAAGAGTAGTCTGTGTCATTGTGTTGGTATGATATGAAAATAACATTAGCATGAGCAGTGCATGCTTGCCTTCATTCTGCTAGAGTGTTTGTGAGAGGGGTCAGTGGCAGATTACTTCCATGCCGTTGATCTATAATCTGTCAGGTCATCTAACCCTATAAAGGCTGTTTCATATTTGATACATGCATTTCTAAGACCTTTTTATCAACATGATCAAAACTTTGCTGAAAAACCTGTTGTACACAATCTTGCCTTCATGACTTCTACCATCTTTTCGATAGTTCATATACTTTTTAAGTATATAAAAGGCCTAGTATAATTCTAAAAATGTTGTCCAGCCTCAAGATGAACATTTACTGGACTGATGCAACTTGATGCAACTTGATTACTTGATTATCATTTACTCAACCATCATTTACTATTCCTGCCTAACATCTCCTTTTGTATTCCACGGATAGAAAAAAAAAACTATACAGAGTAACAACAAGAGGGTGAGTAAATTATGCATAAACTTTCATTTTTATTGGTGAACTATTCCTTTAAGCTAAGTCAGTGATGCATTCTTAAGGTATACTTCAGCTTTTTCCAAGTGACTGCTAAGTGGTTTCTCATCCACTTTGATCTGCTCAAGCCTCACCCTTAACCATCAACACCTTCACCAGGAGCACCCACGGTTTCCAGTCAGCTCCTAAACTCCCCCAAAACACACTACACAGAGCCAGCCTTGTTCACTGCTACAGGGAGATGCAGAAGCTTTGTAATGTTACAGCCACAGATTGCAATTCTTTATTTCCGCATATGTTAAACTTCAATTCGTAAAACATCAACCATCCTCAATCAAATTAAAGGTAGAGTAGGCAATTTTCGGAGCGGCTAGCAATAGCAAGCTAGCTTTTTTAAAGCACGAGATCTTGAAACAGCACTGACCTGTACCACCTGACTGCTGCAGATTCATTTCGGTGTTGATAGTTTTGCCATTGAAATGCATAAATGCGAGTCACGAACCGCTCTGAGTATAACGTCACGGGTTTCCATCTCTTCCAAATTACAGTAGTCATGGCGTGAACGCAGCATAAGCTCGTGTTTTGGTTCAGGAGAAGCTGTAAAAGGTGGCTACTGTTTCGGTTGCGGTGCTCGGTGACTGACGTCTGTCTAACTCTGCATAGCATGAAATGCTGATAACGTGTGGTGTCTGCGTGAGCAGGGTGCGCGGAGGTAAGGAAATACTGTACGTATGTTGACAGACAGGTAGGACATCATACCATTACATTCGGACCGAACATTTTATGGTCCTACACCTTCCACAGATGGCATATAGGGTACAATGGGGTTAAAGGTTCACTGGGGTAAAAAGCGCCCTTTGATTTTATTTTCCTCTAAACCACAAGATGGCACAAACTTGCCACAGCACTTTCAAGATGCACGTGGAAATTTGGCTGATCCTTGACGCGATCAGGCAGCAGCGCAAAGTTGATCCTGTGCTAATTTGATCTAATATTTGATGCATTTTATATATTTAAGTTGCAAACGAGAATCGCTAAAATTGTTGAATATATTTCAGGGCTCCAGACTGCGACCAAATGGTCGCATTTTGCGACTAAAATTTGAGAGTGTGCGACTGAATTTTACATCCAGTCGCACATGTGCGACCAGTAAATTTGCCTCACGTTAAACGCATTGTTAAGCGTGGAAGGGGCGAGTCAATGAATCCGGAATGTGAGTGTGACAAGAATAGAGAGCGCGCGTGTCTGTGGGAAGGAGACGGAGACAAATATCACAAGCTGCTATGTGCGTCTGAGCAATGAGCGATCTATCGACTCGTTACCAAGCAGCGAATGCAAACAAAATGAAAGTGGAACGAAAAAAAATACGCTACTCATTTATGCTTCACGGACCGTTAATTATTCAGAACCAGACAGAGCAGCACATAGCCTTTCTTATGTATATCTATGGAGCAGCGCCCCGAACCATTGACAGTAAAATAAAGACCCGAACTTGCCAGCCTCGGCCGATCTCGCTCACGCGACACTGTTACTAGGAGATCCAGTGAAGAAATCCATTGAATTCGCCTCAGAATTAATAACATCATCGCTACGAGATCCAGTGAGAAACATTCCGATTCGGTGCAGAGTTCTGTTATAAACCATAGATATCAGATCAAACAGTGCTGACGTGGAAACCAGGAGAAAAACTTATAGAAGGCTTTCAGTCCACAAATCAGCAACATTCACCATGGATTTAGGCTAATGTAGTAAGTAACTCTAACCATAAATATGATAATGTGACAGAAATAGCCAAACGCAGCCTACACATCTTTTCTAGCACTTCAAAACTATAATATCATATATAAATGCTTTTTTTAATTTATTTTTTATGTGATGACCAACACATTTTTTGTTCATCCTTCAAAGATTGTCCTAAAACTAAACATTTTAAGATGTTGGATAACTCTCATTTAAACACTTATTTAAAAAAAAAAATACCATTGTAAACAGTAGGATGTTTATTGGTTATGTTCACTCCTTTTGTTTTTTAATTAATATTAAGACATTATGAATGATAATAATAATAACAAAAGTTAAAATCATCTACACCCTAAATTAAGCTTCGTGATTTATTGTCAGCCCCAGTGCTACCAGAATTTTTTTTAAGACCTCAGTGTGAGTTCTCATTTGAGGTGATGCTGCCCTCAAATTTGAGTCTGAAGCCCTGTGAACTTAAAATAAAACTGCATATCGTAATATCTGTACGTTAAGTCTCTTTATTATTAAAGAATTTGTCAATACAGTTATTTTAGGGGAAATTTGAATAATTGCATTGCAAGCTGATTTAAGGTGTGCCCCTAAATTTTCTGCTTGTGCTCTTAAAATTTTCAGTCAGGGGCAACAGCGCTCCTAGTAAAAAAAGTTAGTCTGGAGCCCTGTATTTTGAGAGGTAGTTAATTATGATTTATTATATTTAACAATTATATTTATTGAACAACAATGAATTATTTTATTTATCAAAATAAACATTGTACAAACTTTGCTAAAGTGGTTGTTTTGAACAAGTATTAACTAAGACATTATTTAAAACATATTATTTTACCTTAAGTATATGTTAAATGAGCATTTTACCCCACCTTGCACCTCATACATTTATAAGATTTTTAAACAAAGTAAACCACTTTTATAATTTTTCCATCAATGTTCAATACAAATTTTTTTTTCTGCAATCATACACTATGGAAAAACACATTTTTCTTAAGGTATGCCTTTAGCCCCTTTGTACCCAACATATAAATACATTTCGACCACTTAAAGCAACACTAAGTAAGATTTTTTACCTTAAAATATCGTTTCAGTGGTTCATTAAGTCGTAACAGGGTGAAAGGCACTTCTGGATTCGCTTTGCGGTCCTATATCTGCTATAACCACGCTATGTAAGATTGCCAGATCGGGTCGCGTTTCTGTAGTTCTAATGAGACATAAGAAAACTACAAATTTGACTTGCTTTACGTCATTATTTTGTTTTTCTTTGTTTCTGATGTTGCTTTAACTTAGTGATTGCTATCAGGATGTGAAGAGACTTTCAACCAGCATTACAAAAAATGTTTCTGAAACAAATCCGCTACCCTGCCTTTAAATGGGGGACAACAGCTGACTTCCTCACCGCCAGTGCAGAACATCTAACTGTTGACATGTCTTTGGGATTGTGTGTATATACATGGCAAACCTGTTGCAGAGTAGATGTAGCGTATTCTGGCTGTGGGAAATGAATGAACAAATGAGCTATGGACAGCCAGGGATGTTCAGCATTAAGAAAGAATGGAGAATAAGAGTAACTGTGCCAAAAACATTGATAATGAGCTTGTGTTTAGTGATGGAGACACAGACTCCAGTCAGATCACTCACTGACCCTCATACTGTGGTGACAGACTCATGCTGTCACAGTCTTTATTAGTGTTCCCCTCATAAGACACAGTTTCATTGTTTCATACATTATTAAATATTCGGTGCATTGATGTATATCATTTTGGTTTACACTTTATTTCGATGGTCCATTTTAGACATTCTACTGTAACTTTACAAATACAAGTCAACTAACTTTCATTAGAGTATTAGTAGACTGTTAAAAGACTAGGTTAGGGTCAAGTCACCTTTATTTATATAGCGCTTCACAGTGATAACATGAAAATAATACAAGTTTGTTTCTAGAAGAAAATTGCGTCATCTTCCACCTGAAGTAAGGCAGATCAATAATATCGTTGAATAATTAAATGTCCCCAACTAAGCAAGCCAAAAGCCAAGGCAACAGTGGCAAGGAACCAAAACTCCATCAGGTGACAGAATGGAGAAAAAACCTTGGGAGAAACCAGACTCAGTCGGGGGCCAGTTCTCCTCTGGCCAACGAACGAACAGTGTGTGATTATGATTCAGGCTGCATTAGAGGTCAGAAGTCAGATTGGATCAGAACATTCACAATATTTATTCAGTTCCATCTGGATGGAGGTCGGAGTCACCACGCCGGTATGGAGATGAGTTTGTTGAGGTGTCCATGAGGCCTTCACAGGGCTGATGAGGCTGGCACTTCAGGGATGCGTTGTGGTCGTGTCCAAGCGCAGGTTCACCGTCTGATCTGGATACGGCCCGGATCCGGCTGGCTTCAGTAAACCTCGGAATAAATGGAAAGACTAACATTAGCGTAGATGCCATTCTTCTTATGATGTAACGAGTACATCTGGTGTTTTAGGAAGTGTCCCCGGTTCCGGCTGACCTAATCTATGCAGCCTAATAATCATTTAACTGATTTGAATAATAGAAATGTACAATGTTCTATGTGAATGCCAGGTAAAAGAGATGTGTTTTTAGTCTAGATTTGAACTGACAGAGTGTGTCTGCTTCCCTGACAATGTTAGGGAGACTGTTCCAAAGTTTAGGTGCTAAATAAGAAAAGGATCTACTGACAGCAGTCGATTTTGATATTCTAGGTATTATCAACTGGCCAGAATTTTGAGATTGCAATAGACGTGAAGGACTATAATGCGTTAAGAGCTCACTCAAGTACTGGGGTGCTAAACCATTTAGTGCTTTGTAGGCAGACAGCGATATTTTAAAATGGGCTCCCTGTTTAATAGGGAGCCAATGCAGGGTTGACAGTTATGTGTAAGGGTTTGGGTTAGTGGAATAAGTTCATACTCAAAGTAGTTGAAAACTAAGTTACTTGCTGTATAGTCAGTAGAATGTCTGTTGGGGGAGCATTACAATAAAGCATTAGCAGATATTAAGCAGACAGTCTACTAATACTCTAATGACTGCTAGTGCTAGTTGACATGTAGTTGCAAAGTTACTCGTAGTTAGTAGAATGTCTAAAAGTGGACCATCAAAATAAAGAGTTACCTAATTTTTTTGTGTGATAAAACCTCTCCCGGATGTCTGTGCGACTCTGTATGGCTTTGATGGACACCGTTTTCTCAGTCTGTACCTTGTCAAGGATGAATCTCAGTATTTGCATGGTATATTTTTTTAGGTGGCATGTCTTTTTGGGCAAGAGAGTATTGCATTTTACTTTTGATACACTACTGTTATTAAGGTTCTTGCCTCTTTTTCTCACCACCAAGGCTGCATATATTTGAGTAAAATGGTAGTATTATTGTGAAATATTATTACAATTTAAAATAACTGTTTTCTATTTTTAATACATTTTAGAATCTAATTTATTCCTGTGATGGAAAATCTGAATTTTCAGCATCATTACTCCAGTCTTCAGTTTCACATGATCCTTCAGAAATCAATCTAATATGCTGATTTGCTACTGAAGAAACATTTCTTCTTATTATTAATGTTGAAAACAGTTGTGCTGCTTAACATTTTTTTGGATACCGTGAGAATTTTTTTTCAGGATTCTTTGATGAATGAAACGTTTAAAAGAACAGCATTTATTTGATATAGAAATCTTTTGTAACATTATTACTGTCACTTTTTATGCATTTTTAGTCCATCCTTGATGAGTAAAAGTATCTTCAGTTCTTTCAAAGAAAAAATGACTGACCCCAAACCTTTGAATAGTAGTGTAATTCTTTTGTTTTCGTTGTGATTTGTAATTAGTTTGACAGCATTGTTCTGGTCCGGAGTGTCAGTGATAGGTATAGGAGTTAGTGAAATATCAAAGCTGAAGCTCCAGATCAAAGAAAGAGAGAGGGAGAGGGAGGTTTGCAGGGTATGAGTGGGGGTCACTGAGTGTTTCTCTCTCTCTCTCTCTCTCTCTCACTCTCTCTCTCTCAATATTTTTTTAAGCAGGAGGATGAGCATCTGTCCTATTTACTTTAAGAGCAGGTGTTACTTTTGGCTGGGCTGATTCGCACTTGTGTGTTAAGTCACCATCTTGGACGGTGCTCAAGTGCAACGTTGTTTTGTATCTCAACTAGCGTGAGGAAGTTCAGAATGGTAATCAGTCTCTCCACTCCAGCGGCACATCTTTACCTTTCAACTAACTTTCAAATCTGTGCTGCAAAGTTTAAAGTGTAGTGTTTGTACATGTTTATACACTACTGTTCAAAAAAACTTTTGAAGGAAATTAATACTTTTATTCAGCAAGGATGCATTCAATTGATCAACAAAACAATGAAGCAGCAGCACAACTGTTTTTAAAGTTTATGAGAAGAAATGTTTCTTTAGCATCAAAGCCGCATATTAGAATGATTTCTGAAGGATCATGTGAAAAGGGGAATAAAAAATATTCAGCATTGCCATCACAGAAATTAATTACATTTTAAAATATATAATAGGGCAGTTTAAATTGTAATCATATTTCACAATGTTACTGTTAAAATCACAATTAACAATGTTAAATGTTACCGGCACAAACTTTTGAAGGTATATTGAATGTTTTGGCAAACTGAAAGAGGGAGGACCAATTATGCCCGTTACCAGCGGATTTGAGTGGCACGTGTTTGTGTTGCTGTCTGAGGAGTTTATGGCAGTTCTGTGTGACTAATAGCGGGTCATAGAAACACTGGGTGTGTTTGTGCCATTATTAATCGTGTTTTATGTTGCCTTGACTTTCAGACCCTCTTAGACTATAATATCACACACATACACACGGAAATAACTGCTGCTGAGAGGTTTTTATGATTGAACAAACCAGCCAACTTACCGAAGTATCTCTGGCTCAATATGAATTAGAGTGGAATGTTGGAAGGCCACCGCAGACACGCACATTAACACTCTTTAAGAGATGATCTTCATCTTAAGTTTGTGATTTATTGTAGGTTCGTAATCCATCCTGCTTGTAAAGATCTCCACTCCTGAACAGGATAACCTCTAAGGTTTGAAGAGAAATGTTGGAGAAACTCAAAATAGATTGATCAAAGTGCTTCTGTCTGTCCGAGCCATTCGGTTCAGTCGTAGGTGACGCAGGTTCGAATTTGGCTGTTCCAATCCCGTTCCCCTTCTCTTGCCTCAACAATTTCCCTTTTCCTCTGTGCTGTCTGTTTATCTCAACTGAGGTTTGCTAACCCCTTGGGGTTCAAGAAGGAGTTTATTAAAAGCTAATAATTAATTAAATCATAAAAATGTAAAATAATTAAAAAAAATAAAAACCTTACTAAAAATGAAAAATACTGAAACAAGACATTCAATACTAAAACAAGATATTCAATACCAAAGCCAGATTGACTGCGCATTTGCTAAGATATTTGGCTACAAACATCTTATCTAATATCATACATGGCCAAAGTAACATCAGTGGAAAATGGAAGGAGCTTTGGAGTTTTTTATTTTATTTGTATTAACAATTATAAAGTAAAAAAAAAATCCCTTTGGATTAATGTGCATTAAAGAGGCCATTTTATGCCCTAAGTCTTTGTAGATTTTGGGGTCTACTAGAATAGGTTTCACTTTTCATGCTTAAATGTTCAAAAAACATAATGTTTCACATAATTTACATTGTTGTAGCACCTCTCTTCCAAGTCTGTCTGTAACGCTCTGGAACGCTCTATTGGTAACGACGGAACTTGCGACCATAGTTGGCTAACGATGCTTTCGGGAAACGCACCCCTGTTTAGTACCTGTCTCTGTGAAGCCCCTCCTTCTGAAAAGCGCAATGTGCTCTGATTGGTCAACCATTTCAAACATGTTTTGGAAATGTCACGCCTCTTACCATAACTAGTGATGTACCGATCCTTTTCATGGCCGATTACAATACGTTTTTTTTTTTACAAGCAAACTGGCCGATTCCGATACCGATTTCTGTGTTTGTTTGTTTTTCTTTAAGCAACAAACAAGAAAGAATATAAGTAAACAAGCAAAACATGTTTATTTGGTATTTAACAGGCCAAACTGGCTTTTGGGTGTTGAAAACAATAACTGAACCATCTGAAATGAATGGCAGTAACTGTGCAGTAAGCACATTCAATACAAACATAGATGGTACTGACATTTAGCATCAGCATTTAGCTTTTGTTTTTAAATTGGGTTGAACTTGAAACTACATTAAATTAAAACTTTAACTGTAACCATGTGAAATTAAAGGCAACAACTGCATAGTTCAACACACATTCACCAATCCAAACAAAGATGTGTAAAGAAAAAAGGTCTTTACCAGTAATACTAACTGAAACCAAAATAAATAAATATTAAAAGTGAAAACGAGTAAAACAAAGATGCTACAGCAGGTACTTTTTAAATCAAATTAAGTCAATGTAATTTTAAAGTAAAATAAAAATGAGCATCCTATACAGAACTGACGTTTACTTCTAGCTTTTCAAAAGTGCGTGCAAGTTCTTCTTTACAAAAATAAGCATTTCCGCTTTGCCACATGTTAGTCTGTTTCGTTTCTCATCCAACACGCGAGAAGCTGAGCTGAACAAACGTTCACTGTTTACGCTTGTGCAGGGCGTGGACAGGTCCTCTCGCGCAACTTCAGCGAGCGCAGGAAAGGCTCTTATTTGAGCGGCACTACACTAACGGCTGTTCGCTTCTTGGTATCTGTGCCTCAGACAGGTACCTCTGCATTTCCAGGACAATGCTTCCGCACAAATTACATTTTCGTAAATGATTCCAATGTAGTCTATCCCCGCGGGCGCACTTCCAGAAAATCGGCCCAAAAAACTATTTATTACCGGTCAATCGGTGCATCCCTAACCATAACCATCCCTAATAAGTTTAAACATACTATTAATGCAGTTTTTTTGGTGAATGTTGTGAAGTGTACATTCCTGGAAGAAAATAGGTGTTTCAGGGAGTGTGTGTGTCTAAAATAAATATTTTAGAGCTTGGTTGTCTTATTTTAAATAATTTTTTTAAGTCATCTTGAGGCCCCCCTGGAAGTTAGTTGAGGCCCCGCCCCGGCCCCCTGGTTGAGAACCACTGATATAGAGGATAGCTTTGGAGTGGATATTGTGCTTTGCAGCCTTTTTTCGTGCTCAGACAGCAACATCACACACTAAAGAAAGATATAAAAAAGCACAGTAGATCCTCTTAAAGTAAATGGGGCCAATTTCATGTTGACACAAGTTGACTTTGAGCTTGGGTCTATTTCTCCACCTTTGTTACACTCTTATTCCGTTGAATGTCTCTCTTTTTGACTGTGTCCACTGTTATCAGCCTGTATTTCTGAAGTAGGGCTACTGTGTGATGTTTGAGCATGAGAGTGCATGCCTTGACCCATTTACTGGACCATTTAAAGGGAAAAAAGACTAATGGCACAAAGCTATATAGGAGCAGCACATTTGAGTTTTGCCAGATGCATATGACAGTCACACTGGAACAATTACACATGCGCTGACAAATTAATCTAAAAAAAAAAAAATGGCAAAACACTTTTGCTTCACAGTCTTGGGGTTCATAATCGCAAAAATAGGAAATGTGAGTAATGTTATATAAAAACAGGCGCACAAACAAGCATATAATCCTCATTTAGCTGCACGGCGATGTGAGTCTCTGCTCCACTCATGTACGTGTGATTTTTGGCAGGTCCCATCTTTGCACTATACAGCATGCTTCCAGTGGCCAGCTAAAGAAATGAGGGATTGATTCTCATTTTATTTCATTTATTCATCTCACTCTCCCCCGTTTGACAGATTTATGCAGTGACTCGCAGGCCAACTCCTCCAGAGGGGTGCAGGTGGGAGCTTTTACAGCAGGAAATGAGTGTGCTGAGCTGTCAGTCATATTTTGCTGGGCATTTAATGTAAACAGTGTAAGTTGTTGGTGGACATACGGTTGTCAGATTGTTGACTTGTTTGAGTATTAAAATCCCACATTACTGAATGTTATCCTATGAGAGTGGAACAACAGAAAGGAGTTTATAGACTCTGAAAGGACTGGACAGCAGACAATGTGGATCTATTATTTGACATTTGAACTTTCAGTGAAATATGTGCATAGAAGGAGGGAGGCTCTCCGGGCGAAGTGGTTTCCTGAATGTTTGACTAGCACAAATAGCCTTTATAAGATCAGAGTTCCTTCATTTTCTCTTTCTTGCATACACAGACGTCTTTCTTTCAAATCCTACTTGTATCAGTTCAGGTATGTGTGGTTGAAACCTTCAACAACAAAAAAACTAAATTTCTTAATTTCAGTCAATTACCTTTTTGTTATTGAACACATGTTGTTGAGAAAAAGAATAAATGGTCCAAACCAAACAGCAAACATAAAGTAGACAATAGGCTAATTTTTGATTGCAGTTGTGGTTTGGACCATTTACCCTCTTTCCCAGACTGCAAAATTACAAAATTAGTCCAATTACAGCACCTAATTATTAATTAAACCCCAAAGTCATTAAAGTTTCGGTACTTGTGCGCTGTAATCTGTGCTCACACACACAGGCAGGCCCGTTTCAGACAACGCGTGAACAGAATTGATTCCTCTTTCGCATCTCCTTGTGCTGGAACTGACACATACACACACAATTATGTCAAAATACCGGTCTCAGCGAGAATTATTGTAAACAGTCCGTTATGTCTTAGGGCAAGCTCACACATTACAGAGCTGTTGTGCTCATACTAAGCAACAAGGTTTCTTGTCATCTGTTGTCGTCTTGTCATAGCAGAGTGCATACAACTGTGCATTCGCTCCTAAAGTGACAACAGCCTATAAATCTTTTAAATCTAATAAATGCTTTTTTTTACATTTAATTAGGCCTATTACGTTTCTGTTCCTGAATACTACTATTTAGACCGTGCTTTGTTTGTAACTTTGTTCCTTTGTATTTATCTATGCTTGTAATTTGTGTATTGTTTTTATTTTATTACTCACTGTTCACTTGCCTTTAATAATGTTTGAACTTAAGTCAGGCTAGTAGCTTGTAGTATCGTACTTGGTGTGCTTTAAGTAATAAATGGAAAGCAAAGTGACATTTGCCCCCACCTCAATTTTTTTCTGATCCGTGACTCAAATACCGTAATATGATCTGAACCGTGAGTTTTGTGATCCATTGCATCACTACTCTTTACTATTACTGTACTCAGTGGCAAAAAAGTCCACTTTAAACATTAATTCTTGGCAAATCAAGTCAAAATGTGATGAAATATGACTGACGACATTTGAAACACCAGAAGCAGTGTTGTGATTCTGTAACTCTTTGTTATGACTTTTGGAGCTCAGCTCAAGTGTTGAGTTCGGAAAGGACAGTCACATATTTTGGCAGTGGTCTGACAGTGAGGATCTTTTGGGTGAGGGGGATATGCTAGGTGTGGTATTTCACATCTGCACAGATTCCTTCTCTGGGAAGAACATCTCGCAAATCTGTAAAAACGCATTTCAAACTGTGATTCTCTCACTCTACCCAGATGCTGAGGAATCCACAATGGAGTTAATGATAATGCATCAAATAGCGATCTGGCTACTTTCAAATTTGATGCATTACTATCATGAACTCTAATGCGACACAGTGTTTTGAACTAAAAAACTTGCGCCTTTTTCCCAACTGTTTTCCTTGCAAAAGGTTGATGAGGACACAGCTGGCATTGGCACAAACGTGTGGGTGGCAGAGTCAGTGGTATTTTGGGTGGGACACATTTACCAGTGCCATTAACACAGCAATTGAAGATAATTCCTGAAAACGTTCTTCTTTGGAGTGGAAATTCGTTCCTTGCGTCCCTTGTCCTTCCTGGCCCCCAGGAACCTAAGGTCCTTTTGTGTTGTGTGTCAACTGTTTCTTGTCAACTGTTTTCTCTTCATTTGAAGAGCATTTCGAATTTAAGTACCAAATCTTGCCGTTTGGACTGGGTCATTGATCTCCCTAATGATGCAAGTTTGAAGAACCCTTCAACCCCAGGATGGAGAACATTCCACAAGTTATGTCATCCTGTGATCTTTCCAGCTTCATCCTGAGAACATAATCCGCAAACTTCCTTCCAAGTGTTTCCATATGAGCTTGTCTTTCTTTGTTAATGCCATTTAAGGGAGCCAGACAAAGGTGTTTTATGATAGCCATCTTCAGTCTGATTGTTCATTAAAAGGGTTAGGAAGATGAAGTGTTCTGGCAGATCACTATATCTTGTTTGGATGGGCCGTCTGTCCTGCATTACAATTTGCAAGCCAGCTCTGTTTTACTAATTTACTGCTTGTGAAAGAACAGAAGTACCCGCTCTAAAATAGCAACCTTAAGTATATGCTGGGCAGATATGGCAGCCATGCCCGACCCTTTGTGTGTAACCACTGTACGCTTCTTGGGGAACGTGCATGTGTGTGTGTCTATGTTGTGTGTGCACAGCGCTGAGCTTTCATGTTTTATGTTGGCCGAGCAATGTAAGTGGCATTAAGTTGGTTGTTTTTAAATTTTTCAGGTTTTCCACAGTGCCAGCTTGCATTCAGAGTAATTTAGTTCAATCATTGCCGTCAGTTCCTGCATGCCTCACGTTTGACTTGTTCTGTGGTTTTCAACTGGTAGGCTGACGGACAGCAATGTAAAAACAATGCTAAATGAAAAACGTCCATTGACTCACCTCTGTGTTCGATTTAGAGAGGATCAGATCAGTTTGAAAAAGATTGTAAACATGCTCAAGATATGCAAGAGATGTTGCCTCAGGTTCAAGTCTCTCACCACCCCTACTTTCCTGTAATATAAAAGTTTGAAGTCGGTAAAAAAAATGTACATGTTTTTGAAAGATTTTTTTTTATTTAATGGCAAAGCTGAATTTTTAGCAGCCATTACTCCAGCCTTTATGATCCTTCAGAAATCATTCTAATATGCCGTTTTGGTGCTCAAGAAACAGTTTTTATGATTAATATATATACCCTGGCATCTGTCATTACTTTTAACAACATGTCTATGAAATTTCTCGGTTTTCGTCACTGGCTATTCTGCACGTTTAACATTGTTCATATAGGTGACATCGTCTTTCATTCTTTAAAGAGAATGTGTCTTTAGAGATGACTCAGGGATGGACCGCATCGCTGTATATTTTTCCACATCACTCTGATATTGAGCAAGATTGTGGAACATGTACTACAGCAGATACCGATTATTTAACACCACAAAATATCTGACATCTTATCAAGGATAATGTTCTTTCTTTCTGTGCAAAAAATCACGCACATTTGCAGCAAGTTGCACAAGCCATGTATGCTATTTTCTTGTCTGCAAGACATGTGCTAAAAGTGAGTGAGTCTCTGTCAGTTTAAATGTGTGAATGTTTTTCACCTCTGAATCATTTGTGTTTGTTCCTCATTTAATGAATCTGAAATCATTGCACATGCTTGCATGCTTTGAATTGTCACTGCTCAGTGCTCACCTCATCTTTTCACTGCAGCTAAGTCATGCTGTAGAGCTGTTTGGTTTGTAGTCCTAAAACCTTGAAGAGAATTGGCATATTTGGGTTATTTGGGTATATTTTCCTCTGGGACGTTCATAAGGAATTTTAGAATTGGGATTTCTGTTTATATATATATATACACACACAAAAGCTCTGTGGTTAACATTACTTAAAGGTACAATATGTAGGATTTTTGCAGTAAAATATCCAAAAACCACTAGGCCAATGTTATATATATTTTGTTTAGTTGATTACTTACAATATCCCCAATGTTTCCAACTATTTGTAAATCGTGAGAAAATTTAGATTTTAACCAAGGAAATGGGGTGTGTGAGCAGGGGTGAGGGAGTCGCCAGTCAATGGCGTCATATCCGCTTTACCCTCGGTTTCCGCTCGTACTGCCATAGTAACCATGGCGACAGACGTGGACAACTGGGTTATGCTTAGCAGGACGCTCATGCTGTTGTTGTTTTGTTCAAACATTATGGACCATGGCAAGCAGACTTTGAGACAAAAAGAGCACTAAACATCTTTCGAGATGCCGAGAGCTCCACATCCGCGACTTGACAGAGATGCGAGTGTTGCATGTACTTTATTAGACAGGTGAGCAAATGTACGTTACATAAAACTTCATGATGTTGAACTAAATAACATTGATTAATGTTAGAATATGATCTGTATGTTATTCTAATGTTGATCTAGCTTACTGCTAGTCTCATATAGCCAACAAACAACCTAACTAACAACATTCAACACACTCAAATGCAGTTTAGTGTGATAGTGTAACTGTTAGAGCAAGTGAAACAGCGCTGCGTTACCTTAAGTTTAATTTGTCTAATAAACTGACCTGTGTGAGTATTAATTCAGCATTTGCGTGTAGTTCGGTAGAATGAAATGTCCTTTTTTCTTTATATTCGCGTGTGGCGCTGGTATACGTCTCTCATTAGCAATCGCGCCCTGCTTCACACCACAGTCATGTTAAAAACATCAAAGTATTCACTCATCCATAAAAGATACATCAGCTTGACGACAAGATCCATAATTCCGCTTAATTCTTTGCATCATCAATATATGCCTTTGTTATTGTAAGAGGATAGCGACCCCTGGTGGTGAAAACATCCTACATATTGTACCTTTAAGAGACTTACCTGTGTTCTGCAAAATTAATTACATAGACATACCTCAAACATAAATGTCAAAGCCGCTGTTTTGCTTTTGAAATGTACTTTGCTATCAAGTTACGTAAGGGCTACAATGGTTGTCCGATTCGTCAAGCATATATTGTAAACGTACATACTTGTGGAAGGATCTTCAAGTAATTTTAACCACAGCACACACCATATTATACCCATAAATTCTAGAGGGATTGATGAATTTACATCTTAACAATCTGACACTGTGACTGAACAGCTCTATTAATTTCATGTCATAGCAGTTATACTAAGAATTAAGAAACCGTTCATCCTTAATTAAACAATCATTTACTATTCATCAAATCTGTATGGTTTTCTTTACGTGATAGCTATTGGGGCTGTCAAGGACCAAAACAGTATCATTAAAATAACTTTATATTTTTTAAGAATAAATTATTCCCCACTGATTTTGCTCTCAAATGTCGACAAGCAAGATTAAGATCTGAGAGCTACAGTATGGTAGAGGAAAGTTTATAAGCTAATATCATTTTTCTGTCTGTTTTTCAATTAAAGCTAGACTTCAGAAGACTAGAATGCAGCACATTACAGTAAGTGATATGGACCGCAAAAAACCCCCCAAAAAATTATACTTGTGTGGTTTTTATCATTTTTGGGGCTTGCCAATCCGTTGCGCTAGCAGCCATTCCCTTTAATGTATAGGAATGAGCTTCATCGTGTTTGATCTGTGATCCCATGACTTGGAGGTTATTAGTACATACATAGCTGATTACTTTATTCACAGAAGTTATAGAAGTTTCTGCAATAAACTTGTAATTTTTCCTTGTTTGTATCCTTGTGTGTATAAATGTCCAAAAACAGGACATGTCTACAAAAATCAGGAAACGGTGTATCAGAAAGTGTTTGTAGTGTCTGAAAATTTTCCCACTTTCAGACGAAAGAAAAAACTTTACTCTTGGACTCCCGGCACTCACATATAGGAGCACGGATGTGATTAATGAAGGTAGGAATTAGAAAAATCAGACAATATTAACATGGAAAAGAACGAAATGCCAGGAGGAAAGGGGTGACGGATATTTCCGAAGGAAATCATGCCATGATGAGACCGTTTTTGTTTATACATTCTCTTCCAAACATGTGTCTGCTTTTTCCACTGTTTTCTTCTGCTCGATCCAAGTCACACCCTTTACTTTCTCTCTCTGCGTCTTTCTCCACCTTTCATATGATTTTTAATGGCCCATGTTGATGCTCTGGTGGTGTGCCGTTGGGTTTTGGTTCAGGGCTGTGCCACAATTTAAATGTAAAAGTTATTGTCTATCTCCAGATGTATATGAGCTTTGACTTCAACATAGTTACAGCTAACCCTCCATAAATAGTTTTGACAACATCTCCACAAAGACTCTTTTACAGGCTTTAAAGTCCCTGTAAAGGCAATTAAAAAAAAAAAATTCTAAAGTTAAACACATTATAAATGTTAGAAATGTATTGATTAAACATATTACAAAGACTGTGAACTGTGAAGTACTGAATTCTTGTGGAGTTAGACAGTTAAACAGTTTTTCACCATTGCTATTTTCCGGATTTTCTGGGCGGGGCTAAAACGGGGCTCGATGACGCACTGGAGCCCTTGAGCTCCTGGACACGCCCCTACTTGATGACGCACTAAAGCCGCTGAGGCTGGCCGCTCCTAACAATATTATAGAGCACATTCACATCAGTTTGCCGCTCATTCGCGAGTTACTGTCAGGACTATTATTAGTAACAGCCTACAGATTGCTAGCTAGCTATGCCTTTGTCACGGAAATGCGTACTACCTGGATGCGATCACCGGCTCACCTACAAAACAGATCGGTGTCCTCATTTACATTTCCGAAAAATGATTACATCAAGAAGAAGTGGATTCATTTTGTGAAGAGCCACCTTGATGGAGAGCTGAGGATCACCGCCAAAACCCACCTCTGTAAGTGATAATTTTACACGGGATAGTTTTATAAACTTTCATCAGAGACAACTGGGATTCACTGATAATCCGCTGTTACTGGTGAATGGGGCCGAACCGACTATCTCCCGCCTCGGCCTTCATCCTCCAGTCGCGCCGACAACTGGTGCCATCATCGGCAGTGCGTGCCCACCGTGCGAGCATCCATTTCGGCTGTAGATTTGTGTGTGGTGACGGCAGCTTTCCCGCGAGTGGGCGTGGCTTCAGCGCAGCCAGCGGACATGCCCCCAGCGTTTGAGAGCAGAGATTACTGCTCATTTTTTCAAGATTTTGATAGCTTATTTTATGTACTTGCTGGCTTTTTTTTATCATTCAAATTTGGCTGGGTGACTAATAACACATTTTTCTGTGGTGTGACAAACTCAGAACACATACTTAATTTTGACTTTACAGGGACTTTAATAACTTCACATGAAGCGTTACTCTGCCCTCCCTAACACAGCACTTTGATATAAAAGAGGGGTCCCAGATCCCAAACCACCCACACAGCCGGTCTCATCTCCAGGCCCGCAGGCCGTTTCACTCTTTGTTTTAACTTATCATGGCTTTTGGCTTTTTTATTTGGGCTGTAAAGATGCCAAGTAAGATAAGCCCTTGTTCATGACTCCATATCCGATGCCATGATGGCAGTCAAGTGGCAAAGAATGTGGGACGGCCTGCACCGTTTTTGGCTTTTGAAATATAGCTTTATTTGTTTTCTTCATGCTTGTTTGTTTCCCACTGAAAACAACAGCTTTAGTTTCATCTGGAGTTGTGATGTTATACTACTCGCATTGGGTTGGATGTGTGCCTAGTGGAGAAATTGTGATGACTAATGTTAGTAGTTTTGTGTTGTTTTTGGTTTGCAGTATTTTATAAAGTATAAAGCAGCATACTATTGGTATATTAGCTGCTTAAAATATATTTTTTTGTTTATTGCAAATCCAATCATGATCCTTAAAGTAGGGTAAGCAGATTAAAAAAAAATGGGATTTTGAGAATCGTGTCGTACATTTGCTGCCGTTTAGTTTAAAAAGCACATGTCAGACATTTGGGATCCTGCAGGGAAGAACTCTGAAGCGACAACAAAGATTGATGATGGCAACACACAAATATTGTCTTGACCATTTTATTTTGAAATTTTATTTTGAGTTGAAATTTAAAAAAAAATTAGTAACAGTACAGTTTTTGGGAGGAACACTTTAAAATTACGGTTTTCTCCTTCAGTGATTCTGCTTGTTAAAATCAGGTGTCTTCAATGTTGGCAATATAAAATAAAGAGTTCTTAATTCATCTTTGATGTCTGTTTGTTGTTCAGATATTTTTGTTAAAAAAAATTTGTGTAAATTGTACTCATTTTAAATAGTTAAGTTTTAAGGAATTAATTTGATTCATTATTACTCAATTCTAATTTGTTAAATGTAATTAATAATATTGCTTGTAATCTGTTGCCACAATTTTATTGACTAGATATAGCGTATTCATTTTTACAGTGGGAACAGAACCCAGGAATTTTTGGATGCATCTTCAAGCTTCTTTTTCTAAGACTTTTGTTTTTAATTGTTAATATTTGACCTTAAAACGTCTAATGCAAAACAAAAAAATAAATAATTGACGTATAAATATACCAGCAATTAAAAAGTAGTGCAAATAGTGCAGCAATAATGGAACTGGAACTAAACTGAACCTGAAAATGAACAAGGAATTTGAAGTTACTGCATACTTTGTAAAACTCTTTTCTTTAGCTTTCATTGGTTCAGCTTGCTCATTTGGACTTCACTTTTATGTGTGTTTCTGTTTTCGAAACCTCAGACAAAGGTATGATTTGGAGGAGAAAAAAATGGATCAAATGAAAGTTTTTAAGTTTGAACCTTTCTTTCATTATTGACTACATCCATAAGATCCAGAGGTATGCTGAGGTACTGTAAATGCTAAATGGGAGTCACGTTTGACAGTCTGCCAGTGTACTCTGGGCCTATAGAAACCTGCTCATTAAGTTGTAATCCTGCTTTAAGGTCCAGTACAGAGTCTACAGACCCGCCGTTTACAGCCGCTGGACTTGAATGTCCTCTGTGCTCTGGTCCAAAATGAATTTGGCTTCTGGGAAAAAAAAGTAGCTTTCTGTTCCAAGGAAAAGAGATTTTGGACAGAGAATGAACTTCAGCCCAGAAAGGTACCGAGGCAGGGAGTGGAGAGGCTGTGATCCAACTCCTTCTGAGTCTCAGATCTCTGGAGAGATTCTCAGTCTCACTCTGCTGTTGGCCTCTTCATCTCGTATTCATCTGACCTGGGTCATGGGATGTTTGGAGCCTTTTAACAAGGTCATTCAAGATACTATGTTGAACTTTCTTCAAGGTGAATAAATGAAATGGGAAAACAGAAATACATTCTAGAAATACAATGTGAAAGAATAAAAGAAAGAGGGAACAAGAGAATTTAAAACATTGGCACATCAAAGAATGTGAAACTGAAATTAAATAATCAGCTTAATACAGTTAGTTCCAGTCCTCTAGTTTCTGAATTTATGAACTGGTCATAATTTGTTTTTAAAATGATTAATTACTTGATGTTAATTGATTAGCATATAAAAGTGATATCACACTACCGATCACACGGAATATGCAATTACATATTATTGATATTCAGAACAGCTCTCTTGCTCATGTGATATTGCTTTATACCAATAGCTTTATAAGTGTTTACCCATATTTCTTAGATATATGTACATTTAGCCCAATAGAGTTATGTTTTTTTCCTTGTTAGATCTACAGAATTAGCAGGTGCCGGGTTTCTCGAAAGAACTGATAAATATATTTATAGCGGAAGTTTTCTTGCCTGGGTTACTAAGTGATATGTGCTGATACAATCTGAAAGCGTTTTCTGCTGATCATTAAAATGTCATCAAGGTTCCAGAAAAGTTTTCTGCTACAGGTTGTGGATTATTCTTACTGTAACAAATTACTTACTGTGAATCTTTTCCTGAAACTACAGACGTCAGGACAGACGTGTCTCTGCCTGAAGTTCTAGTATAGCAGTTGGAAGGCTGTTCCTCTGTTTTTATCCAAGTTTCAGATGTTTTATCTGGGAGTGAGATTACTCCAGTCAGATTTGAATGAATGACTTCACTTGTGTCTTCACTTGTGTCTCATGGAGTCTTTTGGCAGTCGTTTACTGTTAAAAAGTTTCCTCGATGGTATAGTAACATTTGCATCTCAGAGCAGATAGACAACATGTTTCTGGCTCAGGTTGTGTAACTGTATAAATGTGTGTGGATGGCAGAACATTGATGGTTTAGCTTAATATTATACAAAATCCCATTCGTTTTCCCCAGAGAAACCGTCTCATAAAAGAAATGAATTGCACAGTTAATGTACTGAAACATAAAACAAATATTCTAATCTGAAGCACCTATAATAAGCAACTCAAGGACCCAAAACAGTGATAAGACGAGGGGTCTTTGCTAAATCTGAAGGACTGCAAAGAATCACTGAAGAGAATTTATTTTTGAATGTCGGTAGGGCGCTTCAGCCCATCCAAGAAAAGTACAGAGTCCAGTTCACTGAAGACAATAAGAGCTTTCACATCACTGAGGGGGGCTAGAGTTGAGGCTAGAGTTCAATCATTTTGATGTATTTTTAGTTTACCCTTTCTTGTATTTCAGGTTGTCATTTGCCTGTCTGCATTTTGAACCCACTTTAGCAACATTGTAGTTATTGATGCTGCATATACTGAGGAATGTAGGGAAAAAACAATCCTCAGGAGAAATGATGGGCTTATCACTTTTCAGTTGCTACTAATTTGTAATTGTCGGTAAGACGTAAAGGAAAGATGACATTAAGGACAGCGAAAGGGAAAATGAGGTGGTTCCTCAGAGGAGTAGGTGAAATTAAGGGAGAAAAGAAGTGTGAGGTAAGAAGTCACATGTAAGGGTTTAAAGTGATAGTTAAAATAAATAATAAATAATTTAATAAAAATAAAAATTATGACATTTACTCATCCTCATGTCAATCCAGACCCTCTTTTTTTTACTATGGAACATGAAAAGAGAACATTTTTTCAAAAGTTTGGGACTGGTACGAACACGAAGGCTGTAATATTGAATCAAAAATACATTAAAAACAGTAAAATTGTGAAATATTATTACAGCCAGATTAGGGATACTCATTAAGAAATACTCAGAAATAATGTAAAATATCGGTAATTAAGCGAAATAGTTCACCTCACTCCACAACAAGTCCTTTTAATTTGAACAGAATTCAGAACAAAACAAGAATGAAAAATTTACGTAGTGTTGGAAACTTTTCCTTCAACGAAGCAGAGACCAGGAGACGTTGAGATATCTTTCAAGCAGAAGTTATTCTTTATTGAGTACTTCGCTGTGCGTCGCTTTAGTCATCCAAGTCTAGGGGACTTTACATTGTAGTTTATATACCTTTCAAGGGGGAGGGATTTGGCATGTAAATGAAGTACATGGAGTCAGCTTGTTACCTGATCTCATCAGCATAACGGTGTCATTCAAATGCATAGATGCTAATCCAATCAGCCTGACAGTATCACCCATACCTTCACATTATCATAGCTTAACTTGGGACAATGACACTGTTCAGGAGGTGCATAAAGACAAAAGGTTCATGTCAGACACCTGGGTTGCTTGACTTAATCTTCTTTGAATCTCATCATCTATGCCTCAAATGTAAAACAGTCTACTAAACTTTCTCAGTTTATTTACCATTGTATTGGAACCTAAATTAAACATTTAATAAATTTGTAATACAATAGTAGCCTGTGTGATCACTTAAAACTACTATCATTTTCTAATGAACAACATAAAATATTTTATGGTCATACAGATAAGAGTAAGACATCATTTAAAACTTTTGTTGTATATTGTGCTTTGGTCAAATAAAGAAAACACAGAGGATGACGCTTTCTGCTGTCTCAGTTTCCTTTCCCTGAACTTGTTTGTGTAGTGCGTCCCAAAAAATGGCATATGTACTTCTACTTGTTGCACAGTTTTGTTTTTAGTTTTGTTAATTGTGTGAAATATATTTTGTGTATAGGCCTATTTATTCCTTTTATATACATCATTTTATTCTGTTTTTCTCAGTTCATGATGTGACGATGTGTGAATCCTCATGTTCTGTTTTTTATGCTGTTATTTGCGCATGTAAAA
Organism: Rhinichthys osculus; assembly: GCA_029959095.1. Classification (NCBI taxonomy): domain Eukaryota; kingdom Metazoa; phylum Chordata; class Actinopteri; order Cypriniformes; family Leuciscidae; genus Rhinichthys; species Rhinichthys osculus. The sequence continues at coordinate 13,566,076 of JARWKJ010000012.1, read as the reverse complement.
ATTAACCAATCTAATTTAATCTGGTCTGTTAAAGGTTAATGATCAGTTAATGAGAATAGGCTGTCGGTCAGGTGAAGAAAAAAAAAAAACGAATGAACATCCCTAAGCCGAATAATTGAGTCAGAGTTGAAACTCAAGAAACATGTCAGTTTATGATTTTTTTTATTTTTTCATTTTTTAAATGAAATATTTGATTTGGTTTACAAATTCTGCTATATGATTCATTCAGCTCAGTGACTCAATGATTCACAACGAATTTGATTTCAGTTATTTCTCACACAAAGTTACTATATGAGTTCAGTAGTCTTAGAATATAGTGCATAAGTCATATAGACCACTTTTATGGTGCATTTTCTTTTAATTTTTGGAGCTTAACAGCTGTCGTCACGCTGAACTATAGCTGTATGACAAAGAGCCACATTAAGATTCTTCAAAATATCTAGTTTCATACTCTAAAAAATAAAGTCACACAACAAAAAAATCCATCCTTTTAAAGGTTAACAAAAATAACTAAAATCACTTCAGGAATGTCGTTATACTCTGAGGTACATCAGAGAGGCAGAAATCGAGAATTAGTGAAGGAGAGAGGGTTATAGAGAGAGAGTGAGAGTGTGTATTTTTAAGAGACTGGTAGGGTGGAGTTCTGTGGCCTCTTGCCCTTCACCGTAACACCACTCCACTATTTATACCCAACACCACCCAGCCCAAATAAGGGGGTTTGGATACATAGCATCTGAATATGTGTGTGATATGCTATGCATGTCAGTGTAAATTCTTCGGTCTATCTGAGTTTAATAGTTGTGTGTATGTGTTTGTGTCACAGTCTGTGTTTCTGTGTTGCTTGGCATGTGTTTTTCACAAACCATTCCTGACATTCCTGGCAGTGGAGTACAGTCTGTTCTGTGTCCTCCCCCAGTACAAGTGTTTTAGGGTGAGAATGTGTCTGGTGAAACCAGAGACTTTTTCAGCACAGACACTGAACACGAATTCTGATACGAATGTCCATCCCGAAATATCTTTCTATCTCAAATGGCCTGGAAAAGTGAGAAATTCAATGCACAAATCTTTCCAGTGCAGCTGTGCTGTGACTCCTGATCCATAACCACAGCATAGCTTCCATGAAACCTATGAAGGTTTGCACTAGTCCACCATTAACCTGACCAAACACTGTCAGATCCTTAATACTGTAAATGAAACATCTATCTGTGGAATAAATCTCCTTCCAAAAAGACTGTAATATAGAAAACAGATGACCTAGACTGACCGGAAACTCCTGTTTAAGTGGTCATATCTCCTCGAGCAGACCGCTGCAGCTCCAGTGGGGCGGCAAGTTGGCATGAGAGGACTTGGTCTGTAGCCCAGATGTTTCTCTTGAGTCTTAAACCACCTCAAACATGCAGACATGAATGCACACTGCACCATCCTGGGGCCAGGTAAACACCTTTGGCTTCTTAGCCTGACTGTACACAGACGTCAGGAATCCTGAATTACATGAAAATGAATTTAAACGGAAATTTATGACATTTCAGACATATTTGTAAATGGTGTATTTTGTACTTGATCCCTCCATTTCCTGTGCCCCTCTCTCTCTCTTTTCTTAGAAATAAAGGAGAGATGGCAAGGACACTGTGGCTCATATTTGCTGGATTTTAGGGAAGAGCTACAAATAGTACACAAATTAATCAAGTCAAGTGTATCGACTTTGTTTGAGTTTTTGTGTGTGGATGTATTATCCCATATTTCTGTGATGGATACCAACACGTTTTATCCTCCATCTTCACACACAACAGAATCACCTTATTCATCACTGTAATGTCACAAGCTCCATTACCCTGATCCATGTCCCTGCTCTTCCTCTGCCTGTTTTTTTCCATCTTTCCTTCTACCCTCAAGAGTTTCTTCTATAGAACATCGGTACATTTATGTACGTGTGTGTGTGGTCCTGGTAAATCCCCAAATACAGTAAAGTAAACCAGTTTTACCTTGTTGGGACATTTTTTAGTCACCATGAAGAATACTGCTTATAAATCATAAAAAATTATGTTTTTTAAAAATGCGGACATTTTTATGTGAGGGTTGCGTTTAACGGTTGGGGATAGAATATACAGTTTGTAGTACAGTATAAAAATAATTGTCTGTGGAAAAAGCCCTCTTAAAACATGGAAACCCAACGTGTGTGTGTGTGTGTGTGTGTGTTAAAAATGATAACTCTATGTAGATTTTTCATTTTTGTTTAAAAAAAGATCATTTGAACTGCTTAAAGTAAGTTCTGCATTTCCCAGCTGTACCGGATGTCATAATGAGACAATAGAAAGTGCATACAGTAAGCAATTTTTATTTTTTTGCTGATGACCACATTTACTATCAGTGGTGATTTTATATTTACCTTACCGTCGTAAATTAGTCAACTCTAAAAAGTTTGTAAGTAAAAAAAAAAAAGCAAGTTGAGATGCATTTGTTGTAATTACCGCAGAGTGATGAAAAGTCTTGATACTGTTCACAGTTCAGTGACATGCAACGGCTTCAGTGTCATGAAACTTCTGTTCCACTGCAGTTAATGATGACTCAATTCCCTTAGCTGAGTCTAATGAGAGAGACTAAATGGTAAGAGAATTTCTGCAATTCTTGTAGTTGATGAACATTCCCACATTGTTTTTGTCTCTCTTTACAAATTTAGTTTGGAATGAAACTCATTAGAAGTAACATGTAGCACAACATTGCATTATGTTCTAGTTAGAAGCTAGAAGTTTTGGCATAATAAATGTCATCATTGCATTAAAAACCTCTGTGTTTTTAGCAAACCAGTAGCGTAGTTTCTTAATTTCTTTTCCTCATTGCCTCTAATGAACTGTTTCCTTGTTTTACTCTTTGGCATTCCTAGAAACCGCTTTCCACACACACACACACACTTTTTGCTCTATTTTGGGTTCTGTTGTTTTTTCCTAGAGAGTGATGTCAATTATTGCCACATAAAACATGGCTGTATAGCTCCAAGAACATCTGGAGCTGAGCAAAGCACTTTTAATTTTCAACCAAAGACGTTCTTGCAGAACATTTTAGAATGTGAACTTATGAATTCCAGCTCCAAAACCAAGGCAAAATGTGCCTTCGATATATAGTACTGTAGTACTATAACAAGATGGCAGATGACATGAGAGTGTCTCAGTTGTTGTAAGCAGCCCTTACACTCAGAGTTTGAGGAAGTCTCCGATATAACACTGGATATCTTTTGTAATGATTTAATTCTCCCTGAAAACTCAAGAAAGGAAGTTGTGTTTTTTTTACTGTCTACCAGGGGGAAGAGGATGATTCATTCCCAAACGTTTAGTTGTCATTTTTCAGTGGACTTTTTTTAATTTGTTCGTACATCAGTCTCATGGAAAATGTGTCAACAATTGTCTAATTTGTTTCTATCAGAAACATCACTGAAAGTCTTTGGTCAAAACTATGAAAATGTATCTAACCTGTCTTTTTTTTTTCTTTTTTTAACTATGCAGGATATTGAGCTTCATGACTTGTTCCTTAATAGAATTGTTTTGTAGGGAGTTTAATAAATATATTAAAGCTCTTCACAAATTTAACTTGATTATTTTTTACTCTTATTAAATGATCCAAATACTGTTTATACTCTTGCAGTTGAGTGCATAGCTGAGAGGGAGTGATGGGGAAAACGTTTAGCAGGAAGTACATCCAATTTTCTTGTTTCCTGTTCCCATCCACACATTTAAGACGGATTTGGTTTGTTTGGTTTAGAGATCATAGTCTTAGTTTAGTGGATTTAGGTAATATCTGTTGTATATGAGGGTCTGGTTGCCCTCCACTATGGAATGATCCATTAGCTGTTGCATTTGTTTTATTCACTCATTCTGTGATATTTGTTATTACAGAGTGAGCAGGAAAACATACACATGTGCTGCACATGTGCAGTCTATGTAATTTAGAGCTGGCGGGAGTGGTGTGTGTGGCTGTCTGTGTCTATATGAGAGGGAGACACTGAGTGAGAATGCATATTCCAGAGCAGGACACTTTCTTACATGAATTTCCTGTTTACTGCTGTTGGCCTTCATCAGCAGCTTTCAATCAACCCCCTGTCTGTTTTGTAGGCCACTCTACAGTGCAGTGACACTGGGTTTGGTTATGTACAAGTGCGTTTTTAAAGCAGGACTCACAGTTTTGTTAAATGTTATTTACGTACTAGACAGATTTGCACACAAAGTCAATGCCAAGCCATACTGCACCATGTAATTTTGTGTAAACTCTAGTTTTATGATGTTTATACTATATACACATTAACCATGTTTCAGTGAAGGATGCATACGTTTATGGTTCTGTTAAGATAGATGATTATTTCTCGAATAAACTCTCTACTTTGGTTCTTGAAGTCACTGTAAAAAAAAAAATGTTTAGGGATGCACTGATATTAAAATGATGTCAGATTCAAATAAGCTGATATAGTTATATTTATTCTATTTAGTTTATAGTCGATAATCACTGTAGTCAAGAAAAACAAGCTTAGAAGTCATTATCAACCCAACATTGCTCATAAACAAATGAGAGAGAACCCGTTATAGGGACTAAAACTAAAACAATTTGCCCTTGAGAACTATGATTTTAGTCGAACATGGCATTTCCAGTATTTCTCACCCATTTCTTCTGGACACATAGTCTTATAAGCATAATTTGCTTTCTCAGAAGGAAATGTCAAAGAGACTTCAACTAAACCCTGTGTAACATCATAGCACATTCTGTGCATAATAAGCCACAGAGGATGACCATAATTCAAAATATAGGCAACGGTTAATACAGTACGTGCTAAATATATGTATCCCATGTTACACTTCACATCCTTTGAATCGCAACTGGCCATTCTGTAAAAGGATTTGAATCATTTACAGTTTCTCCACGGGCCATTACAGCCACAGGGTAGAACATTCCCCATATGATGATAAATCTATACAAGCAAAACCAATGTTTAACACAATTTCGATCTGCTCCATAGACAACAAACACAATTTTCCACAAAAACGAATACAGATGTGTCAGACGCAGCAGTAGCTCTTTATAATAAGTTTTGCCGCTAAACATCACACTATTACACCATATGTTAATGACAAAGGGACATAGTTGATAAGGAAATGAATGTTTCAGAGCTCGTCTGATTAGTTAAAGCACTTCGTGAGGGAGATTTTGAGCTGCACGTGACAGAGAGATCCAAATCACCACCACATGTGTCCCGGTTTCATGAGCGAAGACTCATTCGTCATGACAATGAGGCAGAGCTGCTGTGTCCCTCTCTCTGTCTTCAGGATCTTGTCAGCTAGACTTGGAACTGACTCGTGTGTTGAGTACCAGGAAATTGAGATTAAAGCCATTGCTGTTTTCTTTTGAATCCCAGTACCATTACATTTTCCTTGCAATCAGAGGTTATTTTGCAAGTAAAGCCATGCAAACTCAATGCTGGGTTCAACGCGGGGCTGAAAATATGCACAAAGTATGAACAACTACCCCAGTTGACCTGCAGGATCACATCACAATTTCTAGTGCTGACAGGTTTACTTGATCTATGAATGGTCTCTTAGTATTTTTGTCGGTGCCCCAGTGAGTTTTTAATGTGTTGACGCCGGCTCTGTTTGACATTCACAGATTCCAGCACATGGTTGGTCAATTCCACAATTCCATATGTGTCTCCCATGCCTTCCGAAACTGTGGGAAACTATGAAAAAAACACTAGGGATGTGTATCTGAACATGATTGGATGCGTTTCTTAAGGCCGGGATACACCAAGCTGATGGTTGGCCAACATTGGACTGTAGTTTAGTGTCTGTCAGCTTAGTTTTTGCACTAGAACAAATCTCATTTGTTTTTTTGTGTGTGAAGTGCTGCACAAAAACCAATGAGATTTGTGAAGAGTGAAGCATACACGTAATGCACGCACAAGCTTCCGTGTTTACCTTGTGTGATTATACAGTATGTAAATAAAAGCCTAAATTAAATCTGATCATCATATAAAGAGATGATCCTTTATGCAACTAAATCTTCACTCTGGGCGACTAACAAATATCTATCATTAGCCATTGGTTAATAAATTGGCTAACAATATCCTAAGCACCATCAGTGCTAAGTTCAGTAGAAATGACAAAAATGCATTCAAACATGGTTACCAATATATATATATATATATATATAAAAAATAAACAAAAAAAATTACTAGCCAATGGTGATTCTATTGCCAAGGTGTGCGTAGAGGGTTGGAGGACTTGGATTGGACCGCTGGATTGCATTTTTACGATGCCTTATTTGGGATCTTTTAAGTTTTGGTTACCTGGACTTTCAATAGAAGGACAGAAACCTCTCAAGTTTCATTAAAAATATTTTAATTTGTGTTTTGAAAATTTACTAAAGTCTTATGGGTTTGGAATGAGTGAGGGTGAGTAAATGATGACAGAATTTTCATTTTAAAGGGTTAGTTCACCCAAAAATGAAAATTATGTCATTAATGACTCACCCTCATGTCGTTCCAAGCCCGTAAGACCTCCGTTAATCTTCAGAACACAGTTTAAGATATTTTAGATTTAGTCCGAGAGCTTTCTGTCCCTCCTTTGGAAATGTATGTACGGTATACTGTCCTTGTCCAGAAAGGAAATAAAGACATCATCAAAGTAGTCCATGTGACACCAGTGGGTTAGTTAGAATGTTTTGAAGCATCGAAAATACATTTTGGTCCAAAAATAACAAAAACTACAACTTTATTCAGCATTGTATACAGCATTCTACAACATGGTTCTGTTGTCAAGCCGCGTTCAGTGATGCTGATGACGTTAGACGCTGCTGACGTGTTCTGGTGCGTCCGTGTATTCGGGTTCAAATAAATATGGCTGGGCAAAAAATGCAAGTCTTCCTCTGTGTCGAAATCCTTAGACATGTTTGCGAAGACATGTTTAGTTTACAGCGTGCGTCTCCCTCAGACTGTAAACGAAGCTCGGGCGCACTGATAACACGTCAGCAGCGTCTTACGTCATCAGCGTCACTGCGGACTCGTGAACGCGGCTTGACAACAGAACCGGAAGAGAATACAATGCTGAATAAAGTCGTAGTTTTTGTTATTTTTGGACCAAAATGTATTTTCGATGCTTCAAAACATTCTAACTAACCCACTGATGTCACATGGACTACTTTGATGATGTCTTTATTTCCTTTCTGGACAAGGACAGTATACCGTACATACATTTTCAATGGAGGGACAGAAAGCTCTCGGACTAAATCTAAAATATCTTAAACTGTGTTCTGAAGATGAACGGAGGTCTTACGGGCTTGGAACGACATAAGGGTGAGTCATTAATGACATAATTCATCAAATCACTTTTTGGGTGAACTAACCCTTTAATAGTGAATGAATAAGTTAACAATACTGTTAAATGTAATCTTTAACAAATTTCAAAATGAATATCCATTTTTATACATTAGAGGTTGTGATGCCTAAATTCACTTGTATCTTTTAGCAGTTAATGATTTTAGTTAGTGTTTATTTTACTTTATTTAGACAAAATATATTATATAAGATATTAAAGATATTTATGATGTAACCTTAATAGGCCTTTGGGTAAATTGTCATTGTGTCTTTGAATAAAGCATTTGAGGAAGTGTTGCTCCGTGTGTGGCAGTGTATTGTAACTTGTGCATATGTTGGCCATAGGGAGATGTATTTAAAGATACATTTAAAGCCACACCCTCCCTTTTACTGTCAGTAGACTTGCTGAAATGGAAATACCTCCGTGTTAAAAACGCAACCAGGTTACTGTTTGTGTCTTGTTGCTTAGGAAAGTAAAGACCCTCCTGCTCCTTCTGCCACCATATGTTGTGTTTTTGTCTCGCTACTGATTTTCTCTTTACCATGTGGTTAATGGATGTCACAATCCTGTTTTGTAGCAGCCCTGGTAAAAGTGACTGTGAGTCTATGGGGATGGATCTGTTTCATACAGACAAGGAAACTTACAACAGTTGGCAGTCAGTTTACTCGACAGCTCACTCAATTCCCATGGTCATTTCCTTCGGGTATTACTTAGTAAGCCATGTGTATGTCCATAAGTACACTAGCATGTGTCTCGGCCATTTGTGTTAATATCATTTGAGGCTCCTGTCAGAGTGCATTAGGGTTTCATACACTGTAGTTTTTGGTATTAACCTTGAGTTGCACCTGTGCTTATTAAATACTGTCTTACTGATGAAATTATTTATTTTTGTTTTCTGCCTATGTGTTAGCCATAGATGTTTGTGCATCAGAGGCCAAAGGTCACGTTCAAGTGTTCCATTTTTAACAGGCTTTTCCTGGTTCATCCTAGGTGCTCAAATGTGCTTGGCCAACCCCAGAAAAGTGTGCTGTGTGGGAGGCAGTGATGAGAAAAGCACATGAAGATATTTGTATTTTATGACTTGCTACAAATGTTGCTATTCTGCACAGTCATAAACACAACAAAGTTTGCTTTAGAGCAAATCTACAGAAAATCTCTGAATGGGATCTTCCTTCACAGTTTTTTATTAGAAGTTTTATTCCTTAGGAAGTTTTACAGACAAAAGAGTTTCAAGCTACAGTTCAATGCTGTATTCACAGAGGTTCGCCACAGTTTTTCTTTTGAATGGCACCTCTGGGCACCACTTCAAGTGCGACTCAAGCTAAAACTTTAGGTTGTCATTTGTCACCATAAACCATTTTAGAAGTCTATAGCAATTCCAGTAAAATTTCACATGGTTGCATTTTCACTTCATGTGTTTAGTGTTTCTAAAGCATAGCGTTTGCATAGCCACTGTCATGATTTTGATTACCAGTGAATGTATGAATTGATAACGTGTCATTTAAGATTTTAGCTACTTTCAAATACTGTATGTCCAGCATTAGTTATCATAAAAACACAAAACCACTAAACCAATAAGTTACTTGGATGTTTTTGGTATTCCTGGACTACACTTAAGCACATCCTAAAGTCCCTGAATAGTGGTCTAGTTGGTGATGGTGATTTCATGTGGCTTGTTTTGTAGGCAAATATGGGAAAGAGTGCACACTGTAAAAAATTGTATGATTAATAAGTTATGACCACATATATTTTTTACATTTACTTTAACTCATCAAAATAAGTTGAGCAGTTTTCAGCTGTTTTTTAAAGTCAGTTTAATGTAATTTAAGTTGAAATGACTTAAACATCCAAGTTGATTGTACTTAATAATAATTTAAGGCAGCAACTTTTTTTACAGTGCAGGTCAGTATGTGGCCATAGCGATGCACACTTCCTATAAGGCAAGGCCAAGGCCTGAGCAGGTGAGCAGAGGTGTACAGTATAGCCGATCCACAGGAAATAACATGCATGAAAACCAGATGGTCCTGGATTCTTTTTGACCCCTACCCACTTTCTGTTACCCTTACTGAATTGATTTTTCATTATTAATCTGAGAAATGTAAGCTATCTTGAGCAGCCATTTTCTTTCTGGTTCTACTTTTTCTTTTTCTTTTTTTTTTTTTTTTGGGTTTTGTATTTTCCGTAAAAGCAAACAGAGTAAATGTAACAACATGTACTTGTATAAGATCTTTTTCTTTATTATATAACATTTCCTTTTGAACTAGTTCTGATTCTGATTTACTCTGGCTTAGCTTCTTAACTTCTCTCCTTTACCTCCTCTCATGACCGTGGGTTACAGAAAAGACACATGCATATTATAATTGATCCAAATAATGTTTATTTTCAGTGCAACAGTCATCATTTTTAAATGTAAACACACACACACACACACACACACACACACCATTTACAAGTTTGGGGTTGGTAAGATTTGTTTGTTTTTTAAAGATGCCTCTTATATTCACCAAAGCTGCATTTATTTAAACAGGAGAGGAGACAGTAAAAAAGTAACATTGTGAAATATTATTACAATTTAAAATGACTGTTTATTTTTTTATTTTAATATACTTAGTTTTTATATTTTTGTGATGGCAAAGCTGAATTTTCAGCATCATTACTCCAGTCTTCAGTGTCACATGATCCTTCAGAAATCATTATAATATTCTGATTTGGTGCTCAAAAAATGTCTTATAATTCTCAATGTTAAAAACAGTTGTGCTGCTTAATATTTTTGTGGAAACAGTGATACAGTTTTTTTCCGGATTCTTTGATGAATAGGAATTTCAAAAGAACAGCATTTGAAATAGAAATATTACATTGTAAATGAATCTTACCGATAGTAGGTATATGCCATTGTAGATTGTACTCCTAACTCATAATCAGCATGACTCAAGTGCAATGCATTATGAAGATCCCCTGCTCAGTGTGTGGGGACTACTGAACACTACATAGAGAAATTATGTATGCCATAAGTGTGGTGTTCCTTTGAATCAAAACCTCACAAATGAAGGACTTGAACCAGTCATGCCCATGCTAACATTAGACACAAGCCACCTTATAAATCCTGACACAGCTTTCTAGGCTCCTTCAAGAACTTGGACCTCACTAGGTGATGGTTCCTAAAACAACCAAACATAGCAATTATTTATAAAAAAGGAAAGCAGATGTCCATCAACTCTACCACACTTGGCAGGTGGTAACAGGCTGAGACCTATAGAATAACAGTCCTGGGTGGAGATTCTTAAACCACCCACTGTTATTAGACTGATGGGTTAATGTTGGGACACTCCTACATACTAAATGAAAGAGTTGAGTGAAGTCTGACCACATACAGCTATGAGTACTTGTGTCACCAAGCAGAGTAAGAAACCTGCACACTGCTTTATGCTGTAGGGGGAAACTGCATATGATGGCGTCTGAAATATAGAAATAAGTCTCTGATGTTATTTTAAACTGGGTGTGTTTAACCAGACTGATGTCATTATTTCAGGACCCTCTTACCCTCAGCCATATGTTCTTGTCTCAGCCATGCTACACACCAGCAGGAGTGTGAGAGTGCATAAGTGTGCCGTCAGCCTGTCTGTCACACACCCTCTAAAGCACTTACTTCACTGACTGCAGTGCAGGTGTAAGACAGTGGGATCAATTGAAACTTTTGTAAGGTTGAAGTTTAAGTATGTTCTTGAGGATTGAAGCAAATAAACCACCTGAAACAATCACCTGGAGCTAATTTGAGATAAAAACCGTTGTCTCGTTAATAATCACTACGACAACTTTTTGTTTATATTATTTGTAGCGCTGGGCAACGATTAATCGCATCCAAAATAAAAGTTTGTGTTTACATTATATATGTGTGTGTGTACTGTGTATAATTATTTTGTATATATTTAACAAATATGTGCATGTATATATATATTTATACGTAATTTATATTATATATAAATATAAACATTTTATATATAAATAACAATTTTTTCTTAAACATGTATGTGTGTGTATTTATATATTCAAAATAATACACTGTACACACACATACAGTATATTATGTAAACACAAACTTTTATTTTGGATGCGATTAATTGTTGCCCTGCATTAATGATTTTGCAATTGGTTTTCTTAATGATTGACAGGACTTGACATTAACTTTTTTTGCTCACCAGCCACAGTGGCTTGTGGTTTTTCCAAAGTTACTAGCCACTCAACATTTTCACTGGCCACAATTGACATCAATACCATGGGTAAAAAAACTGCCATTACATTTTTTTTTTATATATATTATCTCATAATTTGGCAGCAAGTATATTAGCCTGCTGTCACTTTAAGGCCTGAAGCACGGACCCATTATACTGTTACATATGCATAACTGCTTACGTTCACTTAACTGACTGTTTACATGATTACTCGCCAAGACCGGCATTTTGGTATTATTTTTCTGTATTTGACTGTTCAAGTGCAATAAGCAGTGAAAAGGAACTCAATTTAGTACTGCGAGCTGGTATCGTGTATCTATTCTGCGGAAAACGAGTATTGGAAGCATTTCAGATATTTCAGTATCGATATGTATTGAAAATTTTTCTTTTTGACAACACTACATTGCACTTAGTTAATTATTTCAGATGCCTTTTTTTAAAGACTACAATTGAAAAATGTATATATTATATATAAAATTCAACTCGCCAAGGAGGCTAGTATGAGTGACTGCGTTACACACCACTGTTGAAATGCACCTGCATTTGGCTGGTTGGAAGAAGTTTTTAGAATCCACAGCACAATTAAAGGCAATGGCTTGAAGACAGTACATTAAAAAAGAAACAAAAAAAAAATACTGAAATAATTTTGATGTGGTGGTGTTCAATATGTGGAAAGTGTATTGTGAGACAATTTGTGTAGAACACTTAAAACAAGGTATTGTTACCTTGTGAATTATGAAATTATTTTTCATAATTCACATGCACATAAGACTGCATGCACATATACGTGAAGGGAAAACAAAAAATATATATATACAGTATATAGTAGTCAACATTTGAAGTGGCTCAAAAAAGTTAATCAAAGTTGTTCTAAGACAAGAATGGGTATCGTTCAAAATGTATGTATAACTTTGATGAAAGGTTTTGATTCACTTTAAATGTTGTCTACTGTATAATGGAAGTCTATACATTTATTTCATTGAGGGCTTTCTGTTGACAACAGGTTCATGCTGACACTGTTTGCTTTGGATGGTTGGCTTGCTTGTTCCCTAAAATCAGATCAAGCCAGACTTTGAGTTCACAAGAATGTTGAGCAAGAGCCAATGTTTTTTGCTTTAATCTTCATGTTTAGAATCTCCTTTAGTACTCAAACGTCTCGAGAATGTTCTACCTGCGGTCACAGATTATTACGGGATGTGATTTGAAAATGTAGACTAGATGAAAATAGCCAAGTGGCTTTTGTGTTTTGTGTACCTCACGACTAAGACTTCGACCCTGTGTGGCTTCCTGTTCTGGCTCTGGAGTATTTCTGGCTCTCCTCATCTCTAAACCATACTTTAAAGAGTCACCAATTTCATAACTCTAATTAAACATTACATGCCGAAAGCATACGTTTATGGAATTCTGACACAAACAACAGCATTCCTAAGCCAAGCCAGCTTTTCTAAAATTCCATTTTAGAGAATGTTTTGCTTTGTGAAAGACAAAAAAGGATACTTTATGTGAACGATTGATTTTGCTTTTAAATGTTCCTGCTGGGGAATTTAGTGTCTGAGTATGCCAAGTTAGTGGCTTTTTCCATCAATGTCATTATGACTTTTTGTGTCTTAATTATAGGTTATTAATGATCCTCTCATAACCAAAGCAAGCTTTGAACCAGCTTCAACACAACCCATAAATATAGTTGACAGAAATGCACCGCTGCTTGATTTCTTTCCAGCCTTCGCCCACTCTCTGTTTCATGCAACTGGCCCATGCTAATCATTGAAGAAGTCCTCTGTTTATGTTTTGCATTTCTGCTGCGTTGGTCTCCAATTATTTCCAAGCCTGGCGACCTGAATGACTTGCCTGGAGTCTGAGAATCTGACCCCAGACGACTGCAGCCGGGACGGGTAGTTAGTGCAGGTGCTAATTGGCTTTGAGGGGTTATGAAGGTCCATTATCAGATGAAGTGCAATGCAGACCAAAGCCTGGTCCGAGGGTGCCGGCATGGGGGGTAAACAGGGCAATTGGGCTTTCGGTGGATAATTGAGCAAGCCCCCCACAAACTACTTAATCCTGATAGTAGTGACAAGTACATTTTAGGACAAGGTCATTCTGAGGCTTAAATGGACAGTTTTTACAGCAGTATAGCATGGACTACTCTTATTCAGTTTTAAAGACATTGCAAGGCTGAAAATGTAACAAATTATATCAAGAGTTTGTCACTTGTCATTTACATGATGCCTTTATTCTAAAACAGGATATTTTACTATATTGCCATCAACCAATCATTCAATTAATCCAGAGAACAGTACAAGATGTATAAGCTCCACATTTTTTTTTTGTTTCTTTTATCTCAAACCATTTTAAAGACACTTACTATAATAACTATATTATATATATATTGTAAAAATAACTGTATTATTATTTTTAATAATAACTATTTACTCTTTAACTTTATTTAAATATTATTAAAAAAATATATATATATATTTTCTTTTCTGCATTTCACTTAAAGCTGCAGTCCGTAACTTTTTGGTGTTAAAAATTATCCAAAATAATTTTTTGAGCAAGTACATAACCAGCCAGTGTTCAAAACTATCTGCTTGCCTAATAATGAAAACGGTAAGCTTGTAATAATGTTTTTAATTCCAGTGGTACTGGTGGATTTCCGCGGGAAATTTGAGCATGTCTTTGCGTCATTACGTCACATCTGTAAAGAAGGTGTCTCGGCTAGTAGGCTATATTGCGTGTGAGGATGTTGGATTTGATGGTGGATCCAGAAAGGTTCAAACGACAATCGTCAGTGACAACAGGAGATTCACCCGTTGTAAAATGCAAAAGACTTCAGACTTCGGAGTGGCTACAGAAAAAAAGAGACTGCAACCGGACCCATGCGAAAACAAGGATAATATCTGAAGGGCATTAAATGTAGTCACGCAATGCTGATGTTGTTAACATTAACAATTTGAGAACAAAGTATAATTTGCACGGTTTGACGTGATATGATAAGTAGGGGTGTAACAATACACAAACCTGACGGTTTGGTACGTCCCACGGTTTTGACTTCTCGGTTCGGTTCATTTTGGTGGGGTGGGGGTGGGGGGTGATGGGGCGGTTTTAGAAAGCTAAAATAGCTTTTTTTTTAACTAAACAGTGCTTTAATGAACAAATTGTGTCCTTGTTTTTAAATTAATTCAATGACAAGTAAACGTTTCGCAAGGATAAAAAAAGTATCTGCTAATGCTGTGTAAAGGAGCCCTTACTTGCACATTACTATAATATTAAAGCTTAACAACAGAGCCTAGACTTATAGCCTAAATTCAGTTGATATTTATTTTTAGATATAATAATTATAATAATAATAATAATCAACACTCAAATAACAAATTGTATGAAAACATGTAAACTGTACATAAGGCAGTTTTTGCATTAACATATGTTTTTACTCTAATTTGTTATTAAAATATAATAATTTACACAGTTGCTGTTATTTTCATGACAGATATTTTAAACATACATTAAATAATCAAAATATCATTAACAGGTTAAGTAAAATATAATATATAGGCTAATATAGTGCATTTATTTAGTGAAAGAGTTAGCGAACCAACAAGCTGTGGACACTGAATGACTTGCCTGAGGTAAATTATAAAGCTATGTGTAAAAACTAAGTGTTTTTATCGACGTATTTCCGCTGTTGAAACACTGATTGAGTGTTTACACGAGTTATGATGCCTTTCAGTAAGTATACTATATCTTTCAGCATACCTTCGGGTGTCCATTCATGTTTATTCTGTAACTGAGGAAGAGATGATCGCGTTTACTCGCGCCCCACGCTGCCGCTTTAAATGAGGAGCCTAGTAGCCTACAGTGATCTGTCACGCCACATCTAAGAGCGCCAAAACAGCATTTATTGTTTGAATTTTGTGATAAAAAAAATAGACATAATTTCAAAGACTACATCTTGCTTATTATCGAAAGTAACAAAACATGGAACTTGCTATTTTAGGGTGTTAATGGTGGTTAGGCTACAACCGTATTCGTTGTGTACACATAAGACATGAGGTCCATTGAGCCAGGGCTGGGCGGGGCAGCAGGGGGCGGGGTGTGTTCGGTACGCCGTGAGAGTATCGCGATACGTATCATGGGTGGTGTTGTTCGAATATCGTTACACCCCTAATGATAAGTGATCATTAGATTTCTAAATCACGCTGATTTAGACAATCAGCGAGATTTACTACAATGCTTTTTTTCCCTTAGTTGGTCAGAAAATTCTTATGCTGGTCATACTTCCAAAAAGTAGAATCTGTGATTCCGAATGACAGTATCCACACCGGCACGGTGACTGACAGCTGCACATTCTCCTCAAAACATTGGATTCATCCGCGCTGTGCCATGCCGAGGCACAACCCACGTAAAGTTGATAAATCCGCGAATAACTGCAATTGAAGATTTCGAACAGAGATAGCGACAAAGAGGAAAAACTACGGACTGCAGCTTTAAATTGACAAATTGCATGTGATGTTCCTCATTTGTAATGAATAGACTGTGGATAATTAGACTGAATCAACTTACTCTTACAGCAGTGTATGAGTTCACATAAGTGTAGTGTACACATAGTGTGCGTGGTTAAAGACATATGGTCCTGTTAACAAGATCTCAGTGCTGACAACAACCACTAAATGAGGAACATGAGGTCTGATGGATTCTTCTGATGGATTACACAGAAACTGAGGGTTTTTTTTACAGTAATTATTACTTTTATTCATCAAGGACATATTACATTGATCTAAAAAATGACTTTATGACTTAAAGATTTCTATTTCAAATAAATTCTGTTCTTCTGAACTTCATCAAAGGGCTTGTTTACACCTGGTCACTTCATGCATTTTTGCAGATATTATATCTATCCGATTTGTTAAAGGGGTCATGAATTGAGAAATATAATTTTCTTTTGAAATATAAAAGGTAGGGATGTTAAACTGACCCCAAACCTTTAAATGGTAGTGTGGTGTATATAATTCGGTAAACACAAGAACCATGTCTCAAGAGAGTATATTTACTTTAATTTACATATACTGTATCACATGCTGAAAGATGTTACATTACTGCCACCATCAGTCTAGGACAGTACATTCTCTTTGTTGTTCCTTCTGTTTGTTTGTGATTTATCTGTGCCGAAAAACTATTCAAGATTTATGACTATTTGCTCAGAGGATGAGAATGCATCAATCTCTGTCTATGAATATCTCATTCTTTTACTCCGCCTCATACTGGGAAAGTTGAAGATGGGCTGAGAATTATAGCAGCTCTGTGTTGCTGGATGGGTTATTTATTTAGCAGACGGACACAGGCAGAGCACAACAGATTAAAGGGGCAGTGCACCTCAATGTGTAAATGAAAATACTCACCCTCATGTCAGTCAAAGCCTGAATGACTGTTTTTCTTGCATGCAGCACAAAATTAAATGTTTAGCTAAATATCTGAGCTGTTCTATTCAACACAATGAAAGTGAATGGGGACCAGCTCAAAAAAAAAGAAAAAAAGAAAACCACCATAAAAGCATAATAACAGTGGTCCATTTGACTTATATGACTTTGAAGTCTTTGAAGGCCATAGTTTGTATGAGAAACAGACCGAAATGTAATTTATGATGTTGATTCAATGAAAATCTTGCTTGACAGCTGTGGTCACCATTCACTTTCATTGAAAAGAGCAGCTTGCACGTTCCACTATATGTTTAATTTTTGTTCCACAGAAGAAAGTAAGTTGTGCAGGTTTTAAAAGACATGAGGGTGAGTAAATGATGAATTATCTTTTGGATGAACGATGCCCCTTTAACAGGAAGAACATCACTGATTCCAGCATGCCATCTGGAGTGGAGGTTAAAGAGGAGAGTAGACCCTTGTTTGAGATGAAAGAGTGTCTCCTTTTTAGCCACTACTGTACAACAGAAGGCGTTGTTTCTCTCTCAAACACCCACAGAAACGCACTTCCGTTTCCACACAGTGGATTTCATCTGGCTCCCATGCGAATTTCATTGCAGATACATCTCAGATGCTGAGTCTGCTCTATTCCAAAATATAGTTTTTCACTGAATGCGCTAAAAAAGTTTATTTTTGTCTGCATTGTTCTCTAAGCTTATGATTTACTAAATAACAGATGTTTTATGTAAGCAGCTCACTCTGACATTATTTTCTTCACAGGAGAATCCACTTTTGTTGACGACCACGGGCCTCCCACACCAAGGGTAAGTTGTTTTTTTGCATTATCAAACTCTTTTTCTCTCTCGTTTCCTTCCAGTTCGAAATGTACTGTACAAAACATCCCTGTCTGCGTTTGTCCTGTTATTTTGGCCTTCCCACACTAGAGGAAAACATTTCAAGACTTGACAGTGACTGGAAGGTCACACACACACACACAGCCACACACATTCACATTTAACAACCCCATGAAATGGTTTGACGAATGCATTTCTATTTCCTGTGTTGATGTATTTCCTAATGAAAGAGGAAGTTTTAGTGGTATATATTGAATGTTTTTCTATTAATAGCCAGTTGCTATCAGTTTAAATACCTGGCAAAACCATGCTATTTATGCTAGAAATGTCTATACGCACTTGGGTCTTGCAGTATCAGTATTGGTCAGTTTCTCTGAAAGAAAAATATTTATTATTTGTGTGTATGTGTCGGGGCTCTCAGGGCTCTAGACTGCGACTAAATGTTTTCCTGTCGGTGCGACTGAATTTTGTGACGTTAGACCAAGTGAAACAGCGCTACGTTACCTCACAAGTTTAATTCGTCAAATAAACTGACCTGTGTGAGTAGTAATTCAGCACTTGTGGGTAAGTTAGTTCGGTAGAATGAAATGTCTTCATTGCTTTATATCCGCGGGACCCGCGTGTGGCGCTGATATCTGTCTCTCATTAGCAATCTCGTCCTGCTTCATATCACAGTCATGTTAAAGAACATGAATGTTTTCACTCATCCATAAACATTATTAGATCCATCAGCATGACAGCAAGTTCCATGATTCAGCTTTTTCACTGCGTCATAAACCTACGCCTTTGTTATTGTAAGAGGTTAGCGACCCCTAGCGGTGAAAAAAATTACACATTAAAGAAGATATTGAATATAATTACAGTATTTTTTAGATATGTCCTTTTTTGCATTTTTATTTATACTAAATGTGTTCAGGCTAGGCATAGAAACCATATAGTTACTTTTTGCATGACCGAGGTGCTATGCATTGTACTATGAATGGAAGACCAATTTTAATAAGAGTAAAGTTCTAACTCAATCAGAATATTTAGATTTTACCCTGTAAAATGAGTTTGTTGCATTATTATTATTATTATTATTATTATTATTATTTTACAAATGTACATTTATTTTCATTAACAAAAACAGCTCAAGCTACTTTTGCTGTCAACTCAAATTACTGTCAAATGTGCATTTCCAAGAAACAAAATAAGTAATACTAAATATTATTATTATTATAATAAGTGTAATATTATTACACTAATTATTTTTAGTGCTACCAAATCAGGTGCTGGTGCCACCATCTGTAGAACTATAGAACGCCGAGCTACTGCTCCCAAATGTTAGTCTAGAGCAGGGGTCGGGAACATTTTGAGCTCAACAAAGAGCCTTTTTTATTTTTATTTTTTTACTTTTGTACTTTTTGAAAGGACCCACAATTTACTATTATTATTTTATTAAAAACGTATTTTTTTTTCAATAACATTTTGATAACAATAACTCTATATACATAACTCAAAAATAGAAAAAAATCAACAAACAATAGGTAACATGTTTCATTATGGGATTAATTGTGCATGACTTTCACTATGAGGTTCCACCTGAGCAGCAAAAAACCTCTTCGGAGTTCTGTTTGTTTGTGTTAGTCCAGTTGCTTTGAAATTTTCGATGTTCCTCTGAATTCTTTCTTTTTGCCATCTCCACAAACTAGCTAGGCAGCTGCTTGTATCTGAGCACCAGAAGTTACTATGTTAACTTCTGTTCACACAGCAGTAAAATATGGTTCTGTATTTGATGACGACTCCTAAATATGGTTGTATTCACAGTTTTGTTATTTTTACGGGGTGACAACCACATTCTATCTCCTGTAGGTTTTGGAGACTCACAACCGCATTCTCTGCAAATCCCCACTGTGTGAACCGGACTGGACAACTAGTTGTCCGTCATGTCATACAGTGCAAAAGAACTGAGCTGAACTGCGCTATCACGCATCTTCTGAAAGAGTCTCCTGATCAAAACACATGTGAAGAAGATGCAGAAACCAGCGATCTCCTATGAAATCATGTGCATATGTAAAATAACGCGATCACCAACATTAAACAGCATATGAATCAAAACTGTCTAATGTTACTGAATGAAATGTCGACCCAGGACGAGCTATAGGTCTGTGCAAGCATTAAGGATGTTTATGGACTCGATTTACTCCATCTATGTTTTGATCGTCATTCTGAATCCAATCCAGGCGTAGTCTTTGACAAAAACGCTATTTTCTCAGCTTTTTGCTCAAAATGTTGCTTTTTTATGAAACTTACCCACATTCAAGTGTTGATAAGAAAGAATGCTTGAAGCTAGAATCAAACTTTTTTTTTTTAAAGCAGAGGGTTTTTTTTAATATATTGCATGTTCAGATATTCATACAACAAAATATTCTGGGGCCATACATTTTTGTGAAAATGATCAAAAAACGCTGGCGGGGAAAGAGTTAAGGAAGTAAAATTTTCTGGGTCAACAAAAGGGCAAAACAAGCAGTTGTGACAGTAAACTTAAGTTAACACACACTCATGAAAACTAATCTTATCAGCACTTCCTACGAAGAGGACAACTCTGATCGTTGACACACAGATTAGAGAGAGAGAGTGAAATAGAATGAGTGGAAAGAACAAGCTTGATTTAAGAGGAGTGTCCTTACACGCACTCTGCAAAAGAGGTTAAGCTCAGTGAAAGTTTCAGCTGGGTTTGCTCAGAGAATGAACGATGGGTCTGTTTCATAATAGTAGGGTTGAAGCCATCACTGTGGTCTGTCAATGGTTTTTATAGAGACTTGTTGAAAAAGGAGTCATTATATGTGTTATAGCAGGACAGTTGTTTTAAGACAAGTCTCAAAGCACTTGTTACATGTTCGAGACTTGGTTCGATTTCCCTGTAGATTTCAAATGATTTATAACTGGGATTGTATTTCAGTGTTTTGTGGTCAAAAATAACTCCAGAGTGTAACACTCATTTCTCTGCGCTGCTATTTTCCTTTTTGGTTTTCTCTGTATTTTTTTGTCTCTGCTATGAAATGGGTTCAAATGATTCAGAGACTTTGGAATGCTGGGATGATTCATTGATCGTACTGTGTGTGATTGCACTCGCATATGACAAACGAGTCCAGAAGAGAACAGGAGAGGGGGTCCACCCATACAAATACTCTTGTGAATTTTAACGATGGCCTTGTTCAAATGTAAATGGTACAAACTAAGTTTTATTGTTTCTAACTAGAGGGATTGTTCTGTGATAAGTATGGACATTTCCTGTATTGAATATACACTCGAGAGGCCTCAATGCCTCTGTAAAATAAGTCTTTATTTACAGTTTATGCAATAACCTGCCTCCTGATAGCAGTAACATTTGTTAAAACATTCTGATAAATATCCCCCTAGCGTATTGTGTTTTTGAGGGTTTAACAATGTTTAACAATGTCAAAGGGAAAGTTTTGTAGTACATGTTATATTTTATATAATCCAGAGATCAAGTAATAGCAATTTGGACTAGTTATATTTATATTGAATAATCTTATTATCTAAAATCCTACATAAGTCTACAAGATATATAAGATACATTTGCAAGTAAAAGTGGATGAAGATAAGTGATAAGAAGGAGAAGACAAAAGATTTTCTTCACTGGACTGTAGACTCCTTAAAATGCTCATCTTTGACCTGAGCCACAAAGATGGACAAAGATGAGAGTGTGTGCATCAGCAGCTGTCCAAAGACAGAGATTGAAATAGAAAGAGTCTCAAACATACATATTTAATTATAGTGGTCAAGCTTGATTTGATTTAGAGACAACCTATATTTGCTTTGACCTGATTTGCTTGGCTAACAGAGCTACTCAGGGTTAGGAACTTCAGAATAGCATAGTAGCATACTACTCTTTACTATTTCTTCCACTGTTTTTATTTAATTCAGCCTTTATCAACTTCTAAAGATTGCCATAATCACAAGTGAATTCAAGCAATGTTAATCTAAAATAAAAATAAAAATATCTTACCATAGAGACCAGATGTGCACAACACACTTGTGCTTTCTATATATAAATATAATGTATATAAAATTTTACAGCTCAGAGTTAAACATTTGGAAATTATGACTTCCTGAATAAGAAAGTAATGTAATCAAAGTCCAGTTCAATGTGTGCATGTGTGTAAATCATCCCATTTCTATCAGGACTGCTTCTGTTTACTATAAAAAAAAAGATGTACCTGTCTATACATTTTCCTATTTTCCTAGGTAATAATGTTTTGTGTGGATCTGTCTAGTTTGGTAAAGTCTTTGGTAGCTGAAACCCCCACAGTTACTAAAAGACCTCAAGCCAGCAATGATAACAACCAGTTTTAACATCTCACAGCTGTGGAAAACACTCAAACTCTGAACATACGTTTACAGATCTAACAAGAACTCAACATACTTGCACACAAACATACTACAAAAATACTACAGCGACGTATGTTAGCTCCAGTCTCCACTAGCGTTTTCCAAATGATACCCATCCTCACTGAATTCACCTTACGGCGCATGCGTAAACCCTCATAAAAGCTCACTGAGATGATACAGACGGAACAAGACTTAATAAAGTGTTTTAGTCATGCAATCCTTCTGGCAGGATCATTTTATTTAGCAAAATATCTCACAATTTACTGATGCGTCCTGGTCGCACACACTCACTCAGGCCATCCTTAAAAATATTTTGGTTTGCAGTAACAGCAAAAAAAAAAAAAAAAAAAAAGGGTCGGTAGGTAGGTCTATTTTTTTTTTTTTTCAAAATTCAATGAAAAAAAAAAAAGACAATTTTGGTCATGGTGATTACGTCGGTATGAATTTAAACAAATTTGCATATCGTGACGCCACTGACTGTGTCTTCAACCCATGCATTTGGGCGCACCATTGCGAATCTCATTCTGATACAGGTTATAGACAACAAACAATTTGAAATCTTTGTCAAAAAACATGTTTATTGCATTAATTCCAGCTGCATTCATTTGGGGAAAAAGAGTGGATTTTCAGAGGGAAACAAATCACTAAAAGTAAAAT
Source organism: Rhinichthys osculus (assembly GCA_029959095.1). Classification (NCBI taxonomy): domain Eukaryota; kingdom Metazoa; phylum Chordata; class Actinopteri; order Cypriniformes; family Leuciscidae; genus Rhinichthys; species Rhinichthys osculus. The sequence continues at coordinate 13,543,181 of JARWKJ010000012.1, read as the reverse complement.
CACTAATCTCACCAGCGCCGCGCCGACCAATAAAACAGCGCATTTGGCACTATTAGTTTAAATTTGACCCATAAACATCTGCTACGGAAATCAGTGAGGTCAAATGGCTGGGCGCATTGTAGAAACTATATTAAGTAGTCCTGACAGATTATGGAATGGTCGATTTTCTTTAGTGTAATTTAGTACATTTCGGTATGGGATGTGCTGTTTTATTGGTCAGCGCGGCGCTGGTGAGATTAGGTCGCCCAAGCAAACACTTCCTCCCTGCGCTGTTGAGTCTGTCGAGCTCGCGCGTCTCGGTCCATTGAGCCGCACAGATTATATGTCCGCGCTGCGCGAACTCTGTAACACTGCGCCGTTTCGTCCCACTTTCGGTGTGTTTGGCTTCCCATACTTATGTGTGTTTGTCGGAGCCTGCCGTTGCTGTGTGACGCGCGTTCGCGGCGGCCATATCGTGACGAGCTGGACGCGCTCCGAGAAAAGGCCGTTAACATCTATTCCCTATTTGACCATTAAGAATTTCGAATAATGAGCGCCTAAATGTAGGCTCATACAGACGTATTTCACAAGCAGCCGCGCCGCAGCCATCACCGAGCGCGAACCATTGACCGTGAACCATTGACCGTGAATGAAACGAACGCACAGACCATAGTGTGACATGCGTAAACCAATGGTGTAAACATAATCATCATAGATGACGCCACGGGTTTTTATTTAAAAGAAAGAACGTAGCCTATGCAATTTATATTCACAATACTTACTATAATATAATTGATATTTTATTGCATTTGTATTAGTGGTTTAAAGAGTAAAAAAAAAATTCAAGTTTACAACCGGCAAGTCGGTCGGACTAAAAAAAAAAAAAAAAAAAAAAAAATTGGGTCGGTCCTAAATTGACAGGGTCGGTCGGGTTACGGCAAACAAGAATATTTTTAAGGATGGCCTCACCATTATATGTTTGGTCTAAACGCAACTGCTCTCATGTTTTTCCGCAGGACAGCGAATGCGAGTAATTTCAGTCATCTTTGCAGAATTGTGATATGAAGAGTGCGCAAAGTAGCATATTTTAGCAACTGTGTGAAAGTGAATAGCCCATAACAGGCACAATACCGGTATAAACATGAATATCTATTGGTACAATATGTGTCACATGACTAAACGTGCTTTATCGTTTTTAAATACCTCAGTTTTCACAGTCCACACTACAATGTGAAAACGGCGTTTTCAATTATATCCACATTTATATCCGAAAAATTTTTTCAAAAAGCTTCGTTTTCATTAATAAAAGTCTTGGTGTGGACTGAAGACCAAAACGGAGAGAAAGTCCAAACTAAAGTATTAGTGTGGACAAGGCCTGTGTTTGAGCAAAAACATAGTTAAGTAAGGGTTAATGCCCCCGCGCAGCGGAGGACGGTTGACTCCGCCGAAGTCCATTAAAACCTCACAACGGACACCTCGAAGGGCATTAACCCGCTTATACCATGGTCACTTGCCAAATAAAACATTTTTAAAACATTAGTTTATATTTTAATTAGGCTAAATCTCTAGTTTTTACAAATAATAACTTGCCTGACGGTTTATTTAGCAACCGGATATATTTATAGTCCGCTCAGCTTGTAGAACCCTTCAGGTTCAAAAATGCATTTTTTTTTTTTTTTCATGAAACACAAAGGTAGGCATAGTTATTTTTTTTATTACACATAAAACACTGTGTTACACGAGTCTACACTAACCACAGCCTCCGAAGCACCGCTGTAGGTCGACTCTCCGATGCTGGACTGGAGAGCCGTCAAATAATGTCGGTGACAGCCAGGCCATCGATGCGAGAGCAGTCTGCGGGCTTGCTCCGTCAGTCCGTGAGAGACTGAAGATGAAATAACGAAGTCGCTCATTGTTGTATTAGTAGGCTATGTAATATCTAACTGACGTTAGATGTTTGTTTTGATATAGCAAATTGTTAACGGATACTTTGACTGCCTGTTGCTATGGTTACTCAGTCACAGCTGTTGTAGGCAGCGCATTTATTTATTAATTTCGAACGGTAAACAGGCAGTTTCACCAGAACTCCTTTACTAGGTGTCCTCTATCACTTTTTAACGGACACCCTGCAGCCAATCAGAATCGAGTATTCACCCAGACCATGGTATAATATGATGTAATTTACTCCTGTGATGGCACAGCTGAATTTTCAGCATCATTACTCCAGTGTCACATGAAATCATTATAATATGCTGATTTGGTGCTCAAGAAGATGTTCTTACTATCAATGTTGAAAACAGTTGTGCTGCTTAATACTTTTCAGTATACTACTAGTAATACTACTTCAGGAATCAGGATGATTCAAAAGAACAGCATTTATTTGAAATAGAAAACTTTTTAACAATGTAAATGTCTTTGCTTTGACTTTTGATCAATGTAATGCATCTTTGCTAAATAAAAGTATTTATTTATTTATTTATTTTAAATTACTGACCCCAAACTTTTGAATGTGTAGTGTAAATATGGATCTATAAACAGGGTTCCCGCGGATCCTTAAAAAGTCTTAAAAAGTCTTAAATTAGATTTTTAAAATTTAAGACCATAAAAAAGTCTTATAAAGTCTTATTTTTACTTATGAAAGGTCTTAAATTTTAGATGACACTTTGACTTATACATATCTAAAAGCTTTCCAAATTAAAACTATCTAATTAGCGTACGTATTTTTATTTATTTATTATTCTATCTTTGTGGATTTGCTAGTTCACGTGACATTTCGCGTCACACGCGAGTCACGGCAGCATAACTGTCTCCTGCACGCGAGAGGAGAGAAGGAGAAGAAAGGTCGTAAATGTCAGTTCAGTTGTAAGTTCATTCTTTATGTGCGTATGGTGTGCGATGTGTATTGTCTATTATGATATTGTAATCATTGTTTTAACAATGTACGAGCCACTGCGAGCTGACATCGCATTTGTCTCGTGTTTTCACTGCGTGATGTGTGCAGTGTAACTGTTATGTCCCCAAATTAGTTTTTGTCTTATATTTATATCATGTTCTTATATTAGAATATCACATCAGAAAGAGTGCCGTTTTCCCGTGCACAATTCCAAGTGTGATAGTTATGTTATACAACAGTTAATTTAACAATAAGTTAACATTGAAACTACTTTTTAGACACAATATTGTCAATATTGTTTGTTTTCCCTTTATTTCGCCGACTATAATTTTAAAATTAAACCGTAGCAAAGTCTCAATGCAACCGACAGCGATGATTTCTTGACTGAAATCCGCGTTTTGAACAAATCACTTGCTTCTTTCCCGAATGAATCAGCCGTTTGAACGAATCGGTTGAATGAATGACTCCCTCAACTCACTTATTAAGAGTGATTTGCCGCTGCGGTTTCATATTTAAAGTACCCTTTAAATAAAATGTTAAAATTAGAAATCATTTCATATTTAAATATTGATTTAAAAATATATATATATCTCATAGCTTTATTTATGCAGTTGTAAATGGAGTGTTAATATATTAATGCCACTTCTGATCCCCCTTCTGTCACCTCTGCACTGCAAAGATGGATTTTGATTGAATGATTTAATTTGACTGGTAACAGTGGTACTGTATGATTATTATATAATTAAGTATTATTGTATAATTACTGTATAATTTAATTTGAATGATAGTATTTGACATTAAAGGTGATGCATAACTCTAAATAAGTTTAGAAAAAATGTCCATATATAGGTGAAAATGCCCCTGAAAAAATCAATTTAAGGTGGCAAATATTGCCTCTTAATTAAAATATAAATTTCTGTCACTGCTGTGAACTGACCACTGCATAGAATATGAAAAATATGAATATCTTCGTGAGTCAGCTGTCAACAACAGACCTAAACCAGCCATGGCACCAGCACAAAAACACAATCAGTAAAATATCATCTAATTATTATCAACAAAACGTTGAAAATATCAAGATATATTTGTCAATACTGCACAGCCCTAATGTACGGTATTAAATTTGATTTCTTAAGGTCTTAAAAAGCCTTAAATTTGACTTTCAAAAGTGTGCAGGAACCCTGATAAAGGCTTCTGAAACAGAACAATCTAAAAATTGCAGGATGTATCTATTTTGCATTAGAGTAGGAAGGACATATATAGAAGCGTGATTATCTAAGAAGAAGAAGAGTGAGACAGGAGTAAATGTCGAGAGAGGGAGAGAAATGGAGGAAAACAGGATGGGGGAGAAATGGCAAGGCAGCTGGGCTCAGACAAGGCCTCTTATGTGTGTGCGAGGTGAAAAGAGGGCATTCTCTCTGAACTTGAACGCATTTGTTGTTTTGGGAGAGAGCGCAGTTCAACACTATGGAGTGTGAGACTGAGAGAGACCAAATAATAAAAGGCTTGAAGGGGTCCCGAGACTCCAGAGAGGAGGAGAGGTGTGTTTACAGACTTGAATAAAAGTGAGCGTGACTGCTGTAGTGAAGTTGAAAATCATGTCACACATTCAAACATAAACACACAGACTGCTTCTGACATAAATGTTTGTTCTCAGGAGCGTTTCTCATATTACATGCACAGAGGGGACAGAGCATCTCTCCAAACCCAGTTCCATCTAGGATGCTGGCCTGCAGGGAATCCCATTCTTTTTTACACACTGGATGTTCATCTTGGAATTAAAAAGATTCCTCTGACTCTTTCTTAAAGACTCATTCTTATGGTGGTGTGGAGTAGTGAATAAAGATCTGGGCTGGAAACTGGAAGCTTCTAGATTTTAGATCCTAAAGGGGCAAACCTGAACTATCACCATTGTGTCCTTGAGTGAAACACTTAACCCCGGCTTATTCGAGGGGCACTGTGCAGTGTGCACTAAATCTGGCTCAATTATTGAATTGAGTTACTTAAACATGCAGAAATAGCTTTCTTAAATGTGTAGTTCTTTCTTTCTTTCTTTCTTTCTTTCTTTCTTTCTTTCTTACTACAGTGGTTCAGCCTTAATTTTATCCCCAAAAATAACTGTCAGTCTCTGACGTGGTTCACGTGAGCACTACGTGTGGTGTGGTGCTGACGCAGGAGCCGGACGATACTGAGCCGACGTTCTGATGTAGAACCCGGAAGCGCTGCACTGTATTTACAACGTGAACAGCGTCAGAGACTGACATGGAAGAGAAGATATGGTTGCATAAAGTCGTCGTCTTCTTCCTAATAACTATGCATTTCAATGTCTGTGTCTCTAGGAGCTGCCATTCCCAAGTCAGGTGATCTACAACAGGGTTGGCAAGTGTGGAAGTCGGACAGTTGTCCTGCTGCTGAGGATTTTGGCAGAAAAGCACCAGTTTAACCTGGTGTCCTCTGACATCCATAACAAAACCAGACTCACAAAGCATGAGCAGGTCAGTGGATGGGTGAGTGTGTCTGAGGCAACTAATGTCTCCGAGAAGTTGTAAAGCGCGCTAATATAAAAAGCATACTGTGAAAACTTGCTGATGTGATTAAATAAAGGTGTTTGCCAAGGGAAATGCTCACTGAATGCCAGCTGCAATGAAACACATCCGAATGGCACTCATTGTGGAGAAAAACACACACTTTCTTCCTTTGCGGAGAGGAAAAGAAAATATTCTGTCATCCCGTTTGGGTAGAGTCGAGCCACCACACCTCCACACAGCTAAACTCAACCTATGAAAAGCTCAAATAAATAAGCTGATTAAATAACACTCGTATGCGTTTGTTGAGTGGGAGAGTGAAATAAAAGTGACTAACATGAAAATGAAGACTTTTCACTGGAAATCCGTCTATATCCCAGAGTACACTCATAATTCTTTCTGGACAGCATGGGACCTTCCAGAACCCTAGAATAAAATGTTTTTCTGAGTGTTACATTATTCATAGGTTTTCAAATGTGTAAACTGGTTAGATGTACGGTAAATACTCAAAGCTAATATTAAATGTGTGTGTTTACAGGAGTAAGCTCAGAACACATACAGGTTTCTTTGCCATCAGAAAGACTAACTGTCCTAAAACGGTGGTGTATGTTCAGAAAGATAGGGGAAAACAGCAAATGAAAGTGATTCACAGTGTGGTATCAAATATTCTTAGAATGTTCTCTGACATTCCAAGCCTAAATGACTCTTTCTTCTGTGGAATGCAAAAGAAGATCTTTTCAATATGTCTTTTTGTCCATACAATGAAAGATATCTGGACCCCACCGGTCTTCGAAATATCTTCTTTTGTGTTCTGTTTGAGACTGAGATGGTTTATCTTGGAATCTTACGTAAACAAATGTCCATACCTGGTTGGTGAAACTACTGCAAGAGCGAACAAGAAGGTGTGAAGGTGCCGTATGATCCAGTGGGACCGCACTCATACATAAAATACTTCCCAAATAATTGAAGCTCATTTGAACAACATTTGCTGTTTAAATAAATGTATTTATATTTATCTAGACAAAGTGTGGCTATATTTGAAGAAGCTAAAATATAAGATTGTTTTGATTTGTTTAATACTTCTGATCACTTCACAATTTCCATATTTCCACTTGTTTTATTTTATTGCTTGTATGACATTACTGGTATTCTAAAATGTGGAAATCTTTTTATAATAATAATGAATGAAAGGGTGGGTCCAATCTTAACTCAATAAAATAAAATAAGGGTTTAACGTCTTGTTTTGATGTGTATCATTTATACATAAGTGAAATTTAATAACCCGATAAACCACTGACCTTGCTTGGAGAATTAACCCCTCGGCTTCGTCCATAATTAGTTCAAATTAGCATAACGTTTTTTGTGCACATTAAGTGCATTTCCAGTCCTTGTTTTCTCTGGCTGACAGCTGTGATTGTGGCTGATGACCTGTTTGTGGCGTTGGAGCATCTGCGGGATAAGGGTCATAAAAATCTCATTTAGAGAAGAAAGTTTATTATTTGTGTGTATAAAGGGAATGTTCAGTCTGAGCTTTCAATGAGACAAGTACGAATGAACCTCCTCTCCATTAAACAATCATAATGTGATTGTGTAGTAGAACAAGGTTTTGTTATTAAAGGGGTATTTCATATTCAAACAAATATGAAAATTCTGAAGACTCGGCTGTTAACCATCAGTGGTCATCTATTCCAGATACGTTAGTTTAAAGTTAATGTTCTTGTGCTTGACATGAGAAGTTTCAGCACAATATAGATTAAAAGTGTACTTTGTTATGAATTTTTATTTATTTAATTGTATTATTGTTATTAATTTTATTGTGCTGCTTAATATTTTTGTGGAAACAGTGATACTTTTTCCACCAAAATTATTTAACTGTTAAAACATTTTAGAAAAAAAGAAGAAAAAAAACCTATAATGACCTAAACTGTGTATTAGTAAGAAAAATAAAGCATCGGGTCACACTAATGTTTCTTCTGGCATATCACAATAATAATAATGTCACTATAATTTAATTAGCCTCAAAACACTAAACCACAGACTGCTTACCCAGTGTCACACAACCTGAGGTGTTACTTGTGATGTGGTTCTATCAACACCTCGTATATCATTACTTTAGCCGTACATTGCACGGCCATGTCTGTGCCCATATAAGCGTTTACAGCACAGGAAATCTCATTAAGATGATGTCACTACCTCAGGATGTTACAGAATGTGTGTTTTGGCTTTGATGCAGCGTTTGATAAAAGATTAAAGCTTAAGTGGGGCACTTGTTACAGTGTGGTAAGCTGTTTGACGGAGATGTGGGGTATAAAGAGGTTTAGATTTCGGTATGAAATCTCAATTCTAAGGGTGGTCTTTTCCAAGCCAGAAACTTCTGGAACCTATTGTCGAGTACTGCACTCTACACATACCGTCCTGGCACACCAGACCAGCATTACGCCATCCCGCTCCTCGTATGCCGATCTGTTATAGGGATTGTTAAGTCTCCTTATGCCTGTATAGGTATGTTTGTAGAGACTGTAACATGCATTTAGAGACACATGGGCTCTATCAGAGCTGACTGGGGCCCCAGCTGGCCCTCATTAGGAAACATTAAGGTAATGAGAAGTCAGCTTCTTTCCACTGCACCACGCACCATCCACGCGAAGAATGTTTCATGGGTGTGTGTGTGTGTGTGTGTGTGTGTGTGTGTTTGTTTTTCTATCCCGGTGGGGACTTCAACCTGAATGCACACCGCCTCATGCGGACTTGTGTCTCCGTGGGGACCTAAATTGATGTCCCCATGAGGAAACAAGCTTATGAGTCATACAGAATGAGGTTTTGTTTTTTATGTTAAAATGCAGAAGGTTTTCTGGGATGGTAAGTTTAGGGGTAGGGTTAGTGTAAGCGGATAGAATATACAGTTTGTACAGTATAAAAACATTACGTTTATGGAGAGTCCCCACAAAGATGTGTGTGTGTGTGTGTGTGATTCTGAAATTCACTTTGAAACTACTTGCATAGCGTTTATGGTTTATTTTTATTAAATAGATCCACCACTGTGGCTGAAGAATTATTGTTTTATAGCCACTGAAGACAGCAGCTTTAATTAATTATGGTTAATTTGGTATATACCCTGTAATTCTATTCTGTATATTATTATTATTATTATACTAATTAATTTGTTTGTAAGAATTTTATTTATTTGTTTGACAGTGTGGTAGATTTTTCCCTAAACCCAACTACGTACCTGGGTCTCGTCTACAATCGACGTCCCCTAACGTCTTCAGTCGATGTTTAGTCTATACTCCAGCGAGTCTACAGTCGACTTCAGCTGAGTCTAATCCTATACTCTAACTTGCTAACTAGCTTGCTTACTTCCCTAAACTGACCTGCTGCGCAGCAGTAAGAAACAGACAGACTTCAGCAAATGTCCTCTAAATGCTTTAAACACGGCCGGGAGGGAGTTCTCGACATTTCCTCTGAGAACTTCCCCCAAGAAGAAGCATTAAGCATGTCCGGGGGATCTCAGACAAATTCCATTGAGAATCCCACCAGTAAAACAGTTTTTATAGAATAGGGGTATGGCAACAATGCCATGATGCATTACATAATTTCACAACAATTTGATTGGTTCTTCATATGCAAACCCTTCTGTTACCAGGTAAAACAAACTCTGTTTCTGTGATTACTTCATGATCACAAGTTATTTCCCATATTTGTTATTTATACACTCACACAACCAAAGTCAAAGGGGTATGGCAACACAACATACAACAAACAACAAAAACACAGGACAGAATGTTTTAGTACATTGTGTTTCAGAGTGTTAGAATTGTTAGCCTGTTAGGCCTAAAAGGGAAGTATTAGATGTTAGAAACCATAGTTTTTTTAATTAATAAAATAGTAAACTGTATATTAAACTAACCATCACAACAGGAAGTATATATAATTACATGTCGTGCAGCTGATGCTTCTAGTGGTTAAAATATTGTTAATTGTTTTTTTTTTTTTTTGTGCTCTGCAATTGTAACTTGTTGCACCCACACTGCTATTTTGATTTATCATAATTGTCAGTGTTGTTGAATGAAGAGATGCTCATGAACGGTTATGTAACATGCATTTTGATCTCTGTTTATTTGTGTTGATTTTTTTGCCAGGTGGATTTGATGAGAAACATTAGCACTATTCCACAGCCTTTTCTGTACACAAGACATGTTCACTTTCTCAATTTCACAAGGTAAGCAAATCAGGAATTATTTATCTGAATGTATCTGATCAGGTCCAAGATAGACGCACATTTCTTCCTGCCATTAAATTAGTAATCGATTCAGTGCTCATTCTCTTTGTTTCTTTCTTTCTCAGGTTTAGGATAGAACAGCCTGTCTACATAAACATCATCAGGGATCCCATTAACCGTTTCCTCTCAAATTACTTTTTTCGTCGTTTTGGGGACTGGAGAGGAGAGCAGAATCACTTGATCCGCACACCCCAGATGAAAGATGACGAGAGATATTTGGTCAGACTCTTTCTAAATTCTTCCTAATTTTCACCACAACCATAAATTTTGCCCCAAATATATATATTTTTAAAGTTGGTGCAAGGATACAAGAGCATGCTTGAGATGTAATTAGTGAGGAAAATATCACAGGTTGTAAAAAGTATTATATTATTTCATTGTATTTACTGTAGGATACATTGTAATGTCTACATGTGGCACGACCATTGTCGTGTCACAGCTTGAGGCTGTCTACGCTGGACAAGTCAAATCCACTGCTGCAAACCAATTTGTCCTTTGTGTCAAAGTAGTGCAAGTGTATAGAGATAGAGTACATAATAAATAGAACGGAGCATCAGTTTACTGTCAGACTCACTGTGTTGCGCCCTATCCAGTGTAGACACAGCGTTAGCAATGGTCATTATTTATTCAGAGTTTTAAAATGGAAATGCCATTTGTTCATTCAGGGGGATAAAGAGACCAAAAATAAGTGCATGTATTTAACCCCTTGAGCTACAGCCTGCTTTGTAGTTAAAGAAATACCCAATTAGGCACAGAAACTCAATCCTATTAAGAAAACTTTTATATGATCTTTGTTAATCTTGTGCATCAACACTTTTTTTTTTTTTGCTGGTTACTATATGGATGCAGCAGTACTGAAGTGAGCGCAGGTTCAAACATAAACATCTAAATAGTGATGTGAAGGGCTGAATGTAGTTTAGTGTACTGCAACACATTAAGACTAGTCCGTCCTTCGGATGAGACGTTAAACCGAGGCCCCGACTCTCTGTGGTCATTAAAAATCCCATGGCACTTCTCGTAAAGAGTAGGGGTGTAACCCCGGTGTCCTGGCCACATTCCACCCATTGGCCCCTGCCAATCATGGCCTCCTAATAATCCCCATCCACTGAATTGGCTCTATCACTCTCTCTCCTCTCCACCTATAGCTGGTGTGTGGTGAGCGCACTGGCGCCATTGTACTGTGGCTGCCGTCGCATTATCCAAGTGGATGCTGCACACTGGTGCTGGTTGAGGAGAGACCCCCTGATATGATTGTAAAGCGCTTTGGGTGTACAGTGGTACATATGAAAGCGCTATATAAATGCCTCATTCATTCATTCATTCATTCATTCATAGTAATTTAATTGACCTATTCAAACAGATAGGAGTTGTACTTATATGCACACAAGTTTACATAGAAAATAGCAGCGGACTCCATTTCCCCTTGGGAATTAATTTGTTGCACAATGAGTGTTTGTGAGAGTGGGTGCAGGAGTCTGGCTGTTTGGAAATTAGCTCAGACATTGTGAGCAGAATGTTCAGGAATTGATTAGTCATACTTGCTTTTTTAGTCAATTGCGTTGCTAAATGCTCTAACCTCTGATTTGGAAAAAAAACTACATAAATGATGAAACTCAAGACAATCACATGAAAACTTGGCATTGCTCGAAGAATTACTTCAGTCGACTAAGGATTGTGACAGAATTATGGCTCATATCTGTTTTTCATAAAACATAAATGGCCAGTTTCCCAGACACGCATTAATCTGGAACATTAACTGGGACCTTTTCGTGATCAAGTTACTAGTCAATTCAGTCCAGGCCGCTTTCTCTGTTAATTTATGCTGTAGCCGGTGAAATGAGATTAATCTATGAATATTTCTACTGAGTAGGGGTCAAGATCTGGCAGGTTAGCATGGTTCAGTTAGTAGGTTCAGTTCACAATGTACGAAACAAGATAACACCATAACAGGCAACACATTAACAACCATAGGCTAGGTAAAAGGCAACTTATTTAATTTGAATATATTTGTAATGTGACACTGAAGACTTTGCTTTGCCATCACATGAATAAATTAGTTTTTAAAATATATACAAATAGAAAAGTTTTTTATATTTTCAATTTCAATTGTGATAAAATTTGATGATATATTTATTTATTTTTGATAAATAAATGCAGTCTTGGTGAGCATAAGAGACATCTTTCAAAAACATTAAAACATCATACCAACCCCAAACTTTTGAACAATGGTGTATAAATGTATGTCACTAGTATTTACTAGTGCCAATAATGGTCATTAGTGAAGTGAAGGTTATTGACTCAAAAAGTGATATGATATATGAATATGATTCCAAGAATATGATAATAAAATCATAAAAATACCATTAAAATGCAAGCATGGTTAATGCAATGCATATTTTTTCAACAAGCTTTTTTGTTTCAAAATCATTTGCCATTATTTTTTTTCCATACAAGAGCAAAGATGACAATTCATTTAAAATGAATGGCAATACTAATGGACAGTTTTTTTTTTTTTTTTTTTTGCTTTATAGATTAAAAATGTTGCTAACTCACTTTGAATAATATTAAATCCATATCACACTACATTTCTAAAAAAAAAAAAAAAAATTAACAAATATCTTCCACCACTAACCATTTTAATTGAATCGTTTTTATGATTTATAATCTTAAACGAGCACACGTGACAGACAGTAGCAGTTCTGTTGTTACGATAGGAATTGAACTTATCTTAGCTAATGAGAGACTACAATAAATATAATCAAGCCTTCACCATAAGGAACATAACCTCTTCTTAAGATCCTCTCTCCTCCTGGAGGCCTGGTTAACCACATCTCTGTATAGTTTAGGATTACCGTGGCTTGTGATCTATCTATCTCACACTAAACATATCTGTTTGCTTGATTTATGTGTCTGTAATAGCTGGGCACTTTGTCAAGAATGAGCATTCAGATGGTATGCTATTGACGTTTTTTTTTTGATCTTTCCTTTTGAATTTAGTTTAATTATAATAATCTATGACGTACTTGGGAATTTCCCCATAATCTGAATGGATGTGCACGCGCCCACACACATACTCAACGTCAGACAAATGCATTCACCAACACGAACACATTTGCATTACAACTGGACGCTGTAAGCTAATTTGATATTGCAGAGTCGTCCCGTATGTTTGAAGCATGTGAAGTGAGTTTATAAAGTGTGTGTTAGAGGAATGGCCATGCTCACAAGGACAAGGAGGGGGGGTTAGGACTCTTTCACCTGCTGTGAGTGAAATTTTACAAGCTGGTTTCCTTTTAACACTTATGTAATGGCAAAGCGGAAAAAGGATTTTTTTATTAGAAAGTTCAAAACAGTATTTATTTGAAATAGAAATCTTTGGTAACAATGTAAATGTCTTTACTGTCACTTTTGATCAAAATGTAATGTACTTGCGCCAGCAAACTCAGTTGTTCTGAGAGGTATGCTGGCAGACCTTCAAAGCTGTAGTACTGCATGTTTACTAATGACTAAAAACATTAAAGCTGAAGTGTGTGTGTGTGTGTGTCTGTCATACAGTCATACAATCTCACACTCTGCGTTACAAAATTCAGCCGTTAACTGAGGTATCCTAAAATTTGTTATTAAAGCTCGGCTGCAAACTCTCCCGACTAAGTACAACCTCTCCCTGTGATTTCCAAAACACCACGAACCATTCTGCTTATTACACAGCGATAAAACAATGGAATCTATAGCGCACATAATGAATGGGTGCCCTGCGTTCAAAGGCCTTTACATCGCGCGCCACGATCGCATCGTAAACACAACAGCTCAAGAACTGCGTAAAGTTTCTGGACAAAGTGCAATACATACAAATAAGACTGTTCAAACTAGTTGGTTTTCAAATCTGAATGATAACATAAAAACCTTCTACGAAGTGTCCTCAGAGAAAATCCAAATACTCCAGACTTTGTAGTTGTCAATGAACTCTCTAAAAACATTCTGATTCTGGAAGTGGGTTGTTGCTTTGATGCTTACATGGACTTGTGTTTTTCTGAGAAAATGTTAAAATACCAGTCATTAACAAATGCTTTAGCAGTGTGTGGTTACAGCTCAAAACTGATCATCCTAATCTTTGGTAGTTTAGGACATGTGCACAGATTATGCGTCAGGGGTTTGCAAATTGCTGGACTAAGTAAAAAGATCTCTAAGCAAACAGCCTGCATGTTTGGAGGTGGCGATGTCACCTCTATCCATAGTCTCTTTATTTATATATTCATGTGGTTGTTGTGACTATTGTCGATGTGTGTATTGTCATGTGAAACATAACAGGCTCTTTGTGAATATTTGGATGTTGTGTTGTTTTAATCAGTATTGGTCATTCCAAATAAAATAATCAAATGTGTGTGTGTTTGTCTGTCTTTGGCAGATTGACTTCTTGTCTCCTATTGTAACCTATCATCTCGTCAAATCTCTGCTTTGCTCAAATACAGCCAAGCATTATGAATACAGTAACCAGTATTTATTATTATTATTTTTTTTTTAAATTTAAATGAATTATTTGCCGAAAAATGCTTTCTTTCGTGTGAGGCAGAGCATGTTGCGTGGTGACGTCCATCTGGAGGTAGTTTAGGGGTAAACTGCAATGGCTGTGCTTAGTGAAATGGCCACCTTGGGACTGAATCAAGAACACAAGGCCAAATAAGTGTGTCACCTGAGCTGAAGTGGGTCCTTCTAGAGAGAAACACTGACCGGTTTTACTGCTCGGGATGTTTGCCAGAAGCACACTAGACATTTGCTGTAACTTTTTATATGTAATTTCATATGTCCAAACAGACTTTCTTTCTTTTTATACTCTCTTTTTTCTCCACTCCACCAAACAGCATCTTTATCCACATTGAATTGTTTTTAATTGTTTGTTTTAAATGTCTGGCTCAGCTTTAAGGCACCATTATCTCTTCAGGGCTTGATGTTGTTCTTTAAGTTGCTGCGTAATTGGTGATCTGTTAGAGGATGACATTTCTGTTCCTTTTGTTCTCAGCAGACATTTACCCTTTTGACCATCTGGCTTTCTGTACTTAAATACTCGTTTCCTTTTTATAAACCAAAAAGTCAACGGAAGCCCAAATGGGACATTTACTTGTTTTTTTGTTTTTTTTCAGCAATAGCATCTCTGCGTTCAAAGTGCATATCCATCAGAGTTGTATGTGTTTCCATTGGGAGTGAGTGGAGATGTGGATGAAAGGACATTGATGCGCTCTTGGCTTTTAGACTCTATTCAGATACACACAGAGTGAGTATTGTTAAAGGAACTGGCCCTCCTGGAGCTCCACTGCTTTGAAGGAATCGCCAGTGCATCAGCTTGATATTGTCAACAAATGAACACGTTTAGAGAGCAGTGAAAGAAAGCTAAACAACAATCTGGTTTTTGTTTGTTTTTTAGCTCTAGTTCACAATCAGTGAATTAAGTTTTAAGCAAACATCCCAATCCAACCATCGATGTTCATAATTACTGTAATTTCTTCATTGCTTATACATATATATATCATGACAAGATATCAAGCCTTTGTCTAGTCAAATGTTTGGACACATTTGACTATATTTATGTTTATCATTATCTTAAAAAGCCTTTTATCTGAAGGCGTATGCTTAAATTAATTGAATATGCTTTAACTTCATTTCAATTGTGTATAAATTCCATTCCATTGTATGTTAATGTTCAATACTGTTTAAAACCTGTGCACATGTGTGGCAAATGGTAGAGAAGCTAAGATATAGGCCTAAGGCAGTTTTGATGTGATGCAAATAAAAAAAAGAAGGAGAATTTTCATAATGGTTCTTTGATTTAGGGGTGCAATCTATCCTGGACTTGCATTTTAAAATCTGACCACGATTTTAATTGTTTTAGTGAAAGAAAAGAAAGCAGTGCACTGAAATATTTAGAATATGGAGTAAGTATTTTAGAATGTGAAAGTACAGAATTTGGGACGGGGACAGTAAAAAGAAAAGCCAGTTGACTCCTATCCAAAAACTCTGGAAGTGAAAACCAGCTTAAAAATGAGAAAAAAGAAATTTGGGAGGGTGGCAGTAAAACAAAAAAGCCAGTTGACTGATATTTAAAAACTGAAAGTTAAAACCATCTTAAAAATTAGCAAAATTCCAAAGATATTCAAGTCTACAGTTTAATTACATAAATCACCCACCATTTTGAGGGGTCAAACAAAACCAGAGAAACTAACAGAAACATTAATATTCAAAAGTTACTCATAATTGAAAAACCTTCATACTTTTAATGGTCAGGATATGGAGATAATCCTAAAGTAAATTTCTAAAATATTCCAGACTAAACAACATGTATTGCAAACATGTTTCACCTTTAGGGGACCTTTTAATTTCCTGAATTAGGGCTTACTGAAAGGCGGAGAAATAATGTTCACATATCGACTCATGCTTGGCATGTGTAAAGGCCATTGTACGGTGAAAGATTAATGCTGAAATAACTCACGAGTATGTTTTTCTACCTGCCAGCATGAGGGCCCTTCTCTTCTAGACCCACAGCTTGCATGCGATTCCCCCACCTGGGGCTCATGAAAGGGAAGGAGTGCGTGGAGTCTGGAGCCTTGTGGCTATGTGGTCTTTACTTAACCTCTCTTGTGCACGAGTTAGAGACGAGGCTGTTAACTTGACAAATTGCCCTCTTTTCCAAGAAACTTCTACTTTTCAGCATGTAATATGTTCTCACGTAGTATCATCATTATAGCAACGTTGGCTGCATTGTTGTTTTGAGGAAAACTTCATATCGTTTTTTCCATATAATCTTTTTTTTTCTTGTCCATATTGTTCTCTGAGAACTTCAGGTATTGTAGCCTGGGAAAACCCAGACAACTTCTGGCAAATTTAGATTTGCTCTGAAAGTTAGTCTGGCAAAGAGCTCATTCAAGCCCATTTCCAATCCGCCGAAATCGAGGCACCAATCAGAAACGTTGGGGCGGTTTAATGTTTTTAATGTACATTACAAAGATGGATGCCGCCGTCGAACATCACTCGGTCGAATCGGCTATCGCGTCTGTTTTACGCGATTTGAACGTTTCCTTTTTGTTAAAAACCGAGCAAAGAACAACACTCGGAGATGTTTCTCCGCCGCTCTGCATTCGTCATCTCCTTCATCGCTCTGATTGGTTTTAGGTCTATCCGCGACGTCCGTTGGTGACGCCCCTCTGGAAATGATTTGTCTATGACGCTTTGCCAGACCATAACTCAGTTACAACTGAGAATGGTCTGGTTTTAACCAGGCTACACGTATTGTAGTCTTGATAATTAAACAAGGGAGAGGGAGAATTGGCATCTCAGGACTTCTTTAGTCTGGTTTCTTTTTGCTAGATAAAAATGGAAATAAAATACATTGGTTTCATAGACCTCTCCTGTTGTGTGTTTTAAATAAGTGTGCATACGAGTCTCCATGGATTGCATATTTTCCCATTTAATGTTCCCAGTGTTGATTATAGCTTTGGGATCAAATAAAGTGATAACATTCTTACAGATGAGTGATTGTTTGTGTTTTGGATGTACCGTCAGTGGCGTCTCATAACTTTCAGAAGACTGTTTGGTTGCTTGTGTAAGTGGTGCCCCCTTGTGTTCACTAGAACTGATTGGTGCTACGTTGGATGGGGCTGCTACAGTATTAAAGCATATAGTCCAGTGAAAATGAGCATGTCTATGATTTATAAGCACATTTTGAATTTTTGCTCTGTTTGCCAATTTTTTGTTCAATGTGCTGCTTTCTTTTTGGCTGTAGCTCTGTCAGTCTGACTTATTTCCCCATGTCTCCACTGCAGGACATTAACGTTTGCATCATGGAGAACTACCCGGAGTGCACCAACCCACGCCTCTTTTACATTGTTCCATATTTTTGTGGACAACACCCTCAGTGCAGGTAATTATGACCCATCATTTGGGTATTAACGTTGATGAGTTAGTGTTTTATAATTCATTTATTTATGCATGTGTATCACTATATGTAAAGATTATCGAGTTAAATGGCTGTTTTGTAATCATGCAGATTTTATTACTACCCTGCAATTTCACTCACTGACTAGTTGTTCAAAACCTGCATGATTTTCTTTCTTCTGCAATCTGCGAAACACAAAAAAAGATATTTTAAAGAATGTTGGTGGTAACCAAACAGTTTGAGTTCCCTATAATGACTTCTGTTGTATGGAAAAAAAATACAATAGAAGTCAATGGGAACCGAAACTGTTTGGTTACCAAAAATCTTCAAGATTTCTTCTTTTTTGTGTTTCACTAAAGAATGAGTGTCACACAGGTTTCTGTTTTCACAGAGAATCTCTTCAGTATTGTCATAACTCGGCTCGAAGGCCATGACAAATTCAAAGAGGACGCGCAAGATTGCCAAAAGTAAACATTTATTGTAATAACTTAAACAATAAAACTAATAAGTAACAGAACATAATATAATCAACAACAAAACAAAGATGTGCTGCTGGCAGGAGTGAGACCAGGTCAGAGAGCGAGAGATTCAAAAGGCCGGAGTATTTATCTTCCCACAGCATCTAGCACAGGTGCTCCCAATCTGGCGCTGATACCTTCAAAGACAAAAGGGAAACAGTGAACTGCCCAACACCACACAGCAAAACACCCAACTATGCATGGCCGTCACACCCCCCCCCTTAAAGTCGGTGTCCCCAAGGACCACCGACCTAGCAGTAACACCTAACAACACTACTCCACATATCTAAATAACCTAAATTACATCAATATGACACAAAGACGATATCTGACCTCCGTCCCAGCCACTTCACCTGCAAATTTCCCCATCTATGCTCATCAATCCCGGAACCTGAGAAACAGATTAAGAAAATAAATACAGAAGAAACAGATATAGAAATAAGAGGCAAGAGTACAAGAGGCAACATCAACTTGGAGCCCATACTAATCCCCATCACTGCAGAGGAGCACGAGACAGTGCATCTGCAATAATATTCTCTGACCCCTTTATATATTTAATGTCCAGGTTATAAGCCTGGAGAAACAATGACCAACGGGTCAATCTCTGGTTGGGACATCTGAGCGACCGCAAAAAAGTTAGTGGATTGTGGTCCGTATAAACCACAATCGGCCCTCCTGCTGCTACATAGACATCAAAATGCTGTAAGGCCCAAATAAGTGACAATGCCTCCTTCTCAATCACGGAGTAATTACTCTGATAACTGTTAAATTTTCTAGAGAAGAAACTAACTGGTCTCACCAAACCTTGATCATCCCCCTGGAGTAACACAGCACCTGCTCCCACCTGACTAGCATCCACTTGAAGCATAAAAGCTCGATCAAAACAAGGAGCTGCCAGAACAGGAGCAGAACACAACAGCAATTTCACATTGTCAAAGGCTTGTTGACAACCAGCCGACCAAACAAACTTAATCTTGGTCTTGAGCAGTTCGGTAAGAGGAAACACCACAGTAGAGAAGTTTTTACAAAAACCTCTATAATAACCCACTAAACCCAAGAACCTCTGAAGCTCCTTTTTTGTGGTGGGTTGTGGATACTCTGCTATTGCCATGACTTTGGCCTGGACTGGAGCCACACGGCCCTGTCCTACCACCCGGCCAAGATATGTCACTGTAGCCATGGCAAAACTACACTTAGCCAAATTGATGGTGAGGTGTGCTTCCACCAAACGCTCAAACAAGGAACGAATGCGCTGAAGATGTGAATGCCAGGTGTCACTATAAATGACCACATCATCAAGATAAACAGAACAACCTGCCAAACCAGACACTACCCGATTCATCAACCGCTGAAATGTTGCGGGGGCATTTTTTAACCCAAATGGCATCACATTATACGAATATAAACCCAAAGGTGTAGTAAACGCAGAAACTTCCTGTGCACGCTTGGACAAAGGCACTTGCCAGTAACCTTTAAGCAAATCAAATTTGCTAACAAATTTGGCAGATCCCACCTGATCTATGCAGTCATCCATGCGTGGAATTGGAAAAGAGTCTGATTTTGTGACCGCATTAACTTTCCTAAAATCTGAGCAAAATCTTGGTGTGCCATCATGTTTTGGCACCAAAATACAAGGGGAGGCCCAACTAGAAGCAGCAGGAACAGCAATATCATTTTGGAGCATGTAATCCACCTCAGCATCCAAATAACTTCGTTTACCTGGTGCCACACGATAAAAATGCTGTTTAATTGGCTGAGCATCTCCAACATCTATATCATGCTCAATCCAACTGGTACGTGAAGGAATGTCACCAAACAGACAAGGAAACTTGTGTATCAACTCAGCCAATTCCCTACATTTAGACTCAGGCAAATGAGCCAACAACTTATCCAAATTAATAAGAGACTCTGAATTTTTCAGTCTCCCACAGAGCACGCTTTCGTCTGGCTCCGGCACCCCATCTGACTCCTGCGACAACACCTCTGAAATTACCAACAATGCTGGGCAGACAACATTCTTCCCATCTTGACGTGAATCAATCTCTACACGCTTGTAATAAGGTTTAAGAAGATTAACATGATAAAATCGTTGAGCCTTCTTACGTCCTGGTGTCTCCACAATATAGTTCAACTCTGAAATTTTCTCACTCACAGTGTAAGGACCCATAAACTTAGCTTGAAAAGGTGAGCCCACAATGGGCACCAGTGCAAGGACCTGGTCACCTGGACTAAACTCCTGTCTCTCGGTGCGTCTGTCATACAACTTTTTCATTTTACTCTGCGATACCCCCAATTTCTCTTGTGCCATACACCCAGCTTTAAACAAACGGTGTCTGAACCCATTCACAAAGTCAATCAGATTTTTCGGTGGCTCAGTATCAACACAGCCACTTTTCAAGACAGCCAAAGGACCCCGCACTGTATGCCCAAAAACCAAGTCATTTGGGCTAAAGCCTGTACTTTCCTGTACAGCTTCCCGCGCTGCCAACATGAGCCACGGGAGCCCGTGCTCCCAGTCTCCATCTAGCTCTGTACAATATGCGCGCAATAGAGACTTGAGCGTCTGATGGAACCTCTCCAAAGCACCCTGGCTTTGCGCATGATAGGCCGAAGACTGGTTTTGTTTAATATGTAATAGCTTCAACACTTGACAAAACATATGTGATGTAAAATTTGACCCTTGGTCGCTCTGGATCACCTCAGGGATGCCAAATATGGAAATGAACTGTGTTAAGGCCCTAACGACTGACTTAGTTGTAATAGACCTTAACGGGTACGCGGCTGGGTACCTGGTGCTCTGACACATAACCGTCAGTAAATATTTACAACCAGATTTAGCAGAAGGCAATGGACCAACACAATCCACAATAAGGTGTGTAAAAGGTTCCCTTACCGCTGGAATAGGCTGCAACGGCGCAGGTTTAATACCCTGATTCGGTTTACCTGTAAGCTGGCATACATGACAGGTCTTAATATACTCGGACACAGCCTTTTTCAGTCGAGGCCAAAAGAAATGTTTTAGGACATTGAGGTACGATTTACGGACACCAAAGTGCCCACACTCGTCATGTGCCACCTTCAAAACAACGGGACGAAACTTCGCTGGCACGACTACCTGAAAAACATCACCTTTCACACCATCTTCACTCACTGGAACCCATTTTCTGAACAGCAACTCCTTATGCAAGAAGTAACCCGATGCCACATTACCAATCTCCAAGGCAGGCAGCACACACCGGAACATTTCCTTTAAAGAAACGTCATTGCGCTGCTCTTGAATAACCTCACTAGGAGACAGTGACAAGGGCAACTCAGCCAGAGATGGGACCTGCAAAGGTACATCAACACAGTTAGATTCAGGGAACACATCAAGCTGTAATTTATGCATGGCACGTGTGACCACACAGGCCGGAGAAACCTCCTGCAATGCACCAGAATTCGAACCCGACACAAACTCAGATGGATGTAATGTGCCTATTGGTGAGGCAGGAGGAGTGCCAGCCCAAACTCTACTACCAGCCAAACCGTTCCCTAAAATAAGATGTATACCCTCAATAGGTAACGTTGAAAGTACACCCACAACTACCTCACCTTGAACCAGGTCACAGTCAAGAACCATCCTGTGCAAAGGTGCTGGAAACACACTCAATCCCATCCCACGACTGAGAACAAAGTCACCAGTATCTGTGTCCCCAGCGAAAGGCAACACAGAGCTAACAATGTAGGAGTTGTAAGCCCCCGTATCCCTCAAAATCTTTAATGGGATTTTTACCTTACTCCCCACCAGTGATACCAACCCATCTCGAATGAAAGGAGCATAAGATGCCAAAACATCGGATTCACAAATGGGAGCTAAGCTCACCTCAGCAACACAGTCGGTATTCACGGTTGCAGCAAATGCCACAGGTCTAATATTGGCTTTCGTTCCCTTTGTCTTAGCCTTTAATACAGCACAATCCACCTTCCAATGACCCTTTTCATGACAATAGTTACAGACATCATCAAATGTACGATTTATCCTAATGTCAGGTTTCATATTACCGACTTTCCTCCAACTCACCATATCCGACGGCGCATCAACGCCACTACGTCGCGGACCAAAATCAGAAGCTACATGACGCTCCCAAAAACTGCTCTTATGGAGTAAGACATACTCATCAGCTGCAACAGCAGCGTTCCCAACGGTAACAACTTCTCGCTCCGAGATGTATGTGGAAACACGTTCTGGCAGAGTATTTTTAAACTGTTCCAATATTACCAAATCACACAAACCCTCAAAGGTGGTGACTTCAAGTGCAGTTAACCAACGCCTAAAGTGAGTTGAAAGATCTCTGGCAAACTCGGCATATGTCTGGCCTTTTTCTTCTTCCCATGACCTAAAACGTTGGCGATATGCTTCTGGCACAAGCTCATAAGCTCTAAGAACAGCTGCTTTTATTTGATCATAACTAGAGCTATGTTCAGGATCCAAAGACGCATACGCTTCTTGTGCTTTCCCAGAAAGCACACACTGAAGCATCAGAGCACAATCACAATCAGGCCAGTTCCTGGCCTTAGCCACACGTTCAAACAACAAAAAAAATGTGTCTGGGTCTTTTTCATTAAATTGTGGCAATAAGCGCAAGTTACTCACATCAAAACGGTCAGATGATCTGGCCTGCTGCCCCCCAAAAGCCTCACTTGACAATAAGCCATTTCTGATCATTGACAATCGATCTCCCTCTAAATCTATTTTTGCCTGTTCGATGTCCTGGCGAATTCTCTCCACTTCCAGCTGCTTTTTAATGTCCAATTCATGTTTAATTTTTTCATGGTCTAACTGCAACATCAACATTTCTTTCTGCTGCTCAAAGGTTAAACCATGTATCGCTGGACTCTGAGAAAAATCTGTTTTAGATACCGACATAACTCCAGCTACTAATAACTTAGATTTAATAGCTAATTTAATGGTTTCTTTGACACGTTTGTCCCCGACCACCTCCACTGAATAATGCTCAGCAATCTGAAGCAGCTGCTCCTTTGTGCACTTATCCAGGGATTCCTGAGATGGAGCAGTAATAAATGCTTCGACTTCAGACATTTTAAAATTTCCTATGCAGCAAACACGCAAAAACTAAATAAACAAATTTCACTCAGTGATCAGATAGACACCGACGTTCACCCGTGTGGCCAAAGAGAACTAAGCCCCAACGTGGTTCGGAGTTTCCCCACTATCTAACCAGTACAACTAACTAAGCTCCCCCCTAGTCTTCATGTGGCTAGTTGTGGTGGGTACTTACGCACTAGAGACCGCTGGATATGGAAAGCGACTGGTTAATCAGCAACCCTCCCGAAACCACGGACATGCTCCCAAGCAACAGCTTTTCCCACGTTCACCACAACACTACCCCCCAACAGCTCAACGAACCCAAAGGGGAACGTCGCTACAACCTACACGGGAAAACCTCGCACCACCTGACAAGACCACACAGGCAAACCGGCCAATGTCAACCGGACCAGCTGATCACAGAACGAACCACACACAAACAACAACTGTTTATTTAAATCCAAACAAACTAGGAGTAAAAAAAAAAAAAAATACTAATAATAATAATAAACAAATATAGTAGGCTACTTGCTTACCGACAAAGTCATCTTCAAGTGCGTGTCTCTTCTGTTATCCAAACAATCCCCGCATTTGCCCAGACAAACCAGAGAACAAAGCCCACTGAGCGCGCCGCACGAGCGCTCCGAACAAACTTCCCACCTACACACTATACTAAGCAACAAACTGGAATACTAAGTAACAACTATAATTTTCCGTAATCTTACCAAACAATCGCGGTACTAACAGGAAAATCACGGCTGGACGAGCCCCCAATTTGTCATAACTCGGCTCGAAGGCCATGACAAATTCAAAGAGGACGCGCAAGATTGCCAAAAGTAAACATTTATTGTAATAACTTAAACAATAAAACTAATAAGTAACAGAACATAATATAATCAACAACAAAACAAAGATGTGCTGCTGGCAGGAGTGAGACCAGGTCAGAGAGCGAGAGATTCAAAAGGCCGGAGTATTTATCTTCCCACAGCATCTAGCACAGGTGCTCCCAATCTGGCGCTGATACCTTCAAAGACAAAAGGGAAACAGTGAACTGCCCAACACCACACAGCAAAACACCCAACTATGCATGGCCGTCACAGTATTTGCAAACTGAAATATTTGGATGTTTTCATGTCATTTTTCTTTGTCTGCTACAGAGAGCCTGGAGTTTGGGCTTTGGAGAGGGCCAAACAAAACGTTATAGAGAACTTCCTACTTGTTGGGATTCTGGAAGAGCTGGAGGATGTATTGCTCCTGCTGGAGAGACTCCTACCTCACTACTTTAGTGATGTCCTAAGCATCTACAAGAGTCCAAGTGTGTTTTATTCAATTGCTTTGAATTTATGTGTAAGAAATTAAATAAAAATAATTCAAATTCAAATATGAATAGAAATAAAAGAGCATTTTTAAACCTGGTGAAGTAAGGAGAAAATTCAAAACAGTATTTAAATCTTCTGAGAAGGTTTTGGAAAATTAAACTCACCTTAAAACTGATGTGCTAAATTATTTTGAATCGCATACTGTTGATTTGTCTGTGGCTCATAGTTTTGTAAATCTGATTTCTCTGCAGCATTCTGGAAGATGGGGAACCTTACAGGCACAGTGAAGAAGCACATGCCGACTATAGAGGCCCTGCAGGTGCTTTACCAAAGGATGAAGTACGAGTACGACTTTTACAACTTCATTCGTGACCAGTTCCATTTAACCAAGAAGAAGATCGGCCTCAAGTCCGCCTCCCAGAACTCAGCTCATGAACCTGACTTCCTCCGTGAGCTTGCCCTCAGGACCCAAGAACCTTTGGAAGAGGAGGAGGAAGAGGAGGAAGAGGAGGACATGGGGCAAGAGGATGCCAACATCTGGATGGTTCAGCCCTGAGTATTACCCATTGAGGTGTGATGAGGAGATCTCATAAGCTTGATGTCTATGTCCAATCAGGAGGTAGAGTCAACATTCCCAGGCGAAAATTGGGTGTGTAATAGTGATCCCCGTGTTTTTAACGGGACGGCCCTTCAAGACACTCTCAAGAGGAGCACAGAAGGGTCTGAATAGTTATTTAAGGAACTAACAATTATGATGACATTTTTGTTCATGTTTATGGAATTGAGCAGTTGGTTGTGGTCATTTCCTGGTGAGATGATACACGATTGGAATTACAGGGATGTTGTTGGATTGTCAAAATGGAGGGAAGAACTAATTGTGGTATAGCAGAATATGCTGTGGAAGTTTTTAGGCACCTGGAACCTGCGTGACTTCAACCCACACTTTCACACGCAAACACATTCAGACTACGCAATAGAGGCAAGTGAAGATCACAACAAAGTGCCAAACCTGTGAAAAACGTGAAAAGGATTACTGCACGATATAGTTGTAATCAAAATAAACAACTCAAAACACCAATCAGATCTCATCACTCACTTCCTCTGGTTTTAGAAACCTGCTGCAACTCTGTGCCAGAACTTAAGTGCTAGTCTTTTTGGAAGGTTCTTTTTATATTGTGCATGTAAGGGGTTGTACAATAAATCAAACACTTTTGAATGTCTGCAAAATGTTAAATGCGGCACACTGTTCATCTAAACTGTTTAATGTGGATGTCAAACATTTTGTTCGCCTTGACAGAATGTCATCAGTTGTGTTCAGTCGTTGCATAAAATCGGGCTCCTGAGTTCCATTTGGCACATGATGTGCTAAGCACACCTGAAGTACAGGTAATATTTCACCTCAAAATTAAAAAGCAGCTATACAAATTTGTCCCAGTCTGTATTGCTCAGCAGTGTACAATATATTGTTAGACTACTGGGATGTCAAACAATACCCAGCTAGTTACATCTAAACAATGATCAGACGGCTCATAGGAAAACAAGTTTGACAACAGGACAAAAATAAATAAAAAAAATGTGCAAATTTGAGTTTTAAAATAGCATTTTAAACCCATATATTTCTAAATCATTATTATGCTGCTCCACAGATCAACACCTAGTGTGTTTTAACTAAAGAATGGTCCACTTATATTCATTACAGGTCAGACTCATGGAGCATTTCTGTCCAACTATACTGGTAAAGTGAAATGATTAATACATGACTAAATAGATGCCATAGCTACAAGCTCTCACAGAATTTAACACTTTCCTCTTAAACTTGCCAGTTAAGTATATACATGTGTACTTGTTTTGTGTTCAATGTGGATTTTATATTGTTTAATTTATTGTGCAGTATTTTTTGCATTCCATGTATGAATCTCAGGAAGAAGAAAAAACAGCAGATATATTTTTGTTTTTTGACATCTAACAGCTGGCAAATATTGAAGCATCTGATAGCTAAAGGTTACATAAGGACTGCTGGAGTGGCTATTGTTTTGAAAACCCAAAGTGAATGAAAATGGCTAACATTACAAATTAACTGCACCTTTACTGGGAAAACTCTCAAAATAAAAGCATTTTAACAGCATTTGTTGTTTGTAGGACTTCTTCATATGTGCTGTATGAAAATATTTATTAATCTGTGCTTACAAATAATTATTTCTTATTTTATGATGATACAATTATTAAAATTTTTTATTAACTTTATTTTTGTATAAGGATTGATTACTATTTATTTAAAATATGGTGTTTTGTTCGTGAACAAATCATCAGACCTAGCCTAGGCATAAATAAGAACATCTCTGGATCATTCTCGTGCGCTTAGTTGCACTCATTTATTTCATTCACTGAAGCATTTGTTTCACTGACTGACAATAGAGCCAGCAAATAGTATTTGAGTGGTCGCTGTGTCCTAATTCAAAGGCTGCATGGTCCTTACAGTAGAAAGACTCTGACTGCAAAGTCCACGCCTTCGAAGGCCGCGATGGTCGGACCGAGTGTTGTTAAATGGGTCGGTCTAGCCTATCATGGAAGACTATTCTTTAGACTCTTTTGAAAGTTATATTAAACTGTCTGAAAAATAAAACCGTTTACAAACTGTCTAAACATGTTCACCATGGTCCATTTCTGTATATAATAAAGAGTATAAACTATATATAATCGCATCTTAGTAAGATACGTCAACATTTGAACAGCTTTAAAGTTTTTTATTATTATTTGTATTTGTAGCTAATAATGTATTTTACATTTGTATCATTAGATATTTGAGTAAGTTGAAACCCAATACTTGCGTTTAAAAGTGTAATTTCAGCAATGAATTCTGGGGTCGGCTAGGCCGCGTAGGATCCACCTGTTGTATTTTTTTACAGTCTATGGTTGTATCCAAGGGGGTAATCCATCAGCCGGAAGTTGAAGCCTCGCGGGAGCCGCCATTGTAGCAGACCATCACCTGCTGTTAGCATCCCATAGACTCCCATTCATTTTGGCATTTCTTTTACTGTCTATGGTTGTATCCCATGGGATGGGAATACAACAGGAAATGGCCGCGTTTGAAGGAGCCTTCGTCGCACAGCGATGATGCAAGTGACATCCGAATGTGCCCTTCAAAGTATGCAGCCTCTGAATTGGGACGCAGCAATTGATTAGGCCTATTGAGCAAACTCCCCGTTCACTGAATGAATCGCTGTTTTTAGTTTGAATCATTGGTCTGAATGAGATTCGGGACGTCACGTAAACCAAGCAACTTAAAAAAATTATGTTTAAACACTCTTTCTGGAGTATCTGTTGACACATTTTAATAATAAGACATGTTTTCGGTCGTAAATCCTCATTGTTTACTTTTAACGAATCGATTGAGGAAGTGAATAATGATTCAATAATTCACATGTAACATACTAGGGTGAATGGCGTTCTTGCACCCTTGAAGGGCACTTTGGGAAGGGGACGCTATTTATTGGGCCATTCCATACGAAAGAGAATTAACTGAATCCCTTCACAAAGGGCACTTCCACAAGTCTGTTAGCAAAGGGAACATATGATGGTCACTTCAAGAAAGTAATTTAATCATTTATGTTCATGTGACCCAGGGTGGCGATCTCCTCACGATTCATTTCAAATATAGATATGGGGGGAGAGTTGGAGACGAGTTAACATAAACAGAATAATTCAAGTTGTTTTATTTTGTTGTGATATATTACACACATTTTCGTCATGCAAGTTTAAAAAAGATTCAGAAGTAAGAAATGTGGGTAACACTAATGGTTCCTTAGTTAATGAATAACTACACAAGAACCAATGAGTAACACAATATTAACAATCTAGTAACTATTATTAACTAACAATAAACTCTGATTAACGAACTAGTAAGTAATAGCGCACAGATGAAAGTGGTAGTTCACTATTAACTAATCAATAACTACTATTTTTTAATGATTCCCAGAGAACTAATGAAAAGGGTTATTAACAATCTAGTAACTACTATTAAAAAAAAAAAAAAACCTGATTAACGAATTAGTAAGTAATGTGCACAGATGAAAGTGGTACTTCATACTTCTATGGGAATTACTAATTATTTGGATCCGTATTCTAAAGTGAAGATCATGGGAACTAACTAGTAATGACTCAAGTGTTACATGATCTAGTCATGATTTGTGCAACCAAACACAAAAGTCATTTCAAGCGTTTGAGATTTTTGGTGAACTTTAGTATACTTTTAGAAAATTTATTAACACTTGAGTCGTCAGTTAGTTCCCATGATCTTCACTTTAGAATACGGATCCAAATAATTACTAGTCATTTCCATAGAAGTATGTAGTAACACTTGAGTCATTACTAGTTTGTTCCCAAGATTCTTACAGTAGTTACTAATGAAAAGCCAATAAAGTGTAGAATCTTCTCACTCACAAGATATGCACACACACACACACACACACACACACACACACACACACACACATACAGTATATATATATATATGAGCTAGGAGACATAGCCTACATAAAAACATATTTTTTGGGGGAGGTAGGTTAAATAATAAAATAACTGTATATGGTATTTGGGTGGCTGAAGACTCAATATGTTCCAGTACTCACCATGACTCTAGTGATTCAATCCCAGTCCAGAGGAATGCCGGAAAATTGGCCACAGGACAAGTAAAGTCCCGACAACTGCATTTAAAAATCCATTTCTTTAAAATTATTCATGTGATAAATAGACAGCATAGGCCAATTATTAACAGCTTTCCCAAATCATAAGTCTGCTATGCTATTACAATTTGATAATGTAAACAACCTTGTGTATTGTATACAGTAGCAGTTAAAATGTTAATGTAGTGATAGTCATTTGTCCTGCATTGGTTATTGATTAGTTTTGCATGAATTATGAA
This sequence comes from Rhinichthys osculus, assembly GCA_029959095.1. Taxonomy (NCBI): domain Eukaryota; kingdom Metazoa; phylum Chordata; class Actinopteri; order Cypriniformes; family Leuciscidae; genus Rhinichthys; species Rhinichthys osculus. The sequence goes on along the minus strand of JARWKJ010000012.1, from coordinate 13,513,737 downwards.
AATTTTCAGTAGTTCTCTGGGAAGCATTAAAAAAAATATAGTAGCCTAGTTATTGATTAGTTAATAGTGAACTACCACTTTCATCTGTGCGCTATTACTAGTTCGTTAATCAGAGTTTCTTGTTAGTTAATAATAGTTACTATTGTTAATATTGTGTTACTCATTGGTTCTTGTGTAGTTATTCATTAAAGCTCCAGTCCGTAACTTTTTTAAGTTAAAAATAATCCAAAATAATTATATTAAAAAAAACTTATTCTGCCAGTGGTCAAAACTATCTGCTTGCCATAGCTAGATTCAAAACGGTTAGCTTGTAATAATGAATTTAATTCCAGTGGTACTGGTGGGTTTCCGCGGGAAATTCGAGCATGTCTTTGCGTCATGACGTCACACCCGTACACATAAAGAAGGAGTTTTGGCTAGCCGGCTATACTGCGCGTGACGAGATGTTTAGATGTATAGGCTTTTCTCGCAGCACTTTACATAATTAAACTTATGGCATCCAGAAAGATCCAAACAACAATCATCAGTGTCAACTGGAGATTCAGCAGTTATAAAACCCAAAAGACTTCGTACTTCGGATTTAAGGTGGCTAGAGAAAGAGAAAGAAACCGTCTCATGCGAACACAAGGATTTAAACATCGGCGGGGCTTTTGAAAAGTGCGTGAACTCCGTGTTTTGAAGGGGTTCAAAACGGAAGAAGAGACGGCTTTTTTCTGCTGAACAAGTAAGACATTTCAATAGGTCAATCGTGTAACAGTACGTTTTCTTAATTCACACAGTTATGGAGTTTCCTTTGTTGTGCCTTTCTCGTTTTGCTATTATGGAGAATATGAATTCTGAACTACACAGGTAACCATAAAACACATTAAATTTAACATTAGTCACGCAATGCTGATGTTGTTAACATGAACAATTTGAGAACAATTTGCACGGTTGCTGTAAATCGCGTTGATTAAATCTAACGAAGCTTATCATGTCGAATGCTTTTTCCCCCTTAGTTGGTCAGAACAAAAATGGATTTTACTTACTTGTTCAGAAGACATTTTCTTATGAAAATTCTTATGTTGGTCAAACTTTCAAAAAGTGAATCTGTGATTCTGTATGACAGTATCCACACAGCGCGGTGACTGACAGCAGCACTCGCCTCAAAGCACTGTGTTCATCCGCGCTGTTTCATGCCGATTTACAACCCACGTAAAGATAATAATTCCGCGAATCACTGCAGTTACAGATTTCGAACAGAGAGATGGCGACAAAGAGGAAAAGATACGGACTGCAGCTTTAACGAAGGAACCGTATTCTAAAGTGTTACCGAAATATGTGTAACCAGATTAAGTAGGCTATCGATACCTACTCCCTCCCTACAGAGGGAGTTTGTTGCAGGCTAACCTACTTTGCGTAGTTTTCCATGCAGGTGCTATAATAGGGTGTGATTGGAACTAGGAAGTAGATAAAAGCAGCGCACAGGGTTGAGGAAGTGTTTGTTTGGTTGGCCCGGTCAGCGCGCGTCAAGTGCAAGCTGCTCATAGAGGAATCTGAGTTTTTGTTCTCTGCGTCCAGCACAGCTGGTTAGGAGTTAGGCAAGAGTGTTTCGATTGTCCTGGTCGGCGCATTGCCGGGTAATTACCAATCATTTTCAACTGAAAGCAGGGACGGTAAGCGCCTATTATCGGCGGCATTCAATGTGCCTAGTAGTGATGGGCAGATCGAGGCTTCGTGAAGCAATGAAACAGTTGAACCAAATGGTCCATATTGTTTCGAGGCTTCGAATCAATCCGACATCCGTCTCCACTGTGACACCTAGTGGTCACTTGGAGGTGTTGATCTGAAACAACCTTGACGTGCCATTAAAAAATGTTTTTTTTTTATTATTGTACTTTTCTAATATGTGAATCTAGCAACATATAGGCTCCTCACTGTGCATAATGTTATTTTGGTCCTGCAAAATGAATATTAATAAAATAAATCAAGCCACAATGTCTCACTTTTTTACATATTTGTATTCAAAAATATTAATTTCTCTGCTGTGGAAGGACTTAGCCTACTTCTTTTTTTACAGATAATTTCTCCAGCCTTTGAAAAAATCCTCTCACAAGGGACACTTGTTGCTGGCATGCAAAGATATTTTTTAGCTAATACATACAAATGAGGAAAGATTACTGCTCTCTCTTTCCAGTAAGTTAGTGGATCATGAGTTCTGGGCAAATACGCATCGTTGATGTATTTTTTCACTTCCACTGTGGCATCAGCTGTAGCATTGTGTATCATCTGGGTTTGATGGATACGAGTATCAAAAAGTTCCCATAAACTGTCCTGTGTTTCTACTGGATATTGTTGCAGTAGGCGAGCTGCCGATCACAATACACACATCTCACTTTATTTGGGGTTTCTAAATGGAAATGCTCCCACACCACAGATGTACGGCATCTCTTCTGGGGAGCCTCCATTTTATCTATCTATCCCAATCTATCTAGATATGTAATCTATCTATGTAATTAGATATATGTATCTACAATCTATCTATGTATTTAGATATGTATCTAATCTATGTGTCTATAATCTATGGATTTAGATATGTATCTATAAATGTATCTATAATCTATCTATGTATTATGTAGCCTATCTTTAATCTATCTGTATCTATCTATCTATTAATCTAGCTGTCTATATTTATATCTATGTATCTATTAATGTGTCACTATATGTATAATCTGTGTCTCTAGCCTATCAGTCAATGTGTTGTGTACATTTAAGCCTAAATATAACTAAACAAATCTCACTATAAATGTCACTATATCACCAAAAATCCGCTATCTCAAAATCAAACTCCTCTCACAAAAACCCACGAGGTCAATATGCGTTGATTTCACTTTTATACAGATGTGCGATTGTGTGGTCTGTTGTTCCCGACCGTGTCAATCAAATGCTGATTCGGCGGATCACACCTGATGAAACACTTAGTGAAACACCCACTACCTACTGGCCTAACAATGCATAGACAAACAAACCTTTTTGTTGAACTGATTTAAAAGTATTGAGTCACTGATTTAATCAAAATGTTGTCCTTTGGGTTTAGAGTGTGGCATGCTATAGCTACTTCGTCTAAAACAATTTTAAATCACATTTTTATAATTCAAATATTTATCATTGTTATAGCCTACTTGCAGCACTCATATCTAGTCTTTTATTTTTTTATTTTAAGAACCTTGAATCTTATGAAATTGAAGTTCATGGATGTTTGTCATGAACAATCTGTTTATTTGTCTGTCAACTCTATGTAAAAGATAAGCAAGTGCTCTGATAAGTTGCATGGATGTACCATAGTAGGCCAATGTGTATTTCCCCAAGTTCAACAGAAGTGGGAGTCCTTGCTTCAGGAAACTCTCAGCAGCTGTATTGTTTTTGATAGGGTTTTGCTGTGAGCACTTGATAAAGCATCTTAATAATAGTCATGATTTAGCTGCATGATCATTACCATGGCATTTTTACTATCAGACGTATTCCAAAGGATACTTCATTTTAAACAGAAGGATTTTACCGTAAAGATTTAGCTATTGTATTTTATGTTATATTCAGTCATTACAGCACCTTGTTTCTAATGTATGTTTTTTTTCGCCGCTAGGGGTCGCTAACCTCTTGCAATAACAAAGGCGTAGGTTGATGACGTACAAGCGGAATTATGGATCTTGTCGTCATGCCGAAGGATCTAATAATGTTTATAGATGAGTGAATACATTGATATTTTTAACATGACTGTGGTATGAAGCAGGTCGAGATTGCTAATGAGAGACGTATACCAGCACGCACAATGAAGACATTTCATTCTAACTTACCCGCAAGTGCTGAATTACTACTAACACAGGTCAGTTTATTTGGCGAATTAAACTTGTGAGGTAACGCAGCGCTGTTTCACTTGCTCTACACTATCACACTAAACTGCATTTGAGTGTGTTGAAAATTATAAAGTTATTCTATGTGTTAGTTTGTTGGCTGTATGAGACTAGCAGTAAGCTAGATCAACATTAGAATAACATACTGATCATTCTAACATTTCATCATGTTGAGCTATATATATATATTTTTTTTTAGCAGCACACAATATACATAACTACATAAAACAGATTTCACAACACACACATATATAAAAATAAAACAAGATATATAACATTGATTAGTTTTATGTACATTTGCTCACCTGTCTAATAAAGTACATAAAAGAGCTGCGCCTCTTAGTAGGGAGGTTAAGCCCAAAAAATAGGCCTTTGACTTCAAGTCATGATGCAAAGGTCTCATTTGGTATGGAAGTACCTTAGGGTCATACAAATAAATGTATCCTAAGACACAAATGAGATCACACTTTGTATCATAAATAAACATGTTTTTTTCAAAAATGGCCGCCAATGCGCCGAAAATACTTTAGAGCCCATATCTTTGCTTCTGTTATCGCTATATCGTTATACATTTTTGGGGTCAAGGAATCCAATAAAATTGGTTTCAAGTTTAAAAAAATAATAATTTTCCCCATACCATGACAATTGGGGGTAAATATGCACATTTCACATAAAAATTGTCACCAGAGTGACTTTACTTATCTTTTCGTTCAAAAACTTTATTTTTGTATTTGAGCAGTGCAGCTACTTCTGTACATTACATTTGTCCTAAGTAGCATGAGATTTCGACCAGTCAGGAGTAGCCTATAGCATATCAGTTCCTGCAACAACACATCCCATCTGCACCAGGAGCTGTGACAGCTGTTGAAGGTCAGAGGTGACAGGTTAACACTTTGAGGTTCGTATGACTTTCTCATTAAATAGAAAAATGTTTTTAATGTTAGATAACTAATAAATAGCTAGCTAGTTGACTATGGAAAATAAACCTTAGAGGGAAAACCTCTTTTCTCGAGAATACTGAAGCCAAAAATTATCCTTATAATTTGTATTAATTTAAAAAACACTTGCTGCAGCTAGCAGACCTAGGCGAGGCTGCTCGCACGCCTATTGGATGCTATGCGGCAACTGCTGCAACCTATCGAGGCACTGCTCGTGACGTAAGCACCAATGAGTGGGCTTGTGGGCGAATGGGCGTGGCTTATGCCTATATAAGCCAGAGCTCGATAAGATGCTCCTTGGTTTTCATCGACTGAAGCGAAACCAGATGGTAGCACTAGCACGGCAGGGTTACGCAACACTCATTCCCTCTTATAGAGAGAACCGAGGTTACGTTAGTAACCGTGACGTTCTCTTACGAGAGTACTCTCGTTTTGCGTAAGCTAAGGGAATCCAATTTAAAACGCCGTGCATGCTAAATCTACCACAACACTGACCCAAGGGCGAGCGCCCTGAGTTCATATGATATGGGGATATAAAAAGCCGACATTGGGAATGGGCTTAATAAGAATGATATGAGGTAAACGTGGTTACCTTAAATGCATAGAGGGTGCTTAACACGGTATAACAGTCAGGGGAGGCAATAGCCTGCCTGAACTGAAAACTTTGCAGTCCGCGGAACCGAGTCTGGCAGAACTGAGCGGATAAACTAAACTGACAACAGTCTAGCTTGGAGCGCGGGAACTTCCAGGTTATAGAACCCTATAATTGTAGACAGAGAGGCCCAGCCTGCCGCCATACAGATATCGTGAAGGGAAATCCCACTGGACCAGGCCCATGAAGAGTCATGCCTCTACTGGAATGAGCTCTGACGCCCAGAGGGCAACGAAGGCTCTTAGATTTTTTAGCCAGTGAGATAGCGTCCACTATCCACCTGGAAAGGCTATGTTTCGAGGCAGCTAGACCTTTAGATCGGCCACCAAACGAAACAATTAGCTGTCCTGACCGTCTGAAAGCAGTCGAACGTTCCACGTAAATTCTAAGGGCCCTAACCAGGCAAAGGAGATTCACGTCAGACTCGCTGTCAGATCCGAAGAGAGAATGTCAGATTGAAGAGGTGGTGGTACAAGTGCCAGTCGGTCGCCTTCCAAGGTTTCAGAGCTGCGACGCATTTCTGATTGACCCTGAGGCGAAACAGATCGGAGGCCCAAGCTCGAGACGGCACTCGTGCTTTCAGCCACCACTGCAGTGGGCGCATGCAAAGCAGACCCAGCTGGTACTGATGATGATGATGCCATGAGGCCCAGCATTTTCTGAAATCTCTTGAGCGGGACTATAGTGCCCCAATGTTCAGTATGCGCTCTGGCGATAGTCGCGCTGTCATTTCAGCTCTGTGCCCAGAAAGGAAATTTCCTGGCTGGGGGACAGCGAGCTCTTCGCCCAATAGCTGGGTTTCAGTCACGTGATTATGATGACGCGCGAAATTCAGATGGAGGGCAGGGAGTGAAGAGCGCAATGGACGAGATGGAGGAAAGTCCGTACTGTACTACTTTACACGCTATTACAAGATAAAGATATAAACAAAAAATCGAACATATGTTGGACGTGATCCTTACGTTATGAAGAGGAGCGATTTTCAACTGAATTGAAAGATTTTCCTGCCATCGAGGCGGTAGATATCAGCAACTACCTCATCTTACAGACATACTTTGACTTTACAAAGTTCGGAAACGTTACACATTACACAAACATAGCCACTTAAGTTGTATTAACTCACATTTGATGAAGTGATCACTGCACACACGGGCATTTTCCCATTCGGCTCCTCCCGACCGCAGACGTAGGTTTGCAAGCCGTTTTCCGGTCAATTTCTTGCATTTTCCCCCCTTATGAACAACAACTTTTGGTACACGATAAAACCTCCTCGTGGTTTGATCGATTTAAGTAACCATAAACGACGCAAGACATGCATTTTGAGTTTGTTATAGTGCTTTCTAAATACAGCAAATCACTTCCTGCCCTCCATTTGCATTTCGCGCCATAGCAACGCAGTGGCGTGACGTCATATGAAAACAAGCTATTGACTGTGAGACCAAGATTCTCGAGGTGTTCGAGTAATATGGTCCTGTGTTCTATGAGCTCTGAATGAGATCGAGCTAGAATCAGTCAATCGTCCAAATAGTTCAAAGCTCGCATGCCCTGAAGTTTCAGGGGCGCGAGAGCCGCGTCCATGCACATCATAATATACAGGATGCCAGGGACAGGCCGAACGCTAGGAATGTGTATTGATATGCCTGGCCCTCGAAGGCGAATCTCAAAAATCGCCTGTGACGAGAGAATGTCAGACTCGCTGTCAGATCCACAGAGACTTGTGCTCTGAAAGGAGTGGCAAGTACTTTGGGGACATAATCATGTCTTGGTTTGAGGATGACCTTGGAGTCATTAGGCCCAAACTCAAGGCACGACGCACTAACAGAAAGTGTGTGTAAGTCACCCACCAGCTTGACTGAGGCGATAGCCACCAGAAAGGCGGTTTTCAATGAGGGATACTTAAGGTCCACAGACTGTAGAGGTTCGAAAGGGGCACCCTTCATGGCCTCCAGGACCAAGGAAAGGTCCGAGGGGGGGCGAGGAGGGTTCATCCTTCTAGCTCCCCTGAGGAAGCGGACTACAAGGTCGTTCCTACCCAGTGACTGGCCATGCGAATGTTTGAAGACCTGAGAACACTGACCACTTGGAAGCATAAAGCAGTCTAGTAGAGGGCGCTCTAGCTTGCGTAATTGTATTTAACACTCCGTCGGGGAGACTGACGGGTACCCGTTGATGGCCCACACATGCAGAGCCCAAAGCTCGGGTCGTGGGTGCCAAATCGTACCCCCGGCCTGTGAGAGGAGATCTCTCCTCAACGGGACAGGCCACGGAGGCAAGCTCTGAAGCTGCATCAGCTCCGGAAACCAAACTTGGTTCGGCCAGAACGGAGCAGTACACTACTAGAAGTACACAGGAACCGTTCTCCCTTATAGGCTTGATTACCTGTGGTAACAGCATGATCGGAGGGAAAGCATAGAGAGGGCGGCTGGGCCAGTGATGGGCGGCCCAGTCGCCAGTGATGGGCTTGGCCAGTGATGGGCGCTGAACCCATACAAGGATGCGTTCTGCCAGTGCATGAAGGTTCCGTGATCTCAGACTGCCCTGGCGATTTATGTAGGTAACCACAGAGATGTTGTCCGTGCGGACAAGGACATGGTGGCCCTTTAGAAGGGGAAGGAAGAACCGCAAGGCGTTCTCGACCGCCTTCATCTCTAGACAGTTTATGTGCAAGCTCTTTTCTTGGCTTGACCACAGGCCAAAAGTCGGTCTGCCCTCATAGAGGGCGCCCCAGCGCGAATTGGAGGCGTCTGTCGAAACCACTATCAGTTTAGAGATTACTCCCAGGTTTACACCTGTCTGATACCAGTCGACTGCCTTCCAGGGCTCCAGAGCTGTGACACAGTTCTGAGTTACCTTGAGACGTAAACGACCGGATGCCCATGCTCGACGCAGGACCCACGTCTTCAGCCAGTGCTGTAAAGGGCGCATGCGAAGCAGACCTAAACGAAGAAATTATTAAGTTGTGAATGGACTGTGTGTTTGGCATGCGTTTTTTAATAAAAAATTGCATACTTCACCTCCAATTGTCATGTTAAGGACAACATTATTGTTGACAACGAATAACTTTACATCTGAGGTGTCCAAAGACTCCATTTGTCCATTATTTATTTCTAAAGAAACACGACAATGTATAAAAGGCTCCATTACTTTCTTACGTTATGGCCCCGTAGAAGCCGTTTTTGTAAAAATAGGCTAACGATTGCGTCATAACCACGCGACTCTTTGTCGCACAGTAGAGAAATTACTGTATAGACAGGAGGAGAAGCTAGCAGGCAATCGGGGGGACGTGGAGGCATAAAGTCAAGGGAGAATCCCATAGAGAGTTGTAAAGTTGATCCTGCTTCTAGCTCATGGACAGCTGCTACTCACGCTCTCAGTCTCTGCAAGATTTGGAAGGGAGTGATTCAGATTTCTCTTGGCACAGCTACTAGAAGACTTACATCTGTCAGAAAGGTGCTCATGTTACATCTACGTTGTCAAGCTCAGTTTGAGCCTGTGCAGTGCATTTAGCCATCAGGAAGTGAGTGATTCTAATTCGCTTCACTTTTCTCCGTTGAAATCTATGAGGTCGCTGTGTCCATTTCTTTTACTGTCTATCTTTTGCAGCCATTATTTAAAATTGGAATTTCTCTGAAATTAAAAATCTTTGGGAACTTTTGGGATATTGTAAGTACACAACTGCAGGAAATATATCACACTGTGCAAGTGATTTTTTGATATTTTATTACAAAAATCTTACATATTGTATCTTTAACTTGTCTTTATCTAAGTTTTAGTCCCAGTGTGTGTTTAATGTACCTTTTAGATTGGTTTGATCTCTGTATGGTTTGTTTTGAAATAGGCATCAGTGCGGGTAAGTGTATTCGTGATTAGATTGGTTTCATAGCAGGGTCAAAGTGCAGTGTCCAGCTGGTCCTGTCCACAAAGGATCATTTCTATTTGTGTTTGAAGGCCAGTTTGTGGGCCCCCGGCGGTTTTTGAAGATGATTTAAAACTTTTTTTTTTAAATCAGAAGCTGTCGAATGCGTAAAAGCCCATGTCTTATAAAGGCACCCCTGTAAAAAGACTTATACAGTTAGCAGAAGGTGGAAATGCAGAATGCCTGTACAACAATTAATGAGTGGGTGAATTTGTTGTGTAGGATGTGTAAAGTAGGAGGCCCACTTGTAATGTTAAATCAAAATGGAGATTATTTTGTGAAAATGTTTGTGCTGACAGTAGTAGTCCAATATACACAAAACAAAAAGGTGTGTATATCCAAAAGAGGTCATAAATAAATGAACACACAAAAGTTCCTTTGTATAAATTCAGAACCTCTGATTGAACAATTCACTGTTATATGATTTATTTGTTTGTTTTTCTTGTAAGAACTGGCAGTACACAAGTTGTCCTGGGCTTCCTCCCCTCTGTCACAGCGAATGAGAGACGCCGGCCTTCCACCCACTAACTTGGAAAATATTTCCCACCTTTTCCATGAGTACATTCTCTTTGTGCTGTTCTCTTGAAATGACAGGACATTTAGTATGTACTTAACCCATTCGGACCCTGCGTCCATTACAATGGACATCACATGTCAGCCTTTTTTTTTTCTTTTTTTTTTTTTTACTTCTGGAGCATTTCACCTAGTTTAAAGCCTGCAGTCCATGAGATTGGACGTTTTTCATCCAATCAAATGGCAGTAAAGCTCTGCATGTAGTAATTTTTTTTTTTTTAAACTACATTGAAGTTTCTGCATGGCAGAACTTCACTCCAACCACAGAAGCAAGCAAGATTTTCTATGGTTTTATTTACATTTTTTTATATTTTTGCCAGTATTTCATAGTTTCTATGTAAAATAGAAAGATTGAACTTATTAATTAAAATTAAAAATCGATTGTAGAATTGCAAGTTTTAAATCAGGATTTTTTCAAATGTGTCTGTCCATTAGAATTGACAGTGGGTTCGAAAGCCTGTTACTGAAATCACATTTTCAGTAATGCTGATTGAAATTTCTTATATAAAAAAAAATCTATATCACAGTACCGATACATTTTAAAAACATTTTCATATGCAGAATATACAGTTCTTGACGTGCTTGAACATATAGCTGATGGAAATATCTCAGATGTTGACTTTATGTGGAGTGATGAGAAAGATGGAGATGTAAGAAAAATATCTGTATTTAAAACTTTATAAAGTAAAATAACTAGCTTCCGGCCAAACGAACACAAGGATTTGACTTAAATCTAAAGCGCAACATGAATATTATACATTTTTTTACACAAACGCATCGCTTCGCTTCAGAAGGCCTTTATTAACCCCCCAGAGTAGTGTGGAGCACTTTTATCATGGATATATGCACTTTTATGGACTTTCAAAACAGAAACAACCATTCACTGCCATTATAAAGCTTGGAAGAGCCAGGACATTTTTTAAAATTACTCTGATTGTATTCGAAAGAAGAATGTCATATACACGGCTTGAGGGTGAGTGAATCATGGGCTAATTTAAATTTTTGGGTGAACTATCCCTTTAAAGGTATAGTTCACCTTAAAATTATATTTGTCATCACTTACTCACCCTCATGTTGTTCCAACCCTGTATGAGTTTCTTTATTCTGCTGAACACAAAATAAAATATTTTAAAGAATGTCGGTAACAAGACAGTTGACAGTATCAGTGACTTCCATAGTATTTTTTTCCCAACTATATATTTTCCTAATAACTATATTATATTATTATAATATAATATTATCATTATTATTAATTATTTTGAAAATTACAATTATATTTAGCAGTAATGTATCAATATAGATATTACAGTACAATACCGTATTAATTACAGCAGAACCAGACCAAATTACGGAATACAGTAAAAAATACAGTAAAGTACTATTTTGTAGTTTACAGTACTGATCTTGTGCACTGTAAAGTGAATTACACTACAGTTACTGGAAATTGAAATACAGTAACTTGCTGGCAACCGTGCTGCCAGTAATGTACTGTAAAAATACAAGAACACCGTTAACAGAGAAATTGTTTCAAAGATGCACACAAGAAAATGACTCTAATGTGAATGCATTGATTGATTCCTAGGTTTATTTTGTTATGAATAAACAAATGTGCGATCTATGAAGCAAAAACCTACAATTAAAGTTGAAATGTTATAATGTTCAAGTTTTTTATCTAAAAAAAGAAAGATGCACACAGAAAATGACTCTAATATGACCATATTGATTGATTTGAATATATTTAGTTTGTTACAAACAATGTGCAATCTGTAAAACAAAAACCTCAAAATTAAAGTTGAAATGGTATACTGCTGAAAATGTTTTGACCTTGAGAAAAAGCTTAAAGTATTAATAGACCAACAATTTTTATGTTTATTAATTTATTTCATGTTGGTAAATTTTTTTGGGAAGTACACCTGTTTTGACCTGACGTCCATTGAAATGGACAAAAAAAAATATTCATTGAAGCCTCATGAGCTGGGAAAATGTACTTTTATATTTTTCAGAAACTTGAAACATAATTCATGTCTGAAGGGGTTAAATCGCCAATATTTGTAGCCAATATAATCATTTTAATGAAACCAAAATAAAAATAAAATGATTATTTTAGACACAATATCTTATTTATTAATGTGACATTCTTTAGACAAACGTGTTGCTATAACAACTGCACATGACTATAGCAAGAATCTACTATCCCTGCCTTTTTGGTCCCAAAAAAGATGGTCCAAAAAAACCCACACAAAAGATTCAAGAGCTTGAGGAAAATTTTATAAAGTCTATGGAGTCTTTGAAAAGAAAAAGATAGGTGTATTACAAATAATCAAATCCTTAAATCCCTTAAGACTTTACAAACATTTTTTCAGCACATAATTACTAATAAATTCTACTTACTTAAAGGGTTAGTTCACCCAAAAATGATCCCATAATTTACTCACCCTCAAGCCATCCTAGGTGTATATTACTTTCTTATTTCTGCCAAACACAATTATTCTAAATAATTTTAAATAAATCTTGAGTTATATTTAAATATCCAGGCTCTTCCCAGCTTTATAATGGGAGTGAATAGAGGGTTCGAAGCTTCAAAAAGCACATCCATCCATCATAATCCATATGGCTCCAGAGTTAATACAGGCCTTCTGAAGTGAAGCGATGCATTTTTGTAACAAAAATACAAAATAAAAATCCATATTTATAACTTTATAAACTATAATCCCTTCTTCCGGTAACGGCCATATGCGATTCTAGTTCTGGCAGAAGAGTAATAATTTTTGGGTGAACCCTTTAATACTACTAATAAACTCTTCTAAACAATACATTCCTCATGTCAAGCAAAGTGATGATGGATAACAGGACAGGAAGAGTAAACATAAACATAAAGTTCTGAAGTATTATAAAGTACAGTCACAGTTTACTATGAACAATACTGATAGATTTGGAGCAAAACCCTGAGATGCAATTGTGTAAAAACAGCTTCATACAAAACAAGGTCTGTCTTTCAATTAAATATACATAGAAACTCATCACACCATTAACTGATAATGAACAAGAGTTTTCCTTGTCCACTACAGCTGAGTTTTGTTAATACAGTAATGGAGTTTAAGATCCATAACACATTAGTGCATTGAAATGTTCATCATTTAACTATGTTCACATTGCTATAATTCATTGAATTTGTAGAGTGAGTCAAAACTAAATTTCCATTTCTTACATTCAAACCATTTAGGAAATGCAAATAGATTTTTTAGAAATGTGCAGCCTGCCACATTTACTTTTAGGTGATTAAGTGAAATCCAATCATTTCAATAGGAATCCACAAGAATTTCGCTACGGGTTCAAGTTGGCCATGGATTCTTGGCTTAAAAGGGACTTCTGTGTAAGCTGTGCTTCATGCATCACTACATAGACAGTGGACAAATCTGCTACAATTTCACTAATGTGACAACACCTTAAGCGTCTGTGCGTTAAGTGGTTTGGGCTGAAATGCAAAAATGTAATACTTAGCAGTTTAGATAAATAAGCTCCTACTTGGGTAAAATTAAGATAATACTTTTCATAACAATTACAAAATATCAAACCATTCACAATCAAATATACCACCAATATTTTCAGTAATTATCCAAACTCACTCACGCACAACACAGCCTCATCTACCCACAAATGCCTGCAAAAAATAAAAAACTGTAGCACACTCAAAACAAATTTGATATCTCATTCATATTGGAGTATGTACTGTTGTCAGTCAGTAAAGGCACTTTCAGGAATCCTGTGTAAAAAAGGATTTATGCTTTCATATTTGGTTCATCTCTAGTGCTGGAGGATTCTTTGTTTTGGGCTTGGAGCCCAGAGCTTCAGCTTCTTTCAAAGTCGAGGTGAGGGGCTGTCCTAGAGTCTCTGGAAGAAACATGGTCAGGATCCCGATGATGAAAGCCAGAATTCCCACAATGAGCTACAGAATAAGAGAGAGCAGAAGTTACTGCAGCACTGTTCAGTCCAGAAAATGTATATTCGTGTTGTATCATGCTTTAAGTCTTCATGTTGTAAGTCTTAAACAATTGACCAGACAGTCACCAGAAGGTTTTTGATTGCGGTTCCATACCTGAGGCAGATAGATCCAGATGTCAGCGAGGTAAACGCAGAAAGGAGCCACCACACTTCCCACCCGACACATCATACTACCACTGCCTACAGCCAGAGACCTGCCGGACCAGATATGGTGTCTGTTATTAAATATAGAGTCTATACAAAAAATCACTGGAAAGCATATATGTAACGATCATCCTACTGTACAGTGAACTTCAGAAACTGATGAAATTAAAACTACAGCAGAGAGATTGAACCGTTTGTGCAGTTTAATCAAGTCCAATTATGATATTGTAGTGCATCAGAGTGTTTTATGTTACAGTAACATATCTATTGCAGACAGTGTGTATCGTGAGGTAGTTAGTGATAGACAGCCTAAAGGCTGGAATACACAGTTTTTTGCAGTCTGGACAAGTCAACGCTAGTCGCTGAAAGTCTGAGCCAATCTGGAGATTTTCGGCAGTTAGACTTTACCACAAAAAAATGCAGTGTAAGATGGGAACAGACAAATGTTTGATATTTTGAGCTGATTTTAGAACACATTGTTTTCATTTGTCATTGCTAGGAGATGCATGTTTCTGTGAGAGTTTGTTGTGTTCGGAGCATCCAAAAAGTCTGGTTGTGTGTGATCCTCAGTCGTTCAATGCATGATTCCCAGTCTGTCTCTCTAACATTTATATGTTGACAAGTGTATGACCCCATTCAGATTTTAAAAGTGGTGTAGTGTCTAGCCTTTAGTGTGGACAATCTGGACTTATAGTGTATTAGTACAACAAATACCTGATAGTTGTGGGGTAAAGCTCACAGGTGTACAAGTAAATCAGACCGAATGCAATGGCAATGGCGAATTTCCCTGTCATACTCAGGACTATAGCCAATCCCTCAATATCCTGAAACGAAGAGAGAGAAACACAGTGAAACTACATTTATCAGCAACAAAGTTTTAGTCATCAGCTGTTGGAAGTGTTTGCCAGTAGCAGGCCATAGTAGGGCTGCATTAAATTTGGGATCAGGCACAAGTCTAAACGTCCCCAAGACATATCCCCTCGGACCCCTCTCAGAAGCAGGCAGCTGCCATATGTATAAACTGCCACTTAGATGACAGGTCTATTTATACATTTTTGGAGCAACGGTGGCTGTGCTAACGCCACACTCGGCCATTTCAGTGTGTCAGCAGTGCAGCTATTAGTTATGAGGGGTGACGTGATCCTGATGGAATATCATCCCACTAACGCATTCTTCATAGCCTGTGCTTTCAGTGACCAAGGCTGTTTGGAGACTGACTGAGAAATGCGCTCCATAGTTTACATATTTTACTTACATTCCTTGATTTCTATCATTCATATTGCTCCATTTATGTGACCTGAATTTTTAATCAATACATAATAAATGAAAGAGTACTGTTATTCTTAATATGTTGATATTCAGACCAACAGCACATTATTGTGATTCTTTTATACAGTTCAGTGAACAATAAGGTAATATTGACATAATATTGCCACTTACTTAATCTATTTTTGTCTCGCCAACAAAAATGATATAATATGAAGTAGTATCAGAATGAATGTTTTGTAAAAAAAAACCTCAGTGGTTCGATTCAGTAATTCACTCATTTTGTTTCGTTCTAAATAAGGGGAAATGAGTAAGATGTCTAAATTCACAATATTCATAACAGTTGGCGAAAAGTACCTGGATATCCTACTTGGACACTTTATTCAATGGACACTTTACTATCCCATGAGCCCATGGGAGAGGATTTGTAAAAGGTAGTGAAGCTGGTAGCAAATATTCATACTACACACATTCATTCTATATTATAGAACATACTTTTTTAATGATTGTGAAGTAACTACTTATTAAAAACAATTACCTACTCGAGTTACGAGTAGGCGATAATCGGACGCAGTCATTGTTTGGAACAAATCAGTGATTCAATGTGTCACTTATAAAGTAAGTCATTTGTTTAGTTACTGAATGAATCAGTGTATTGAACTAATCAGTTGAGTGATTTAATGACTCATAAAGTGTGACTTTCCGCCACCTACTGGTGGATTGATGTAAGTTAGAAAGAGTCGCTGCTGTGTATACTAATAGTGCCAGAGTTTTGTGAATAAGCTAATCTTTTTAGACACTATTGTTATAAATTGCAACGTTTAACAACCATGAAGGTTAAAAGCAGTTAAATGTATTGATTCTGATTCAGTTATGTGTGTGAGCATGGCATTTACTGAAGTAGCAACTGAAACATTTTTACTTTTTTAAGCTTTCATCCAACAGCAATGGTAAACTGACATACAAGGCATGTGCACATGTATTACTCTCAAGAAGCCAAGAAGACTATCTTACACCTGCAGATCTATAATTCAAGAGGCTGCTAGGACACTGCGAAAACCGCCACTTATTTTAAGTTAAACTTAAGTTTAGCACTGACCAGAAGGGGAAAGTTGTCCAGTTGACACTTGAAACCAACTACAGCACAGAGAGAGGAAAACATACTGACATGACTACTGTGTCAAATATATTAAAATAAATTTAGCATGTAAAAATAATGCATCCAATTGAGCATGTGCAGTGTGAGTGTCATCACTCTAGCTTGTTTCTGATTGGAGAAAAATGACATGTTGCAACCATCCCCTATTGCAATTGTCCCCGGTCTCCCCTATATGAAGTGGGATGTGTATGCCGTGACCAATCGTTTCACAAACACACCCACGTGTCTTCAGCACACGAAAGAGTCAAAAATATAATAATTACAGACATGCCACCCTACACACTAAAAAAAATTACACTTGTCAGCCGAATCAACAGAGGAGCTGTTACATGTACTGAGAGTAAATATATATAATGTCGCTAGTGGTTGGGTAGAAATCAAAACTTGATTCAGAAGATGAATCTTGATTGGATCATATGCAGTGAATGTATTACTGCTGTTTAAAGCACTAGGGAAGAAGAGTGAAAGAAATCAAGAAAGCGGGTGGAAAAAAGTTAATTACAAACAGCAAAAGACTGATGCGCAGCTGCCCCAGTTACCATGTGAAAAGCAAACACACACACATGTCCTCTCTTGCCAGGGTTAATCATTCATTTTAATAATCACTCAGTTTCTCCAATATGATGATGATGCAACGTGTTGCATATTGGTTCTAGATCTATCAAAACAACTTAAAATCACGAGTTATGGTCAGCTGTCAAGTTGATTTAGCCAGATTGAGATTTTCCATAATTGGTTAGAAATTTGAATGACTCATTTTAAAATTTGCTATGAAAAGTAAATACATAGCCTAGAAAAGAGAGAATATATAACTCTTTCTCTCTCTCTCTAACATACTTTACTCTAAATACATTTCATGCTTCCTTTTTCATTTTTCGTTATTGATCTCATTGTAAAATAATTTGATAACGCTTTATTTTACAGTATCCCTGTTACACATTTTACATAATTACTTTAGTAATTACAGTCAATTATGCATAGTTACATGCAACCAAACCTTAACCCTAATTATATAGTAAGTACATGTAGTTAATTACTATTACTTAGTACTTTATTGTATACTTACACTGTTACTGTTTTTTTATTTCGACCTCAATCATTTCGATTTAAAAATCTCATAACTGAATATCCCAGTGAAAACGACAGGCTTCTCTCTGGTGATGTATGCAGGACTTCTCCAATCATTTAGTCTGCTATAAACTCCACATGCAAGCTTGCATTCATCTGCCTCCACTTTTGAGTGAAACTCTCACATCTAAAAATCCAATCAACAACTGATACATAGAACCATGTCCCCCTACATTTAATCTTTTTAGATAATCTGTTACACTTAGCTGTATGTCACAATACAGAAGATAAGGTTTGTTGCTACTTCCATTTCATCGTGAATTTAACAGTGTACTACTATATCACAGTGTGCATATATCACATGGATGCACACACACACACACACACACACACACACACACACACACACACACACACACACACACACACACACACACACACACGTGATCTCATACCTGGGGCACCACAATAATGAGGATGCAGGCTACTCCACCGAGCAGCAGAGCCGGGGCACATGTATTCTTCCTGCCGACACGATCCATTGCAAAGCAGCCAATCAAGTATGACGGAATCTCAACAGCACCTACAGTAGTAACAGTCAAATATAGGATAGTTAAGCGCTGTTCACTTCAGTAATACTAAAACTAAACTGCATGTAGCTCAGTGGAAATGCTCAAAATCCAGCAATGCAATACAATAAGGCATCGTGCTAGTAGATGTGTTTGCATGTATCTCTTATACTATTTTTTATTTAAACTTATTTTTGCCTTTAAAGAATAGCTCACCAAAAATTTCATTTTACAATTAAAGCTTTCAAGTTAAGGACAAGTGCACAAAGCAGTTTTATGATCATTTTATGGTGCTTTTCCGACAAGCTTAAAAGCTACACTCTCCATTCATTGTCAACCAACAGTTTATTATCTTATATTCCATGAAAAAATTATGTGATTGAGGTTTATGACATAAGGGTGAATAAACGATGATTCTGATCTGAAAAAACAAACCACGTACACATACAAATGTTTATGTTTGTAGCACATACAAACATAACCACACATCAGTACATTACCAGCCAGGAAGAGGTTGATATACTGATTTCCTCCCAGGTTGACAGACCCCAGGCTGAAGACATAGTATCCCAAGCTTCCGATGAACCAGATAGCCCAGCAGGTGGCGCTGCGGCCAGCCATTTTCAAGCTTCCAAACATGTCCAGGATGCTTAGCCTCTTCTCGACTTCCATTGCGGTCCCACCTGATTGCTTATTATCCTTTAACAGTGCTCCATCATCATTTAGCTCTGACACCTAAGATCAGTGATATTCCAATAAACACAAGCTGTTAACAATACCACTTTTTCTCATATCCGTTACTTTCCACAACTGTTCTAATCTTTCAATTAAGCACCTAAAATATTTCATTATAAAGTTTGCAGTATCTCAGCATTATGTACTGATCCTAGTTTTGGTCTAGGTTAGTAATTTCTAAATGTAAATAATATGATAAAATGTGTTAGTTTTGCCCATATCCTCGCAAATGCTGGCAACAGGTTTTTGGCAGCAATTGCTATGTGATATTTATTTTTCTTTGAGGTTTAAAATGCTTCTTTTAAAATTGCATTTCAAATCATGGTACCTATTTGGTACCTATTTATTTTTGCAAGTCACTTTTCTTTCAATTTCCTTATTTTAACGTGGAGTCAGATAGTGCGTGATAATGTGGTGTAATGCTGTTTAACATCAAAGTATATAAGTATATATAAGGTATATTCTGAAAATTTTTACCAGATGTCTGAGATGGGTATAATTCATGGCAGGAACGGAATTCCACGTGTTGTCAGAGTGAGTCTACCTTAAGGGTGGGTGGCAGGCCATTGAAGTAGGCCATAGTGTCCAGCAGCTCCTGGGCTTCTTTGTACCGCCCTTTAGCGATCAGGTAGAAGGGTGTTTCTGGAAACTTCCAGCAGTAGAGCAAGAATGGAGAGGTACTGAGAGTGAGGATGATCTGGTAGATCCACCAGACACGAACAAGATACCCTACCAGAGCCACTACCATGACGCCCACAGCAAAGGCAGCATGCACATGCATAGAGGTCCATGTGCGCACCTTATTTCCTGTAAACTCTGTCACATAGACAAAGACTACAACCAGATACCCGCTCGACACCTGCCAACACACAGAGAGAGAGAGAGAGAGAGAGAGAGAGAGAGAGAGAGAGAGAGAGAGAGTTGGGTTAAGGGTGCTTATGGCACTTCTAATCAGACACAGCTAATCAGTAATTAAGTTTTGGCACAGCTAATCAATAATTCTAAATAAATACCCTGATATCTTTATCAAAACATCAGAGACCAGGAAATGTTTTAAAGCAGTTAAAACGTTCACAATTGATTTACTTCTGCTTTGAGCAGCCGGTTAATCAAGAGGCTGATGCTTTTTTTTAACAGGGCTTAAGTTGTTGTTTGTTTTTAACTACAATTTAAATAGTTATAGGAATAGGAAATAATTTATAAAGTGTTAAATTGCTTTGTTGTGTTTTAATTTAATAAAATAGAATGACTTTTCGAGTCAGTTTTCACAATATTTTTTATTCTTTCAGCAATTTATGTGTGGAGCTTCTCAGCTGTGATGAGCATGTGCATGCATGAATGTAAGTATTATAAACATGGACCAATTAATTTACCATGGCAAGAAGGAAACGCATCACCACAAAGAGGTAGTAGTTTCCTGTGAAGGCCACAGTCACCCCAAAAATAAACTGGCACAAGCTGGTAGCCATCAGAATGGGCCGTCTACCAATTCTGGAATATGGGAAAGCAAAAATGTTTATATTAAACATGATTTCATTATCTACAGAAAACTTTAGGAAGCTTCAGAAAACAAAATAGCTTTATATAAACTTTTGCTTTATATTCATTTCAACTGGAGCTTCTACAGCTTAACTTCTGTTTCCAAACACCTGGCATGAAAGAGACTGGTTGTACTATTGGCAACTGCCAGTTAATATATTCTATTCACAATTTGATATTTATGTGTGAACAGCTTTTTAAAGATAAACAGGCCGATTGCAATATCAAGGCAAACCAATGGGCTGTTATGCATGCAAATCTCTCACTTATGTACACCACAATTACTTCACCTTTGACCATTCCACAGTTGTTTCCATCCCTATGCATTTGTTTAATCGTTCCTAGAACAAAATAGTACTCTACTACTTTTGTTCAACCTTGACCAATCTGTAAAATGAACATGATCAAATATACAGTGGTGTCCAGTATGGAAATCGACTTTCATTCCCTGTTTCTGGAAGGTGAACCTGTGATATCCTGTTTCTATGCAGCCATGCAGTGTCTGCATATCGCACATCCTGTACTGCTCTCTGTGTTCTTAGTTTTCTTACCGCAGAAGCAAATATTTGCCAGTTGTAAACCATGCTGCAATATTAAATGTTCAAGTTTAATGTAGTACCGTACCATAGATTACACTTATCTTGTTCAACCTTGTCTCTTTTTCTGTCCTAAATAACAGATCAGTCCTGTTTGTGCTGCTGACCATGCTGTGTTCTTGCAAACACATCTCAAGTCTTATGGTAACTTTTATTCACTGCCCTGATGAAGGTAACTGTATTAAACTGTAATAATCTGTCCCATTAGCTTATCTGTCATTTTTGTCCCTCCATTGCTTTGAATGCATTTGAGTTGTGCAGTTTGGGCATTTTTTGAAAATGTCCTCACAAATATAGTGCAAATTGTCAAAACTCTACTCATGAGGACATTTGAAATGTTCTTTGCTATTTGAAATACTCATACATATGCCGAATTATGCTTTGTTTGATCTAATAATGTAAGCAGGTTTCTTTAAAGGTTAAGTTTAGGGGTGGTGTGTTTTAAATATAATTATGTTAATATGAAAACCACTGTGTCTGTGAGAGGTCCTTACTAATATCGCTTTCAAGTTCTGAGTGTGTGTTTGTAAGCGTGTGTGTGAGTAAGATGCAACAGTCAATTTACCTGTCTGCGACATCCCCAAACACCAAGGCTCCAACCAAAACTCCCAGCATAAACGTTGGCTGTGAAAGCTTGGCCAGCCATTCCTTCTCACACACCAAGTCCCAGTCTGTTACGATGCTCTGCTCAACCTCGCTGTGATCATAGACAAAGCCACCACATGACTCCACACTCTTGTTCCCAAAAAACTCGTATTGAAAATTGATGACATCAAGCCGCAGCGCTTTTAAACAAGGACTAAGTTCCCACTGGTCTCCTCTAGCTGTCCGTACAACCACTGGCCCATCACCTGGCTTGTAGTGAGTCCAGATATCTGCTAGAGAGGTTGATGAGTGATTTCTATATAGAATGTCTGTAATATTTGGAGTGTCACAAAGAAATTTAGGCGTTTCAACTAAGAAAACCGATGCCAGGTAATGTATTCCACAGGAGATGGCCTGGAAAATAGCAGCAAAGTAGAGACATGCCTGAAACCTGAAGGTAAAGTAGAAGGATAAATTGGAAGTCGTGCAAGAGTGACAAGACAAGGTGCACACATCATTGATTATCAATAATACATAAAATATTCAATAAATACAAACAGTAATTTTCAGGACACTGCCAACTTGTGCAAATACTGACATACATTAATTGACATGAAGGCAATACAAATCTGTTTACAATGACATTTTACACAATGCAGTGGTTAAATTAACAGTAAAAATGCTGTTGTGGTTGACAGTTGTGATATCCTGTTTAACATACAGTTAACAATATCTCTTCATAAATGTATATACTTATTACCTTGGTAATTATAGGCTTTTATCTTCATTTTTTCTTTTCTTTTTACAATAGCCTATTTTAAAAACGTTTGTAGCCAACTGACTTTTATAGGCTAAAATCTTATATTGTAAGTAACCTAAAGTTTCTCCTGCAGTTTAAAGTAAATGTAAATAATTTAAAATAAGTATTTACATTATAATTTTAAGCACACTTTTAACGTAAAATTGTAAACATTATTTACAATTGGATATTCGTGTACGTCTTCAACACCGCACGCGTGCATTTACGCGCTTCTATAAAGGGGAACAAAATGAAAATTCCACATGATTTATACGATATAACTATGATTTGGTGTAAATATTGACATATATGTGTCCATTCCCATAAAAGACTTATCAATGTGCCGTTCGGAAACAAAAGGCTACCTTTTAAAGTGTCCAAGTTCGTCGAATAGTCGCTCCACGCCAGTGGTCATTTTCAGCTTGTGCAGCTTGATCCTCAAGTGTGTGAAGGACTCTTCTGACTCTCGTCAATTTGTACATGTTAGATCCTTAGTAGTAGGAGGGGCGGTTTCGGTGGGGAACTTTCCACTCCAAGCCAAACAACGATTAAAACCAAAACGTTCGCGTAACATTTGGCAATGCGACACCCCGAAGAGTGAAGTAGAGCCATCAGTGCCCATAACTGCCGAAATTAGATCATATTGCTTCGTTTGCTTCAAGTTTGTCTTGTTATAACTCTTGTCAGGTTATGCAGAGTGCTTCGTGGTGCCCCTGGAAATATCCTTGTGACGTGAAATGGGTATAATAAATAATTTAGGCTTAATGGAAGCCTAACACATGTCAAGCGAAATCTGTTGTGAACATGCAGTGTGACACTTTGTCAGTGTCTACTGTCTACTAGCCTAAGTACGTGTGAGTGTTTTAATTAAACAGTGTTTTAATTTTAATTGATTTATTTTATCCTCCAAAGACAAGAGTTACGTTAATCAAATAGACCATTACTCTAGCAAATGTGTTAATTCAATCAATGAGTAAATCAATCAGTCAGTGCATCCTCTGTTAATAAATCATTTAGACCGGGGCTAGTTGTCACTGGGAGTCTGTCACAAGGGCTATATATCTCAGTTAGTATGGTTTTGAGTCAAAAGTCTAATTCCACAAATGTGCTTTACCAGTGTTTTTGTATTGTATGTTGGGTTCAAACACACAGTGCATCAAATTCATCTTAGATTGGAATAATTTTTGTAAATGCTGTCTAACTAAACTAAAATAACAAAATCTTTTTTTCTCAATAGCTGTAAATGATGAACACTGCTTTAAACCTAGCATAAACATTTATCACTGAAGCCATGCATGTGCATGGCTTCAGTGACTTTTTTCTAGGGCAATAATGGTAGAGATGTTGGCTTTTTTGTAGCCAACACTTTAAGGTAAATCTAGAGAAATTTCAAGTGAAGAAGTGTGACAACTAGCCTCAGCCTCTTTTTTATTAAGGTATCCAGTTTTTGAGAGAGGCATGACAGAAATAGACAGCTTTGATTTAAAAAAAAAAGTGTCCTGTAATTTAAGAGCTACTCTGAATGACTCTTGGAAAGTCATATTTATTCTCAGTGAATCTTGGTGTGTAAAGTTAAATGTGTTATGAATCTCATAAGGCCAGTCATTATTATTGTTACAATCACACTGTTGTTTGATTTGTTAATGACCCTAATTTGTCCCTCTGTCAGTCTATGGATTCAGACACTTTTCCTCTCCTAAATTTAACCCTTTAAACATGTGGTCACAGCAGGGTGTATGACACTTTGCATATATACTTTATAGGCCTAGATACATATACAGCCATGCCCTCACTAAAATAACTACCTCACTACAATAGGAATTTTATTCATCTGCATCAAATACATGAAAACTTTTCAAAAAGTTATTCTTTCCACACCTTCAACACGCACATGTACAGCAGACGCATACAGTAACCTTCACTTGACCATTCAACAGCTGGTGTGTTCACACTTAAAGCATTGATTAAACTGAGGGAGAAAAGACAAAATAAATAGAAAAAAAAAACCTTATGTGTACGTCAAAACCACATAATATTTAGAAGGTTTATTAAATGATCCCTATAGCTCTCCTGGCAAGGAAAAAACTGGATCACTGACCTCAAAAATTCATAAAACATTCTGAATTATTTAATAAATTCTAACAGTCAGATAAATGTTTGTGAATTGATTGCTTTTGATTATTTTGAATTTATTGTATAATTCTGTTATGAATTTGCGAAAAGAGAGGAGGTTATTTTATTATTTATTTCTAGAGGATTTATTGGAAATTTACCAAGAAAGGGACCATCAGGTGAGCACTAAATGTGATTAAAGAAACAAAAACAGAAAGAAAGACTACTAATAGTGATGGTATCTATCTATACAGTCAGCACTATAATGGCATAATGGATTTCATATCTGAATTTGGGAATTTGTTCACTGTGCCAACAATTCAGTGTCTTCACCACAAGGAGGCAGAGTAAAGCTATGCTGGAAATGGGTCTTTTACAAATAAACAAGAAATAACTAACCTCGAATAATGCAATGATGACATTCATTTGAAGCTAATGTAGGATAGTACAAAAGAAAAACTAAACTAAATTTTGAAATAAATGGGGATGTCCAAAATATGATATCCCGGCTTTGACATTTTATCAAAACAAGCTTAGACAGAATATAGCTATGTGAAAACTTGCTTTTACATTGCATCCACAAATCTTTCTTCAGGTACTTCTTTATGCACATGTTCTTAGCAAAATAAGTATTCTGGAATATTGAAGTGACTTCTTGCTCATATACTGAGAGGTAGTATTTTTTAATGCAGATTTTGCTCTATGTTATCACATCTGCTGTTTATAAATATGTTATTAAAACTGCTCCATACTTATAAGTATAAGACACATTTTAACAGTGTGCTCTTCACAGTTAATAATAACATACACTGTATATTTGCTGTTGAGGAAGAAACGTGTTTTTGCTCATACTGTATATATATCCGCAATTTGCTACACTGTCCAGGGCTGCATTTCTCAAAAGCATTGTAAGTCTAAGTAGATCATAGAACCATTGGCACCAATGGTCTCTACAATCACCTTAGCTCACAATGCTTTTGAGAAATGCAGCCCAGGTCATCAGACTATCATCACTGGAAAAACAAAATGAAAAGATGTATATGGTATTGCATAATAAAAATTATTTATTTAGCCTCATCCATCATGCCATTAATGTAAGATACAGAACAGGACGAAACTATATGTCACAATTGACATTTTTGTACTTTATACCTTGGTTGATATTTGAAGCATCATTTATACAAATAGAATAATACAACAGCATACTGATGAGGCATGTATGGCATCAGTGATTGCTTTTTAAACATGTTGGTACTGCACTTCAGTTAAGTGTCCAATGGCTTGAATGTCCATTTAAGAATGTTCATTTGAAAAGATGGTAGTGTTTATTTCATTCACTGTGTGTTCAGAATAACAATTTTACTGGAAAAAAGGGAAAGGAAGCTCAATTTGCTGTATTCCATTATTTGCATTAAGCACTTCCTCAAATTTAGAAGAAATGTGGGTAAGTAATTGACCTAAGGGGAACATAATGCCGAATATAACGAGCCCTTCAAGGTCATCTAAAGACTTCAGCAACTTCTTGTAGAAAGTGTTAAGGGGAGCAGCAACAGCTTCTAAGATGTTGGACTTCATGCTGCCCACAAATTCTTGTGCTTTATCAACAACCTCTTGGATTAACTGTCCTAGTTTCTCAAGAAAGACATCAAGGCTTTCCACTTGCTTCATCACATCTGCCACCATAGCTAGGAGACTTTTCAGCGTACTTCTCACATTTTCTTGAAACTCGGCTACAGTGATGACCTTCCCAGTGGGAAACACCATTTCAACTGTGTTGAAGTCCTCCATGATGGGAGAGAAATATACCTCCAGGTTGTTAGCAAGTTTCTCCAACATTTCTGCAATTATTGATTTGATTTTCGTGCAGATTTCAGGCAGTGTAGCTTCATCCATTCCAGGCAGTTTGTATTTGGTCTCTCTCAGGGAGTCGATGACAGCATCAATCAGGACCTGGATGCTCTTTTGGTACGAAACAACTACATTTCTGAACAGGATAGATAGCTCACTGAGCTCTGGGCTGGGCAAGAGAGCATCTGCATAGATTATTTCAACTTCTCTGAGAATCTTAAAAAGTCTTTCACGTGCAATAATGATGCCATATTTTTCAGCAAATCCTGCAACGCTGGATGAGATATCTGCTAGCCTGTTCATCAAGCCTGTGGACACATCACGTGCAGCCTGTAAATTGTAGCTGACCAAAAGTACTTTTTCATCTCCCTTTGATGCAGCTCTGATGATCAGAAGGTCAACATCATCCTGTGGTGCAGACTGCAAAAAACCACAATGATTACAATATAGACAATCATGTAACTACAACCAAAAAAACAGAAAGCATAAGATTCTAACATGATAAATAGCTCGGTTTGAGATAGTAACAAAAGAAATGCCACTTACTGCATAACGGCTGTATATCCTCGCATTCATCTGGGATGGAATCATTCCTTGAAGCTGGAAGCCAAGGTGGCCAGTTGTCGGTGTAGAGACCGAGGCACTTATATCATCTCTTCTAGCAGCATAGCGAAGGTTTACATCAGTGAATGTTGGGCTGGTGATGTCCACATTCAGGGTATGGCTAGGATCACTAAGCCAGAAGTAATAATTGATAATTCAGTTTTACAAACATAATTTGTTATAAACTAAAGAATACTTGTAAGCGTAAAACAATATTTACTTTAATTCAATAAAAAGTCTGAAGTTTTTTCATTACCCCATGCGAATAACATTACTGATGTCCATAGTAAGGTCAGCATGAGTAAATACAGCAGTAGCTCCTACAACCAGGGCATCGTTCTCCATTGTAGTACTCATAGAGCCTGTTTTGTGTGAAAGCAAAAATCTGTTAATCACACCGCCCATTCTTAATTTCTTCTTAGAAAATATTAGTATCATTGAATGATACACATTTATTTAAATTTTTTTATTCACAGACACTTACTATCAAGATCGTACTCCAGAAACACAACTGGTGACGTGGTTTTAGCCTTGAGAACAGCTTTGTAGTCTGGGGCACTACCATCTAGTTTAGCAACAACATCTGTGGTGTACACTGGAGAGATTATTTTTGATGTGTAATCAATTTTCTGCTTGGGTACACTGAGTTCCACTACCACCATCTCAGAGATGCTAAGGTCACCAAAGGTGCTTGGTTGAGATAAGTCAATTTTCACATCAGCAACCAGTGACTTCCGAAGATCCAGATCAACTGTGGCCTGGCCAGTATGAACTCCCTTTGTAGTAAAACCTCCGATATTTGCTTCGTTCTTGGAAGAAATTTTTAGCATAGCATAAACATGTTCAATAGCTGTCTCCACAGACAGGTTTTCATCCACATCAAATGCCACCTTTAGATCTCCATAATTCATGTTGCCATCACCAACAGTCTTAAGAGCATATCGCAAACTATTGCCATTCATATAGATGGATTCATCATAATTCAGAGCTCCCTTCACAATACCACGGTCTAGGAATGTTCCATCAATGGTACCATTTATGAGAGTCTCAGTGGAGATAAACGTAGAAGTTCCTTCACCTTTTAAGGTGTTTTCGGCATTTCCCCTACCAACAAACTTAATAATGGGAATGTCAAAGGTGTACTCTATCGTAAAAGTGGAATCCGCTTTTGGATGCGCCTTGTTGTCAGCAGTAAGTTGGTGGTTTGCTTTAGCTGTAAGAATAGGTAGGTTAACATTTGCAGCTGTGGTCACAGACAGTGCAGCTTCAAAGTTATCTGGGTTCATAGTAACAGTGCTTTCATGGGTTCCTTCAATGTGGTGATTTTCCAGGAGTACAGAAGTGGCTAATTTTAATCCACTTTTAGTGCTCAGGCTGCTGGTACCTACAAGCTTTGCCTTCAGTCCCTCAAACTCAGAGGCAGTAATGGCTCCAAATCGAATTACCGGGTTATCCTTCCCATAGATTCCAGCATTAGCATTAAGGCTGAATATAGAGGACTTGAAAGAAACCTCTGATTTTAAATCGCCCAGAGGAGAGACATTAATGAGGCCGAGATCAAAAATGGGTGCAGCTTTGCTCTTCTGATAGACAATCTTTGCATCGAGATCAATGACCTGGTCAAAGTTGGTCAACAGATGCTTAAGGCCAGTATGTTCATATAGGTTGATGTTGCTGATTTCTGGAGTGTCAATAATCATAGTTATGGTTGAAAACTGGATAGGTGGAATACTGAATGGGACAGTTAGGAATTCCAAATTGGCCTCTCCATTTACTGCTGTGTAAATGCCAGCCTCATCTCTGTTGTTGGCAACTGTAAAATTGTGACTGTATCTGTATTGGTTGAAGCGTGCAAGTAACACAGTGCTCAGCTTCTGCGTGTCCTTATTTATGATGACAGTATAATCATTCTGGAGATCAAACTTGGCAGATTGTTCTATAAAGCTGAGCTTAGTATTACCCTTGTTCTGGAAATCAAGGACCACCTCAAAGGGATGCACTAAGATGTTGAATGCACTGGAAAAGGCACCACTGAGCAATCCATCAAACTTTGTGTCATAGTCTGCCTTCATCTCTACCTTCATTTCTCTGAGATTAGCCTTTCCAGAAGCAACCAGCAAGTAAGTGCCCTCATTAGCAGTACCACCTTCAATGCGGGCATTAAAGTCGATGTAGCTCAGGGCAACACCTTCAGCATTTATTCTCTGTTTTATTTTTGAAATTCCACTGTTGCCATCTGTAGATATGGTTAACCGGGCTGTTGTTGGAGTAATACTTATAGTTGAGATACTCTTTATGTTGATATAATCAGACGTGTCAGTCACAGATATTTGACCCTTGGCTTCTTCTTCCATGGTCAGAAGGATTTTTAAACCATCCTGCTTAAGTATGAACTCATTAGTGTACGTTTGGTCACCGTTCCATGAGAGCGCAGGAATGCGTACCTTATCAGTATATATTGTTTTAATATTTGCAGACATTCCATCCTCCAGTGCAAAGAAAGCCGTGTTTTGAATGTCAGCACTAAAGGGGCCAGAGCTTACCTTCACAGTGCTCTTGGCCGTAGCCTGGGCTGAGAAGCCATAGAGTGACACTGAGGCTTGATGGTCAACAGCTAGGATACTGTGAGTGATCTTCAGGGTTTCAGCAACAATCACACGACTCATCTTAGGGATGGCAACCCGAGCTGTGGAATCCAAGCTATATTTAAGGATGTCATATTCAGATGATCCATGTGAGGCAATGAGCCCTGTGAATTGAGGGGTTTCTGCACTTTCAGTAGAGTTTAAGAATTCCATGGTAGTTCTCATGTTGAAAATTGGAATGGTGATCCTAACCTCACCATGCAGCTTTCCAAAGCAGGGCATCATGACCTCATTAGGGACTGCAGGGAGTGTGAATTCTGGGATTTTTAGATCTGAGAATTTGTGCTTAGTAATGTATTTAGGAATTTCAGGGAGGGAGATCTCTGGAAAACGTATCTCTGGCAGTGTGATGGCAGAGATGTCTGGCAGGTAGATCATTCTAAGGTCGCCAAAGATGGCATCAGCAGATGGCACTTCATAGTTGGCAATGAAGTTCAATAGGTCTAATAGTCCCTGTCTGATATCATCATACTCCATTCTGATTGGTGGCACAGTCCAATATTGCAGAATAGTAAACTCTGGAAGGTCAATTAATGTAGAAGGGAGGTTGATTTCCAGAAGCTTCTCTAAATTTATTGTTAAGGGGGGTACAACAAGGTCAGTGAGTGGAAAAGTGAAAGATGGGATCTCAAATTCAGTTGTTCTCAGTTTTGTTTTGACTCCCTCACAGATTTGCTTTAACTCATTGACAATTTCCTGATCTTCAAGGATATCTTGGATTTCTTCCATAACAGCACTGCATACGTCTGTTGCAATGGCCACTACATAAGTGTAGATACCAGTCACTTGCCTCAGGGCCTGAAGGATATCTTCTCTGATATCCATGTCCATAATTCTCTTCCTGAGGCTTTCTGTAAGTGCCTTAATGTCAATGTAGACTGTGCTATCAACAATGTCCTTGAGTTTTTTGACCACATCTGCAACTTTGACTGCTCTCAGCTCCTCAAGGCAAGCACTAAGAGATGACAGAGCATAACTGACAAATTCTCTGATTGCCTCAAGCTTTTGCCGAATCTCAAGTGACAAACTCATGGTGTAAAGATCATTTATTAATTCCTTGATTTTTTGGTTGGCCTCATCCACAAACGCATTGTAGTCAAATGATCTAATATAGCCGATGCAATGGTTTAAGCAGTTGTTCAAATGCTCAATGATTTCCTTTACCTCTGTTGTTTTCAAGTAGGTGATGGCCTTATCCAGGAGCTCTATGACAGGGATCAGAATAGATTTCAAAGTGCTAGCAAGACCCTCAACAGTTTGTTCTATATTTAACTTTTTGATTAGCTCAACAACCTTTTTCAGAATTTCTTCAATCTTCTTGTCAAGCCCAGATTTCACCAGAAATTCTCTCATGTTGCTGTAGATGGCATTCAACCTGCTTCCTAGTACAGTAAGCAATTGTTTTGCTTTTTCAACAGTCTTGCTGATTTCCTCTGTAGGGATTTGAGCCACCAAATTGTTTGCATAGTCTCGGAAGCTGGCAGAGGTAACAAAGTTTTTCACATCCTCAATGTCAAAGTCAAAGTCAGCAAACTGTTTCAGTTCACCCACAATCTCCTCCAGTTTGGATTTAATAGCATACTGTTCCTCAAGATCTTGCAAAATGGCAATGCTACTGCCCTTCAGTCTCAACACATCAATCTGCTCAATTAAAGTTTCAATAGCCTCAATGATAGCAAAAACCATGGTTTTTACATCATATTTCTCATTGAATGCATTCAATACTTCTGTTAGTCTCTGTATTGCAGTGTCAGATAGTGTGCCACTTGAAATCATTTCCCTCACATATTTTTCTATCTCCTCTACACGAGTGTCCAGTTCAGTGAGTAGCTTCATCACAACAGGGTTTAGATTAATCAGAGAGGCCTCCAGGTCATCCAGAGTAACTCCATACTTGTCGTAGAGAGCAATCAGGTCCTCGCTGATCTTAACAATTCTCCTCTCCAGATTTAGCTCCTTCACAAAATCACTAATGTACTTGGCCAAGTACTCAATCTCTGCAATAATATCTTCTCTGTTGATATAATACTGCATGGCTTCAGCCGCCCTCAAAATTGTAATTTTCATGTGTTGCAAGTCCACAGGAAAATGCTCAATTAATGGAAGGCTGAAGACACGACTGTTAGTGTTTTTATCATATTTTAGGAAGGCTGAGAAAAAGTGGTCTTGGTTGTCGGAGTCAACTCTGTTGAAGAGGTTTGTCATGATTGATCCAGACAATTCTAATCCAAGTCTTTCAGGGGTATTGTAAGCACTCACTTCTTGGCTGAAGATATGGTTGTTAACCTTAGATTTTACTCTCACTGTTGCCTTCTGCTCAGATGGGGTCAGGACAGTGTCAATCTTATTATCAAGGTTGGTTTCAATTGATAGACTATTGTCCAGATTGTGAGTTGTTGAGACTCTGCATTCGTGCGAGTGTGCGAAAGCAAGTGGTTCTACCTTCATAAGAAATTTAGTGTAAGCTTGTGCGCTCTGTTTTCCATACAGATACAAATCACCGTCTGTATTGGCCATGGCATCAACATTGAATCTGAAGGGAACAGCAGTGGCGTGAAAGTTACCGTCAAAGCGTAGGTACTGAGAGTTGAAACGGGCATCGCTGCCGAATGTGACTGAAAGTCCAGCAACCTCGATTTCTGTGTTGTGTCTCATGTGAGATCCCATGAGTTTTCCAGTAGTACCACATTTGGCGGTGGCAACCAGATCTTCATATCTGATCTCATACGTGTGCTTCAGCTCATCTGTGCCAGAGGCAAGCTTCGAACTGCCAATCAGTTCAGCTGTGTATGGAAGTGCCTTAAACTGAGCATCATTAATCAGGATGATATCCAGAACATTCAGTTCATTATTGATTTTCACAGAAGTTCTAAATGGCTCAATCTGAAGGGAGAAATCATGCTTATATGTTCCATCATTGCTAATAGCGTTAGAGGTGAAAGCTAATGAGGACAGGGAAGCAGACAGAGAATTTGTATTTTCAATTGTTAGTTCAACAAATTTAGCCTTCGTCTCAACCGACAAGGAAAGCTTTGAAGTGTCGAGGGCTCCATTGAAGTTGTTCTCAAGTGACAAAGGCATGCGAGGGCATTTCAGTAAGGTTGTGCCACTCGTGGTCAGGCCATCCCTAGTCAATGATAGGCTGCAATTATGGGAAGCTGTGTGTTCAACCAGATATGCGGAGGCATCACCTTTTACATCCAGCCCATTGCCATCTAGTGCTGCTATAAACTGGGAACGGATGATATTTCCAGCAGTGTCAGCACTAGAGTCAATCTTAATGTTAACCAAATCAAGACTAGCACTAGCCTCAGCTACATTTCGGATGTTCAGACCGAGAGCCTTTGCCCTTGTATCTGACTTCAGCGCAAGCTGAGACCCTTTATATGTAACTTCAGCGTCATGCATCAGTACGCCCTCAAATGCAGTTGTTTTTGATATGACAGAGAGCTCTCCATTGGCAAACGCTGCTTCAATCGTGTTCTCTGCTTGGAAATGGTCTGAGTCTACTTTCAGAAAGGAATCAATTTTCGCCTCTGGCTTGAATGGGAGTAGGATAAGTGACTGCCTGATAGCAACTTCACCATTCAGAGGACCAGCCTTGACAGAGCCCATCAGGTTTCCATCTCCAGAGATCTCATCCTCATCAAATCCAACCTGGCCTGTGTGTTCCAGAGAAATCTTCAGACCCAAGGGACTGTTTGCCTCAATCTTGCTGCTTGATTTCATCTTGATCTTTTCAGCAATTGTCATTTCCTCAAAATAAGTAACACTGGCGTCAATGAGCTTGTGATCAAGAGATGATTTAATCTCAACCCTCAAAGATTCTCTGGGTGTGCCTGCTGCTAAAGCTGATCCTAAACATAAGCAGAATAACATTCAAGTAATCAGTATTTCATTACAGATCACAGAACATGGTAAGTAAAAATATAGCTGCAAATAAAGATCATAAGTACCTTCTACTTTAAAGGAGAGGAGATCCATTGGGCTTGTTCCAATGACTTCAATCTTGGCAGAATAGCTTGGTTTCTCATCAAGTTCCCTGCCAGCTGAAGCTGTTGCCTCCATGTTGTAGAAGTTGCTGCTCAGCTTGCTGGACACCTCTGCAATTCCCATGAGAGGCAGTGACACAGACAGACTCTCAGGAACAAAGATCTCTGGAATCCTAATAGGAGCAACCTCCAGGCCGAACTCTTGTAATACCAGGTTTGGTGTGGTCAGGGCAGCAGGGAAGTTGAAATCTCCAAGAGATTTCCCACCAAGAGGAATGGGAATAGAGATAGTGTAATAATTCTGGCCAAACTTGTATTTAGCAGCCCCCTCACTGTTAAAAAAAGAACAGAAAAAAATTATTAATGTACTTAACATTGGTATGTGTATACTTAATTCTTGTTTCTGCATTTCAAAATGATTTGTTATATGTTTAATTCACTCACGCATTCAGGAAAAGCATCTTAGGGAAAGTGAATTCTGGCAGGGCAGGAATCCTAAAGTCCTGGACATATGGGATGTCAGCAGCAAATTTT
Source organism: Rhinichthys osculus (assembly GCA_029959095.1). Taxonomy (NCBI): domain Eukaryota; kingdom Metazoa; phylum Chordata; class Actinopteri; order Cypriniformes; family Leuciscidae; genus Rhinichthys; species Rhinichthys osculus. The sequence continues at coordinate 13,479,572 of JARWKJ010000012.1, read as the reverse complement.
TCCAGGTAGGCATTTGAGGCCTAAATGATTATGGATATAGTGTTATATTCTAATATAATTTCTATATATTCAATATTTTATGGTGTGCTTTTCCTTATTTGTATGAATTTATAGGTTTGGGGAACTAAGGATTTCATTTGAATATACCTCAACTGATTGGATCAAGACATCCCGGATCTTCATACCAGATGTTCCAGTCTGCTGGTCAAGAAGATCATTGACTGTGGCTTTGATGGCATCAATTGGAATAATGTTGTGAATCTCAGTGCTGACATTAGAAGTGACCTCGGCCTCAATCTTCTCCGCATCTAAAAAGAACATGAAAATTTGTTAATATAGCAGAGGACTTCCAGTTATTTGCTGAATTTAAAGTATAAGTTTTTAATGTTTGCCTGACAGACTTAAAGTTTAAGAGAGTCTAAATAGTTGTATAGGCAGTCACATAAAAGTTACTCATTCAATTAATTAACGAATTCAATTCAAATTCTCTGAATTCATGAATGAAAGCGAGCCATTTCTAATTCAGAATTTGCTTTTATCTGAAATTATAGAGTATCTGGAGATCTTGTCATACTTTCAGTTTTAGAATGAACGCTTGAAAATTTACCGTATTTCAGAATGACTTTCTGAATAGAAGTCGTCATCTCAGGGAGCCTAAGATCACTCTCAAGCTCTACTGTAAGGACCTCAGAATTTTTAAGTTTTGCAGTTACTTTAGCATCAGTCTGAAAATGAGGAACGAGTAGCTGAACCTGCAGCATGGCATCCTTCATTGAATCTGTCCTAAAGATTGAAGAGAATTTTAAACCCTGAAGTTTATTTGTACAATGTATAATTATCAAAAATATATTGTTAGAACATATTTAATATGGACATGTACATACTTAGCCAGGGCAACAAGAGATGCCTCAGGTATGTTCTTGTTAATGAAGTCAATCTGGATGGAATGCGTGGCCCTGCTCTGAGTTTCGCGGTCAACAGCATGAACCCGAATTCCAGCTTCCAGGTCGTAGTCAGGAACTTGGAGATCAGCCGAGACGCTGTATTTCTGTCTGTCGAACATCAGTTTGGCTGAGCCCTCAAAAGATATTCCTATTATATGGAAAAAGAACAACATTTCAGTTGACGAAAATGTCTAGACATGTTATCTATTTTGTTAAACAATGCTTTACCTTCTGCCTTCAGACCAAAAGTCACTGTATCAACCTTGTTTTCATATACATAGTCGACAGTAGCTGTGTATGCAGAAACCTCGCCAGTTGGGTGGATCTCAATGGCAAATCTAAATACAGGTCAGTATTCACCTTTTAGCATTCAAAAAGACACATGAAAACAAACAAACAAACAAGTATTTCCCTTACTTGCTGTCACCAGTCAAGGGGAAATAGGGAGTGGCATCACTGGAAAAGGCGTTAGAATACTGCAGGGCACTGCAGTACTTAAAACCAGGGAAGAAAGGAGTGCATTTCTTTGCTTTCACATGTTCCATCATGGGTGGAATGGTCTTGGTTTCAGTACCAGTCACTGAGAACAAAGAGTTGCTGTGCAGAGAAAATAGAATTCAGAATTTCTATAATGTATCTTTAGAGCAATATGACACTTTTCTGTGTTAACAGAAACGTCTTACGTCACACTGATGAGTGTTGTTGGAGCTTGGGGTGTGGGAATGGTCAGCTTGAACTGCTTGTTGGTTACAGCAACCTTTACACTCAGACCGCTCTCATGGTAGATGTTAGTATGCATCTCCAGGCCAGACTCGACATATTCAGGTAAGAGAGCCCCAACTTCAGTCACAAACTCAACTCCAGCAGATGGCATGAAAGCCATCTCGCTCTGTGTGAATAGACAAGAAATGGGTTAATTAGGTATAGCTTGTAAAACTCTAGTTTAAATAAAAAAAGTTAGAACCATACCATGTCACGGGCCATTTTCAGTCCTCCCTTCATTCCTGGAGTAAAAGTACCAGATAGGGCAATTCTTAATGGAACTCCGGTACCAGTAGGTAGATAAAACTCATTGTCCATGAAGACGTAGTGAAGGAAAAGGTTGTTGTTTACACTTGAGAAAAGGGTCCTTATGAACTGTAAAACAAATCATTAATTTGTTTATATATATATATATATATATATATATATATATATACCCACAAACTCAACAGTGGCGAAAAAGGTGACATGTCTCCCGGGTGGGGGGTGGTGGGGGGTCCTATCAGGTACAGTACATAGCAAATTGTATGTACTGTACCATGTACGGGAGGGGGAATTTTTTGGAGGTGTAAATATATTTATTCTGAACCAATATTTTCAGATTTTACATAGGCTACTTAAATCTTCATATTTGTGATATTTACCCCAGAGTGTTATTTATTTTTATAAAGAGAACTTTTATTACCTTATTAAATGTATGCATCATCTTTCATGCCAAATTCTTACATGTGATCAATAAATTCAGTTATAATAATAAGACACTATAGGGCTGTTACCCATCAAATTAAATAATTCGCACTGCAAAATTACAACTGCAATAAATAATTTTATAAGATTGATGTTTTAAATAAATGTTTGAATATACACATAAAAAAATTCAATACTTAAACATGAAACTAAACCGGCAATATTTGGCTGCAAGTGACCGTGTTAATGAGTGAGTCATTGGGCCCTATTTTAACGATCTGAAACGCAAGTGTCAAAGCGCAAAGCGCAAGTAACTTTGTGGGCGGATCCCGGCGCTGTTGCTATTTTCCCGGCGGGATAAATGCCTCTTGCGCCTGGCGCAAATCTAAAAGGGGTTGGTCTGAAGTAGCTTCATTATTCATAGGTGTGGTTTGGGCGTAAAGTGAAATAAACCAATCAGAGCGTCATCCAACATACCCTTTAAAGGAGAACTCCGGCGCAAAATGAACCTTTGGTCTAATTACACATTGTTACCTAGTCAACCGTTATCTGAGATTTGTTTTCATGATTATCGAATGTAAATAGTTTTATCTCTAAAAACAGTTTAGTCTATAAAGCTAGTATAACGCTAGTATATTGGGCATAGTGTAATGACAAATAAAAATCGTTTGGTAATACCACTAACAAGGCTGAAAATAGACCCACACTAACACGGTAGCATAATGAGGGTCCCTACCTTCAAACCGAAGCATTGAGAACTTTGTAAGTGTACAGACAGTTTAATAAGAAGATATTTTAAACATACAGTCAACTTCGCGTATACAGGCAGAAGCCATCTTTGAAACACAGCCTTTATCAGCCGATCCAAGTGCGCTGGTGAGAATGATAAGGTGAGCGCGAACAGCAGGCTTGGATCGGCGTTCGTAGATCGACCTGTAAAGGCTGTGTTTCAAAGATGGCTTCTGCCTGTATACGCGAAGTTGACTGTATGTTTAAAATATCTTCTTATTAAACTGTCTGTACACTTACAAAGTTCTCAATGCTTCGGTTTGAAGGTAGGGACCCTCATTATGCTACCGTGTTAGTGTGGGTCTATTTTCAGCCTTGTTAGTGGTATTAACAAGCGATTTTTATTTGTCATTACACTATGCCCAATATACTAGCGTTATACTAGCTTTATAGACTAAACTGTTTTTAGAGATAAAACTATTTACATTCGATAATCATGAAAACAAATCTCAGATAACGGTTGACTAGGTAACAATGTGTAATTAGACCAAAGGTTCATTTTGCGCCGGAGTTCTCCTTTAAGAGCTATTATAACGGGATTTACCAGGCGTGCGCCAGGAGCGGTTCACAGCCGAGGAGACCGACGTTCTTGTCAGGACCGTGAAAGACAGAGAAGTGACGTTGTATGGGGATTGGAGAAACCCACCCAAATCAGCGTCGGTTAAACAGGCGTGGGAGGAAAAAAACTAAATTTTTTACATCTTCATGGACACCCCAATGATTTCCCTCATGTGTAGGCCTAAATATTTTTCCTTGTTATAATGTATGATTTGCAAAAATAAAAACTGCTGCATCTGTGTTGATAAGAGAATCAAAGTGTATATGCGCGTTGTGCACCCGCTACATTATGGCCAAGCATGCGCGCTTAAAATACCATACGCGCAATGCGCCACTGACTTTAGACTAGGTTTTTTTCTGGTCAGTGGCACAATTGTTTTATAGAACAGCAAAATAGCATGAGGGAAAGTTTGCGCCGGAACACGCCTCCTCTTTGCGCTGAACCGCCCCGGGGAGCGCAAGTGTATTTCTTAGTTAACCGACGTGTGTCTGTGGAGGGAAAAGCCCGCTTTGCGCGGGTGCACAATAGGAATGATACATGCGTCAGTGTACAAAGTCATTTGCGCCGGGTGCAAGATACAGAGCCCATTGAGTCATTCATACAAAAGATTCGTTCAAAACGCTGAATCATTCAGTAAAACACCGCGCTGCGGTTGCTTTCCTTCGGAACTATTTTCGTCGGTGAAATAGAACAAAAACAGTTAATATTGTTTGTGTCTAAAATGTAAGTAGCTTAATAATAAATATGAACTACGCTACTTGTTTATTGAACTATAAATTCAACGTAACATTTTCAATCGTGATAATAATATTCAGCAAAACAGCTCCATTAGTTGTGTCATGTTAAACTAAATCATATGTTATAAATAAAGAAACATCCATTTGAATTTTTACTTTTCTTCTCTGAGTTTTCTGTTTGCTGTTTCACTCATTTGTTTTGATTTCTCCACGAATGTATGTAACTTAGGCTACCTCTAACAAAGACGTTGTTAGCAGAAATAACGTTAGGCCTAACGTTACACTACCCATTATTATCAACCGCTGTTTACATTGAATGTTATAAAATCACAATCATTCTTGCGTTTCGATGCTTTCCTGGTTATTCTTTTGTCACTAAAATTAAGCTACTTGTCGGGCAAGTAAAAATATCTTTCTCTTGCCCCTTCTAAAATTCCACTTGTCCCGGACAAGCGTTAATGTCGAGCCCTGAGTTAATTCATGTTTTTTTTTTTTTCGTGCTGTAAAGCGGAACAGGTGATCGGTTCACAGCGATCTGAATGACTGTCACGCATCATTAGAGCGCCACGAAGATCACAACAGCTCGAAAGACGTCTATGCTCTCACTCCAGTTTAATTAGCACATTCCAAATTATTATTCTGAAGTTTACCTACCCAAATAAATAACCTCATTGGATCTACACGATTCACACATGACATATTTTGATTCAAAATGGCGTGTTTTAGAGCATGGCAGATTTGCTAAGCACTAATATTTGTTTTAAAGCAGTGCACTTACATCAGTAGGGAACATATTTAAGAGTCTATCAGTCAGAAAAGTAGCAGAGTTGGCCATGTTTTCCATATCCTTGGTTTTGAGATAACCCAGTTCAGCACCAAGAAGCCTCAGGTAGATCATAGCCTCTGGATTATCCTGAACCTTCAGTTTCTGGATAAGCTTGTTCACATTATTGCTTATTTCCTTGATGATGTTCTCGGGGACCTAGAGTGAGAAGGGTACATGAGTGATACACCAAAACAAAGAGAATGACATCAATGTTGCAAAATGTGGAAATTCATTCATCGATTTGAAAGACCTTTTGTGTCTTTATGTTATTCCATAGGCTTGGGAACATGCGCTGCATAATGTCATTGCCACTGAACACGCTGTCAGCTGCATAGTTAATGGTCTTCTGCATGGTGTCACGGAAGAATCCATCAATACCAATCAGGGCATCAACAGTGGGTTCCAGTCCCTTACCATTCAATCCAATCTGTAAGTAAGAACAACAAATAATTTAGTTATTTTCATTTATTAATTTAGATTATTTAAAATAATCGAGTAAAACGAGGGGGAAATTTAAGAATGCAGAATAATCCTGTACCTCAAACATGTCTATGTCATTTCCGAAAGCATTCATGGTCATCTCCAGGATGACTTCATTGGGCAGAAGTTCTTCAGACTCGAAGATCACATTTCCCTCTAGAGATCCAATCTTGTAATTGCGAGAGTATTTAGTTGGATCTGTGACAGATCTGATCTCGTTTCCTTGGAGGGCATTTAGAATCTTTTCTCTAAGTCTGAGAAGCAAAAGAGAAATTAGAAACAGTTTTTGTACTCAAAATGTTAAAATGCATAAAGAGTTCTACTAACTCCTTAGTCTCTGGTGCTGTGGAGCTCAGGATGTTGCTGATATGAGAGTTAACAAAGCTCATAGCCTGACAGTGTTCACTTTTAGGCAGAGCAGCAACCAGCTGAGCCAGTTCAGAGGGCTGAGGGTCCTTCATCACAATGAGATAGGCAGCAATACGCTTCGGTATCGAAGCAGCGGCATCAAAAATGACCTTCATTAGCACCTCTCTGCCCTGTTAGAAATATAGCAAGTTTAATGTTAGCCAGACATAATTTTTTTAGAATTACTTTATATTTACTTATTACATTTATTATTATATTTAGTATGTTTAATTGTTTCAATTAGTTAATATATCAGGTTTACCTCGTCAGGGACAGAAGTGAGTCTAAAAGCTTGAATAGCAGCTTGCTGGACCTCAGGGGATGCAGCAGGTTGGTTTACGCATTGGATAAACGCTGATTTCAGAGCAGGGCTTGCGGCTCCGACGGCAACAGCCATGTTTCCAATGATCTACGAGATTTCAAGTACAGATTTCTATATCCACATATCAGCTGTTATTTTTAATTTGGTGAAGCATGCTTAATGGAATAGGTTGAACATACCCTCAGGGACAAGTACACATGTTCCTGGTTCCCTGAGCAGTCGCCAATCTGTTCAAGGGCATAATCAGCGACTGCCTGGATCTCTGGGGTGACACTTCCTTCAACTTTATAGAGCCTTGGATAAGACAGATGAATGAAAGTTTCAATTCACAGATAGATCAAACAACATGATTATTGTTGAGTTGTCCTTGTTTTCTCACCTCCTGACAGCATTGCTGAGGCCATAGTAAATGGGCTTACTAGCCTTGAACTTGGCCATCTCTAGGATTTCCTTGACAAGGTCTCCAGATGGGTTGGGCACCATTCCCATGGCATACACTGCAGCATCAATTTCTACTGAGGAACTGTCAAAGGTCCTGAGAACCCGCAAGATGGCGCTGGTGCATTCTGGTGTGCCACACTGGAACAACGCCTGGTACACCAAGGGGCGAGAAATCTCCAGGGCCTCAGGTAGACCAGCGCTCAGGCTTTCAGCATTCATTTTGCGCACTGTAGCGATAAGCTTGTGAGCCAGGTGGGCTCTGTTATGTCCTTTGTTGGTCTGAGAAAGGCCAGCCAGTTCCCTTAGAACAGACAGCATGGCCTCTTTATCCTGAATCGGATGGACTGTGCCAATGCTGCCGTCGAGGTGCAGGGTCTTCATGTTGGCTACATCTATAGATGGGTAAACCAAGAGAACAGGATTACTTCTGCTCACTCTAAATGCATGCTAATTTAAGTGTCTGAATGACTGCTTACCATGTTCAAAGATTCTGTCGTTGTGCACAGACACTCCCACCAGAGTCAAGACTTGCTTTCCTACATTAGTAACTCCATACTGTCCTCTGTTGATAATCATAATGAATTAGCAGAGCAATAAAACAAAAGATCAGTCAAAAATTGAATACACATGTAGTTGTTAATGAACTCACTTGTAAGAAAAAGGCACAAGCATGTGGTTTTCAGTGCAGGAAGCAGATGTCATATGCTTCTGTGCATTATCAAACTTGTAGTTGCAGGTCTGGCTGCTCCTGATGAGCTGAGCAAGTGGGTAGTGCTGTGTGATGAAAAAGAAAGCAAGTTAACATTATTGAAACCATCAGATAGCCAGCACACAGTAATTTTGTCTTATTCAAAGACGGGATGACTTACCATGCCTGTGATAAGGGCCAGGGGACTGGTGTGATCCTTGACAGGCCTGAAATTGTCACATTTAGACAAGTCTCTGTTGAGGGTGACATCAGTGGCAATGTCCTCTCTTGCGTTCACGGAGTAGCCTGTCTTGCACACACCGTAGATGGTGGGCTGGTTTTGGGGAAAAGTTGTAATGGATTAGTAAATGTACAGTATATCAATCTTTTAACAAATGTAAACTTTTTTTGATGTTTCAGAGTTAATGACTGACCATTCTCTTGTTTCTGTCCTCCTCCAGCACAGGCACTGCAAGGGCAGAGATTAGACCCCTTTTGATGTTTAAAATGTTGACTGGTTCATCATCCTCTGGAAACAACTTGATGTCATCGTCTCCCTCAACGGTGAACTTCAGTGGGTTCCTGAGAATTGAGAGGTCAGTGTTTATTTAACACGATCAGTTTCTTCTTATCTGCTCGGTGTAGAGTGCCTTGATAAACATACTTCTCCATGGCAGCCTTGAAAGCATCTGCACCAGCAGATGGCCCAAAGATAGGACTTCCTTTAGCATCAACATCGATCGCCTCACTCAATGTGCACTCTGTGGTGCGCACGATGTAGCTACATGTGCGAGGGACCTCAATCTCAACCTGTTTAAAAGAGAATGTATGAAATTTTAAGTTTTATACAAAATAAAAATAAGAAAAAATTATATAAATATTGACAGCGTCGACATTTATACCTTGCAACTGGCCTTGGGACCATTGATTGCTCCATTCAGGGAATTTAGAGACTCTGTTTCGTAGGTGTATTCATACTTGTGAAAGCTCTTGTACCTTTTGGCCACTAGGGGAGCACAAGTCACATCTTAAACATCAAGGACAGTACTACATGACTCACAACATTAGATTGCTTTTCTTAAAGGTCCCCTGACATGGGGTTATTTTATTATTTTATAATGTTTCCTGGGTTGCCCTTATAATGTTAGTATGTTTTTTAGATCAAAAATAGTCATAATTTAGAAATAAAAGGCATTTTTCCTAGCCTGATTTTAGCCTCTGGTTTGAACGCTCTGTTTGAAGGGGCGTGTCTGCTGTGGGATTCAGTGTAACCAGCCACTGCTGTGATTGGCTGACATGCTTGCATATGAAATAGCTACATATTACATGTGAAACTCTCTCGAATACTTTTACTACAGCTATTATACGTTTTTACTATTACAGCTATCGAGATTAACGAATCGTGAGAAGTTTTTAATGTATTTAGATCTATTCCCATTTCCCATCACATAAAATGTTGCCGTGATGAGCATTGAGCAAGCAGATGACAGTCTGTTGATCGCGAAAATGAAGATCATATAAATGCAACGCAGTTTCTGCTCTTTCTCTAATGCTTTCACCAATGCAAACACGATGTACATACAGTAAGAGCTTTGTTGTGCAGTGTAACGTGCGTCATTGATTTCATAACGAGTTGTTCAGATAAACTCGCGCTGTGTAGAAAGATTGATCTTTGATCGCTTTCTGTATATAATTTGTTCACAATTTAAATAAGATTTTTATCCTACTAAAAGAAACGATGTGAAGTTGATATTATAGTCACTGGCTTGACTTACTGATGCATAAACAGTATTGAACGATTTTGAGAGAAAGATTACCTGTCTGAACTTGAACAATTAGGCTACACATCAGAAATTGTTGCTTGGTGGCTCGATCGATTTATTTTCAGACGTTCATCGAGGCCAGCTCTGTATTGGCCAAAGTTGAGGAAACAGTCGTCGGTGAAATGTTTGGACCATACAAAACAGTGTCAGCGCATTTCCAGAGAAAATAAAATGAAACCATTGTTTCTTCAGAGGCTCGGATGAAGGAACTAAAAAATACTTTTAGCTTTTATAAACACTGATCAACTGCCATGCTTCGCTCGTTTGCAAGCCATGATATCTCTCGAGGAAAAACTCAAATCGCGCTCGCGCGTTCGTACTTCCTAGCTCATTTTCTCATGGGCGGGCGAGCCAAATTCTCTGGGCGGGCAAAGCAGAGAAAGGGGAGGTTACCTTTCCTCCGTACGACGTCATACGGAGGAGATTCAAGATCAGCCCGCCCGAGCTTTCATTTTCTCAATGGCAGAGAAAGATAGCCAAAAGCTCGGTTTACACCGATTGAAATTTCTAGCCACTGGGGGACCATATACAGGCTAGGGGAACTCATATTAATGTTAAAAACCTCAGAGAGTGAAATTTTCATGTCAGGGGACCTTTAAATGAAGTGATAAATTGTAAAGAAAATGAACAGATTCTACTGTTACAGTAACTCAAAACTTAAAGATGATGGTTTTCTTATTTGTTTTTTTTCCTGATAAAGAGCACTAGATAATATATACTGTATATAATTTTTTATAGACCATTTAAAAATGTTAATAGTTTAGCACTTACAAAAGCATGGAAATTCCTCGTCTTGAGCATCTAAAGTGAAAAACAACCAGTATTATATTATATTACCAGTATTGAGTATTATACAAACAAAAATTACCATTACCATATAATATTGTTCAATTTTATTCATTAAAGGGATAGTAGACACAAAAATCACTCTCACCCTCAAGTTGTTCCAAACACTCACAAAAGATATTTTGAAGAATGTCAGTAACCAAACAAGTTACCCCGTATTCGTCAAAATATCCTCTTTTGTCTTCACTTGAGGGTAAGTAAATGATGACAAAATGTTCATTTTTGGGTGAATTATCCTTTTAACAACAATAGATCAATATATTCAAAAACACCAAAAAATGAATAAATTCAAGACAGAAACACTATTTTGTTTTATAGTTATCATCTATGATTTTTTGTTTAATACTGACATACAAAAATATTTTATACCATTTTCCGTTGTATAAAAACAAATGAGTATGATTAGAACTGAAACAAAAAACATACTTGTATATAATAAAATATTTATTTTATTTAACCTTTATTTAACCAGGAGAGGCGTTTAAGAATGAATTCTTATTTACAACAACAGCCTGGCAAATATATTATTAAAAAAGTATTATCAAACAAATAGCCACCAGTCACAAATCCTCAGTAGTACTTACTTGCCACGGCTATTGCACACAGAAGCAGCAAAAGGCAGAGCTTATTGTCCCCCATGATGGGTTCAGTTAAGCTCTTTCCTTAAGACCGTTGTGAATTCAGATGGAATCTGCTGTATTTCTGCTGTCTAAGACCTTATATATTAAGGCAGGTCCTGCAGGAATGGGAGGAGAGATGGCAGTTTTGAAAAAAGTGAAGTCCCCACTCCAAAGTTCATATCTTGTGCCTCTGTGGCAGGACAAAGGCAACTGTTTCATGTAATGCCAATGGTCTTTCAAATAGAGAGAAAATTCTTTTTTCAAGGAAAACTTGCTTAGCTTGGTCTGTTTGATTCATTCATTTAGCACTTTCCTCTGCTCCGTGTAACCTCTTATTGATATACAGAGAAAATTGATTTATTTAATTAATCTACTCTTTTTTCAGCAATTTGATGTATTTACTAAAGCAGTCATTACATGACTGGAAAAAAATATAAATATATATAAATTCTAATCTACCTTTTAAATATGTAGCATCTCAACAACTTCCGTACGGCTGCTCTTGCAATAACACGATGGCAGAAGCCTGTCCTTAATGATGACATTAATCACCAAAAGCAGCCTAGGTCAAATTACTAATCTTAGACCCACATTTGACTATACATTTTATTTTGACATCCTTTGCCGAGGGTATTGCCAATCAGACAATGACTAAACTGATATAGATACTGAAATAAATGATTAAACCTTCTGCCCTTTTGTCCTGTTTACTTTATTTACTAACCTCTTATTTTGTTGTGGGTACATACTAATCAAAATTGTCTTCTTGGATACACAAAACGTTATTTATCCAAGGCCTTCAGTTGTTAATTGATGGAAAGCAGAATATACTGCAACTGGTCCCTAAACATCCTTATAATCATCACGAGGAAGATATTGAGAACATTTATATGTTTTTCCCTGTGATGTTATGTATTGGTTGCTGGTTGATGTTATGTAAGGCGTGTGGTCTCAAAATTCATTCAAAATTTGTGTTTTTGGGTAAATGCAATTGCATTCACTTATGTTTGTAAAGGACAGCTTGTAAGACAAGAATGTCATATCTTCCAAAGAGAAATTCTATCCTCATTTTTGGTGTTACATGTAATCAGATTCCAAAAATTAAGTAGGCCTACTTGTAATTATATTATATTATAAATACTCAGATAAGCAATGATAAGTAATCAGACTGCAGTTCATTTTATATTGATTACATGATTACATGTTATTCTTACAATGGCAATAAATTATTTAGAATTCATCGATTTTCCTTATTACTACTTTTTTATCTTTTAAAACCTTTCTGAAAAAAGCCTATACTACGTTCAGAAGGTCTTCCAGGTTTGTGGAATTGCACACACAGACCAGGCACTAGTCATGTGCCTAAAACTGAGACCCACACAGCATTTGATCACTGGACTTTAAGTGTTTTCTCAAAACTGCAACTTTGCAATCCTGCAACCGTTCAAACAATTCACTGCATTTCATATGCAATGCATGGATCGCCCAACTTTTTTGTCAGCTGAACCACTTTGTCCTAATATATTTACTTGGAGTAACCCCTGAGATTTTAAGTTAATAAGTTAGGTCAATAATAAAATTAAGTTAATGATAGTAATACTACTACTACTACTAATAATAAAAAAAAACTTAAAGGAGCATTGCGGAGGTTCAGAAATTTACCGTTACTGACACCAGTGGCCGTTAGAGAAACTGCAGCCAGTCTCATGCTCGTTCTCGGTGCGCACGCTCGTTGGCCGCACTAGATAAGGCTTCTTTTCCGTGGGTATCTGGATTGTGCTGGAGGCTGCCGCTTCTTTCCGTCCGCAGAGTCCATTTGAAACACTACTGCTAGCGATTGCCGCTGCTTACTAATGGCTGCCTTACGGATGTAAGCCCAAGTAGACGAGAACGCGCATGACGACACATTTTGTGAATTTTCACGCCAATTCAGACCCGACTCCTCCACACACAATTGAGCCTACAGGCTGATAGAGGCAACCGTGGTGGACAGTCATTGTGTCATTCTTTCTATTACATTATGGTTGGCTCATAAATGTACAAATGAAGACTATATCTTAAAGATTTTTTTAAGTAAAAACCTACACATAGCCCCTTTAAGAAGTTTAAGTTTCTCTGATGTTGGTTAATCGTCACATGCAAAAAGGCAGAGCCTAAAATTAACACTCGCCAAGTGCCAATTTGTCAGACGCAGAAGACGTAGAAAGTCAGTTTGTTATTCTCTATGTTGAAAGTTTAGTGTCTACATGCACGCACCCAGAAAGCCATGTCTCAGACAGCTCACGAATACTGAATTGAGCTCTGTTTCACGTCTTCTTGCACTTGAATGTACAATAAATAATAATAAAACAGAATAACTTTTGTAACTTTAATAAGAATTAATCTGTTTAATGTATATAGTGAAGACTATCCAGTGTTATTTTACATTTGGACTTTATTAAATGTCTCTATGGAAATACTGTTACTTGTCTTTAATAAGGTTTTACATTTATATTAGGTAGGCTAGTAATTTTAGCTGTGGTATCGAAATTAGAATAGAGAATTGTTTCACTGGTATCTAAAATGTTGGTGTGATAATTGCCTGTCATAATTGCCTGTCATAATTGTTTCATGGGTGGTAAAAATTATTTATGGCCGGTAAAGTTTCTTAAGTCACCGGCCATGTGCAAGTGTGGCAAAAAGTAAGTTTAAGGCTCTGATAAATATATACATTTAAATCTTTTTAGTAAGTTTTTTCTTTGTCATTGTTTTTAATTTAAAAAAAAATGTTTTAAATGTTTATTATTTAATTACTTCCTTCATGAACCCCAGTCTGGAAAACCCTGATGTAATGTAATATTTAATGCACTTCATGTTGTTGATACCAAAAAATGGAATATACTTTCTTTCTCTTTGTATTTTTAAATCGATATGGTACAAGATTATCCTATTCAAATCAAAGTGATAAACAAGTAAGGTCAAAAGTAATCTAAACGTAATGAAAAAGTAGTCTGATTATATTACCTTAAATGTGTAATGTAATGGATTATGTAACGAACTACATTTTCTGTCAGGTAATTTGGACCTTATTGTAATGATTAAAGTGACATTCATTAATATTACATTTTTCGTTTAGTCTGTCTTCTAGGACCTGGGCCTATGACTATGCACGCAAAAAACATTTTTGGCGTATAAATGGCACGAGAAATAATGTTCGTGGTATAGATATGCACTTTCATGAGACTGTGTTGGAATATTAGACTGTCACTTTAAGACTTAATGCACGTATACACTGTTTGGTAGGGACCTGTCTCCACTCAAGGCTCAACCCTAACCCTAACTCTGAGAAGATACAATTTTTCTGTTAGGGTAACTAACAGTAAAAAATATATATTTAAACATGTTTAGCTCACTTTTCTCTTTTATATTATATTTAATAGTTGATTTAAATTTAAGCCGGTTAAAAGCAAATAGTCTTTTAGTTGGAAAAGGAGAGCACACAGCAATAATATTTTATCATGAACACTTGTTTAAAAGTCCACTGAGATATCAAGGTTCAGATATTGACAGACATGTCTTTGCTAACTTACATAAGATGTGTAAAGAGAGGTGCACTGATTTCATATACTCTATTTCTTTCTCATTACAGTGCTTTTTCCAAAATAACGGGAAAGAATATGTTATATTGAAATATTTAAAATAGTGAACATAAAAAATGTATTCTTTTGCATTACCTGATTTTGTGCTAATATCACGGTTACACTTTACAATAGGTCCGCTATTATGCATTTATTCATGTTTATGTATAAAGTTTATGTACAAAATCATCAAAAAAATTCACATTCTTACTGCAATTTTTTTTCTTTTCTTTATAAAATCGGCATGTGTCTATTTCCATCCTTGATAATCATTTATATGGGATTTGGGAGGAATGGGTATACACTGAAATGATTCCAGTCTCCTAGCTTATCCCTGATTGGTGGGATTAGCTATGTTACAACTCTCCCCATTTTACAACCCTACCTGGTCTCCCCTATTATTGTTAATAGTCATTTGCCTCAACATGTAAAGTCATAACATAATCATATCTTTGCAAATCATTAGCTAATGATTAAATAAAGCAGACCACTGGAAGTTAAATGGCTTTGACCCATTGTGGTAATTAACACATTAATTTACACATAGTACTATACGTTGTTGAGGAATTAATATACATGATTAATTAATAGCAATTCATATATTACTTAATCTTTTAATCAGATAGACTCTTTATTAGTTGCTGATGTGGTAATCATTGATGAATGGTTTAGTTCTTCACGAGTCATAAATTAACTCATATTATCTGTGTATGAATTTAAGCATGAATTAAATTTATTTGTGGACCCGTATTGTAAGTGTTACCGAACTCTTTTTCCTGTAGGATTTTGTGTTAGGATTTTGTCTGGCTACTATTGATTTGCATTACTGTTGATCAAAGACCTTTAAAACAGTCATATATCATCAGTTTGTTAACCCAGGTCATGTTATAGACACATTATATCGCACATATGCTGTATGCAGGCATGCACACAGACACTGACTCATTCCCTCATTAACGTGGTTATTATTCTACACACACTTTTATAAGTCTCTGAGCCAGCTGTTGAACAAATGTGTGAACTTGACCTCGATCCAGTATACTGTACAAGAGAGATACTGTATGTAAAGACATTATCAAACACAGACGGTTGGGCAACTACTGTATGATAACTGTTATCTAATCTAATAGACCACAAATAAAAGTCCTTTTGTGAGGGTTTGCATGGGTGACTTTGTCAGTGATTTTATAGAAATTTTATAACAGTATTTATTATTATTAATAATAATAATAATAATGCATTTTCTTTATTCAGGTGATATTTAGAACCATTTGGGACTGTCATGTTGGTCTAAATGCTAAATCAATTGTACCAAAATTACGTTACTGAAGCAACAAAAAAGAAAAAGAAAAGGTTTTGTACAGAATGTACAGTGTATTGGCTCAGAAGCATTTGAGATTTGTAATACACACCATTATCAACACTTACTCTGGTTACAGGCAGGTTTCTGATAAGTGTTTGAGCACAAACAGTTCTGGAATGCTGTATATTGTGCAATAATGGCAGTATAGGCTCACATATATTAAACAGCAAAGAATCATTTTGGTGTAATGTAAATATGATTGATTATACTAATCTGAAATGGCAAGCGTAAAATAATGAATCATGAAAATCTATTCGAATGAGAGTTAATATAATAATTTTACAGTTAAACGGATATTTTTCATATTTATTCATTCAGAAACAAACGTGTATATACATATGTAATGCTACATGTGGCTCAAACAGTCCTTGACTCCATTGTTTGATAGCATAATACATGAATTTTTAGCAAAGACATTTGTTTATTCACATGCTGCACGAACTTTGATCTGGACATTTGAGTTGGATCCAACCTTCGTTCCTGCATTGATGAGCTTATCTTTTGTCTTAGGAGGCAAGTTGCACTTTTTGGAGTAGATAATGCCACGGATCTTCTTCATTTTTGTGCTTAAAGTCCTCCATGATAGTTGTGTCCTGTTAGTCATGAACTGTAATCATAGTCCTTTAAATGAAATGTAATATATTTTTGTTGTCTAGACTCATGGACTTTCAGTTGCATTAGATACTTTGGTAACTTAAAAACTGATATGCTCTGGGCCTTCTGTAAGACATTTAATGGGAGTGGGAATTGCTTAATATGGTGGACATGCTGTGCAATACTTCACCCACATGTCTAGATGCATCATTCACTGCAGAGTCATGCATTTAATTAGCAAGATATTGTGAAATACAACAGGTGATTTAACTTGACTTGTGATAAATAAATAAAAAAGCAATTTATTGGGTATATTTTTACGATTTTTTTTCAACATTCAAAGGTAAGTACTGGCACCAGCCATCTCTGATATGCATTTTAATTTGAATTATTTTGAACAAAATTGTATATTTGACAAAATAATTTAAATCTAACTTTTCTTAATTTCTATATAACATTATGTATAAATAATGCTGAGGTTATCCTGAAAAATCTGTATATATCTGAGAGAGGGGACATTTCCTTGCAATTTGATTGGTGGAAATTGGCAGCACTGATCTAATGGGTGGTTTATGTTATGCAAAATAAACAGACAAAAATCGATCATCTCAAACCCACCCTGCTGTTTGTTCAGTAGTTAAACTTCTGAAAAAATCTGAAAGCTGTACTTTAAAATGTAGAACATTGAGTACTATGATTTTCAGGCTGCCACATGAAGAATTGGCCTATTAGTTTATTTTTATTCTTTTGAAATGTAGATTTCATTGATACATTCAAATGACACTGATGATAATAATATATCGAATAAAAATGAAAAATAGCTTAATATAACCAATTTGTAAATTAGATTTTGTTGTGTATATTTCAAAACAGTTTTTTAGCAGAAAAAAAGTATAGAGGCCAAATGGTCTAGAGATATCGGCACGCTTCCATGGAGTGACCAAAAGACCATTGCCCCTCTGTGTCCGAGGTACATTTATATCAGTCAATATGAACTGTTTGTTTTTCAACTCAGTGTTATCATGGTCTCTCAATCTCAAGAATCATTTGTAAACATGGGAGGGAGCCTAGATTTTCAGTCTGGGGTCCATGCAGTTGAGAAATCGAAATGTATTATATATATATATATATATATATATATATATATATATATATATATTAAAAAAACATAAAATAAGTTTTGATAGTGTAGACTCATAGCTGATTCATGCAATAACAATGCCTTGTTATTTCTATAACAGGAGCAAAGGTAATTTACACAATCATAGATCAGAGATCATGAGTTTTTCTGCTTTGGTGTGATGGATCTATAATTTGTTTTTTAAATAATAATAAAAAGTGTTAAAGAGAATAAAGGGTCTTTTGTATGTCAACAAGCCTTTACTGATGAAATGTGGATCACATTTCATATTTTGAAATCACAACATGAATTTTAGAAGCGGATATTTTCAGATTTTAATTGACGTCAGAACCTGACTGATGTTGGTTTCGGACGTCAACGCGATTTTCATTTTCAACCACAATACAACGTCTGTCCAACATTGGAGATTAACGTCATTCTGACGTTGGATTCTGACACCAACCTGATTTTCATTTTCAACATTGAGTTTAGTCTTCTAAAAGCGAAATTTGTTGTTGTTTTGGAGCATACTAGCTTATAGATAACAGTAAGGCTAACATATTCATACTAAAAGCTAAAAAACTTCAAATAGAGCACTATTTGAGGGAACAGCAATTTGGGTGTCCAAAACCATTGTGGACGTTATTGAGTGCACTTATTCAATCTCACATTCAATCCCACTACTGGAACTGTGTTCTAGAAATAAATTTTATATTGATATGAGGGTAAGCAGGTTTAGATTCAGAGGCATAAGGTACTGTAAGTAGCCTATTACATACAACAATGCAACAATAATAAAACAATGCATTGACATTTACTTTTTACTTTTGATACTTTAAGGTGCAGTGTGTAGATTTTAGTGGCATCTAGCGGTTCGGTTGCGAGTTGCACTAAGGGCTCAGCCCACTGCTCACCCCTCCCTTTCGAAGAAGCTACGGTGGCTAAAACGGGACAAACATATCGTCTGAGACAGCAGAGAATAGCCAGAGTAAGCCAAGTTTCTGTACCACAGTCCATTATAAACCACATCATGGATAAAGTTTAAAAAGCCATAGTCAGGTGAGGATCAAGGGTCTTAATATATAATATAATAATAGTAATCAACTAATTGTTTCACGAACGTAACCAGCACATTTCTCCCCACATAGCAAACCCATGATACAGCGAGGGAGAAGAACCACATGAAACTATCCAACTACATATTTTTTCTAACAGGGTAGTAAAAGTTTAGCTGGCTAATATGAGCTGTTATGCTGTAGGGCTGTGGCTGAGCTGGTTAAAGCCAAAGCGTAAAGCATTGTTTATACTCGACGCATCCGCATGAGCGCAAAGGTGCGTGCGGCAAAAATGACGTGATTGTAACAGCGCGCGTGCCTCCGCATCCCCTATAGACACCATTTACTACACACAAATTAATAAATAAGAATGAATACATTTTTTTTTTCTCTAGTTTTGAAAACTCTTCGCGATCGACTTAAAATGCTTCCAAGATCGACTTGTCGACCGCGATCGACGGGTTGGTGACTCCTGTAACGTTACTGTTTTACGGTCAATAGTACTAAGTTACATGAAACAAGAACTAAGTTACATGAAACAATCCAACTACATATTTTACACCACTGACAAAGGAAAAGTCACTACTCACTGTGTTTATGGCTAGCTTCTAGGTTTCTGCGGCTTCTCTTTCAAGGTAGTGATGAAACGCGCTCAGTAGCGCTGTGTGTTCGCTGTCGGCTACGGTAGAAACATGACGTCACAATATGTCGACCTTCATAGAAGGGGGTGCCCGCGGTTATGTAGATATAAATGTCTCATTCTAAGGTAATAAAAACATAACGGTTCATTGAGTAAGGTCTTTATACACCACTGAACACATAGTTATGGATCTTATATTGCATTTCTGTCAATAGATCCTCAGAAATATTACACATTGCACCTTTAAGTAGGCTACTTTTAAAAACAAGTATACTTCTGTACTTTTACTTAAGTAAAAATCGGTCTTTTTCAGTCAGTAGTATCTGTACTTTCACTCAAGTAAGAAGTGTACTTAGTCCACCTCTACTAACACTGAAATGTGACAAGCTGTACACTGATTTGGGCTACATGAGAAATCACAAGGCAACATCTGCTGCCTCCTGGTGGAGATGTTAAACATATTTCCATCAGAGTTTTCCATCTTAAACCTATGAATGCTATCCTTTTGTAAATGTATAAATGTAATGTAAATGTAAAAATGTATAAATGTATTTAATGTATAATGTATAAATGGATATAAATGGTATAAATGTATTTTGGAAGCGGGAGAATCTGATTTAAATGGTCAATTTGAGCTATGTCTCTTTCAAGAATCATTTAAGGCATCATAATTGATTGAATAATAAAATACAAATCCATGTTTATTTTGGGTGATCTTATGTCAGGTACAGTCAAACCAACATTTATTCAGACACCTTCAACATTTCTCACATTATCAGAGTTTATTCGCTATAGTTTAGAAAATGGTAATACAATATGACAAGAACTCAGTTATCAAATCAGTTGATATTTCACTGGTTTTGGCCATCCTTCTGTTAGATTGTCTCACAAGTGAATTAGGTTGAATAGCAGTCAGCTGTCAGCTGTTAAATTTAAGTACACAATTAGATAATACCAATTTAGGTCAACCAATTACCAATGCTTAAATTTTGCACCCACTAATAAAAAAATATCAAAAATTATATCTGGTGTCTGATTCATTTTTGGTTTGACTGTAAATGAAGTCATTAGGAACCAAGGTATAATTTGCATTGATTGAATTTTAAAAATACTTCAAAAGCTGCCACAATATAGCCTATATGCTACGTGAAATGTATCAGCTCGATGTTTCAGTTGATTCATCTGGGTTTGCTGGGGACTGGATGGGAAAATGTATTCAACTAAATTTTAAAGTCAAAGTGAAACGGCATGTGCACCGCGTTTTACTGTCATGATGAATTCCTTGAAACAGGAAATGTATATTATATAAATAAAGGCTATAATCATTATTTAATGACCTTTCTATACTTCTACATTTTAGCTGATGGGAGTCGATAAAATGTACTGACAAGTTTAAGGTAGGCCTATAAATTGGTGGGCCAACATTTCTCTATATGATCTACTGTTGTAGCCTATGAATGAGGCTTAGGGTATATGCTGTCAAAAGTTTCCTTTGTCCTTAATATATATATATATATATATATTAAGGACATTTGCCAATTGCCATTTACAACACAATATACCAACATAACAGTCCCAAATGGTTCAATTTATAACCTGAATATAGAAAATGCATTATTATTATTATAGTAAAAAAAAAAAAAATTGTAATAATAATAAATACTGTCATAACATTTCTGTGAAATCACTGAAAAAGTCACCCATCCAAACCCTCACAAAAGTTAAAATAAAATGGTAAGTTGACAAGTTTACGGTAAATTGGTATAAATTGATTATAGGCCAACATTTCTCTATTGGATCCACTGTTGTAGGCTATATAAATTATGCTTATGTTTTCAAAAATAAAGTTAGTATCCAGTAAAAAAAAATTGAATCCAGCTGCACCAGTACGCGCTTTCTTTTCCGCTAGCGACCAAGAACTGTTCTTTATTGCAATCTGCTCTACTTCGGAGTGTACGGATTCGTCCAAAGAATAGCATGGGTGTTTTCCCTCACATCAACGTTGTGGGGGCTCAGAAATGAATATTTTGCCATTTTTTTGTCATCAACCAAATCGCATCGTTTCCAACATCATGAAATATGAGTTTTCAATGTGAACGTTCTCAAAGATAATGCTGACATCCCATTCTCAGATAAACGAGTCCCCCCTACAGTCTAGCGGTGGACTCGTCCATTGACAGCGGAGCAGAGCTCTGTGTGTGGTGTCAGGTCTCTCGCTCAATGATGAGGTTTCAAGTGCGCCTTTGAGATGTTATGGAGTCTGTAGAATATTCTGCAAGTTATAACTTTTTCGATTTCCTTTTATTAAAACAACATTCCAACTTTTAGAGTACAAGATTGACCTGTACGTGTAAGCATACCTTATTTAGTTTTTTGTTTTTAGGCTACAAGCTTCTGTGAGTTTTTTTTCATAGCGAAAATGTTGAAAGTTTTGTAAGGACACTCCTTCTTCAGACGGACTAAGGCTACAGCTGACAATTGGAGAAAGTATCAGCTCTGTCGTTTTCTTAGAGGTAAGTTGTTGTCTTTTTTAAAGCCTCTATGTATTTTTTTCAACATATCCCGCTTTTTGGAACACATTATTTGCATGATAGCGGTCCATGGGAATTAATACACTCTTTATGGCACTAAAACTAATGCATTTCAGACTAAATACTGGTCTCATGTCTCATATTAGCAGTCTACGTTGGTTTTCACGATGACACGTGTGGTTGTTTCGTTTTTCTAGGTTAGAAACATTTAGTTTTATTTATTTATTTTTAGTTCATGGCCAGGCCACCATAAAAATCCATGCATGTATGGGATGGGTTTAATGCCCAGGAAAGCTGACCTTATGATGCTAAGGGACTCTATTTTACCCTTTGCATTTAATTTGATATTTGATGCATTATATCACTAGATTCATCAATTATCCACAGAGTAAAATGACTAAATATATGTGAATATATTTAGTTACTATATAATAAAACTGTGTGTAATGTATAATTATGATATTTCTCTTATGTTATATTAATATTTGCAGTACAGCTTCTTTTCAGTGCCAGTCTGTAGATGGTCTAATAACAATAAGTTATTCTTCCAATTCAGTTATCATTTGTATTCTTTAATTTCCCCTCTGTTATGATCACCTTCTGGGTCACAGCATGATCTTCACAGCAGGAGTAAGAGGTCGATTCCCCACTTTTCCAATCAAGTCGCTCCATGATGCCTTGCAATCATCTCAGTGGCATATCTGCCAACCTGCTATCAGCATCTGAATAAACCCGGAACCATTGTCAACATTACATTTCTATTTCCATCCCTAGTTCTGGTAAATATCAGCAAAATGAGTAAAATTGTTTTGGAGAAATTCATTCCCCGATTATGATGATGGGAAATGTATTGGATGACCTCTTGGCATTATTAAATTTAGCGACAAGCTATTTCGGGGAAAAATACCCTGAATTCTCAGACAAGGGGACAAGTGTATTGTTTGTTTTCCTGTAATTTTACGGTCCGCCGGAGCAGCAGAAAAACTGGGTTTTCTGTTCTACTGATCTTTTGACACCTGTCAGGGTGCATTTTAGTTAGGCCACATTGGGGAATAGAAGGCTTAATGAGACACACACACACACACACACACACACACACACACACATACTGTTAATTGAGCTGATGTTTTATGCATGATGGGTCAAAGATGAATGCTGTACAACTGCATGCTCAATTGCACTGATGGGTACAAAATATGTCTCACTCCCACACTTTCCAGGTTACGTTTTTTTTTTCTGGCTATTTGTTCCGTGCTCATGGCAACCTGGCACATATCTTTGTTTGATTTGAATGGGATGTAATGAAAGCTATTATTTGGAAATTATTTAAGGGCAATAGTTGCACTGTATAGCTTTTCACACTGGTCTATGAAAAAAATACATGTCATGTGAGTGTGTGGAATCTGATGGCGAGACACAACATTCACGTGTGCCAGAGTGGCAGTGTTGTAATTGGGGTTAGTTTAGTTTCTAGTTTATTGAGACGAGGGAGGGTAACAAGATGAGTTTGTGCAACCAAGACTACTGGGAGTGAAATTGGAAACTATAGGGCTTGTGTGGAAATCATCAAGGAATGTTTAGTTATTAGATGCAATATAAGAACTGGGACTTAGTGTGACAGAGTATTCCCTTTAGAGACATGGCAGAGAGAGACCGGGCAAGGGTTAAACATTCAGTGGGAAGAAAGTGCAACGAAACTGGCATTTAGGATAAACTGAGAAAATATGTTAAACTAACAAATGCACATGTATTCTTCTGGACAGACAGCTTTAGTAAATGAAATAACATATTTAAATACTCACAAGCTTGGCTGCACATTTTGGCTTTATTTCCATAAAATGAATGACATTTCCAAACCTATTTTCACCCTTAAAGGGATTGCTAACCCAAAAATGAAATTGTTGTGATCATTTCACTCTGACGTTCCAATCCTGTATAACTTTCCTTCCTCTGTGGAAAACTTGTACTGAAGAATGTACTAGTAATTTCTTTCCATGCAGTTACAATGAATGGTGACTAGAGCATTCAAACTTTAAAAAGGACTCTGGATCCCTATAAAAGTATCATAAAAGTGGTTCACATGACTAATGCATTTTCTGAAGTCATGCAATAGCTTTGTGTGAGAAACAGATTCATTTTACTGTAAGGGTTTGCTCGCTGTGTTCATGATAGTTCATGAAGATGTCTGATTTGTGAACAGTGTTCTTTTGAGTTGGTGATCTTTTCAGTGAATCAGTTTATTCGGTTCACAAAACCATTCAGAATGAATCAGTCTGATCCAGTTCTCAAGTTCCACTCAACTGACTGGTCCTGTATGCTAAGACCATCAGTGAATAACAAGTGAAGTGAAAACATTAAATGTCAGTCTATTCCTCTCACAAAGCTATCATAGATTTCAGAAGACTTCCATACAAAACATATAAACTGCTTTTATGATAGTTTAAGGATTCAGTTCCCATTCTTTGTAATTGAATGGAAAATGACCAGTAAATTCTCCTTTGGTGAAATTAAGTCATACAGGTTTGGAACAACATGAAAGTATTTGAATGATGTCAGAATTTTCATTTTTGGCTGAACTATCCCTATAAGAAACATGAGCTCAATCTTTCCAGTGTTAACAATGCGGAAGTTCAATGTGGAAGTAAGCTGTTTTCTGTGAATGTGTGAGACTTCCAATTCATTGGCCGCTATAGGGAAATAACGTGAAGAATAACAAAGTGCAGTAAACGGTAAAACTATTTGCACTATGTTACCAGTACAAAACCAGTTTGTTTAGAATTAAGACAATACATTAAAATATGGTAAGAAATTCAAGTTGGCAGTATCCAGCAGGATTATACAGATAAAAATAACTGTAAGAGGATGACACTAGCTGGAACATTCAATTTACAAATAGCCACGCACACTCTTGCGTGAAAAATAAGGTGGATATGTTTTCCAGTTTCCTTTGACGTGTATGGTTTATAAACAGACAGACACCAGTTGTGAAACCACCTGTAAAGCATTATGGTTTGTGACTGGAGTGGCAGAGGATGCTTGTGAATCGTGAGGTACTGGAGCATACAGCGATACACCATCTGCTCTCAATCCGAGGAGATGTGTCACACTTTTCTCTGTTCTGATTCAGTTTTTTTGCAAGGGGCTTTTCAAGCGTTTTGGAAATTAGGGCTGTGTTCAACTCCTCACATCATGTCTTTCATTTTGGTTCCTCTTCACAGAGAATGAATATGTGAGTCTCCGCTCTATTTATGTGCCCCCTGTGATGTTGTTATTTCTGCTGGATCAGGGCCTATGGGGACCCTTCTTTTTTCAGATTTGTTTCCATTTGACAGCAGCATGCTTACATTTTTTCCTTCAGAATGGAAAGTTCTGGGTTTCTTGTGGCTTGGTGAGTGTCTGAGGGAAAAGAGGGAGGGAGCAGCAAGCTACGCCCATGTTTCTGTCTGTCTGCCTGCGTGCTGCCAGGCCAGTAGCTTCACCCATGTGACTCCAGACAAGGGAGGGGCCATCCTTAGGATGGCCTCGACAAACTAAGCAAACGGAGCAAAGCCATTTTCTGAAGAGGTGGACATATCTAGAACCAAGTCTAAAAGTACCTGACATGTATTTCTGTTAGGTAAAATGGTAGATTAGTACCTCCTTGAGAAAGTGTAGCTTTAACTGTAATAAATTAAGCATATATACATATATATTTACTATATCTTTGAAAATGAAAGTTTTTAGGTCATACCATCTCAGTTATCCATGAGTTTGTATTTATTTAGCAGAAAAAAACTATCCGTCACAGTGTTGCTCTGCATGTGGATGCAGCTCGAGATAGATGACAAAAGGTATTTTAGTCACATGAAGATTTATTTTTCCAAACAGAAATACGCATGTTTATGTCTTCAGGAGCACCTGGAGCTTGCTCAGGTCTGATAGTGCATGGCTCACTGACTTGTGTCTTATGACCTATGACAGTATAAGATCTTTTAAAAATCTAGTTTAAAACACAAGAAATGCACTTTTTGTATTCATGTTGGTTTCCAATGGTTTTGAAAAACTTTTAATAAAATGTAATGTAATTTAACCCTCAAGTAAAAAGTAATAATATTCTTTAAAAATAAAATACATTTAGATACATTACACGATTTATTTATTTACAAATAGCTTGAATTATTAATAAAAAATCTATACTTTTTTTTGGACCGCATGACAATTTACAACCTGAACTAACGTTTTCTAATTAAAAAATGATCCTATGTCTTTAACACACAGCCCGGAGGGTCTGCAATGTGCAATGATATCATTTTCTTTTTTGTTTTATTTTATTTTATTTTGGTCTGGTGTTGCTGCATGTTGGTTGAACGACATGACGTTTTTGGTTATGAATTGATTTTGAAGTGGTTTTGTTCAAATATTATTTCTAAGATTTAAAATATTGTCAAACTTCTTAAAAAAGCTTTTCTTTTGAATAATTGTATGCTTTTAATGAGGCTTTCTTTCTTGATAATGATATTAATTTACCCCCCCCCCCCCCCCCCCCATAAAAAAAAATCTGAATGAAATGAACAGTTGGCATGCTGATCATAGAAGAGGTCCTTGTATGTATGAATTGCATTGTTTTAAAATGTATTTTTTAATAAATTCATAATTAATTCATAATTTAATCGTTCCAGACCCCAAAAAGTGTGGTGACCCTATAGTACTAAACTGTAAACAAGCGAGATTCAGAAATATGAACAGAAAAAGCAAAGAATAGAGGAAGAGGCTGTGGAAAGAGAGGATAGAAGTGAGTGCATATGGCCATGTCGCGTATATAACCTATCGTTAAATTTCACTCCCTGCCACCTCACCGTTTATATGGTCTTTATATGATTTGTTTAAATAGAACGAGCAGTGCCTCACACTCTGCCCCCTCTTAACGCTGCAAGCACAGGCTCATGTACAGTAAGAGACACCAACCGTTCCAAATTACCCACACACATGCAAAAAAAAAAAAAAACATTTCTTCCTCATCTCCCTGGTAACCCACGGCCTCTTGATTGTTGCTAAGGTGGTCTGGTGGCAGTTATGCCCTCATATGAGCCTCCCTCAATGCTGCTCAGTGCCCTCCCCCCTTTACCCCACTGTGAAGGAGTCAATAAATTCTCACCTTAACAAGGTATTAAATGGTTTCCATGGATACCAGGATCCACTCCTTCAATTTGGAAGGCTAAGACGTTTTCCATTATTCTGAAACATACATCTGGCAGAGGAAATGTGAATCTCTTAATTGTGGCTTGCGTAGGTTTAAAAATATCTAAGTAGCTACTTTATTTCTTTGTGTTTGTGCTGACAGGGAGCAGCAAGAGTCTGCGCTAGAGTTTCATCATGGGTAAACAGAACAGCAAGTTGCGACCTGAGGTCCTCAACGACCTGCGGGAGAACACGGAGTTCACGGACCACGAGCTGCAGGAGTGGTACCGCGGCTTCCTGAAGGACTGTCCGTCTGGCCACCTAACGGTAGAGGAATTCAAGAAGATCTACGCCAATTTCTTTCCCTACGGTGACGCTTCGAAGTTCGCGGAGCACGTCTTCCGCACCTTCGACACCAACGGCGATGCCACAATCGACTTCCGGGAGTTCATAATCGCCCTGAGCGTGACCTCGCGCGGAGGCCTGGAGCAGAAGCTCCGCTGGGCCTTTAGCATGTACGATCTGGACGGCAACGGATACATCAGCCGGGCTGAAATGCTGGAGATCGTACAGGTGAGCTTTTGGTTTCATTTGTATTTCTGTATTTTAGCTGGCCAGCCATTGTTTTTAGAGAAGCTTGTTCCATATCAATATTGGCTCAGTCTAATGTTTGGTGATACAGACCTCCTGAATAAACAGATCTCCTCAATCAAGTGTTCCACAGGCCATATGGTCTTGCCACAAATGGTGACCAAACACAAAGGCTTTGTTCGCTACTTCAAAGGGACTGTTGACTCTCGATGTTAATAACATAGATGGCTCTTTTACACCTGCATCAGAGGACATGATGTAAAACAATATCTGAAAGTGACATTAAATGTATCTGTCAGAGAAACAGGCTCATGATCATTTGCATTGATTACACTGATATGAAGTGTTGATTGAAACTGTGACAGTGACAGTGACAGTCAAGTCAAGTCAAGTCACCTTTATTTATATAGCGCTTTTTACAATACAGATTGTATCAAAGCAGCTTCACCATGATAACATGAAAATAATACAACAAAGTTTGTTTCTAGAAGAAAATTGCATCAACGTCCACCTTAAGTAAGGCAGATCAATAATATTGTTGAATATTAAATGTCCCCAACTAAGCAAGCCAAAAGCCAAGGCAACAGTGGCAAGGAACCAAAACTCCATCAGGTGACAGAATGGAGAAAAAAACCTTGGGAGAACCCAGACTCAGTCGGGGGCCAGTTCTCCTCTGGCCAACGAAGGAACAGTGTATGATTCGGGCAGCGTTACAAGTCAGATTTGATTGGAACATTTAAAGTATTTATCCATTTCCATCTGTTTGGAAGTCGAAGTAATCACGCCGGTATGGAGACGAGTTGTTGAGGATCAGAGCCTATGGCCGTCGTGTCGATGAGGCCTTCACAGGGCTGATGAGGCTGGCACTTCAGGATGAGTTGGGATGGGTCCAGGCGCAGGTCCACCATAGAGGGTCCCTCGGGATAAACAGAGAAACTAATATTAGCGTAGACGCCTTTTTATGATGTACCAAGTACATCAGGATTTACGGGACGTGTTCCCGGTTCCGGCTGATCTAAACTATGCAGCCTAATTTTGAACTAAGGAAGTCTATAGTGTGTTATGTGTATGCTAGGCCAAAGAGATGTGTTTTTAGTCTAGATTTGAACTGACAGAGTGTGTCTGCTTCCCGGACAATGTTAGGAAGATTGTTCCAGAGTTTTGGTGCTAAATAGGAAAAGGATCTACCGCCAGCAGTCGATTTTAATATTCTAGGTATTATCAACTGGCCGGAATTTCGAGAACGCAGTAGGCGTGAAGGACTATAACGCGTTAAGAGCTCGCTCATGTACTGCGGAGCTAAACCATTTAGTGCTTTGTAAGTAATGAGCAATATTTTAAAATGTATACGGTGTTTAATAGGCAGCCAATGCAGTGTTGACAGAACCGGGCTAATATGGTCATATTTCCTGGTTCTGGTAAGAACTCGAGCTGCTGCGTTTTGAACTAGCTGTAGTTTGTTTATTAAGCGTGCAGGGCAACCACCCAGTAGAGCATTACAATAATCTAGTCTTGCTGCGTTCTTTTGCATCAGTTGCAGCATTATAAAGACAAACGTGTTGCTACTGATAACTGAAACCTTTGCATGTGACCACAAACTACCATATGTTTTGACACGGTTACATTAATTTTCACAGGCAATTTATAAAATGGTGTCATCTGTGATGAAGATGCCCGAGGATGAGTCAACGCCAGAGAAACGCACAGATAAGATATTCCGACAGATGGACACAGACAACGATGGTACGCCTCCTGAGATCCGTCTCCCACTCACTGATAATATTTATATAGACTCTTAAATTTGAACCACGCAAAATATGCACTGCAAAAAATTATATGCTGTCTTTGTTTTAGAGTAAAATCATCTAAATCAAGATTTGTCTTGAAAGTTTACTTTTCCTACCCAATTGCCAAATAGTTTTTTTCCTAAGCCAAATTGAGTGTTTCTTATGCAACTTTGCTTTCCAAGTTGAAACCAAGGCAAACATACTAATTAAGAAAATCATTTGTCACAGTGTCCATGACAACCACAAATGAATAGTCATATTTAGGATTAATTTAAGTTCCAGGATATTTGATCACCACTGAAATGTTACTCTTGGAAATGAACAAAATAACCCTTTTTTTGTTGTTTTTTTTTCAAATCTATAGGCAGACTGTCTCTGGAGGAATTCATCAAAGGTGCCAAGAGCGACCCCTCTATCGTCAGACTACTGCAGTCTGACCAAAGCACCTCTCAACAGTTATAAAACAGCTCTTAAATGCAGCTGACAGGCGCCACTCACATGCACACTGAAAAGACAAGATTTAAGAAAATGGAGTTGCTGGCGTTATCAATGATACATTTCTATCTTTCCTGCTTAAAAAGTTTCCTTGTTCACGGTTGGTTACCTCTTTCATCATTCCAGCCTGGTTTTATTTTGATGTAATTCTGTTTGGATTGCCATTGCTGAGTTATCATAATGTCTGGGCCGGGTCGGATTGTGAAGGACCTCTTGAAATCAATTGTCAAAATGCACTTTTAGCAGATATTCACATTTTAAACCTGAATTCCTCAGGGTCTCGTTTATAAAATGTGCGCACACACATTTAGCATGCGTGTGCTAAAATCCACACCAAAGTTCTTAGCACCACGTCAGGGTCTGAGCAGACGTACGCGCTTTTCCTTGTGAAAGAGGGTCGGAGTGTTGCAGGGATTTGGAAATCTAAGCAATTCTTGCCGCTCTCTATTCTCAAGTAAAGGATTTGGACGTTGACGTGCTCTATTATATGTATCGGAAACCATTCAGCTGGGCACAATTTCAAGATCATTTGCGATTTATATAAATTTCACTTCTGGAAGAGAGGCGTATGCATGTTTGTTCTCTGAATCACACGTACGCACATTTGAGAAATGAGCGTAAGATTAAATGTAGGACGGTTTCTTCGCAACATTTTATAAATGAGGCCCCTGATGATTGGTTGCAATAGACAGATTTTTGTCAAATCAAATGCTCTCTAGAATGATGCTGCAGAATTGTCGTTGCTTCATGGTATCTTTTAGTGATGACTAGAAAATATGTCTATTTTCAATGGTTTGCATTCCACTCAAACTGTAAATTAGTCGTCAGTACCACGTGCACATTTCCAGAATGGCTTTTCAGCTAAAACATGAAGTTTCTGCTAGTAAATATTTCATTTGTTTTGCATTCAATCAAGCTAAAGTATCTCCAAAGCACTATTTTGGTTAGATGTTGGGTTTTATGCATCAGGTGCATTCGGAGCAGCCTGCTGTCCGGCCAATTATGATCGACTTTGTTCATTTTATTTTAAATGGAAAGTATTGCTTCTTTTAGTATGTAACAGAACATGCCAACAGTTTTGGGTCAATAAGTCTATTTATTTTTTATTTTTGTGAAGGAAATTACTTTTATTCAGCAAGGATGCATTACATTTTCTACATTGTTACAATTTTTTTTAAATAAATGTTCTTTTGAACTTTCTATTCATCAAAGAATCCGGAAAAATTTATCCACTGTTTCTACAAAAATATTAAGCAGTGTGTAATCCTGCTAAAGCTTCAGTTTTGCCATCACAGGATTTCATTACATATTTAAAATATATTAAAATAGGAAAGTTATTTTAATTTGTATAAAATGTTTAATAGTATTACCGTTTTACTGCATTTTTGATCAAATAAATGCGGCCTTGGTGAGCAGAAGAGATTTCTTTCAAAAACATTTAAAACATCTTACTTCAACCAAACTTTTGAACAGTAAAGAAATGCCTACTGTTGGTTGCTGGGGTTTAATTTTCATTGTATTTTGATTTCATTCAAATTTAGCATTTAGATTTCAAATCAATATAAATACACTAGAATAAATGGGTCGGAAATGTGCAATTTATTCATGCATAATTATTTTTCTCCGTTTTGGTTTCAGTTCTAACAAGCAGACAGACAAACATTTCTGCCCTTAAGTTAAACAACAGCAACAACAAAAAACAGCAACCATCAGTCTTTAGGCTACTCATTAATATTTAAACGCTATTGTCCAATTGGACATATGGCACAGATAGAATGGCAGACAGGTGGTTAGTTTCTAGTTTTCCTTTTACCAGTCCAGTGTCAACATGAACAGTACAGATGCTGTTGGATAAGTAGCTTCATGGAACGTAACAGTAATAACTAACTGTCTTCAAGTTTCTGCTAATGGAAACATTGGAAAATGCTCATAATTTGCTCTTTTGCATGTGTGGTATTTTATTCCTCTTAGTATTTTTTCTCTGTAAAATGATTGTTGAAGTGAAATGCCAAAACTAATATTTGTACTGGATATATATATATACACACATATATATATATTAGCTTTACGAGTCATTTCTAATTTTGTATAGTTAATTGTGGTGATGGTTGTATACTGCAGCTGGGATTGAGATGTCCAGACATATTGTCAAGCCAAAGCATCAGTAAGAATCTGAATGTTGCATCTTTACAACTGAATATTGTATTTGTTTGCATGAATTCTCAATAAACCACTGATTCATAGCAGGCCACTGGTGTCTATCAGAATAGCTTCTATAATAAAAACGACTCAATTTATTATTTTTGTTTTATTTTCATAACAAAAACATTTATTTCAAAACAAAGCTGTGTAAGAAAAATCTACACAACACCCACATTACACCTGGTCAAACACAGACAAATGGGCAATCTGGTATACAGGTTGGCTGCCATTCTTTTCAGTAACAAAATTTTAAAACAAATAGCCAAATAATAATAATAAAAGAAAAAAAGAAAAAGTCACATGAGAGGGATAAAGGGTGAAAATGGAAACCATGTTAAGCTTCTTGTAACTCCAGTGCAATGAGGTGCTGAAATCATAGAAAGGTGGATATAAATAACCACTGGTTTATCTCATTACCAGAAAGACCAGTACCATCTGATTAAATCTCGTCAATGAAACCGATATTAGAAAGTGTTCTATTAAGAGCCTCTGTGTGACGTCTGCTTACTGGAAACAAGTGATTGATAATCAGTCACATTCTGCTTCATCAAGCTGATTGAAAGATCCAATCAGTCACAAAATCAAAATGTGAAGGAACTTGAGGCAGAGCATAGCTCAATCATGATGTACATACTGAAAAGCCTAATTTTCAAACTAACAGGGGGGTGTTTTCTTTTAAAAAGCTGCACAACCATTTGCTTTATTTGTATGTTTTCACGAGTCTGAAGGAAGTTCATGTCCCTACCATCCCCTCATCCATGGGAGAGAAGACATGGGCATCATTTGTGTCTCAGAGATCTAGAGTGGTTTAGACCAGGCTCATAACTCATCCTTCTCCAGATCGTCCAGATCCACGTCGCTCAGGTCAATGTCATCCTCCATGGGCAACTGAGGAAAGGCAAAAAAAAAAAAGGGGGGGTTGAAAACAGGAAAGGATGACATCCATCCACTCTCACACTGTTCTCTCTACTCACCACTCCATCTTTCCCATCCCAAGGCTCCACAGTGTTGATCTTAGGCAAAGCTCCGCCTCCCACCGTAGCAGTGGAGCCACGGCCAACAGAAAGTTCCCTGCATAAATAAAGACATTAATAGTTTAACAACATAAAACAGGCAGACAGTTAGAAGGGCCATTATAAACAACACCTTAAATTTACTGTATGCGAACAGTCTCTGTGACGTAACTTGTTTCCTTGTAACATAAACTCCAGCCTTCTGTTACCTGAGGAATTCGTGGATGCCCGTTTCACTGAATGAGCCTTTAAGCAGAGCGAACTTCATCTTGCGAGCATTAATGGCTGCCATGGCGGGATAGCCAAATCCACCGATCCCAAGAGAGGCCTCCAGCTCCATCTGTGCCCCTGCTTCAGTCCACAACCAACTGTGTAGAGAGAGGAAAGAGAGTGATGTGTATGACTGCATCCCGCTCTCTATTCCCTAAAGTCTCGTCTCTGGCACACAAGCAGCGACATGTACTGGTGTTATTTATGGGCAGGCTGATCTCAACTTGTACTCTAGACGATGCTGAAAATACTGACCCCCACATCTTCTTCTTGTATTTCTCTGCCATCGTCTTCATCACTTCCATGTAAGAGTTTCTTCCAGATGCACCTGTGAGAGCAGAGAGAAAATCTAAATAACAGTGTTGTTGTTGCGTCTTATTGCTTACTAAAACTATTTACAAATTGGTGCTTAATTGAAATAAAGCAGAAATAAAATAGATTATAAACTTACACATTGCCTTGGCAACTAACTGACTAAACAAGTTGAAGTACTAAAACAAAAATAATAATTAATAATAATAATAAACACTAAACAGAAACTTAATTTAAAAAAAGACAAAATTACTGAAACTTCAGTAAACAAATGAAAACTAACACTGCAATAGTATATAATACTAAAATAGCACTGTATATTAACCATCAATCATGTTCTTAACATATGGCGTCTTACACCGTAAGCTGAAAATTAAGTGATCACTTATAAAATGACCATTGCAAAAAATTTGTGTATATATATATATATATATATATACACAATTATATTTTAATTATATATTATTTTTGTGTAAAGAAAAGTTAACTAAAATCAATAATTTAAAGCATCACACCATTATAATTTATACAGTATGAAAAAAAATTGTTGAGGTATAAAGATCACATTTAACAGTTATTAAATTAGTCTTTATCTTGTCAACCAAGTGAACGTTAGATGACAGCAAATGTAAAATGGAGGAAATGATCATTCAAAAATCCAATAATCAGCCAAAAAAAAAAAAAGGTATCCAATAAGTTTAACCTATAACTAATATATTGTGCATCCCTAGTGACATCGCTGTTTAAGAGGCTTGTCATTTTCAAATTTTTCTTCTTAAAAACAATAGTTTTGATGAAATCACTCGATGTGTTTTAGGTTGGTGTTGTATCGTACCTGTGTCGAGAATGTGAGGCAACACAGCTATCATACATAGCTGATAGTCCTCACAGGTCTTCTTCAAAACGTCTTCACTCACAATCTAAAGGAAATAAAAACCACATGAATATAAACCAAACTATACCTTTTTTTTTCTTTACAAAATGTTATCAAAATAAATGGTAACACTTTACATTTTTAAAAGGACACAGTAAAATAGTTACTATAGTAAGATCTATGAATTATGAATAATTGCATACAACTACCTTAACCAAACCCCAATCCTAACCCTCTAGTGAGTGCATTTAAAAATAATACACATTAGTTACACCATATTCTATAATATGCTTAAAAATAGAAGAGAAAATACTCACCTCTTGAAGCTCTGGAGGAGAGATGTTATCAGAGAAGAGGTCCATGGCACTAGCAACGATGTCAGATCGGGTACGTCCCCCCTGAAAGTCCTCTGGCTCCTCTCCTTTACGAAAGATCTTGATGGTGGGGAATCCTCGAATCTACCAATAAAGAAAGCAGAAAAGACACCGTTAATGAACTCAATGACCTGTGGAGAAAAAAATGGCTCTCAAAGAAAGGCACAAGCACAACAGACATTCAACAAAAATGAGCTAACAAAAATGTTCATTGTCCAAAATGAATGAATATTTTTTGATGACATAACTGGGATCTGAAAATAAATTAGGGACAATATAAGAATTGCTGGTAGCACTTTATTTTACGGACCATCTTCATGCACATACTACGGAATTATAGTAGTTATTACAATGACTAGGTACTAACCTGAACCTACCCCTAAACCTAACCCTATCCCATGTAGTTACCTTAGATTAACCAGTACTTTTTTAGGCAAGTACACAGACTGTAAAATAAAGTGCAACCAAATAGTTTATATTAAAAAAAAATCAAATAAGTACCCCATAGCGGCTTGCCAAGCCCTGGTGAACAGTAGCATCCACAGCACCCAGTTTCACTTTACCCTTCGTCTGCTCTTTGACTTCTGTGGCGGCTGCCGTCCATTCCGGCTCGAGACTGGAAACATTAAAGAAAGTCAATACGGGAAAGCCCAGCCGGCAGAGGAATTTCATTGTGTCTTAGAATCCTTGTAAATAATTGAACATTGATTCAGCGCTTCAATAATGCATGGCACAGCATGTCAGGTACGATTTCAGGAGAATGACAGACAGGTCTTATGATGTATGCGAGACACAGAGGAAACCACATACTTTTTGCAGTGTCCACACCAGGGGGCGAAGAACTCCACCAACCAGATATCATCGCTGTCCAGCACGGTACGGTCAAAGTTATCATCGGTCAGCTCCACAACATCCTTCTTATTGCCAGCACCACCTCCACTCTGATCACAACATCACAGAGGAGTCAATCAATGGAAGGAAAACATAACAGAACAACAAATTCTTCATGCTGAGCTTCAATACCTGTCTGCTGTAGTCTGAGCCTCCAGTCTTTCCACCAAGCCTGTCTTTGACCAGGGAGCGAAGAGCATTCAGAGCTGCGTCTACAATGGCCTGACTGGCTCGGCCACCTAGGACAGAGAGAGAATTAACACCATGCTTTCATATGGCCATAAAACATTTTCTTTACATGCATGCCAAGATGTTTGATTAAAATGCAGTAATGAACCTTGGTAATCCTCTGGTTTATTTTTGTTGGCTCCAAAGATCTTGATGGTTGGGAAGCCTCGGACTCCATACTGGCTTCCCAAGGAGTTGTGTTGGTCTGCGTCCACAGCACCCACCTTAACAATGCCCTGTACCAAAACACAAATGCTATCAATGATCTCTTTTTTTTATCATTTTTCTCCCTTTTAAATTTATCCAGTTTATAACTGTGGTGATTTTTGAAAGTCTCTTAGGCCCCATCCACACTACTGCGTTTTAGTTTAGAAACGGATAATTAAAACGAATACGATCTCCGTCCACACCAGCGTTTTAGCTGCGTATTAGAATTGATCTCCGTCCACATTAAAACGGCTGAAAACGTGGATCACGTGACCATTCACCAACACTGGGCATGCGCGAGCCGGTGTAAACAACTTCATTGATAAAATTATCCCACCATGCTCTGGGTTAACCCCAAACCGACGCTCCATGTACGGTCAACGCCGCCGCTGCACACGGGAATTGTCACAGCTCGCTCGAATAATAGCTTGACTCCAGCACATGTAGGCAGTTATAGCGTTGTAAAATGCAGAATTTACTTGTACAACAGCGGCTAGCAAAGATATACGCCATGACTGATGACACCCAATCATAGAGCCGAGCGTGAGCCTCTACTACGTCATCGTTTCTAAAGTCCTCCGTTTTGACCCGTCTACACCACTGATCTATATAGAATGACTGGATAGTTCATGACGTCATAAACAGTGAAGCCACCGCGCCGCCATATTGTGATTCCCTAGTGAGCTCACGCGTTCTATTGAATCAATAGGAAATTGTATGATTTGACTGAGAAAACATTGCATAACGAGACACCGTCTTTAAATCTAAAGTCTCCCTGAACAGTCTTACAACGCAAACATCCTAAGCATTTAAATGGGTATTTGTTTAAAGTCGGAAATGATTCCTGCTTACTAAAAATTAAGTATATGTGAATTGTGAACTTAAAATTGAGCTCTTTCTGATTGTGTTTTACAGATAGATCAGTAGTCTGTTCAAGTATTTGATTAGTTAGCAAGAACATGTCCAGGAAATGCATAATACAAATTGTATGGGTTAATGTACACCTGTTTCACCTCTTATTTAATTTACCCCTTATTTACACTGCACACGTCTGCGGCGCGTTTACAGCTGCGACACGGCTACCGGAGCTGATCGCGCCCACAAATCGGCAAATCACGTGGAAATGCTCCCGGTGTGAGACACCGCGTGCGGCGTGAAGGTAGGAATAAAACATTGTCGGAGCCATAATGCGCCGCAGATGTGTGCAGTGTAAATAAGGGGTTTACACATAGGCCTACTCCGTTTGCAGTGCATATTTTTTACCATACCCATGTCAACAGGTTGGAGCTTTCACTGCACGCGGATGCCCGACCTGTGCGGTGCGTGCAGAGATCGTTTGTGCTGCAGGCGCTGAATTAAAGTGACAGCGCATGGTTCGTGGTCAAACTGAACACGGATTGACATGAAAATATTAAATGTATGCATTTAATTAAATTTATAAGAAGTAATGCATTGAATAATACGTTTATTGGGTTTAAACTTGAATACGTCTGTGAAAGAATGCATAGTAGGCTATAAAATTTTTTTAAACAACACGGAAATAGCGACAATTGTGCATATAAATTACTATATATGGGCTTAAAGTACAACCTGTGAGCAGTTTTTCAAGACCCTTTTGTGATCTTCGTTTTACACTTGTTGATGCGCAGCGGTTCATCTTAAAAGTGCTGTCGGAGCTACCGATCTCTGTATAACGGCCGTTGGAGCCCTCTGCTGGTAGGGAATCGTAAGATGGCCGCTCGAACACTTCCGGTGGCTTCACTGCCTGGTGGCAGTTTAGAACGTCATGAGCTATCCAGTCATTATATAGATCAGTGGTCTACACTTAAACGCCCTCCGGAGATTCAAAACGAAAAACGGATCGACAGCGTTTCTAAACTTCTCCGTTTTGGGTCTCCGTTTTTGCCGTTTTAGTGCAAACGTAGCAAAAGGTCTCCGTTTTTAAACGAAAACGCAGTAGTGTGGACGGGGCCTTATGCTTACCAAGACTGCATTTATTTGATTAAAAAAACACAGTAAAAACAGTAATATGTAAATGTAATTTATTTCCATATCTTAATTTGGTACTCAAGAAACATAATTATTATTATTGTCATGAATGCTGAAAACAGTGCTGCTTAATTTCCGTAGAAACAGTGATAATTTTTTTTCAGGATTCTTTGATGAATGGAAAGATTAAGAAAAAGAAAAAAGTAACATTATAAATATCTTTACTGTCACATTTGAACAATTTAACGCATCCTTGCAAAATAAAAGTATTAATTTCTTTAAAAAAATAATAGGTAGTGTATACTACATTTTGGAAGAATGCTGAAGTTTAATAAATCATTCTGAGCCAGTAAATTGAACCGGTTCTGAATAAGCCCCCGTTCTCGATTTTAAGTGAAATTAATTATTATTATGTAATCTTAAATTCGGAATTTACCTTTAAAGCTGCGGCTGCTTTTTTCCATTCAGGAGCCAAGCTCTTGCAGTGACCACACCTTTAAAAAAAAAAAAAAAAAAAAAAAAAAAATTTTGCGCACATAAACATCATCATGAAACATATAGCTACACTGGTGTAATAATGATGCTCATGACTGTATTATGTATCATATGCAAACTAAGACTAACTCTTAAGGCACTTCATTTGCATTGCTTTACATCTCATTAGATTAGCTATGACTCACACTTTCGATTTTATACAAGCAAGCAACAGATTGGACTGATTCAGCACCAGCATTCCAGACAGTAACCTGATCTGTAACTAAAGATCTCTAGAAGTAACACATATCCGGGTTCCACCACACTCTTACAACTTACCAGGGGGCATAAAACTCGACCAGCCAGAGACTGTCACTCTGCATGACTTCCCTGTTAAAGTTGGAGGGGTTGAGTTCAACCACATCATCACCAGCAGAGTAGAGACCGTGGACAGAGAGTACAGTCAGAGAACACGCCAACACACCTGAGAAGATAAAAGAGCATCAGTACTGGGGTACAGCAAGTGATTTCAACAGCTCTATTAACAAGAAAAAAAGCTATTTAAAAAAGCTAGATCTACAGCATGACACATTGCATATGGTTCATAATCAGGACTTTCTACAACCGGACTCTAGGCACATTCAACAGATTATTGCAATAATTAAAACGCATTTAATTATTATTCTCCAATTGGTCCTCTGCAATATGAAGATGAAATTGCTGTAATGTATAGGCCTAACCCACCATCACACACTCTAAACTAACTATAATGTACTATACGCTGTTACAGACTTACACGTATGTATTTAATGTAAACAAAAGCTTCATAAAACACACTTCGGTTGGTTTAACTTTAGAGGATTGTTTCTCCTTTTGTCAAATCAACGTCCAAACTAGTTCTACAGTTTAGGCTCTATGCATCTCACAGTTTGCTTGCAAACGAATTTGAGTCAATAAAACGCGTCTCTTAAAAGCTGAGTTCACGCCTTTATGTCATTATAACTCACCCAGTAGCGCTCGCATGGTTGTTCTTTGTGCCTAGTCAATTGTCTTGTTCAAGGCTTCTTCAGTCTGTAGTGCTGTGTGCGCCCGCCGCGTGAACTCTCTCTCCGCCTCACTCACTGTATCACACGACCGGTCTCCAACCAGCAGCGTAACAACACAGCACAGTCGTACCGTGGCCCGCACTGATTGGCGGGCCTCCACCCGGAGACGACCTTAGCCAATAGGAGCTCGACGTGTAGTTCTGCATCTCGGGAGAGGTACGGTGGCTATGAGGTGGCAAAATTGTTTAATGAAATATACAAAAGTTAAGGATCTATGTAATTTAACACATCAAGTAATATATAATGACAAAACGTTGCTATTTTATCTTCCATTACACCCCCTTGACCCATTTTAATGTAAGATAAAGACAAATACTGCTGGTATTTATAATGCTTTACTTGTTTAATAATAAAATATATACAAACAAGACGCATGTTCAAAGAATGATTTTAATTTGAGCCATAATATTATAAAGTTTACATAATAGGTATTAAGTTACTTTAAGAAACATCTTAACACAAAATAGAGTGTAAAAATATATAAGGGTGTTCTTCAACTAAGGGCACTTTTAATACCCCTGGAGTAGATTTATTAAAACTAGCAAATTTCAACGTTTTCTTTACATATTTAAACCCATGACAATATAAGCCATCTGAAGTATAAACCATTAGGTTATTGATTGTGCGGAATGTCCCTTTTTGTACGACATTTCCTATCAAGCTGTAATTGTGTAAAATTTACACAAATTATATTTAGAATACACAAAGTGTCAGCTATGAAATGAGCCTTAATTATTACAAAGGTCAACCATTGTATTCCATTAAAATGTCATTAGCATCATTTTCACCACAGAATGTTATCAAACACAATGCAAGTTGAGATGTGGTGGACCGTGGAAATGTTCATGACTTTCAGAAATGAGACTAAAATGACAATATTTCAGATACTGCATGAATAGACACCGTTAAACATTGTAATTAGACAAATTAACTATATTACCGTTAAACATTGTAATTAGACAAATTAACTATATTACAGTTTTTAAGAGTTCACAGCGCCAAAAGGCTCATAGTTGAAAAAACACCCATAAAAAGCCTCTATACATACATACATTACAAAAAATAAAATTATATTATGCCATGCATTTGTAAATAAATGTATTTAAATGCATTTAATCAGCAGTGCTTTTAAGTGATGCCATTGATTTCAATAATCTGTTTTGTGCATATTGTGCTGATAGCAGGTGATTGATCAGCTTATCCTGAGATGTTGAAAATCTTCTGGATGAAAGCTGAAGGCAGAGAATAGAACAGAAGGCCCAAAAAGATCAGCCCGGTTATGCTGAGCAGAGTCACCACTGTGGCCAACTTATACTGCCGCCAACCCATTATGCAGGTCACCCGTATTGGACTCAACAGCCACGACAGGCTAGTAGTTGGACGACTGTGTGAAAGAGAACAGGGTTTTAAACTATCTCACACACATACATGCATACCCACACTATGGAAACAAGAAACATGTGCAGTTTTTATCTCAATGAGTTCATTTTATTGTCTTCATACTGACAAAAATAAATAAATCAATCCATATTGCACACTTGTGAACAAGAATTAAAAATACACTCTTTTTATATAAACCAGCCAAAATCAGTGCAAACAACTCCATGGTCAAATGCCATTCATTAAATAGAGCAACAGTACATAGCAAGCAAAGTCAACACAGCAAGCAAAATCAACAGGACGTATAGGAAAGAGCATTCTATTGTTTTATTTCAACTTGAAATGTCAAATTAAACAGCATTCCCCTACTAGAATCTGTGTTTCTCTAAAGGATAAACAACATTACTGTAACTTACTGGAGTGCAGAAGATTTGTGTCATGGACTGAAAGTGCAAACATCAAGGCAAAGTTTAATCAAATAACATAGTGTACTGTATATGAGGCCTGCAACCCTATCATAATATTTTTTTTCAGACCGCAGCCACTGATGAACAAGTCATCTTTCTTAAGACAAAGTTGCATGCTTATTGTGCTTCTAGCAGCGACACATACACGTCTAGACAATAACTACAAAATCCAAGAATTTGAAGCAATGCATTCATATGAACATTTGAACGGATACCATAAACGCTAGTCCAGTTTAATTTCGTACCAAAAATAAACAGTGCTGCTTTCTCCATATGACTAATTATTCTTGAAATGTACAAATAGAAAGATAAATACGATAATTGATCTTTTCCAGGTAAGACATGCAATTTGATACCGAAAAAGATATTTGATACGTTATGCTTAGAGTGCAACTATGAGAGATGGTAAACTCTTGAGATATTGTTTAAAAATAAAATAAGTGCTTTAAATTGAAACCAAATATTAGAAAAGGGACACTTGAGAGGTCAAGGGCAAATCAGAATCTCTCAAATGAACCTTTCTGACCCCTCTTTAGGCCCCAAGCA
The DNA here is from genome assembly GCA_029959095.1 of Rhinichthys osculus. Taxonomy (NCBI): domain Eukaryota; kingdom Metazoa; phylum Chordata; class Actinopteri; order Cypriniformes; family Leuciscidae; genus Rhinichthys; species Rhinichthys osculus. Next base: position 13,437,357 of record JARWKJ010000012.1, on the reverse strand, counting down.
GCTTCTTGACCAGATAGCCTGGCATGCTGTAGAGAAACAGGCCCACCATGATCAGCAGCAGCAGAGCCAAGATGATCTTGATGATGAGCCACTTGTAGCGGTTGCATATCAGGTAACGGATGGCCTTCAGTGGGCTCAAAAACCACAGGAAGGTGGTGTCAGGCCGGCTGTGATTGGAAGTGGTGAAGGGGTTGCAGGTAAGAGGTGGTGAGTTGAAAGGTGAAACCAGGGATGATGGAGGAAGAGAGGTAATACAAATGTTAGTGGTTAGTAAGATGATTGGTAACATGACTGAAAAGTTGTAAAATCTCTTAAAGGCGTATTAACCATGTAAGCAATGACTTAAAAAGGAAAGTTTGTTAACGTCACAATGAACATGGATATTGAATATTGCAGTGTTTATTATATATGTATACATGTAACTTCCACTTCCAATGACATCTCTTCTCTGATGACGTGTGCGCCGAGATCGCAGCAATAGCAAACCACAACAAGCCAATGATTCCATTAATTCCCGATGGACAAAATCAAGTACCGCCCAACATTTTTTTCTTGTTGGAGAAGCCGTTTCACTTGGATATACATCACAATAGGAAAGAAAAGAATATTGCAACTTCCATTTCATGCCGACTTTAATGCCATTCAAAACCTTTATGACTTTCTTTTGCTGAGCACAAAAGATGATATTTCAAAGAATGTTTTTTGTTTTATACAATTAAAGTAAATGGAGTCCAAACAACACATTTGTGTTTCACAGAAAAAAGAAGTCACACAGGTTTGGAACGACAAGAGGGCGAGTAAATGATGGCACAATCTTAATTGTTGGGTAAACTATTCCACAGAGCTGGTAAAAACATTAGCCTAGGTCAGGGGTAGTCAACGTCGGTCCTGGAGAGCCACTGTCCTGCAGAAATTAGCTTGTTCAGGTGTGTTTGATTAGGGTTGATCATCCATTGCTCTCCAGGACTGACGTTGCCTACCCCTGGCCTAGGTCTACCGTGTGTGTGAGAATGATACTGTAACTTTGCAGTGGGTTGAGCTCAGAGAAGTAAAATTCAGAGAAAGCACAGTAGCAGACAGTCAAGTATAAATATCATAAAATCCATAATAAATAATGCAAGTCATTGCCAAAAACAGACAACCAGAGGAAAAATCACCACCAAAAAGACTTGAGGTACCACACAGCATGCAGCTATGCGGTAAGAAAGAGTTGGGATGACAAAATGGAAAACACTTAATCACCCACAATCCCTCAGGTCCATGTTGTAGGCCTTTAAAAATGATACGAGTAACAAAAAGACAGAAATACACTGTGAATGGTGACATTGCACAGTTTGAGCTTAAAGGTTTGAGCTCTCAGAGAGAGGCAAAAAGCAGAGAAAACAGAGGCAGTAAGAGTGGGCTACCAGTGATCTTCCCCTCTCTCCTCACGCCCCTAGGAGTTTCTTGACCAGGTATCCAGGAATAGAGTAGAGGAAGAGCCCAACGAGGAGGAGGAGGAGCAGCAGGGCCAGAGCCTTCAGGATCAGCCAGCGGTAGTTGTGCCAAATGAAGTATCGTATGGACTTCAGAGGGTTCATGAACCACATTAGACTGGTGTCTGGACGACTTTTTCCAAAACAGGAATGGGGGTTGAAATGAAGGAAACGAGCGGGAAAGGGTAGGCGAGGGAAAGGGCAGTCACAGGAGGAAGGAAGGATGTGAAAGAGGAGAGTGGGAGTATTAGAAAGGGAAGTTAACAGTTTCAGATGGGCATTCTTCACTGGACTTCATAGTAGACTTACTGTATATAGTCTACACTAGAGTATATCTTTTTATTCATAATCTGAAACGGCATTGTTTCTCAGACGTGCTAGGCACCATGTGAGCGGAAGCAAATGTGTGTAAATAAGCTGCTTTATATCTTACTTTGGTTTCTCAAGTGGCTCAGGTTCGTTCCGTCCAAGGCCGACTGGACTTTTCTCAGCTTCCTCAGCTGTCATTAGATGGAGCTCTGCCTCCACTTTTCCCTGCAAGCATGACATGGTTGGAATGTTCATGAGGTATCCTTAGCAATCATTCCAAATACAATACATCAAGCAGTAAAATAACCTTTAGATAATTGCATTGTATTAACTCACCGTGAGCTCAAATTCATCATTCTCATCTCGGGCCACAAATGGCCACCAACCCTTCACTCTCTTCTGTTTGAAGATGGAAATGGTTGGCAGCTCATGTTCTTTGAGAACCATGTTGAGAGAGCACTGCTTGGCTGTTTTTGCCCCACGGGGAAACTTATTTAAGTCCAACTCAATCGCACCTGTGGAATTAAATCACAGGCAGTATAAAACATATATTTTGAATGAATCACATGGACTTTTAATTGAGCACATTATTAACGACAATAATCAAATTACTCTTCAAACACCAAATTATGTTGCTATACATGCAAATAAGTCATAAATATCTAACAATATTTATGTTTTGTGAGCATACCCAGGAAGTCATCTGCAGAGAAGTGATCAGCATCCCATACTTGAAGGGTGAGTCGAGCAGGAATCTTGTACTCTGTCTCATCCCAGGAAAACATGGATTCCTTCTTGGAGATGACTATCTTCTCCTCGGCCATTAGATAGTCAAAGGGGTAGACAAAGCGCCAGTTGAAGTTTCCCTCCCCAGTTAGAGAGTGATAATGCACGTCTGTGTCCTGTTTATCCTCCTGCTGTCCTTTCAGCCAACTGAGCAGGGAGATGATTTTCAATTGTTAGAAGTGGCACAATAATATTTTAATATTTATGCAAAAAAATATCCAAGCACGGTATACATATAGTCATCAATGACTAATTGTATGTCACATGACAAAACATGCACAAATGTTCTGAACAAAGAGGTGTCCTTTAAAAGTGCATTTAGATATTTGCAAATGTGTGAAATGTATAGACAAAAATACTAAATAGACAACATGCATATGATAGCATTTATACATATCAAGTTGATGCTCCATTCTGCATCAGGAAACTGAACAAAATAAAAGTTCTACCCCGTGGTCATTGCAGTAAGATGTTATTCAACATTTTATTGAAGTCTGAATTATTATATTTTAGGTCACACTTTATATTATGGTCCAATTCTCACTATTAACTATCTATTAACTATGACTTTTGCCTCAATAAACTCTGCTTGCTTATTAATAGTTAGTAAGGTAGTTGTTAAGTTTAGGTATTGGGTAGAATTAAGGGATGTAGAATATGATCATGCAGAATAAGGCATTAATATGTGCTTCATAAGACAAGTACTAATAAACAGCCAATATCCTAGTAATATGCATACTAATAAGCAACTAGTTAATAGTGGGAATTGGACCCTAAAGTGTTGCCATATTTTATTATAAAATGCAAAGACTATGCACTGTAGATCATCAATGCATGACTCAGAGTTATGTGCTTGTAACTCTTTGATAATATAATTTGAAAGAGAGTGCATGTAATTACAAAATAAATATACTCTCTTTAAATAGAAAAGAAAAATAGATGCTTGACCTGACATCTAGTCAATTATCTGCACTTTAGTTGTGAGGCTTGCATCTGCAGAGCTTTGTAGTCTGTCCCAACAGCATTACATTATATAGGGCTACTGTCTGTATTATGTATTTCTTTGAACCATTAGTAGCCAACTGTATGAATCAGATACATGCATAATTGTATGCGTAACTTTACAAAATAGATAGATTCAGTCCTTAAGCAAAATGTTGGTATGCAAATGCCACATGTTAGATTATAAAAGTAGGTTTTGGCATGCAAACAGACATATCTTATGCTTTCATGCAGTAATTGATACTGTGAAAGACATCTCAGTCCCCAAGACATACTAAACAAAAATGGCTCTATAAACCAAGACCATACCAGTTATTAAATATTAAATTGAACATTAAATATATGAATTATCAAGGGAATTTAACTCAAAATACAACTGAATTAATGTAAATAATATTGTCATATTAAATCAGAGGTTATAACTAGAAATCAGCATCATTTTGAATGATATGGTCCTGTTTAACTAGGATCTGCATGGAAGGTGGTGTTTATTCTTTGGATGTGAATGGAGGGGGCAGGTACAGATTTCTGCAGGCGGTGGGGAGAGCGGTCAGGCCATGCGATTGTATCGTCTTTACCCCCTGACATAGATGTCAGACATCTTCTCTCCTGTCATGAAAGCATCGTCCTCTAGAACTACGTCATCAGTGTTCCAAATAATAACACGAAGCTCAAAGCTAGATAACAGCACAGCAATGACGTGGGGGCCAGGGAGGGGGATAGACACAAGTACATCAAACGCAACAAGACAGACAAACAACAAAAGGAAACAGAAACAAACAAAAAGTAACAGATTAACCACACACTCTTCACACACCTGTCCATACCTACCCCCTCACAAATATGTCACTGGACTTTTCCCCTGTGAAGTAATCATCATCTTCCAGAATTACTTCGTCAGTATTCCATATTATCACCCTGAGCTCATATCTGGGAGATGAGTGGAGGGGAAGGAAAAGAATGGGATCATCATCTCACACTGTAAAAATTTAACTGGTTTGATTCAAATGAAAAATATTAGTTAAGATTATAATTTAATATAACCGAAGTAAAAAGGTAAAAACTGTTCTGTAAAGACGTGATTGACCTTTTTACTCTCTTAATGCATGTTCCTGGTCTTGTAATTGATTCCAAATTGTCTTCGTAATCAAAACATTATAGTCTTCTCTTCCTCTGAAATGAGTTTCCTTTTTTAACATTTAGGATATTGGTATTGAATGTGCAAATAGCTTTTTAGGGATCATTTTAGCAAACTCACAGGTCTGGCTCTATTCTATAGCACTCACTTTCACAATTCAATCCTATCCAGATAAAATCAGGATCCGCTTTACATTTATTTCTACTTAATTATGCCGTGCATTCAGAAATGCATTTATGTCAATAAACAGACTTTTTGCAGTGCATGAATATCTCAGACTCAAGTAGGACCGTTTCACAGTACAGGGCTTGTTAAAAATTGGCACATTCTTTAGATGATTAACATGAAAAAAATAAAGGCAGATGAGAGGCGTGAAGCTGGCAGAGTAAGTATGAGAGGAAAAAAGAATAAAGACAGTGTGTTGTATCTACAAACTCTAGGTGAGAAAGAGTGTCATCTGTTTTGTAGCTAAATCACAGTAGTATCTCTGTAGTTAAACATAGTTAAAAACTATTATAGTAAACAATTATAAAAAAAGTGAAGTAAAAAGATATTCTGTAGTTTGGTAATTCGCCATTCACAGCTACTTCTTCATCCAAAGCTTTTAAGTCATCCAAAGAATATTAATTGCACAAGCAGTCCAGATAACAAAGCAATCTGTTCCTTGCTTAAGGGTGTAATGATCTAAGATTAAGAAAGTGATTTAAGCATGACTGATGATTAAAGCTTCCTATCTTTGTCTCATTTTCTTCAAGGCTAAACTCAGTGATGCACAAATCAAAATGACATTTTGTTCCATGTACCTAGAGACGTTAAGGAAAAAAAGTTAAAACCTGTACAAAATGATTGCAACATTATGCACCCATGAAATATTAAAGCCTTAACTGCAACAAACTATTTGAGATTAAAAGAGCATGAATAAAGGAAAAGCAGCAAAAGTTTCACTGATTCTGATTCAAAATGTATTCAAAATGGAGTAAACCGAGACTTTGAACAGAATCATCTACCTCTTTGGTTTGCGTGGTGATATGTCAATGGCTGGTCCTGGTGCTGGTATATCCATAGGAAACATGTCCACCCACATTTCAATCCTTCCCTGTGAGATTATGAACATTTGAGGAGTTGACCAGTTAGTTACAATATAATAATGACAAATTGATAATGACATTTTGCTTTATTTTTCCTAAACTTTATTTTTTCAGTGACGTTAAATTTTTTATTTACATTTATCAAGCATAAATAGACTGCTGAAAATTATGCAGCTGTTTATTCATCCTCTGAATTTGTTACCAATGATGGAAAATTCAGCAAGGCCACTTGGTGAACCTTAGAATATGTCCTTGGTAATAGAGCTGTATATTGTTGCACACGCATGCATACCTGCTCTATGCCTGGCTTGTCAGGGTTGAGGAGCGGCCTGGTCTCTACATGCTCAGGGATGAGTTTGCAACCAACACGTGGGATCTCTTCCCAATGCCTAAGAACAGTGAGAGCCAAGTGTTCTTCTGTCTGCTTCTTCAGACCTGTAAGCCAAAAAAAAAAATATATATATATATCTTTTTTATAAATAATAGGAGAAAAAAACTTAAATTACATTAGATTACATTCTCTGTATAAGCTCTTAAATGTCTCACCATTCTCATCCTCAATTTCTGTAAACCCAAGAAAGACACGGTTTGCAACTTTGACCCTCCCACCAGGTCCATAGTGGGGTCCATCCAATTTGCCTTCTTTGCACAACTTAGCAAGGATCTGAGTTGGTTTCTGAGGGTCCCGCCATACATTGTAACCATGACTGTCAGTTAAAAATACAAGACTGTTAGTTTAACACATTAATTCAGTTAATTAAAAGACTTTATGTTTGGCTTGGACAGATCAAAACTATTTTTTCTAGGTATGGCGGTTCTCTTGTCATATTTATAACATATGCAATTAATTATGATTAGTTAGATAAATTCATTGTCACATTATGTAAAATAAAGTAATCGATTGACAACCCCAAAATGTAAATACTTTAGCATGCTGTTCTATAAAGATTTGAGTGTTTCCTGCTCAATGTGTTGGTCCCCTAAATCAAGTAAAATAGGGGCAGAGAGAACTCACACAGAGTAGTTGGATGCGATGCCACACGTGGCTCTGTGTTTGCTGTAGTATCTGTTCTCCAAATCAATCTTAGTCTCACCAATCAGGTCATCAGTTCCGACTAAATCCCAGTCATATACTGCCACAGTCAGCATGGACTCCATTGGGAACGTGGCCTCTATGTCAAATGACCTTAAGGGAAAGAGAGAGAAAAGGGTGTGCTACATGAAGTGCTTTCAAGAAATTAAATATGTTCTAGCTTGAGCTCAAACCATTGGTTTGGTTGGTTTACAATAGTATAGCCTACTCACTTTCCAAATACAGGATTCAGCTGCTTGGATATATAGTTCTCCTTGTCCCGAATCTCCGACTTTCCCAATCGAATGACTATATAAGGGTCTGCTTTACCATTTATATCTGCAGGATGCAGGTCTGTGGCCTGAGAAGAGAGTCATGTTACTTTAGCTGACACAGTACTGCACTAATAACGCCTACGTATAATTCAGAGTTGAATTCACTTACTCTAATGATATAAATCCTGATGAGAACATTGATAGGGTCATTGTGAGGTGTGCTTTGGAACATTCCCATGTTCGGGTCAAATCCTGACTCCCTGGTGATCTCCTCAGACAGTGGTAGTTTATACATACAGAGGGATCCCTGGTTCACAAGGAGACAGATTCAAACATGAAAAATGACGTTCATACTCTAATTCTGAAACCTGATCTTTACATATCTTTATGTATATATATATATATGTGTGTGTGTGTGTGTTCTCACCTTGAATCTGCCCACAATTCTGTCATCATCAACCACATTGTGGTCATCATCATCTCCAGCCTTTCCTCTATACAGGTTGAAGGTGTGGAGCCAGTCCTCAAAGTTAGCATACTCACACTCCAGCTCTTTATTGTACACCTGAGAATGAGATAAAGGCGTTCACATTTATATTGAAATTAGATGAAATTGCTACAGATCACAGTTCATTTAGCTAATGTACCCTTTTCAATTAAAAGGAGTTTGGGTTCTGAATTTCTTTATTTATGTTTATAAAAGAAGTCTCACGTTCACCAAGGCTGCCTTTATTTGATCAAAAATACAGTAAAAACAGTAATATTGTGAAATGAAAATTATGATTTTTCAGCCGTTATTATTCCAGTCTTCAGTGTCACATGATCCTTCAGAAATTATTCTAATATGCTGATTTGGTGCACAAGTAACATTTCTTATTATAATCACAGTTAAAATGCTTGTATCGCTTAATATTTTTGGGGAGGCCATGGTACTTTTCAGGATTCTTTCATGGTTAGAAAATTCAAAAGAACACCATTTATTTGAAATCGACATTTTTGGACAATGAAAAATTAATCTTACTGACCCTAAACTGTTGAAAAGTGGTGTAAGTGCATTCTAAATGAAAGTTCTTTATAAAGCAAGAAAGAATAACACCTCCAGCTGTAGACTAATATTTTTAAGAAGACGCACTAACCATAAGTTCATCAACTTTTGGTTTTGGAGGTCGTTTTTCTGTGCCATCATGGTTCTTCTTTTTGTCCTTGGAGCTCTTCTTGTCTTTGCTCTTCTCTTTGGGTTTGGTGCCTTTCATAGGAAATTCATCAGCTTTGATCTCTGAGGTTATGGATGAATGGACACAGGTATAGATGGAAATGAGAAACGGATGAGCACGACACCTACAAGGCCAATTTGAATGGACGTTTGTAATGATGAACAATGATGTTTTCAAGCCATGAGAGCTATTTTAAACACTCAAACTAACATGGATTATGTATAATTTACAAGATGGATCTCTTCATACATTAAATACTCTTCATTCATACATTAAAATTCAATTGAATTACAAGTAATATATGGAAAAATTTGATCCCAAAGTGAAGATTTTTCATAGCTTGTAAACATGGCATGAAAAAGATCAATATAACTGGTTTTAAGTCATGACAACAATAGTGATGGATGATATGATGGGATGATAGTGCTTATCAGAACACAACACCGTGTCCTTGCTAAGTGCTGTGGTTACCTGCACTCTCTGCTGCTATCTCCAAATCTTCTCTTTCCTCTGCCTCTGCCAGAGCAGCCTCCTGGGCTCTGAGATTCTGCATTCACAGAAAGTTCAAATAAAAATGTACAGTATGACACAGTATATATCAAATGTAAAGAATCTTTACTAAGTTGAAATTTAAAGACATCTCCTCCCCACCTCCATCATAGTCTCTATTGAGGCAAAGTATTTGGACCACCAATCCAACATGCTCTCATCCGGCTCATCTTCCTCCACATCTTCTCCCTTCTTTTTCTTCTTCTTCTTTTTCTCTTTCTCCTTATCATCCTCATTCTGTTAGCACAAAGGATGTTGTGATGTTTATTTGATAATAAATGTAATGTGTTTACAGTGATTAAATCCAACTTAATGAAAATGAAATCTAAAACATTTCAATCTGTCTAAACCAAACCAAGACTTACCAAGTCAACTTTAACAACAGCATCGGTGGTCTACAAGGACAGGGCCACACAAAACATACATCAAATACAAACATCCACAAAAGATTCTACAATAGCATAATAGCATACACATCACGTGGCTGTTGTTAAAGTCACCATGAAATCTGGAATGTGGAATGTGCACAATAAATCATTATAAATTATTTATTGTGCACATTATTGTTATTTGTATTTATTTATGTGCCCTTGTAATCTTTAATCAAAATAATTTCCCTCCCATTGCAATAGCATCCTTTATCACAATTTCCATTTCATGCCGACTTTAAAATGGGACATTAACCTTAAAGCAGTAAAACAAACAGAACCACAGTAGGAATAAAAATAGTCAAAGCCAAGCAGTTTTCTAAAATATAACAGCACGGCACATCTACTCACAGCATCAATCTTGACAACTGTGTCCATCTTCTTAATGTTGGGTTCAGGGTCCATATTGACCACAATATCACCTGAGGGATAAGAAATGGGACGGGAGTGGGGGCGGGAATGAGACGTCCCATTGGTGAGAGCCATGTAGCCATTGGCCAGTCTAGCTGGTGTGGGTAGGGTCATAAGATTTAGCAACCAATGACCCAAGACCAGCACCAGGACAGAAAGGTTAAGACCATGAAGAGGGAAAGGAAGAAGAAATAGAGAAAAGGAATGAAAAGTCAGAAAAGCTGGAAAAAGAAATGGTCTGTACAAAGAATTCAAAATAAAAAAAAACGATATACTGTATACGCTTTTCTTTATTCACACTACCCTTCAAAAGGTTGGGGTTGGTAAGGTTTTTCTTTTTTAAAAACTTTTTTTTTTTTAAAGAAATCTATTATGCTCATGAAGACTGCATTTATTTGATCAAACATACAGTAAAACAGCAATATTGTGAAATATTATTACGGTACAAATAAAAATAACTGTTTTTATTTTTATATGTAATTTATTCCTGTGATGGTAAAGATCAGCATCATTGCTAGAGGCTTCAGTGTCACATTGTCCTACAGAAATCATTCTAATATGCTGATTTGTATTCTTTTTATTATCAATGTTTAAAATAATTGTGCTGCTTATTTTTTTTCAGGATTCTTTGATGAATAGAAAGTTCAAAAGAACAGCATTTTTAAATAGAAATCTTTTGCAACATTTTAAATGTCTCTTTTGATCAATTTCCTGCATCCTCGCTGACTAAAAGTATTAATGTCTTTCTTTCCAAAAAAATAAAAATAATTCATACTGACCCCAAACGTTTGAACCGTAATCAATTATAAGTGAATCTTGATATATCATTTAGAGTTGTGCAGTATATGGTGCTAAAAATGACCATGGTATAATATCATCATTTGGCAAATTTGCTGCTACTCACACAGGGGCGGAGCCAAACTTGTTTTCAGGGGTGGCCAGGTAAGACTGATTTAATTGGGGTGACAAAAAAAAAATCCTGCTTGGCTACTTCAAATCTACAAAATCACTTAATATACTGTGATTGTGTATAGCCTGAGTGGAATAGCTTAAAACACATGTGGAATGGTTTTAACATACACGTAGATAACACAAATGATGCGTTAGGGACTGCGTTTACAGATTTATTAAACTCATTTGGAGTCAAGCAAAACGTCAGTGGTCCCACTCATCGTCTAAATCGTACACTAGATTTAATTATATCATATGGAACCAATCCAACCGATATAGATATTATACCGCAAAGTGATGATGTCACTGATCATTACATGGTAACTTGCATACTACGTACTGCTGAAATTTGTCATGTTGCGCCACGTTATCGACCAGGCAGAACAATCCTTCCAACCACTATAGATAGATTCTCAAATAGCTTACCTGAACTATCTCAGCTGCTCAGTGAACCCAAACAAACAGATGAACTATCATAAAATACTCTTGGATCGACTACAAAACTACACTGGTGTTCAGGGACAGGCATTAAGCTGGTTTATATCGTACTTATCAGACCGTTACCACTTTGTCACCGTCAGTGAACATGTAAGGGATAATGTACATCCAGTCGGTGGTTCACTCAAAATAAGAGAAGCTTCGCATTGGGGTCCTCATCATCCTGTCGGGGGTTATTTTGAGAGAACCTCCCCCCATCCCACAGAGCGAATTTAATTTAAAGTAATTAAAAATGCAACAGCGTGTTCATTTATATTTTCTTGGCAAAGTAAAAATGCAAATGGGTGCACATTTATTTGTGCAAACAAGGGATATGTGAGTAATGTACTGTGAGCGAGCGTGTAAAACCACATATAATATTTGTTAATTTTATTGCGCTAAACCGTAAGGGTTTTTTTTCCATTCCACTGTGCTACTTTTCCTTTTTTTCTATGCGCTTGATAGACGTGTTTGACCGTTGAGCTCGCGTCTCGCTCTGTGTTTTTGTCTATGCTCGTAAAGCTGCTTCGCCAAGCGCACTCTTGCAGTGTTGCCATATCCACCATCTTTGGGCTTGTTACAGTGTGACACAAAACATAAAAGTTTGACCAGCTTGACATTTATGTCAGATGGCATGTTTAACAAATGTTAAGTAATTTGTCATCTTTGCATGCTAGAATTTAGTTATCATCATAAATAAAATAGTTTTTATACAAATATGAATTAGAAAAGCATTGGGAAAGTTACATTATATTGCATTGTTATACTTAATTATTACAGATTTGTGTGTATATGTGTAAATGACAGGTACCTGTGTGAGCCCAGTTGTTAGCAGTCTTGTCTGGGGTGCTGTAGATGAACTTGCGAAGGCTGGTCACAGCATGAGACCCAACCAAGATGTAGCGTCCAAATGCCCTACAGTCCACCACCCGAATATTGAGGGGTGGATGGAGTAGCTCATTTTCTGGCAGATCCTGCAGCACAAGATTACTTGAGTTATCATATCAAATCAGAAAAAAAGTGGAGAAATATATAAATGTAATGTACAAATATAAATGAAATCACCACTTCAAACCACTTGACTAATGTGCTGAAGTTCGGATTCTTCTTGTAGTTCTGAATGAGGGCTGACTGAACTCCTTTCCCTGCACACTCAATGTCCACACGAGGCCTGTCCACCTGGGCCAGGTTGATTCTTTTAAGGTCCCTCAGACCCCAAAAGAGGACCTGGAGAGAAACGAAGGCTGTGGCTCAACATAACTAAAGCAAAAACTCATGAGCTGCAAATGTAGTTAATACAATTGTTAAAGGTACAAAATGTAGGATTTTTGCAGTAAAATATCCAAAAACCACTAGGCCAATGTTATATATTTTTTTAGTTGATTACTTACAATATCCCCAATGTTTCCAACTATTTGTACATCGTGAGAAAATTGCGATTTTAACCAAGGAAATGGGGTGTGTGAGCAGGGGTGAGGGAGTCGCCAGTCAATGGCGTCATATCCGCTTTACCCTCGGTTTCCGCTCGTACTGCCATAGTAACCATGGCGATAGACGTGGACGACTGGCTTATGCTTAGCAGGACGCTCATGCTGTTGTTGTTTTGTTCAAACATTATGGACCATGGCAAGCAGACTTTGAGACAAAAAGAGGACTAAAACGAAGATCAACATCTTTCGAGATGCCGAGAGCTCCACGTCCGCGACTAACTTCGACTTGACAGAGATGCGAGTGTTGCATGTACTTTATTAGACAGGTGAGCAAATGTACATAAAACTAATCAATGTTATTTAGTTCAACATGATGAAATGTTAGAATATGATCTGTATGTTGATCTAGCTTACTGCTAGTCTCATATAGCCAACTAACAACCTAACTAACAACATCCAACACACTCAAATGCAGTTTAGTGTGATAGTGTAACTGTTAGAGCAAGTGAAACAGCGCTGCGTTACCTCAAGTTTAATTCGTCTAATAAACTGACCTGTGTGAGTATTAATTCAGCATTTGCGTGTAGTTCGGTAGAATGAAATGTCCTTATTCCTTAATATCCGCGGGACTCGCGTTGCGTGTGGCGCTGGTATACGTCTCTCATTAGCAATCGCGCCCTGCTTCACACCACAGTCATGTTAAAAACATCAATGTATTCACTCATCCATAAAAGATCCATCAGCTTGACGACAAGATCCATAATTCCGCTTAATGCTTTGTGTCATCGATATACGCCTTTGTTATTGTAAGAGGATAGCGACCCCTGGTGGCGAAAAATCCTACATATTGTACCTTTAACAGTCTTATAGTGGCTTTCTATGGCTATTTTCACCTCTATGCGATATCTGCTGAGAACTGGTCGTATGCCCAATGGAACAGGCAGAATGGGCCCGCGGTCAGAATCAGTTGGGCCATCAATTGGAGGAAGTGCTGCCCGCCCTGCTGGACCAATCTGTGGATAAACAGATATTACAGAATGAAAATATATAACCCACTAACTGATGAAATAATAAAGTAATTACTGACTGATAGTAATACTGATTAAATCCTCTTTTTTTCCAAACCTCTACCATGCTTTGAAAAACAGTAAAAATGAATAGCACAACAATAGCGAAGAGGATGAAGTCACTTAGACAAGAAAGGAAAACAAATACAAGAATTAAAGATGGGGAAATGTCATTTTGTTTATTGCACCTTGATCTGAGGCACTGCAAAGTCATGGACAGCAATAAGAGCCCTTCTGATCTCCTCATCATCATAAGGAATCTGTCAAAAATTCCATGGAAGTGTAAAGCAAAAAGATAGGACAGAGGATTGTGGAAAAATGTGATGGGAAATGACATAAAAAGATCAAGAATCAAAGATAAATGAGAGGAAAAGAAACAGAGTGGTCTGTATCTGTGCTATTTAAGCAACATTTACTGTATGAACAGATAGGCCAAGCATTGACAGAGTCCATTCAGGATTGGAGTATGTACATGTTGATCACAACCACTGTGTACAGGCCGTACCTGCAGTAGTTCAAAAGCAGCCAACAGATCTCCTGCAGTGCAGTTTCCTCTGTAGATCTGATAGTACTCCAGCTGGGGGGGAAACCGCGGTGGCCCGTAGTGTTCATCAACCATCTTAGTTAGTGGCTTTGCAAATGTTCGCCCAATGAACTCTGCTTTCCCCTGGATGCCACACATAAAAAACACGACAGTTACACTACCGCCTCTGAACACCAGGGGTCAGTGTGGCCACATTCCTTGTAAAATCACTTTCACATTATGGCTACTGTATTGCTGGGGCTTTAAAATCAATCTTTGGTTGTCAATTCTACATATTTTTGTTAAATGTAGAACATAAAGGTTTGCATTCACAGAAGTCAAATTCTGCTTTTGTTTGGTTTCTTCATCTGTGATCAATCACTCTCTAAATTTTAAAAAGGATAATTTATATTGTATCTGACCTTGGCATTCAGCTGTCAACGAAATAAACCACAGCAATGATTACTAAACTACTGTAGAGACTACAACTACAAAGAAACATCAAATTGTAAACCCTCTGAACGGTCACAACCAAGGGAATGCAAGAGGTAGTTTATTGCCACAGGAAATTGTGTTTTTATCACCAAGTAAGGGAAATGGCGAAAAGACTTGATCTTGTTTTTGGGACAGATTCCCAAGCAATCTCACTTCTTGCATGCCTTGTTGCATTCAGCTATCTATGCAAACACAGATTGACAGGAGTGTTGAAATGTGTTCACACTCTACTTAGCCAAAACGTCATCCAACAAAAGGGCAGGACCAGAAGATTTTAAACAGGAAGAAACATCAAGTCAGGACAATAGGGCACATTTTCACACACTCTTATTGTGACGCATACATGGGGGGGGGGGGGACAACAGATTTGCCCACTGAACTAGCAAACAAAGACATTTAATTTGGGATATTTAGCTTTTATTTGTGGCTATATAAGACTTATATAAACTTACCACAGTGTCTTGGTCATACAGTTCAATAACTATGATTGGAGGGTCGTCACGGAGTTCACCAGCCTCACCGTAGAGTTCAACATTATCAAATACGAGCAACTGATCCCATGTAGGACAGAGAGTCTCACTGAGGACCTGAAATTTACCACATACACATTTCATGGATGATTCATCAACTGGGAGAACCTTTTTCTCAAAAATTCTAAAATAAAATGATATAATAGCTTTAGACTTGTTAATGTGTCTATGTAATTACTTTTTCCTCATTTAAAGAGTAATTTGATTATTTAGTTTGACATTTGTGTACAAAGTATAAAAAACACACAAAAAAAAAACAATTGCAGTCCCAAATAATGCTGTCACTACCATTACAGCAAGCATTTTAGAAAACAATATTATAAATAAATGTATTAATATATAATAATATATAATACATTTCTATAAATATAATATTGCTGACCCAATATTTATATATATATTTAATTTAACATTTATAAAACATAGTATATAAAATGTATATAAAACATTTTAAGTAGTTAAAGTGCCTCTACTGAAGAGTCACCCACATACACAAAGAGCACCCACAGTATTTGTGCACAGAGAACAGCATTAAATCTCCCAAAACCGGTTCCATCTCATAACCAAAGACTTCAACACACACTCACCTCTGTCACCTGGCTGTGGGTGGAGAAGAAGACCCTTGCAAATGGGTCAGACAGGCCGCTATTGTCAGCAGCAAACAGACTGCGAGCCTGATACATGTGTGCCCTCAGCTGAAACACCTGCTTCACTACAGAAGAGGACACAGAGGGTCGCTTATCACATACTGCACATGTTTTAACATAAATGCAAAGAAACTAACATGTACAAACCATTAGGGCATATATAATCTTACTGTTATAAACTAGGCTGACGGGAGGGACAGCTTGTATGCCTATTTCTTTTGCTGCTTTGTTTTCTTCAAAGCCGCTGGGCAAGCCGCTCAGGAAGTCTTTCCTCTGTTTGTTCAACCCCAGCCACAAATACATCTCTAGTTTAGCCTGAACTGTCCAGCCAGCATGCCCAAAGCCTTTCTTTCCAGGCAGCTATAATGAACACAAACACCCATGCAGAACTTTTACATCAATAATATCCAACCTGATTTAACTACTTCTAAATAACATGTTTATTTGTAGGAAGAAATATGAAATTGGGATATAAAGTGAGAGTTACCCTGAGAAAAACAGCTTTAACTTTCCCACAGTCTTTGCCCATCTCTTCGTCAACAATCGAGAAGAGGATGTCTTTGGAGGGTATGCGGGCGTATGCTATGCGTTTGTTGTTGCTAATCATCCATATGAACACGTCAGGGATGCTGTGCTGGGGCTTAGAGGAAAATAAACAAAAACGGTGAGCCTGAGATGCTGATGGCGTATAGAGAATTAAGGTAATGTGATTCCTTTTACCTCATCTGCCAGGAAACGAAGCCTATGAAGGAAATTCAACACTAGCTTGAGTTTTTCTCGAACTGTGTTTCTCTTCACTTGTGAGCGAATAGTCTTAGCCTGCTGACCCATACTCTCCTGGGAAAAATATAACCATGTAAATTACATTCAACATCCCATCAGCAGTTTTTAATGTCGACGCTGAGACCAAATAGGGTGAGTACCATCTCTCTCATACAGGACTTCAGCCTCTCCCTGTCCAGCTTGGTTCTTCCGGATAGATTCTGATCTTTGTTTGCCAGTGTAACAAAACGGCTTAAATTGAGGAGAATAGGGTGGGAAAAGTCAAAAGATTGCTGATTTTGCTGTATAGACTTTAACTTTGATTGTTTAGATTCACTTCTAAGTTCTCTCACCTGCAACTTGTGCTAAGTTCTTCTAATACACCCCTAAGTCTGCGTTCTGGATACGCCTTCTCTGTTTTTATGATTTCTTGAACATCATTCAGACCTTCCTCCTGTTTACAAAGAAAGAAATGTACATGCTTAAACAGTATAACAATGCCCGGTTTTACAAAAATAACCCTGATAACTCCTGCTTAGGAGAAGGAGATACAGGATACAGGATAACAGGATAACAGTCACATAGCAATTTTAGGAGGAGCCTGACCAGTTTATCTGCAATCTTGTCCATTATATTGGAGTTGTAGAGCCGTCTCCTCTGGTCCTGCCACCAGCTCTTGATGTAAATGCAGGGTTTCTTTTCAAAGTAAGGCAAGTGGAAGTAATTTCTGTAAATCGAGCGAAATGGACAGTTCAGTTCCAAGGCACAAAGCTAAACAACAGCTATCAAAAAGTGTGATTTTGACAAACTGCGTATAAATAAACTGCATTTATAAAAAAAAGTGATTTTGACATACTGCATTTGTTATACTAGTAACAGTGTAAAGGTTTTGCTCAAAACCATATTTTCCAGATGTTTGAAGACTCAATATTTCCTTGACATTTTATCTTTTTCTTTTCCCTAACCTCTGACCTGTCAGTGATAACCGGTTTCATAGGAGGGGTGGACGGCACAGACAATAAATCTCCATCATCCTCTGCCTCTTCATCGCTGGAGTTGTGGATGAGCTCAGACTCCTCTTCCTCACTTTCTCCTCCATCCTCTTTCTTCTTCTTTGCTGATCCAGGCTTACTCACACCATCTATCTGGTTACCATAGTTACCTAAGTGAAGAAATGTGTACATGTGGAGCTGTAAATGTTTTATTTTTGATGTGTTGAATTTACTGAAGCATTGGCTGACTAAGTATATTGAAAAGGGAAAGTTTTGAAACGTATTTTAAATTTAGCTAACCGATAGTGACTTCAAAGCTGATGGGTTTATCTCCAATTTTCCTGTCTATCATTGTGGCTTCCAAGAATGACCCGAAAAGGAAAAACTCCTCCATCTTCCCTGTGGCACTCTGAAACAAAAAAAAATTAAGATCTTTAAAGGTCAGGATGCAGACATTGATTTTATATATATAAAAAATAAAATAAAATAAAAAGAGTTTTCTGTGACCTTTTATTTCACAGCGTTGCGCCCTCATCTTTTCTCTCAGACATGTATAAGATTTTCCCAATAGTGATCGCAAGCGTGTGAGCTGCTCAGTGCTCCATTGTAACCCAGTAGGGGTTTCCTCTCAACTAAATCTATGATCTTTGATCAAATAAAACGTTCACTAGCCTCTTATCACCCTCTTATATTCTGCTGTTCCGAGCAGAAAATAATAAATGAATCCACGCCCTTTCTTTTCCTACTGTAGTTACTGAAACTGAATGCTCATACCAAATCTATTTTAAAAGTGAGGGAATCACTTTTATTATAACTACGGCAGTTTAGTAGTGAGTAATAGAAACCAGATTGGTACTTAATTATTGATCCATAGTTAACTAAAAAAATGGTACATAATTCCATCATTCCATCATTCCAGACCTGTATGACTTTCTGTCATTCATAGAATACAAAAGTTTACTTTTAAAAACTTTCCCATATACTAAATGAGAATAAGGACTGAAGTTCCAAAATGACGACAAAGCAGAATTGAAGTGACACAAAAATGGTCCATTTAACTTAAGCACTATATTTTAAGTCTTATAAAGCCAAACAAAAGCTTTGTGTGAGAAACAGACTGAAAGTTATAAATGGAAACTGAAACTAAAAATGAAGTAGTAATGCTCGATTTGTAAATTATTTGTATTTTTGAGTAAAATCTTTTCAAACAATGTTGATCCACTTGTTTTGCTCATTAAATGATTTGCTCATTAAATGGACTTATCTGGTTCCGTAACATCGCAAAGATGGATGCGAAGATTGTCAGGTGAATAGTGATTTTAATTTCAGTGTGTTCTAGCGTTGTCAGTTGTCATGATACCGGAATTTCCAAATTCGATACGATACCTTGAAAAATATATATATTCGATACCATTTTCCAAACCACGGGGAAAACTGCCATATATACCTCCATAGAGATAATTAGTTATCTCATCCTTTTTTTTTATATTTTGGGTAATCTGGTTGCCATAGCTTACGCACAGAAGCTATTGCAGGAGGCTATTTGAATCGACTAAATTTACAAAAAGAGACAAGTAAACACTAAACAGTCAGTAATAAAATAAGAACAAATAAACAAATTGCAAACAATAGCACAAATAAATACAATAGAATGAAATAAACATGGCTTTAAGTTTTTTAGGTGGGTCTAACAGTAGTATTCAGGTAAGAAATACTCCAGAAATTACTGTAATCCAGTGTTATTAAACACAGATTAATGCTCACAATTAAAGTTACAAAAGTAATTCAGTCAAAAGCAGCGAGTGATTTTCTTTCTTTTTTTGCTCTTTGATTAACATGACAGACAGCAGCAGGTTTATTAGCCTGCCACATCTGGGGGTTTGTGCACAGCTGTCAGTCAACATGACCATCAAGGGCCATACATTTTATTTATTTATTTATTTTTAAATAAATTTAATTTAATTTAATTTAAATTTAAATTTAGACATATTAAGATCTGTCCAGGGATAGCAGATGTAAAATAGCCATTTGGGTAATTCTTGCACACTATACATATATTTATGTATTATTAGTGTGCATTGTCCCTGTTAAATAAACCCGAAAATAAATAAAAATAAGAATAAAAACTACAGCACTGACACTCAACTGTGACTGGCTGAATGTATGTTCACTCAAAAGTGCGAGGGACAGAATCACCTTGGGTGGGCTGTGTCCCCATCGTCCCCGCGGCTGCTACGCCCCTGTCTACAGCTTGGATCAATGCACAGGCTTTTAAAGCACCAGGCTGGTCATGCCATGAAGAGCAATTGGGACTATCAGCATCCTATGTTTGTCCCTTCATCAAGTGTGATAACAAATATTGCCCTCCAGTAAAATGCATCTGACAATCAATAATTGCTCCCAGAGGCCACACAAAATCACAGACAGCTGGACTCCCACATCTGCAATGACTTTTTGTCTGAGGATACAAAGCTTGGCCTTGTAATTTCCCAGTGGGCAGTTGATATTTCAAATAATCTGGACTGAGCTGTAATCAATTTGTCTTCAGATATGGTACAAGAGGTTCAGAAGGTTACAGATGCCTGGGACAAGATGGAATTTGAGTTTGTAAACACTGTACAATAGGCCCGCAAAATAACCTATGTGTAATGTCCTGGTGGGACAGGTAAGTGTAGAATTATTTAGGATTTAGAGATTTCAGTACTGATCTCAAGTGAAATGGCACAGTGCCTTGACCCAACCTATAAAAAAGGAAATAAGGAACCTCACCTCTGAGATGTTGGACACTGGCTCCATTTGTACCTCAGTAGAGCTTATTATCTCTGTGGAAGAGGTGTCCAGGATCTCCACTGCAATACTAATGAGGAGGCGTGCCCTGAAGGAAACACCCTCCCCCAGCCCCTCGTTCAGGTCCTGGTGCTCATCCATCAGGGTGTAGTTACGGGTAGAACCATACATATTCACCCAAGCTGGGCCCATAGTGGGCAAGAACCCTGTGGAGAGATGGAAGAGCAGTCAATTCTAGTGTTTTTTGTTTTGTTTTTAGAGATCTGTTTATTTACAACCACTGTTTATGGATGTACACACATTTAACTGTTAGTGTTCCATTGGGACAGATAACCGTTACCTTTGTCTCCATCATTTGCAATCTTGCGTAGATCGATGAAATGGGTTCCTATGGCAACATCATTCACCTTGTCTGAATCACGGATCTGAACTTTCAAACGCCTACACAAAGGTGGGAACATCTCAGTGAAGACTATTTGCTCATTCCAGATGGGCTCGTAGCTGCTCTTCTGAACTGACGTTTTACCCTGCATGTGTAAGGTGTCATAAGAAATGAGTATAATTAAAAAAATAACGGTTGCAAAAGGTGAGGAAATGGATCTATTTGTAGAAGTTTAAATATTTATTACCAAAAATAGAACAACCGTTAATATCGTGATGTGAACAGACAAAGAACTTAAAGAAAGGCTGGTGTAACGGATAATCAAACAATGAAAAACCATGGAAACTAACAGAAAACTAGGACACATGACAAACCCACCCCACAAAAAACAAGAGAATCCCTTACAATAGTCATTTTTTTCTCAATGTCTAATATATAAAATTGGATGGATAAAAATATTGGTCTCTTACTGAGTGTCTTCAGGACTTTCTTACCTTCTGCCCTGCAAACTGCACCAGGGCATAAGGGTCCACAAGGTCCCTGTTCTCCCCGATAAAAGCTTTCTTCACGTTGGCCAAGATGCTCGTGTTCATTTTAGGTAGTCCCTCAGCTCTATAAATCTTAACAAAAAACCGAGCCCACTGTCTCTCTGATGGAACACCCTCCGGCAAGAGAAGATTCCTGTAATACATCATAACGGATAGGAGAACCGACCAACGTGACACTCAAATAAATAAATGAATGTATAAATAAATCAAATAAATAAAACATTAGATGGTGTGGGATGCAGTTTAAACTTTTGTTCATGAACATTTGGGAATCTAAAGTACACTCAAATTTATAAATGAATTAATAAATACATTTATAAATAAATACACGTAGTAATGTTTATGTATGAATATATCTGTTTCTAACCCCTCTATGTCATCCTCATCTGTTTCATTGGCCTTGTGGGGAGTCTTGATATTGTCTCCTTTTCCTACGACTGCAATGTCACACTTAACGTAACCTTTGCTGCCAGCTGTGATGTCATCAGGGTCGGACAGCATTGCCCATTTGTGATGGAACTGATGCTCTGTAATGTACAAGTACCAATTAATAGTCTTTTTCATATCTAATTAGTACATCTCTTACTTATTTCCATAGTTACTGACCAGCTTGTGAGTAAACAGTTCCCACATCTAGTTTGAAGGTGCCTACCAGGGTGCCACTTCGTAGAAGGTTTTTAGAATGTATTACCTTAAATTTAGAACAGAAATCCAACTCACTCAATTTACATCTGTTTTTTCCAATGAGTTTTTTTATTTATAATACATACAATCATCTGCTTGAAGATGTGAAAGATCATGAAAAGAGTATTAATCTACTCACTGATATCTTCAGGATCTTGTCAAACATGACATCTGGAGGCACGTGGAAGTCAAAGACAAAGTACTGTTGAGAGATAGAGAAAAACATTTATATAATGTCTGGATATGAAGTTTATAAAGCTAGGTTGTTTATCATATAAACAATGTGGGTGGATTTACATGTTTTTTTTAAGTATTGATACTGAAAAAGATCATGAAAAAACTACAAGATAGTCTCTTTAGAGGTAGATTCTTGCAGTTCTAATCCGATATACACTCAGTAAACAGACCCCCAAACTGTCTGAAATGACAGAATATTTCGCTCAGATTTTTCAGCAATGTGAATGTAACCTCATTGTAGTAGGGGCAGTTTGTAGACTCCTTCATTGATGTATACTTCTTTTCCTCTCCAATTTCCACACAAACCACAGGGTCCATGTTCAAACCAACCAACTGACGGGCCTCGATTACTGTAACACTGATCTGAAAGACATTTTAATTGGAATATTATCAAAATAAATTGATATAAAAATAATTTATCTGGGGGAGTATAAACAGAGTATAAACCACTCAGTTGGTGTGTGTCAGACGCTGATTAAGACCGATGAAGCTGTGTTTAGGTGGGAGGGGAATGTGTTATGCCAAGGGCTAATTAGTCAAGTTTGCTTTAGGGAATCAAATGACAAATGAGCTACAGTTTTCTATTGAATCACAGAATCATAAAGTAAATATCTGAGGCTGCATATGGACAAATAAAGGCAAACTTAGTCAATAGAAGGAAAATCCTAATACTTTCAGTTTTTAAGTGACCAGAGCCATCTTATTCAGGTTTGCACAGTTAAAATGAACTACCAAATTGCGTTCTTTCTCATTTCTGCAACATTTGTGCTGTCTTTATTATGCACTCCAAAGCGACGAGTTGCATTTATTTTAAACAAATAAACTTCTCTCCACAGAAACTTGCTTCCAGAAGAATTCAGAAAATAACAACACTTATTGCTACAGTGATTTATTCTGGAAAGTGCAAACGAGTCCCAGAAGTTAATGTAGGAGAAAAAAGGAAAAGCAACTTCCAGCATAATATGAACAGCTTGAGATAAATGAAATAAAATAAAAAAGGCCTAAAAACACTTACACAGCACACATATATGGATTTCCTGCATTTAAAGGAATTACACAGTGCCAGAACTGAAACGAATTTGCAATTCAACAGCTCAACACAACAGCCACGGAGAGGACAATTAGTAAGCAAAGATAAAAGGCTTCTCTGAAAAACTGAAGCTCAAGGCCGATGTTGTTTATTTGGGACGGCTCTGTATATTCAGGGCTTTGAGCAGAATGCACTACTCAAGGATAAATGCCACTGGTTTAACATGTCTGGTTGGCAATTCAAGGCCGTGCAGTTACTGGGAATATGCTTTTGTCTCTCTTCATACCTGATAATCCACGGGACGCCCTGAACTGGGCTCCATCTTAATGTCAGGTTTTGATCTGAAAAACAAGAAGTGAAGATCAAACTAAATGAAATACATTTGAACTAGGCCTGTCAATTGATTAGTCGATTTAATCGAATTATACATGTTATTTTGAACCAGGTCTCCAATGTGACTATTCAAATTGATCTCAATTAATCACATTATTATTATTATTTTATTTTAAAATAATAATAATTAAAATAACAAATATTTGCCAATTTACAATTTTTTTTTTTTTTTTTTTTTACAAACTGTCTTGAGACTGTGAATTAATTGTTTTAGTTCTATTTTTTTTTGTGTAAAAATCACTCAAAAGAACATTAAAGTGACAGGCCTAATTTAAACTCCATAAACTGTTCTTTCTTTACAGAAGAACTGAACAAGATTTGAAAAAAAGAGAAGTTTAAAAAAAAAAAGAAATACTGAGGTTTTTCTTCACTGTGACCTTTTCAAAGGATGCAAACAGATAAACTTGTGTACTGCTTTAAAAATACACAATGTGCACATCAGATATGTGACCTTTTGTTGGAGACGTTAGTGGTCACTGCAGTAACAGAGGCCAGTGATATTGTATCAGGGTCAAGCCCACCGCCCAGACGCATAGCCTTTCGATCCAGATCTTCTGCATCCAAAATGGCTGGGTCATCTGTGCACAAGAGTACAGCTGAGTTAATACTGCAAGATCTTTCCTATTGATGTCAAATGTAAAATCTCCAGTTTGCTTTGAGCACTAGAGTGACAAAATATAGACACAAATTTGAGCACTAAAATGCAGACACAAATACTCAGTGAGAGACTGTAAAAACCATTTCAGTTGGTTCCGGTTTTCCTCTCTCAACTAACAAATAAATACATTTGCAACTCTCTAATGATCAGTGATATTTACCTCCTTTTTTGTGGTCATCTTTGGAGCTACGTGTCTTGCCCAGTTTCATGGCTGAAAACACTCCTTTTCCTGCCCTACATAAAACAAACATTTCAAAGGGCATGAATGGGGAAAAAAGGTCACAATATGTGCACTGTAATTAGTTTTAAAATCACCACTACCTCTGATCCTCTCAAACACTGAATAATTTATACCAGTTTAAACTAAGAAATATGATTATGTTACATAGATACTGTATAAAAAGCAGTCACATTCCACAACTCAATAAAATAAATAATGAACACAAAGCTTACACATACTGTAGGTAAACAGTGGATAGAAATTAAAATATCCAAATATTTTCCATATACAAATGTTTGCTCTAGAGGTGAAGCTTTATCTTGTATTTACACATTAAAAAAAACTGTTTCTTCTCTTATAGACAGTGCTGGAGTGCAATCAAATAATCACTGCTGGAGCACGATAAGTTTTCCCATGATGGAAAATTTCTGTGATATTTATCACTCAGACGAGACACTCGTTTCAACAGCGAGACCCCTCTCACAATAGCCCCAGTGGTGTCCAATAACTCTGCACTGATATTATGGTGATTAGATATCAGTTCTACAAAGGCCTGATGATGTCACAGGCCGGCTGGACAAATAATGGTCCTTAATTATTCAACAAGATGGACACAATTCTCCAATTAGCTGTGATCTGTGGATATAGATACTTTCTCAGGACAAGATGAAAGAAATCCCGATCGTTTTGTTCCTTTATTTCCTTTGAGCATTTTAAACAGAGTGAAAATGTATCAGGATCACAGTAAATTCTCCATTATTTGGATGAATTACGTAAATCACCAAATAGTAAGACATCATCACAAATCAGGACGGATTATGGAAATGCAGTTACTTATTTCAACATTTCAAGCATTATTCTAGTCTCTATTTGCATCTCAGTCTTGGTGGAAGCATATCCTCTGTAATCTGTTTTGTTGAATCTTTGTCGTCATCTCAAAGTGACACTATAGAAAAAGTCTTTAGAGCTTGCAAGTTTTTATCCATTAGTAGAAATTATTAAAGATATATTTTTTTCTAGAAGTCAAGCCATTTACTTTTTAAAGGTGGACTATTCATAAGTCAAACACCCCTCTAAAATACATACTGAGCCAAACATGAAGTTATATCAAACAAAAGAGTATATCTTTTCTATATCAAAATATAGAAATGACATAAGGTATTTTTATCAGGCATGTGCTTAGGGTGCAACGGGTCACTTATTGCATGACTGAATATATATAATAAAACGCAAAATTAAGTTTTCAAACGTTTTTCTTATTAACAGAACTCACAGATTAAGCAGGTTTACTTTAACAAGTCTATGAACTGCAAAACAGAAGGAACTAGTTTACATTAACATTACTATGAACTCCCCAACAAAAACCACATATACAGGATACTCACCAAACGCTGACAACCCCCAATAGAGTGTACTGAGCCAAGTGGGGTAAAAAAAGAGAGGTATTCCTGACTAGAGTGTGTACTACATGTCCATTTTTAGTGGCTAGTCCAGATCAAAGCAAAACATTTAAAATAAACACGCAGGCAAAGAGACACTTCTCAAACTAAATGGGCGTTCACAATAAGGGAGAACTTGAGATGAAGACCAGGTATGAGTGAAAAAGTAACAGGAGAGTATGTGACCTCACACACACACACATAGATACACACTCACACGACAACACTCACTCACTCACTCACTCACTGACTGACTGACACTCACTCTCTTACAGATGTGACCGATACAATTACTTATATTAGATAAAGTAAATTGATGTTCTATAAATCTATATACACTACTGTTAAAAAAAATATAGGGTCAGTTAGTTTTTTTAAAGAAATGAATACATTTATTCAGAAAGGATGCCTTAAATTGATCGATACTTAAAGTGATCATGTCAGATATAATGCATATAAACAAGTCATATATATACATAATACAAACTATGCAATCTTTGTTTACTATTCTATAATATAGATCAATATTTTCCATTTTCCCCATTCTGTAAGTATGATTCATTTTACCAATTATAAATGTGCTGTATTAACTGTCTTGATCAGATGTACAAATGAACAGTAACTGGACATAATATTTTCTTAACCTAAACAATGTCATCTTGGGGTCACAAAAAACAAAACAAAAAAAACAAACGTAGAACTCTCCAGACTATTCTTGGGCTTTTATTTAGATTATGATTAGTTTGGACAAAATCGAGAAGAAAAGGCTGGATTGTATCTAGACATGATAAGGTAACCTAAGACTAATTAAATGATTTTTAGAGCGTGATGAGACCAGCTCTGTTTAATCTAAGGCTTCACTTCAGCAGTCAAGGAGAAACAGGCAACCCACAGCACAACCCACAGCACAAACAACAGCGGTTCTCCAGGTCTTTGGGACTTGTTGGAGCTAATACTGTCTCACATGCAATATTCTTACCGAAGGTCTAGCAGTACTTCCTCTATGTAGGGCAGACTTTCAGCACTAACTGTTTAGTCAAGAAAGGATGGTCAGGAAACCATCAGTCTGACAGACAGCATTGCTACAGAGAACAAAGCCAGAGTCTCAGATTGCGCTTTGAGATGCACACAATAGAGGTACTATTGTGAATGCCTAGAAGGACATTTGTGGACACAGTCAGTCTTTAAGGTACTTTAGACAAAAAATAACATTTGTTTAATTCCATCATTAAATGCCAAATTCTGCACTTTCATGTAGTTTTCATATGGTCAGCTCAGTCTATCTACTGTACATCGAGTGTTCCTCAAGAAGTTCAACATTTACAAAACGACAAACCCACTTTGATAAAGACTGTAATCCCCCTTCCCCCTGTTTACTGAAGAGTGACCTTTGCATATTATTTAGTGTGTAGGGGTGAGCTCAGGTGACATTTTATATTTTAATAGTCAAGATGCTAAACTGGGACGCACAAAAAGTCACTGATCACAAACCAATTATTTTTAAACCCTGTTTAAGAATTATGACCTGTACCATAATGCAAGCAATGCAACAACTGTCAACACAATATAAAAGAAGGGAACATGACATCTAGGAGAGAGATGAGGAAAGGAACTTCATTTGTATTCACTGGCATTTAGACATGATGGAGTATGAGCACAAATAGAGCTGATACAGCCCACCCTTGACAGGGTATAGCGGGAAGGGTTTGTCACTGATTTTGGTGGCTTCTTGTTGGCCAGTGAAGACCAGTAAGTAAGGATCATGCCATTGTTGTTAAGGACACTGTGGTGTCTTTCCCTATGCAGCTACCTGCTGTCCCAGGCAGGAGGCAGATTCTGCTCCCTCAGCTGGAACTGTGGTCTCTAGGGGCCTACCTGTTGAAAAGGAGAATCTGATTGTAGCTACAATACAAAGCTAGCATTTTGAAGTGCGTTGCATTGAAGAAGGAAGTTCATTGGACAACCGTTTCGACTTGTCATGAGGGCATTAATGGTGCTGCGCACCTGCTTGCGTTTCAGTTCCTTAAAGATCCGGGTATATTTAATTTTCCACGTTACACTGGAGAGCGCGAGCCTTTCAAACTATGGTCCTTTGGCTGTGAGCATGGAAAGACAAAGTGCGCACACGCCAAACATCTAGCGGATTTGGTTTTCAAGTGTTCAAGTCACTAGCACATGCGCTTTTGTACGAGCACCAACCATGCTGTCACAAAAATTGGGCTGCACGTGGATGTTGTGAGTGGACCATTCGCGGACCATCCTGTTGACAAAAAAATCCATGCTCACCGCAGGGGTATTTTAACCAGTGGACATCGCTCCCTTGAAAAAGGAATTGGGGTATGTGGCGGCGCTGGTCCCTTACGTTTAATTCAGCGAATTTGTGGGGCATGAATATATGTTCTATAGTCATGTGTCGTACCAAGTGAACCGACTGAATAGGAACGTTGAGTTATGCATATAACTACTGTTCCTAGAAGGAGGGAAACGAGGAACAACACTTCTGAGCCCTGCATAGTCAGAGGCTTGGTGAAGAGCAGGACTGAATAAAGGGAATGACGCATGCGACTGCATTTATATGTTGTGTGCAGGTAAACCCGCCCACGTCGTCATGTGCCATTATCCTTTCAGGCGTGAATAAAGGTGTCTTCAGCAAATGGCACAAGAGCGCAATATCCCAGTCAAGGTTCAAGGTTCAAGGTTCAAGGGTCTTTTATTGTCATTCCATACACATTTTTACATGAAGGAACTAAACTAAGTACTAAGGTCCCGGTCAAAACACAAGATAAACACATTATATCCAATAAAAACATTAGAAACTAGGGTGTATGTCTAAGCAGCTTAGTCAATAAATAACATAGCAATACAAAAATAGAATGGACATTGCGAGAATAAAAACAGTGCAATAATTCGTAATAAATTAGGACATAAATAGTCATATTATTGCACATAAAATGTCTAAATAATACTGTTATCAAAACAAAACAAAAAAACATCGAAACTATACTCATGCACATATCTATATTATTGCACGTAGAGTAGAAGAGCAAGAATTTGTCAGTCGAACAGCCCCTGGAAAAAAACTTTTCCTGAGCCTAGTTGTTCTTCCCCGGATGCCTTCTTCCTGAGGGAAGCTGAGCAAACAGTCCATAGGCAGGGTGGGATGAGTCCTTAATAATACTGTAAATAATATCCTCAATTGTTGTAAAACTGCAGCCAGTAATCCACTGTGCCGATTTCACCACACGCTGTGGAAGAACAGTCATGTGCTGTACCTTGTTTCCCTCCTTCTGGGAACAGTAGTTATATGCTCAATGTTAAGTCTTTATGAGTGAGTCACTGAATCATTCATTCAAACCAATTTAAAAATAAACAAATAATTCATTCAAATGAATTAAATATTTATCAAATAGACGGTAGCGATTAACATTTTGTCAGGACCTCTACATGTTATTTTGTTTAGTTGTCTATTCAAAAATTGTGATCTCATTTTAAACCAACAAAAATTATTGTCAATTCATCCAGAATCGTGCAGCTCAAAAAAAAAACCTAAAGCAAGATTTAACATATATTATCGTTCAAAAAGTTTGGGGTCGTTACAAATTTTGTTATGTTTTTGAAAGTGTCTAGACTCGCTAAGGCTGCATCAACATTACAGTAAAAACAGTCATATGAAAAACAGTGAAATGAAATATTATCACAATTTAAAATAACTGTTTTCTATTTTAATGTATTTTAAAATGTAACTTATTCCTATGTATATGGTAACACTGAATTTCCAGCATCATTACTCCAGTCTTCAGTGTCACATGATCCTTCAGAAATCATTCTGATTTGATGCTCAAGAAACATTTCTTATTATTATCAAAGTTGAAAACGGTTGTGCTGCTTAATATACCATGATAAGTTGTAGTCTTTCAGGATTTTTGATGAATATAAAGTTTAAAAGAACAACATTTATTTTAAATAGAAATCATTTGTAACATTATAAATATCTTTACTGTCACTTTTGATCACTTTAAAGCATCCTTGCTGAAAAAAACCCAGCAATTTCTTCCCCAAAAAAAGTCCACTATGTGTGTGATCATGCAGCTAAAATAGAGAAAATCATTTGTGTCAATGAAAAGTATCTGTGTATATCACTGGCCATTTCTCAACCATGACATGGAATAAATACACAGCAATACATTTAAACAGAGATAAATGCGATGCATTGAAAAGCATAAAGCAGCACAATGAATTATGTATCACTCAAGCGCTTAGGAGATCTATTGGTGTCTGATGTGAGTTTCTCTGGCGACAAAAACTGAGCTAAACCAGGAACTAAATGCCTGTTCTTTATTTCAAATCACTGATCAGAACAAAGTTGTGGTGTAACGTACAGTAACATTGACAATTACTTTCCCCACAAAGGTTCACTTCAAAATCCTAAATATAACACATTTTAAACAATTAGACAGTTTAAACCTTATTCCAGAGACATTAATACACTAAAGTGCTTGTTTTAATGAGTCTCATTTGAAATTATTGCAATTTTTTTCTGTTGACATCAATGCGTAAATGAATAAGAAGCACAATTCTGTTTCATCAATGTCAAACTCTATTAAAGTAATGAATTATTGAATAACGAGCACATTTGAGCTTTTGTGCCCTAGTTTTTTAAAGTGTGTGGGGGGTTCAAAGTGACAGTTTTATGCAAGTAGGAGACAAGAACAAAAGAATGGAGCAATGGAGGCTGAACATTAGACTGCAACGAAGAAAGCAAACTGAACCACTAGAGTAATGCAGCAGCTCTAACCCTGTGAAAATCCCTTTGTTCTGTAAAGTTTCATTTGGCTGCAAGCTTTCGCCCGTCATTGGGCCGAGCTCAGGAGAATAATGCTTTCGCTCATGATTAAGGTTACCTTACCAACTATGACAATGAATCAATGAATCTGATCAGAACTGGCAATTCTGACAGCTAGAAACAGCCTGTGAATAGATGGATTAAACTAGTTTAGCTGGTCTATAAGCTGGCATTAGTTTTAGCTATTCAGCCGGCTGGTCTCCCATTTTGTCCAGCTAAAAATTTACACACACAAAAAAAAAGAGAGACAAGCATTAATAACTGGGTCAGACTGGGTAAGTAAACCACCTTAGGACAGAATAAAATGTGTTTTTTTCCCCAAGCTGGGTGGCAATTTCTGCTTTACTCTAACATGAAAGCACCTCATCTAATGCTGAAAGTAAACATACAATGTTCTCTATATGATAATGATGCTGTACACAAAAGGCTGATAGAAGCTGGATGGTCCAATTGAGGTATCAAAACCTTTTCAGGTTGGTTCAATGATGCAGGTGCTTTTGAGGAGCTCTTCAAATGACATGTAAAGAAAAGAACAAAACCCTTATAAAATGATGGAAAACAAAGGACTGTAGATATTTTACAAAAATGCTGGGTTGTTTCAAACCAAATTTGAGTCAAATATGGACAAACCCAAACGATTTAAAAATGTAACCCAGCTGCTGGGTTTGTCCATTTTTGACCCAAATTTGGGTTGAAAGAACCTAGCATTTTTTAGATTGTGCAAGTGCTTACAATGAGAAAATAGCAATGTAAATCCATCACAGCCATTTAAATCTAGCCTTGAATATAAGTCATATACTTATTCCAATACTTAATTGCTGGGAAGTTAAGGATTTACCTAAATTTTGGCATATAGACAAACACGATGTTGGTCAGAGCCTTCCTGCAATTCACAAGAGGGCTTTGCCTGATGCAAAAAAAAAAAAAGATTTCAGTCAGTGTTTCTTGTGGATAGTAATTCTTTAAAAAAAATTATTAGGCATACTCTTTTTCCTGCATCTGTGCATGGACATTAGACTGTCACATACAGAAGATCTGAGTATATAAGGTGCCTCTTTAGTGCAAGTTCAAGTACCTACATACTCATGACTCTATAGGGAAAAAAATAGAAAGAGAAAAAGCAGAGATGTGTTGGAAGAGAGAGGGAGAGGGAGAGAGAGAGAGAGAGAGAGAGAGAGAGAGAGAGAGAGAGAGAGAGAGGGGGGGGGGGGGGGGTATGCGGTCTAGTGGAGATGAGAGAGGGGTCTAGTCATTAGAGAGGACTAGCATTAACTTCAGATTCCACTGGCTTCTGGCAACTTCAGCTGTACAACACACACACACACTTTCTTTATAGAGAAACTCCAAAAGAGCTCACACACACTTTTAGAACTAAAACTCTACAACTAAGACTTGTAATCAATAATGAAACAGCACCAGGAATTAAGTTCAAGTGAGGACAGTGGGTAACATTATTAAAAAAAAATAAATGTCAGTTATTTAATATGCCTGAATTAACATGACTACATTAGGTTGCTGTAATGTTTAAGTGTCTAAAATAAATATCTCAAAATATTTTTTTTCAGTGTCCAGATTGTCCAACATTTCTAATTAGATACATACATACATACCTTTTCTAATTAATATTAATTATTCAAAGAGTTAAAGATGCTGACTTCTGGGAAAATAGTACAAAAACCAAACACTTAAAAAAACATGTTCAATTATATTCAGTTCAGAACTAGGAAGATGCATGGAATACAAAGCATAAGCATGTCTCAAGTCTTTGAAGATGTAGCAAACTCTTGGTGTGAGCTAAAAAGTCATCTATAAAGCATCAAAGACATTGGTTTTGTGCTCACTCCTGGTCAGAAACAGGAAATATATTGTATAAGGACTCTACACGCTTTATTTGGGAGAAAAAAAGCGAACTTCTCTGGTGTGTGTGTGTGTGTGTGTGTGTGTGTGTGTGTGTGTGACTAAGCAGCTGTCATCTATGCCAACTACACAATGCATACTAAACTATCACATCACATCCTATTTATTCAGACCTGAATGCTTCCTTCGCTTCTCCTTTCCCTGTCTCTTCTCATTTACCGTTACCATCTGCAGTTAATTAATGCTAAATAAAAATATGCTAAAGTTGCTTTATTAGTGTTACATGTGTGTCCTGTGTTTCCCCCTGCATTGTGTTTTGGTTCAGTCCTGTATCTCAGTTTTCCCGCTCCTCGTTTGTGTTCAGTTCCTTCACCTGTTTCTAGTTAATTTGCCCCAGCTGTGTCTTGTTCCCATGATCCGTTCTCTGTGTATGTAAACCCTGTGTTCTCCCTCACTCCTTGTCGGTTCTCGTTTATGTAACGTTGATGTTAGGTGTGTTATCCTCTGCCCGTCTGCCTGCCTGTATCCGTTTGTTGTTTTGCTTTATTAAGTAAAGTCTATTGTTTTTGGAAATCCTGATCTCCTCGTCTTCCTCTGCCCACACACCCCGTAACAGAAGAACCGACCAAAAGACAAGCGTGATGGCTGAAGACAGACTCTTCAACTTGCAGCAGAATGGCCGTTCGTTGGAGAGGTATGTAGAGGAGTTCCTGGAGGTTTCCCATCTAGTGAACTGGGGTGATTCCACTATTAACGGCTGCTTCCGGTTGGGACTGGACGATGATAATTTATTCCATTTCATCTCCGTGGAGAATTGTTATAAATCCGTCCCGGACTTTATTAATTATGTCCTAGAATTTCATGGTTCTGATTTCCTCGTTGACTATGCAGAGGATAGTCAAAATCATCGTCCAGTCCCCATCCGGAAGTATGTAGACGCCCCAGTTCACCTCGATCCGGAACCCGCTGCATACCTCTCCAAGAACTCCGTGTCCCTTGCTGCACCCGAGATGCCCGAGCCAGAGCTTCCGCCGCTGGTCCCGTCCAGCACCGATCCCGTGCCTTCATTGCTGGTCCAGCCTGAGTCTCGTCCCGCCGAGACCGTCCAGCCTGAGTCTCGTCCCGCCGAGACCGTCCAGCCTGAGTCTCGTCTCGCCGAGACCATCCAGCCTGCACCGCAGCTTCACGTCGCCTGCCCGCCAGAGCCCGAGCCCGTCGCCTGCCCGCCAGAGCCCGAGCCCGTCGCCTGCCCGCCAGAGCCCGAGCCCGTCGCCTGCCCGCCAGAGCCCGAGCCCGTCGCCTGCCCGCCAGAGCCCGAGCCCGTCGCCTGCCCGCCAGAGCCCGAGCCCGTCGCCTGCCCGTTAGAGACTGAGCACACCGTACGTGAGTACATCCAAGAGGACACTGCACTGATTGTAATGTCTGCGGCGATCCTGTATGTGTGGGCTACACGAACATCAGCTACAGCCCATGAACTCAGCCCCGAGTTTCCAAAACCACTGGTTCCGTCCAGCCCAGCCCTCAATGCTGGTTCAGTTCAGCCCAACCGAACCTTCTCCGCTGGTCCCGTCCAGCACTGCCGAGCCTGAGCTTCCCTGCACGCCTGCCGAGCCTGAGCTTCCCTGCACGCCTGCCGAGCCTGAGCTTCCCTGCAGGCCTGCCGAGCCTGGGCTTACCTGCTCGCCTGCCAAGCCAGAGTTTCGCGTCACGCCTGCCGGGCCAGAGCCTTCTCCGCTGGTCCCGCCCAGCCCTTCAGAGCCTTCTCCGCTGGTCCCGCCCAGCCCTTCAGAGCCTTCTCCGCTGGTCCCGCCCAGCCCTTCAGAGCCTTCTCCGCTGGTCCCGCCCAGCCCTTCAGAGCCTTCTCCGCTGGTCCCGCCCAGCCCTTCAGAGCCTTCTCCGCTGGTCCCGCCCAGCCCTTCAGAGCCTTCTCCGCTGGTCCCGTCCAGCCCTTCAGAGCCTTCTCCGCTGGTCCCGTCCAGCCCTTCAGAGCCTTCTCCGCTGGTCCCGTCCAGCCCTTCAGAGCCTTCTCCGCTGGTCCCGTCCAGCCCTTCAGAGCCTTCTCCGCTGGTCCCGTCCAGCCCTTCTGAGCCTTCACCGCTGGTTCCATCCAGCATAGCCGGGCCTTCACTGCTAGCCCAGCCAGAGACTGTCCATGTCCCAGAGCCTGTCCCAGAGCCTGTGATTCCCCCCCAAGAAAGTTTTGGGGGGGGGGATATAGGCCGCCCGAAGGTGCGTCTCCGCCATGGCCGCCCGAAGGTGCGTCTCCGCCATGGCCGCCCAAAGGGGATTCTCCGCCAGGACCGCCCGAGGGGTGGTCACCTACTCCGCCATGGCCCCCTGACCAGCCTGCTCCGCCCTGGAGGCTTCCTGCTCAGGGTAGACCACGCCCTCGTCAGCCTCCAAGGCGCCCGCCCCCCCACCCCTATTGAAGTTATACGGCGCGAGGACGCGCCTTTTTGGAGGGGGCGTTATGTTACATGTGTGTCCTGTGTTTCCCCCTGCATTGTGTTTTGGTTCAGTCCTGTATCTCAGTTTTCCCGCTCCTCGTTTGTGTTCAGTTCCTTCACCTGTTTCTAGTTAATTTGCCCCAGCTGTGTCTTGTTCCCATGATCCGTTCTCTGTGTATGTAAACCCTGTGTTCTCCCTCACTCCTTGTCGGTTCTCGTTTATGTAACGTTGATGTTAGGTGTGTTATCGTCTGCCTGCCTGTATCCGTTTGTTGTTTTGCTTTATTAAGTAAAGTCTATTGTTTTTGGAAATCCTGATCTCCTCGTCTTCCTCTGCCTACACACCCCGTAACAATTAGTAACTATTATCATGCATGAATATAAGGCCCATTTCCAGAGACAACATGAAGAGAATAGCGTATAGATACAAACTGTCTCAAACTACTATAGGTGCATCACTTCATCTCATGACAGTGAAGACATGACAAAATTATAGAGAAATGAGATGGCAAGCAATGTGAATCAGAACAGATAAAAACATCACCTTTCATCACTTGCTTAAGTGAACATGAATCTAAAACAAAGATTCCAGAATCACTATTTGTTTCGATAATGTGACTTGTTGTTTGAACAATTACTAATTAATTGCCATCGTCAAATACAATATCTAAATGAAACAGGGTTTCAAACAATCCAAACAACCATTCAAAAGCACTAAAAATCTCTATTGTGGCTGCTCTAATTTTCCTAATACCTTTTAACAACTCCCCCAATTTAGATTTTTCTAACATTAATCAGTCATACACATCAGTATGTAAACATATCCACATAAAACCACTAATGGTGCCCACGCACAAACCATGATGGAATAGTGTTGTGTCTGTAATGGTTATAATTTATGGATTAAAGGCCCTGTAGAAACTGAAAGGCTTAGAGGAAATCAATACATCCCACACATTTAACTTATCCATGTATTCATTACTCAGCAAAAATGTATATAATATACATGTTTATATAGCACTGTGGTCCTGTGAGGCAAGACATTTGTTCCATTGTATATCTCTATACAGAGGAATGCCATTAAAACTCTCTTGACTTGACATGTCAAATACAATAATAAATATGCAAGAATGCTTAATCTAATTTCCTCCACATTATCTTCTACATCACAGAGCTATCAGTGCAATATAAGCCACTACATACCGAGAGTGATGATGATGAGGGTGATTGTGTTAACCGTGATCGGCTAAGAAGACACACTCACTTGCGGAATGTGGGAATGCCGTGAATAGATCGTCCAGGTGACGTCCCGGAGCTCAGGCTGCGTCCAGATATTAAACTGTCTGTCTCAAATTGAAAGGTTCCATCACAGTCATCTGGAATATCAAGGAATTCACCATCGCTCCACACCTTCACACTCCCGTCCATGGTCTGATATTTGATCTCTATGGAAATATTTGTCTGAAATACAACATCAAAAAAATTCTAAATGAATTATAAATATACAGTATGTCACATTAATATGCCCAGTAAAAATATTGAATATATAAGGCATGTCAATCTTTTTCAAGTGGACTACTGAATAATATAATATAAAATAAACATGATTGTCTTTTTGTGTATGTTCTTTCAAGTAGGCTTCAAAAAACGAAATTGACTTTTTAATAAGAATACATTACAAACACTCACAGGTTTCACAAGCAATAAAGACACTTGTCTAACCCAGACACAACTTTTAAGCTGAAGAGAGGTAGAACAATAAGGTTCAGGTTAGGTGTTAGAGTTAAGTGCTAAGGTTAGGGTCATGCTAGCTAACCCATGTGACAGTCTGTCAGCATCAGTTACCCTTTCCTTCTCATGTTTACAAACCCATTAAAAGGAACAAGGAACAATTTAGCCACAGTCCAACTTATCTCTGTCAACTGCCTGATGGTCACTTCTCCCAGGGGTACATGTCATACAAAAGGGAGAACCTGAGCCCTGGTACAGCTTTACTTAGATATAACCCCTGCTTTAATTAAACAAGACACATTTCAAGCTTTGCTGAGGTCTCATTTCAACAACAATAACAAAAAAGAAACAGTGGTTTATAGTTTTTGCACAGTGTAAGTACAAGTGGACCATCAGAGACTACGTTGCATGAAAGTACGTAGTATGATTTCACTTTTTCATAAAATAAAAATTGCTTAACAAACATTACAATAGTGTCAGAATTGCACTGAAAGGATGAAATGGGTAGAAGTGGGGGAGGAATACTGAGTACTGTGTGACAAGTTTAGACTTACTTTTCTTGGTAATATATCCAATAAAACATACATGTTCATGGCTCCATGGCTCATTTTTTTGGGAAATGTTTTCTGTTTTTCTAGCAGCAATGTTTTAAAACTAATGAATGACTGTATAGCCCTAAGCAAGATAAAACATGACCAAGAACCAGCCAGTGATCACCATGCATTGTGTTGCATAACAGCTTTGACATTTTAACAATAACTCCTTCTGTGTTGTGCTGTAAAAAGGTGGGCAGATAATGAAAGTGTTTTTCATTATCTGTATTGGCGAACCTGTAACAAATTTAGGCATGTGAACAGATTGTTTCTGCCACAGTGTGTAAGACAAACACTTACTACTCCTTACAATAAAGTCAACTAAAGTCACAAACAAGTTACTTTTGGAAGTTGCATTTAAGATTCACTTAGTTCAAAAATGTTTTAAAGGAGCAATAACCAAAATGGTAAGATCTGAAGTGATAAGATTAGTAAGAGTCAAAGGAAGCTTAATGCAGAAAATAAGTTTAATATTAAAGCTACACGATACATTTCCTTTATAATCGAGCTGCTATAAGCAGGACCCCTAGAAATCAACCTGCACATGATGGTGGATATCAGAGAGAGCAAGAGAGAGAGTGTTAAATAAAACTGTATAGTCCCTTATAGCCTCCGAGTAGACATGTAACCATGACAACGATGGTTTTGTGCAAGTTGTGCAAAGCTAGACCCTCTGGTGAAATATGTGAATGGATGTTTTTGTGAGTGGGTGTGTTATATGAAAAACAGAGCATCTCTGATCTTTCAGACCATAAGAAAAACATGCACATTCACATGCACTGTCTGCTATCCTCACGTCTCACCCGTATGGCTGTGTTATTGTCGTCAATAAGAGTGTCAGACACCTCCAAGTGACCCTCCTCCACCACCTTCTGTAGAACCATGCGGAAAGTGCCAATTAACCTGCAAACAGAAAAAGTTCAGTCAGACAGTTGTGTTAAATAACGATCTAACACTTTGGTCTGACCCGATGTGCACTGAGCTTGTAAGGGTGGTGAGGGAGATACACTGCGACAGCTACAAAGAGCATGTGAAAAATATATCACACACACACACACACACAAATACATATGTGACTCGTTACATTTTTACACTCATTATTATTTTTTATATATATATATATATATATATATATATATATATATATATATATATATTTGATGTACAGCTGAGACGAATATCATGAACTTCAAAGATAGAGAAGTCTTTACAACTGTTATAATTGTTTTTATCATTTTTACATTTACAACTACTGCTATTAGCAGTCAGCCATGATCGGTAAGATTTTTTACATCTTTTTGAAAGAAGTCTCTAATGCTCACTAAGGCTGCAGTCATTTGATCAAAAATACAGTAATATTGTGAAATGTTATTCAATTTAAAGTAACTGTTTTCTATTTAAATCTATTTTAAAATGTCATTGATTTCTGTCATGGCAAAAGCTGAATTTTCAGCAGTCAGCATCATTATTCCAGACTTCAGTGTCACATGATCCTTCAGAAATCATTCTCATATATGCTGATTTGCTGCTCAAGAAACATTTCTCAATATATTCACAGATGAAAATGGTTCTGCCGCTTAATAATCTTGTAGAAACCAACATGATTTTTTGAGGATTATTGATGAACAGAGTAAAAAAAAAAGTTTAAAAAAAAGAGCATTTATTTGAAACAATGTAAAAGTCTTTACTGTGACTTTACTTATATTTTGTCCTTGCTATATAAAAGTATTAATTTCTTTAAAAAAATAAATCTTACTGATCCCAAACAGTAGTGTAATTCTGTGAGTGATAGTGTTCAGTTGGTCGTCTGATTTCAACAAAACGGCTTTTATTAGACTACTGAAATGTCTGGACCTTTGTGGGTTTACATGATTTTTCAAAAGCATTATATATTTATTATTTGTTAGGAAAAAAAATACTGAGTGCACCTTTAATGGAATTAAAGAAAATGAATAAGCTTGAAAAAAAATCTTAAAACTACTGGTGAATTGGATGTATTGTTCAAAAATAACACTATTAAAATACACTTTTTATTGTTTAATCACTATTCTGCATATAAATATCTGAATACTGTCCCCTCTGTGAATCATTTAAACATTTCCTATCAAAAAGGGCAGTTTAATTTATTTATTACCAGCTGCAATCACTCCTAGGGACACAAACACATGCTTTTTATGTAACCACAATGTCTGTTTTGAGGTTAGAGGAAAACAGACTCACAAATCTAGACACAAGAAGATCAACACACACATGGGAGATAGGAATGCGTCGTTTTTCTGCTTGTTAACTCAACTCTCCGTATGAAAAGTGACAGGCAGTGAACAAAAGCAATCAGGAACTCTGGACTGACCAATTAAATGCCACATGTAGTTAGCTTACACACACACTCTCTTGTCTATTACTGCATCACTGTCTAAGAGAAAGACAGGCGGGTCTATCCATGTAGTCAGTAAATTTGATGAGAAAACATATCAAACCATTCAAACCGCTAACAGTTTTAGCACCTGCCTCTGAGTTACAGCTGTATTCGGATGTGAAATGACACACTCAGTCAGCACCATTGCTCATCCAGAGGGACTCGATAAAGGAAAAGAGACCATTGTGATTGATACGCGTCCAGTTCAGTGGTGAAATGATGGCTTTGTGACTGTCTATGAACTGCATGCATCCACGGGTGAATAATTCACTGATCCTGGATCAGGTTCTGGCTCTCGATCAACTTTTCTAAAGACCCCACATACATTATTGATCCTCTGAACAAACAACAGACAATTGACTTTCATCTGCTCCATAATTTACTGTGTCCTGCCTTGTCAAGTCCATTCTCTTTTTTTTTGACGAGGTCAGAACCAGAGAATTCACAGCAGTTAAACCCATGTTGCTTTTCCATTTTTCTTATATGAATTTTCTACAGTATATACCCATTTAGAATTGATCTTATGATACATGCAAGTTGATTTCAGATGAGATCGGATGTCCTAAATGATAATTGTAAGTATTTCTGACTTATGTATACTACTTAACTGTTCTTAATCCTTAAAAATGTACTGTTACTGTGAAGACTATAACCACCATATAAATTGAGGGACAATGAGCATTTCTTCTGTTGAAAATGGGGGGGAAAATAACTCACGGCAGGGATGTATTTAACACAGAGGAAATGGCAGGAGTTCTCCTTTCGTTAGTGAGTAATATAATGAGTGGCTGTGTTGGAATTCTGAGCTGGAATTTGCGGTTCCTCTGCAGTTATCAGTGTCGGATCCTGTTATAGAGCCGCAGTGTACTCTCTGCCTTCTAGTGAAATTACTAATTAAATGCATGAAATCACACCCCAATTCCTGACATACATTCACTGACATAAAACATTACATCACACACAGCCTTATTTCTAAACCAAACTAACCTACCAATACTTTTTAAAACACAGTGACTATTTAAAACACATACGTGTTTTTTGAAAGAAGTCACTTATGCTCACTAAGGCTGCAATACTTGATAAAAAATACAGTAAAAAAAACCCCTAATATTGTGAAATGTGATTACAGTTTAAAATAACTACTATTTTATGTATTTTATTCATGTGATGAAAAGTTTAATTTTCAACAGCCATTGCTACAGTCTTCAGTGTCACATGATCCTTCAGAAATAATTTTAATATGCTGCTTTGGTACTCATGTATCACAAACATGATACCTTTTTTCAGGATTCTTTAATGAATAAAATTAAAAAGTTCAGAAGAACAGCATTTATTTGTAACATTATAAATGTCTTTACTGTCATGTTTGATCAATTTAATGTGTCCTTGCTGAATAAAAGTATCAATTTCTTTTTCTTTACTGATACCCAAACTATTTATTATCTATTTGATTTCTTCTCATATGGTCTTTGTTTGCAGGATGGGATCCTAATAGCAGCCATCTACAACGTCACCACCTGGTGGTCAGTTGGTCATGAAACAACAACAGCAATGTTGAATGAATCACCATTAATTCTCAATTACTGCCTAATCTTCCCATGGCTAGGAAATGTTCACCTCTAATGTACTGTATAACGTTAATGTCTGTCATAAGGAAAATAGAGTTTCTGAGCTACACATCGGTCTGCTGCGTGTACACAACGGTCTCACACCTGGTGTTTTGTCCCGATCTACTGAGTTCGCATAGATCACGATCAGGTCAGCTACGTAATGCATATGATGGATAGAAATTACATCTGTAAATAACAAACAAATAGCTAATGAGTGGCGCGGTTAACATATGTCACAGGGGCATGTGAATTATTCAGCAGATGCTCTTCTTATACACTGATCTATTCACAGGTGTCACTGTCAGCTCTAAACAATGCCTATGATAACAAAACAAAGTGCTGGCCATTGATTGTACTTAAATTAAATTAACTTAATAGTCATGATAGATTTTTCTACTTATGCTCACGACAGCTGCTAATTTACTAAGTCACGTTGATGTAGCCAGACCAAGATAACCACATACACTCGCACACACCAACTCACACTGACGTCTGCATCAGGAGAAGTGTCACACTTTCAGGCCACAAAATTTGCACGTCATTCAGTGGAGAACAGCTAGTAAAGATTGTCAGCCTATCCACCACCTCTGGAGGAATACAGTATATAGAAAACACCACAGCACTCCTTCAGAGTAGTGGGAGAAAAGCTTCACAGAGTGAATACTGACAGGTACATGAACAGGAAATAAACTGCACTGCATCCAATCAACACGTTTCTAGAAAATACTATAACCAGAACTGATAGGCGAACCTCTATTCTGTGGCTGCTCTCTCATTTATATCTCGGGAATAAGTGGAAATTAGAATTGGCAGTAATTAATTAATTAATTAATGTCAATAACTACCACTCTACTAAAGCATAGATAGATAGATAGATAGATAGATAGATAGATAGATAGATAGATAGATAGATAGATAGATAGATAGATAGATAGATAGATAGATAGATAGATAGATAGATAGATGCATATTATTATGAAGGCTGTGATTAGGCCAGTCCCACCCCTCCTGTTATCATGTGCATACCTAAAAGGCTCAAATAATCTACACTGCTACTGGACTGTCAATACAACATATCATGAAAACCAGCATCACAAAGAAAATGTACGAGTTATGAGGTCCCGTATGGTCCGATGGAAATAACAAAGACTTATTGCTAAACAAACAAGCCTTAGTTTGTCTAAGAGAACATTTAAATAGCCAATGCTTTGTTGCTGGAGTTTGTTTGGAGACCATAGGTTGAAGCCATGAATGTTAATTACTTGAACTAAATGTCAGTCAATAAATACTATACATTCAGAAGCAAGTACTGTATATTAATAGGCTGCTATCTTTTTTGAGCTAATCTGAAGTCACACAGCAAATGTATTGAATTATCATACCTGTTAGTAAAGACTTTGCTGTAATTAAACACTTGGATCTCCAGCATCTCGTCCCCATCCACTTGACTCCCAATTGGC
Source organism: Rhinichthys osculus (assembly GCA_029959095.1). Lineage (NCBI taxonomy): Eukaryota > Metazoa > Chordata > Actinopteri > Cypriniformes > Leuciscidae > Rhinichthys > Rhinichthys osculus. The sequence goes on along the minus strand of JARWKJ010000012.1, from coordinate 13,394,401 downwards.
CATCGGAACGCCTGGAAAACAAACCAAACAAAGCCAAAAATCAATATGTTCAATCTGTTTTTAACAGAACTGACCATTTGTAGATATTTCCATTCTTATTATCCACACTATATTGGGTCCATAACCAAAATAGCTCTAGTACAACACCGCACCATTAGATTTTCATATGAGCACAGATAAAGGCAGGCGAAAGTTATCGATAATGTCGTGCTTGGTGATCTATACGGAAGCCCATTTATGCTTCAGAATAAAACATTAAAAAGGTAATTGTGAAATGAAAATAAAACATAGTCACATTGTGTGATATAAAGTTGCAATTACAAAAAAAAAAGTCATATATGGAACAGAATTAGAAACAGATTTGATAATTTGCACATCATTAAAGCAGTCCTTTACTATTACTAAATGTGCCAATTTTCTCTATTACAACCAAAGATAGAAATACACTAGTCTCAATCTAAATATACTAAGGTCAGCCCATTTACTTGCCATTAACATGCCAAACTTTACCAGGGATTTCAGTGAATATTATATAGGATACTGAAGGACGACCCACTTGTATTCCCTTTTAAACTAATTGTTGCAAACTTGCAATCTATGACACTGCAGGAGTCTTTTCTGGTGCTATAGGCTCTAAACAGAAGGATGATGCATTAGCTTGCTCCTGATCCCAGAACATGGACTCCCATCTGGCACACTGATCTATACAGACAAACGGGCTGCCCTGAGGGCTGCTGAGGCGTTCTGTTTCACTGCGATTATGGAGAACAGCGGTACTCCACTGCAAGGCTGTGAGACCACAATGTTTCTTGCCAAATCAATCAGTGCAGAGCTGAGACTGGCTAGGATGCACTGGCTAGGGGAATGAGATTTGTTGATGTGTGGTTAAAAAGGCCACGTGCAGGTAAATAAGGCTGTCACTTCTGCTTAATCCTGTTTTGAACACATAGTTTGGTTATTTACAGGAGCGACAGCCACATTTAACAAGCAAATTAAGTCTTGAAAAATGTAAAATTCACGTGATAACATGTCTACAGAACTGAACTGAACGCATTGTTTATTGTTATTACAATCATATCAGAGATGTGTTTGTTCTCTAAATGCAGTGCAAACAAAGCATATGGAAAATAGTTATGTCTTCTTCACTCCATCACACATTTTGACACATGTAATTGCAGAAACAAAACATTGCGCCTTGATTAAGGGGAGTTTACTAAAGTTTGCCAGGCGATCATTTGTCTCCCTAACTGTTGCCATCTATGTTTCATGTTGGAAGCCAAAAGAGAAAATCCCTGCTATAATTACCATTTAAAGCTGCTGTAGGTAACTTTTGTAAAAAAAAATGTTTTTACAAATTTGTTAAAACTGTCATTATGTCCTGACAGTAGAATATGAGACAGATAATCTGTGAAAAAATCAAGCTCCTCTGGCTCCTCCCAGTGGTCCTATTGCCATTTGCAGAAATACACGCTCCCGGTCAGAAACAACCAATCAGAGCCAGGAGGAATGTCTTAGCAGTGTCAATCACGCTCGTGTACGCGCTGATCACACCCCTCTCTTGCACAGCGCGAGCCGTCGTTCAAACTCAAGATTGCCGGTGTGCCGCAGCTGTGCTAATGGCGGAGGAGAAACAACCTAAACTGCCAATTTCTCGAGTGGCACCTGCTCATAAAACAAAGACGGGTAAAAGGAAAAAGACCGATGACAATAAACAAGCGAAAAAGAAAGAATTAGACAGAGCCCATTGACTCGGTGTCAAAACTCTAGCCGCATAACATGTAGATAAAATGTCATGCACTGTGCAAAGCAACAATTGAAACCTGATAATTCACTGGCTTGTCATGTTGCTGAAATAATGCACCTACTAGCAAACCTTATCTAGCATTAGGCCTACATATCGTTAGAATAAATACTTACATACTGTTACGTTAGTTACCGTTATATTATCTTACTAGCTATTTATAACTTATAGAAAGGGTGCAACGTTATAAAGTTACATTACATCTATTGCAAAATACGTAATGATTTGAGGACCAAGTTTGTAGTCAAAGTATATGGGCAGGCCATAGTCAATGTAAAGCATATTGTTGATGTTTTTCGTCCCTAGTGAATGTGCTGTAACTGTTTATCCGCAGTCATCGGTGGCCCTGCTTACTAGCCTGCGCGTTCACGACAGGCTCCGCTGTGGAGGACGAGCTGTGGAGGGACTGGGAGGGCTGTAGCGCAGCAGAGAGCAAGGGGGTGGGACCTGTAAGTTGTGCTTGTTCAAATTTTCAGGCTAAGTCAACGTTTTCTCAAAACTCCCTACTGCAGCTTTAAAAAAAATTTGTCAGGTAACCTAACATTTTGCTGCATCTAAATAAGCTGGTTTTATTCAAGTCAAAAAATTATTTAATATCACGAACTTAAACTGACTACATGAAGTTAATGTACATCAACAAAAGTAACTTTTAAGGGTTAGCCTAAATCATATTGAAATAGCTCCTAGGTAATAATTGTTACAGCACCGAATGATGGGATGAATGCCATGAAATATATATATTACCATTCAAAAGTTTGTGGTCGGTAAAATTTTTTAAAATAGTTTTATGCTCACAAAGGCTGCATTTATATGATCAAAATTATAGTATGCACATTTATACTGAAGATTATAGAAAATTAAAGACATGATAAAATAAATGATTTCTAGTTTAATTTGTTTTAAAATGGAATTCCTGTGATGGCAAAGCTGCATATTCAGCATCATTACTCCAGTCTTTAGTGTCACATGATCCTTCAGAAATCAGTCTAATATGCTGGGGCACGTTCAAGTTCAAAACAGTGCGCAACGTTTTGCTACAGTTTCCGGGTTGAACGTCATGTTTCCTGGAAACGGCGTGCACCGGTGTGCAACAGGGTTTGAGATAAGTTTTCTCTTGTTTGGTGGGTGTGTCAGAACTGCAGTCCATTCAGCAGCAACATGTATATAAAGCACGCTGTATTAAAGTGAACTCGCACAATGGGTTCAAGGAAAGTAATTTACAAATGTGTTCGATGCAGCTCGGTATACGCAACAACTGAGGATATTAGAAGACATGTTTGTCGTAAGTTTTATTGTAAAAATATAGGATATCAACATAATGATGTAGTTGTTTATATTTTTAGCTTCATTGCAAGTGTATGACATTTGGTATAGAAATAAACAATGGTAATTAAGTGCTTTTCATAAAAATGAGAAAGAAAATACAGGGTATTAAAGGTGCAGTGTGTGACTGTAAGCGACATCTAGCGGTTCGGTTGCGAGTTTGCACTAAGGGCTCAGCCCACCGTTCACCCCTCCCTTTCGAAGAAGCTACGGTGGCTAAAACGGGACAAACATATCGTCATCTGAGACAGCAGAGAATAGCCAGCGTAAGCCAAGTTTCTGTACCACAGTCCATTATAAACCACATCATGGATAAAGTTTCAGGTGAGGATCAAGGGTCTTAATAGTAATACATAATATAATAATAGTAATCAGCTGATTGTCTCACGAACGTAACCAGCACATTCTCCCCACATAGCAAACCCATAATACAGCGAGGGAGAAGAACCACATGAAACTATGCAACTATATATTTTTTCTAACAGGGTAGTAAAAGTTTAGCTGGCTAATATGAGCTGTTACTGTGGCTGAGCTGGTTAGACGCGTCCGCATGAGCCCAAAGGTGCGTGCGGCAAAAATGACGTGATTGTAACAGCGCGCGCGCCTCCACATCCCCTAGACACCACTTACTACACACAATAGGCTTTTTTTCTCTGATTTTGGAAACTCGATCGACTTAAAATGCTTCCAAGATCGACGGGTTGGTGATTCCTGTAACTGTTTTACGGTCAATGACAAGAGTAGCCTACTAATCAGCTGTCTCACGAACTTAACCAGCACATTTATCCCCACATAGCAAAGCCATAACACAGCGAGGGAGAAGAATTAAGTTACATGAAACAATCCAATATTTACACCACTGACAAGGGAAAAGTCACTACTCACAGTGTTTAGTGACGAAACGCGCTCTGTAACGCGGTTTGTTCGCTGTCGGCTACGGTAGAAACATGACGTCACAATATGGCGACCTTCATAGAAGGGGATTCCCGCGCCTATGTAGATATAAATGTCTCATTCTAAGGTAATAAAAACATTACGGTTTATTAAGTAAGTTCTTTATACACCACTGAACACATAGTTATGGATGGCATATTGCATTTCTGTTAATAGATACTCAAAAATGTTACACATTGCACCTTTAAAACAGTATGAACTACAAATAAAGTCAGTATGTGAGGCTAAATAGATGTGTTTTAGTCTGAATTAGGTAAGATGTGTGCTTCCATTTCAGTTTCCACAAATCCCTTCACTCGACTGGGATGCTCTCTTGTGTTCTGGGCGGCAAGTGCAGTAACTGTAACATTGGGCATATTTTGTAGTATTAAACACATATTTATACCGACTTCATCAGGCTCCGAAAATTATTCACAAAGAACACAAAGAATGGCCTTCTCAGCTGCCATAGTTGCAACTCTTGCGTCATCAGAACAGTGTGTTCAACGCATCACCGTTTCTGCATGTTTAAAAAAACGTAGTGCAACGTTTTGTCGGGGCTGAACACTGAACTCTGATTTGCTTCTCAAGAAACTTTTTTATTATTATCAATGTTAAAGATGATTATGCAGCTCAGATTTTTTCAGGATTCTTTGATAAATAGAATGTTCAAAAGAACAGCATTTATTTGAAATACAAATCAATTTAGTGCATCCTTGCTGGATAAAAGTATTCATTTCTTTTAAAAAAATGTATATACAGTATATACAAGTCTGCAGTAAACAAAGATGCAGTAAGCCTATAGAAAGGAGTTGAGGTGAAAACAAAGATTATAGGAAACTAAATATAAATAATAAGGCCACTAAATTCATCAGTATGCTGAAATGATTAGATGAACCAGGGCAGATTGGGGAATAATTATTTTCACATCTGAACTCCTGATAGCTCATTGTGGATGAAATTGCACTATGTATAAATTTAACCTCAATAATATCCTATAAAAAGAAGAGATTTTTACAGCTTTGCATATAAACACAAACAGAAAATATATTTTAAAAAAGGAAATTTTAAAAAAGGAGCTTGTCAGGGTGCTATGTAAATGAGGCTTATACACAAGGAAATAACGTATTCAAGAATCTAGTGAAACTTAATGGGATAAAACATGTTGAGCTTGGTTGTTGAGGATGGGAAGCTGTTATTAAACACACACACACACACACACACACACACACACACACACAAAAGCAAACTTCTGTCAAGAGGACACCTACGGTCTTATATTCCAAACACATTAGGATCATTTGTCTATTTGAATGTTATGGGTTCTCATCACAGTATGAGAAGTTATTGCAATGAGAGACATGATCCTCAGACAGAGATAGATACATACCAGATGCTTGCACAGAACTACATCTGAACATTTTATAATACAGAAGGGAAAAAACGGTAGCACGGGAGGGTCTCAAAAAGAGTCATGTGGCATGTATTGAAATTGTGAAGTCGTTGAACACAAAAGGCTAAAAAGAGGGTCTATGTGAGATTTACTAGATGTCTCAAACCACCTCTATTCGCACTCGACCAGCTGTACAAACCTCAGCACAGGTCTATATGCTAAACCTACAGAGAGGAGCCACTGATGGAGTATACTGCAGGAATTGTGCGCTTTGCTTGCCTTCACGGACTGAGCCAAATACCCACGGGGTAAAGTCCAGTCAAGCGGAGTGAGGATTTCCCCCTCAAATCCCTGAGCTCCAGTGCAGAATCTATATTCACTCCCACGGATGGTGCAAAATATGAGGAAGAATAAACAAGAGGAGATGGAGTTGCTCCTTAGAGAGAAAGAATTAACTGGCAGTGAGGGCTTGTTTTAAACTCACTCGACTCTACAATCCCTCGTACCTTTAGTACGTTTATTAGAAAGCTTGAGGTGAGAGGCGGTTCGGAGAGTATGGGGAAGAATAAGGAACATGAAGAGTAGAGATAGGAATCATCTCTTTAACATGCTTATGCTCCCTGTTGATAAATGAAAAAAACAAACAAACACAGCTATTGGAAGTCACTCGAATGGATACAACCTGCATAAAGTCATATACTTCCAAAAATCCCAACCATTATCATGCAAACATAACATTGAGAATCTGTAATAACATTTTGTGAGATGTTAATTAAAATTGTCTGATGGGGTGTTATTGCTTATCAATTATAAATTAACAGAGATGCACAAAATATATTAGGTTTATTTATTGCTGTTAAATGTTATCTTTATCAAATCTGATCTTTATACTGTACGTTGTGATGCCTAAATTCACGTGTAGCATTTCAAATGATTAATTTGAGTTTTTAGAGTTTTGTATTCAGTTCCTCAGACAAAATAGTATAGAATTGTAACACCAGAATAATAATTATACCAGTTATAGATGGCCATAACATGAAAATATTGTCTCATTGGTAAAAGGCCAGAATCTTAATATTGTGCATCCCTATAAATGAAAAACCAGAATATTGTATGAAAATGTAAACAACTGCATAATTCTGTTTGCCGCAAATAATAACGGATAATATTATTACAAGAACCCGTGACAAGTTGCAACATACCCTTTACAATAATTATTAATACTCTTACAAATGCTGCTGGCTATCTAGAGAACAGATTAGAAGGAATTACAGTGACTGTGCCCATAGATGCAGATCAGATGAGGATCAAATTATCTTTGCAGATGATACGCCTGCTGATTATAAACTTTGAAAAAATTCTATGCAGCTTGGAGTTATTCTTGTAATAGCATTTGTAAGAAGGCTGAATTCATCAACCCAAAGACGTACCGCTAGTTCACAGTTGCTCACCATGACTAATTAACCAAGGAAATAAAAATTAATTGGACAAAAATAGCATGGCTCGTGCACTCACTTTCAAAGCATAAGCTTCACCACATTTTGTTAGACGCATGGTTAAACCTTGAAAAAAATATTTCATAAAAACTTAATTAAATATGTTTTTAACAAAAAGTCTAATAATAACTTTTTAAAGGATAATTTCATGTTTTTTAATACCAAAAAAAGACGAGCACACAAAGTGTATATCCCAAAGAAATGCCTGAAATACAGGCGTCTGCCCATGAAAAAGACTTATCTTCCCACCCTGGTGTCATGAGGTTTGAGCTCAGAGAGCTGTGACATTACGGATTCACTCAGTGTCTTGTTGACTGGACTCTATTTCACTGCAGATAACTCAGAGAAATAGTGCCTATTCTCAATGTATCCTTTTCTTTTACTCTATTTTTTTCTCTAGGATGCACTACAGACTCTCATAAACCACAGAAACATGTCATGAAAGCATTTTTTTTTTCACAGGTTTTGAAACTCAAATATTTATAATAAATATTAATGTTTATATTGTGAATAGAATCCCAATCAAATATAATATATGCATAAAGGACAACAACAAATCTTAAAGCTCCTACAAAGAAAAAAGATAATGCAACAAAACAAAACAATCAGCCTATAGCGACAAGACAAACACTGAAACAGTATTAAAGTAGTGAATTTTCACTACAATCAAGAGTGGGTCTGCAGTGGGTCTCCCCCTCTTACATACGCTGTGAATAGATGAGCTCTCTGCTTCAGTGATGGTCAAGACTTGAGGTGATTTGAGTTTGTAATTCAGCTCTAAGAAACTAAGAGCCTCCTCACGACTTATATGCACGGAGAGTGAATTATTCAATGGCAAAGGATCACACGCTCTGACATGCCACATCTCCCTCCTCCTCACTCTCTCTCTCTCTCTCTTGTCTGTGATTCAGATAATGGAAAGATGCATGAACACTCAACTCTTTCAATTAAATCAATGCCTCTCTATTAGGTACAAAATGTGCACTGGTCCTGACATCAAACCGCATCTCTAATCAGCCTCCTCAGTCAAGCCCCCTAGTGATTTTCTTTCTCACACTCGCTTGCCCTTCCATTTTTTCCTCCTCCTCCTCTCCTACATTTTTATCAGTCTCTTTCTCATATGCTGTATGCTTTGGTCTCTTCTTCTCCTTTTTTTCTAGTTTCTTGTAATTTTAGCTTTTTGATCTCAATTTCTCAGCTCTCATCTTCATATCCATCTATCTTCCAACCTCTGTAATGTTTCATGCTGCCACATCCTAAAGTCACTTCCTGACATTAATACAACAAGTTAAAGCACTTCTTATTTCAGATTCCCAGTGTGCGGCCAACTCGCGGGAACATTTCAGCTAATTAAGCTTATTAAAACCGATTGTTTTGATTTACCGCAGTAATCTGGGATGATTTAATGTGGCTATTACTTCTTCACTCTTCCCTCTACACCATATGGCCTCACAGTGTGTGATTTCTCCTGCAGCAACTCAAACATCTCACCCTCCGCAGATTTCGCTAGGTGACCTCCCTCAATTCTGAGTCACAACAAGCTCATATCTTCCCCTTTCCTTTTCCTTTAAATCTAAACCATCAAAAGAAATGGTGACATGGTTTTAAATGTATGCATTTTGTTTAACAATTGATAAAGACAGGGGGCAGTAATGTTATAGACTTTAAGCCAGTAGCACAGTATGCAAGTATAGAGATTGTGCAAGGTAGTTTAGTTATATGCAAAATGCTAGCCTGTTTTTGAATGTATTTGAAACAAGTCACCAGAACTTTTGTTCATTTAATTGTCTATTAACTTTATCCGCACCTGTTATATATCAGTAGTTCTCAACTGGTTAAATAACCAATTAAAAATAGTTCTGATTGGGTCACAAACAGCAGGGGAAAACCATGCTAAATGCAAACCGCATAATTATGTATAGATAGCATATACAAATAAATAAGCTTATTAACTTTTAATAATGGAGGAGAAACTTATTCATCTGTCTGTTATTTAAGTCAAAGTACAACTGTCACTTGGTATAAGTTTCAACATGGGCAGGTTGTGTGACATGCACTCATCCTCAAAAACCATGACCAAAAAACTATACTAGCCTACTTAGAAAAAAAAAAAAAAAAACAACCTCTAACCACATTATACACTCACCTAAAGGATTATTAGGAACACCATACTAATACTGTGTTTGACCCCCTTTCGCCTTCACAAGCCTTAATTCTACGTGGCATTGATTCAACAAGGTGCTGAAAGCATTCTTTAGAAATGTTGGCCCATATTGAAAGGATAGCATCTTGCAGTTGATGGAGATTTGTGGGATGCACATCCAGGGCACGAAGCTCCCATTCCACCACATCCCAAAGATCCTATATTGGGTTGAGATCTGGTGACTGTGGGGGCCATTTTAGTACAGTGAACTCATTGTCATGTTCAAGAAACCAATTTGAAATGATTCGAGCTTTGTGACATGGTGCATTATCCTGCTGGAAGTAGCCATCAGAGGATGGGTACATGGTGGCCATAAAGGGATGGACATGGTCAGAAACAATGCTCAGGTAGGCCGTGGCATTTAAACGATGCCCAATTGGCACTAAGGAGCCTAAAGTGTGCCAAGAAAACATCCCCCACACCATTACACCACCACCACCAGCCTGCACAGTGGTAACAAGGCATGATGGATCCATGTTCTCATTCTGTTTACGCCAAATTATGACTCTACCATCTGAATGTCTCAACAGAAATCGAGACTCATCAGACCAGGCAACATTTTTCTAGTCTTCAACTGTCCAATTTTGGTGAGCTCTTGCAACTTGTAGCATCTTTTTCCTATTTGTAGTGGAGATGAGTGGTACCCGGTGGGGACTTCTGCTGTTGTAGCCCATCCGCCTCAAGGTTGTGCGTGTTGTGGCTTCACAAATGCTTTGCTGCATACCTCGGTTGTAACGAGTGGTTTTTTCAGTCAAAGTTGCTCTTCTATCAGCTTGAATCAGTCGACCCATTCTCCTCTGACCTCTAGCATCAACAAGGCATTTTCGCCCACAGGACTGCCACATACTGGATGTTTTTCCCTTTTCACACCATTCTTTGTAAACCCTAAAATGGTTGTGCGTGAAAATCCCAGTAACTGAGCAGATTGTGAAATACTCAGACTGGCACCAACAACCATGCCATGCTCAAAATTGCTTAAATTGCCTTTCTTTCCCATTCTGACATTCAGTTTGGAGTTCAGGAGATTGTCTTGACCAGGGCCACACCCCTAAATGCACTGAAGCAACTCCCATGTGATTGGTTGATTAGATAATTGCATTAATGAGAAATTGAACAGGTGTTCCTAATAATCCTTTAGGTGAGTGTAGAGTTATCATTATTATTAATATTTTTTGGGTGCTTCTGTCAAAACATTTAGAAACCAAACACTCAAACTATTAAAAAAAAAAAAAAGCCTCTTTATAAATTAATGTATTAACCTTTTCAGTCATATCCGACTCTTGGTGATTTCTATGTGCAATCTCTTGCCATATGCAAGAGACTGGTCATGAATTTTCTTGGCGATGATTTTTTTCAAAGGTAGGTCGCCAATTCTTTCCCCAACCCTCCATATTACATGGCATGACACTCACACTCACACAGTCACACACACACACACACACACACATACACACACATCTGGTTTACTATCTTTGTGGGGACTCTCCATAGACTTAATGGTTTTTATACTGTACAAACTGTATATTCTATCCCCTTACACTAACCCTAACCCTAAACCTACCCATCACACACAACTGTCTGCATTTTTACATTTCCAAAAAAAACTAATTCTGTATGATTTATAAGCTTGTTTACCCATGGGGACCTCTATTTAGGTCCCCACTGTGACACAAGTCCCCATGAGTCTGTGTGCATTCAGGTTGAAGTCCCCACCGGGATAGAAAAACATGAACACACACACACACACACACACACACACACACAGACAATTTAGCATCTCCAAGTTACCTATACTGCATGTTTTTGGATTGTGTGGGGAAAACGGAGCACCTGGAAGAAAACCCACACAGACACAGGGAGAACATGCAAACTCCACACAGAAAGGGCTCCTGGCTGAGCTGGGACTCAGACCGGGGACCTCCTTGCTCTGAGGCAACAGTGATACCCACTGAGCCACTGTGTCACCCCTTTATATATTACCATTAATAAATATATACATTTCTTTTACACTATTTTGGTACTTGCCACTAAAATAAAGGTCCTAAAGCATAACCATTTGAGAATCATTGCTTTACATATGTCTGATCTCTAGCTCGATAAGTTCAACCTTCACACCTTTTAAAATAACAAATTCATTTGTCACCTTTTCATTGGAAACACAACACCATCTAATGTGAAACGTCAACATTTCATTCTCTGGCAGCATGAGGCATGGTTGAAAACTGTTGGAAAGCTGAACAGAAAGAATGATTAGATTGACAAAAGAGAGAGATGTAATTTGGTGCTTCATTGGGCCATTGAAGAGAATGATCATATCAAATGAGATCTGCTGGTCATGATGAGACAATTCCCCATCAGCATAATGAGAAAGCAACTCTTATTTTCTCACTGAGACATTGATGCAGTGTGATAGGCATAGCTGAAGTTTTGTGATGGACATGAACTTAAATGCATGGGAGTAATAGGGCTGAGGAAAACAATGTTTGTCAGTCTTTGCATGTAAACATCCTTAAATGGGTGTCCATGCATTTATACAAACAGCACAGCAGCAGTGGTAACACCATCATAATCTCTTGCAGACAATTTTTTTTTCAACAAAAAGGATTCGGGGAAAAGTATTCATTCTTTAAACATACTTTTATTGCCCTTTGTTTCGTTACACTATGTATTCCTGTGCAACTATTTCATCACTTCCAGTATTTACTCATTAGCATTCACATAAAATTTGCACTGGTTTACATTTCACCAGGCCCATATTTTAGACCTGTTTCCCAACATTTATTGTGTTATGCATCCCCAACAGCCACATTAGAGACTTAAGTACCTTATCTTCAAAACAAAACAAGAATTATGTTCCTTCACTCATCTATACTAGATAACTTTTGCATTATCATTAACATCATTAAAGAAGCCTTAGAACCATTAACTATTAAATTAAAAATAATTGACACTGTGCAAGAAAAATAGCTCACCACACAGCTTCCTCTGTCTTTAATAAGACACCCCTGAGCTTGTTCGCCTTTTAACATCACTTTCTTGATTGCCAATCATACAGAAACATTCTCTGCAAGACCTAACAGCAAATTTATTTCTAAATAAAATGCAGATGGTATGTTTAATAAGTCCAATGTATTAATTATACGGTGGAATATAAAATAACAGAAGCTCAACAAAATATGAAAATATCTCCCACGAACCAATATCCTGCCATTTCTACAGATTTTAAAGCAAAGTTATGATTTACAGGTTAAAAAGAACTTACAAGTTCACCAAAGTGAGGTCAAAATCCTTTCCAAATACCCCTTGGAAGCTGTTTAAGAAAAGCCTGGGGTTCATGTTCCTCTGCATGATAATAAATGTTAACAAGATCTAAGACAAATTGCCTGTCACTATGGATTCAGCAAAGTCTTTCTCCATCAATCACTCTTTTTCTTTAATATTTGACATTAAAATGCTAAATACAAGCAATAGTAATGAAATCTGTACACATCAGATCTATATATTCTGCCCACTGAAGTTTCATCCACCACAAGAAGTGCCTTAACCAGCGTGAGCATCAAACTTTCACATCAGCAGCTGTTATCAAGTTTCTTGCTGGACTCCTGGAGATAACATCAATGGTTTAAAGATAGGCACTCCTGCAGAGCTGATGTAAAGGAGGGCAATTTTGCACATAGTTGCAGCAAGTGTCTGCCTAAAACCTTGTCTGTCCATCACAGTCAACATCAGGCTGCATGCCTAAAGCAGTGTTCAACAGCCCTGCAACAATAAGCCATAACAATACACAGCATTGAGAATGTTATTTATATAATATATAAAATGAGGAAGCACATATTGTGTTGGGAAAAATGCATCACTATAGCAGGTATGTTAAGAGCAGGACGTATCCGGTTAAATTATGTACAGCTTTGTCTTTGCATGCGACTGTGAGCTTGTTGAAGATAAAATAATAATTACTCATACATAAACAATAGCTGGGTCCATTCTGATTCAAATGAATAGTCTATTTGTGTGAGTACAGCTGAGACCTGAAATGTGTACTCAGCTGCACACAGCAAAGTTAGAAAACAAGGTAGAGCCCTATGGTTTCCGCGTTGCCGAAAAAGAGGACAGAGTTGTTTAATCCAAACATTTAAACGGAATGTCAGGTAATATGGAAATAATAAATGAAAAGTAGGGACATACAATTAATCAAATTCTAATATGGGCTAGTGTCTGTGATTGTGAAACCGTAAAAAGAAATATGAAGTCTAAATGTTCTGTTTGTCTCAGAATGAATGAGCAGCGCAGTTTCGTTTACTGCATACTCAAGCACAAGTGATGCTCATGGTATTTTCAGTCTGCTGTCTCACTATATGAGGACATGATGAACACATGAACTTCATTTCCAGAGCTGCTCTGAGAGTTCACTCCATGAGCATTTCATCACTGTTTCAACTGTTTCAAAGAAAGCTATCGTCATATATAGCTATCACACATTCAAGAGATTTTTCTTCTGCCACGAAAACCTTAAAGGTCCCCTGACATGAAATGTTCACTTTCTGAGGTTTTTTAACATTAATATGAGTTCCCCTCCTGTATATGGTCCCCCAGTGGCTAGAAATTTCAATCGGTGTAAACCAAGCTTTGGCTATCTTTCTCTGCCTTTGAGAAAATGAAAGCTCAGGCGGGCTGATCTTGAATCTCCTCCGTATGACGTCGTACGGAGGAAAGGTAACCTCCCCTTTCTCTGCTTTGCCCGCCCAGAGAATTTGGCTCGCCCGCCCATGAGAAAAAGAGCTAGGAAGTATGAACGCGCGAGCACGATTTGAGTTTTTCCTCGAGAGATATCATGGCTTGCAAACGAGCGAAGCATGGCAGTTGATCAGTGTTCGGATGTACAAATGAACACAAAAGTATTTTTAGTTCCTTCATCCGAGCCTCTGAAGAAACAATGGGTTCATTTTATTTTCTCTGGAAATGCGCCGACACTGTTTTGTATGGTCCAAACATTTCACCGATGACTGTTTCCTCAACTTGGGCCAATAGTCTGTTCGCTTTCTGATAATGCCCTGCTTTCAGTGCATGTCAGTGTTAGGTAAACTAAAACCCACGTTACTTCTGATGAATATGAAACCTGATAGTGCCTGTCTGACAAACCTGAAAAGACAATGATGGTGGCCAAACACAAACATGCTATTTAAAAAAAGAGAAGATGGAGGGAGAGAAAAACAGAAAGAAAGCGAACATATCCTACAGTGCAGTACTAGGAGTGAAGATAGTTCTGAACTGTCTTGTGGGGTTTGGTATATGATCTGTGATGCAATCATAAGTGGCGAGTGGGCTCAGTCGATTTGAAGTGTGTACTACTGACCCACTCTAACTGCCTAGTAATGATTAAACTATTACCACAAAACTATTAGTAAGGGACAGAGAGGAAATAAAAAGGCTGGAGGTCAACCAAAAAGTTCTTAGGAAATTTAAGGACAACAAAACAAAAATAAAAACAGATTATGTCACTACTTAGCAGCACTTGGTTTTTAAATAGATTCAAAAGAGCAATTTTGTAACGCTTGCTGTTTGCAGCACAAAAAAAATGTAAAATCAACAACCCCCTCCAAACGTCAAACAAGGCTAACACTAGTGTGGGAGTCCCAATCACGACTGACAACAAAACTAATTGAATTTCTGCCTACTATGAGGACACATGAGGAGGATATACAGGTATATTTTAGTGCCCCTATGCTTTTTTGATTATTACCTTGCATGCAGTGTGTAATATAGCTGTTTGTGGATGTAAAAGGTCTGCAAAGTCTTAAAGATCAAAGTGCACGACAAATAAAGTTATTGTCTCCTAAAAGAAAGAATCGATTCTGAACTGCCCAAAACAGTTGTCAGCAATTCCAGGCTCACTTCCGTAACATACGTAGGTTTAGAACAAATTTGCATAATGCCAGCCTATAGGTCTTTATTGGCTGCCCACTAACAACGTCGACATAGTACTTTGACCCACCCTCAAACACTGTAGTTGTAGCAACATGTTGTGTTGTCGATATGTCAGACAGACTGGAATTTATATGGTAAAACCGACGCCATTGTTACAGTTCGAATCATTGTGCTGAGGAAGTCACTGAAATTCAGATCAAAGAAAGACATTGCACTTGTATTACTTATGAATGGGGAAAAGTGCAACACACAATATGGCGGAATAGCCATTAGAAGCTGCATTTGTAATAGAAACAGTCAGTGTTGTGAGACGCGCGCTTAGGACTGCACATGCACATTGGCTGGTCTAGCCTGAAAAATAAGCTTTTTTTTTTAATTTGAGCATAAGAAACAACATTCATGGGACAATTCATGTCAGATTCTGTTGCTAATTTGAAATATGTTGTTTAATTGTGAGTTCGGCTAGCAGTTTTTTAGATTTCAGGATTCCCTCATTTAAAAAGATAGGACTTGGTCTTGTATGCCCGAAATAGCTGCCGGAGGTGTTGCAAATATGACCACAGAGTGAACAGACTTTCCATGAATGGGACTTTGAATTCCGACACACGCTGTAAATGGTAGACCAATCACAACAGACTGAGCCATCTGACCAATCAGAGCAGAGGAAGGTCTCGGAAAGAGGGGTTTAGAGCAGTGGTTCTCAAACTTTTTTGGTCACGCCCCCCTTTAAAAAAAATAATAATAATCTGGTTCCCCCAACCCCCACCTCACACCTCTAGCTACCAAACAATTTCACTAAAAATGATAAAAACGGAAAGATTTTTTTAACTGAAAAACGTGCAATGAAAAACACCTGCAATAGTTTCACTTTGTAAAGTCATCGAAACATTGACAAAATGTATGGTAAGAGAGAATAATAGATCTGTACTTAATTTATTTTAACTTAACTTAACTTCATTTAAATAAACCAAACTCTTCCGTCCGCTGAAGAGTTGCTTTTCTAGGAGAGCAACTTCTATGTTGGGCTTGTTCAGATGGTGACAAGTCAACAGTCGGAAGAAGAACGATTCAGTGGAATTGGCTTTGGTGCCGCTTTATAAAGGCAGAGCGCTAAATGCTATTCACGCACTTGAACTCCGTTGCAATGGCTGTTTTCTGTTTGTATTTTTTTCAGCTGATCCCCTCCCCACCCCTGCAGTGCCCCACACTTTGAGAAGCAATGGTTTAGAGAGACTGAATCAGTTATCGAGCCATTTCAGACACAGTGAGAAAAGAGGGGATGTGCCATGTATATTATGAGAAAACAGTTTTTTGAACTTGCATTTGGATGCATGCAAACCTATTGTAGGAGACCTCAAAAACAAAATTTGGAAGATTTAAAATAGCATTATAGGGGCACTTCAAAAATAACTTCTGCAAATTATTATCAATGCAAATAAAAACCTCTTTATTGCTGCAGAATCTGAAACCATTCATGAGGACATTATAATAATAATTGATAATTCGTTACATTTATATAGCGCTTTTCTGGGTACTCAAAGCGCTTTACATTGAAGGGGGAATCTCCTCAACCACCACCATTATGCATGAGGTGCACATCCTCAAGTCATACTTAAGAACGAGAAGGCAACAAAGCTTTACCTGCTAATTTACCTATCAAATGTAAGGATGAGACGTGTAGCAGGGATATTTCGGAGTAAAGAGAGCAATCATTCAAAGAACTGTATTAGCGTAATGGTAATGTAGCTGGTGTATTGCCACTTCATACTGCTATGTTGCTTGCCTGAGGGTCTGTGCAAAATAGGAATCAGTGGGGCTAAATGTGATGCGTCTGGCCACGGTTGAGCGGTTCGATTCCTCGTGTGATTCCTTCACCACATCCTCTCTTGGGGAGTGAGAAATCAAATTTGTAGCCTATATATATGTATCAGAAGATGCATGAGTTAGTAGTAGAAACTGGTGATATAGCAGAGGGGGGGGGGGGGGGGGGTGGGGGGACTGACCTGCTCAAATCGAGCCTCATCCTCACAGTTTTCCAGCACCCGAGAGAAGAAGGAGAGACCTGCAGGGATATAAACAAGGTTAAAGGTCAATGTGGCTCAGAAGACTAACATAACAGAAATTATTTAACATATACAGTAGTGGCCAAAAGTAATGTCTCTGTTTGCATTGTCTTATGTTTTACCTCGTTTCCTTGTTAGTTAATGTTGTATTAGCGTCACCTGTGATTTGTGATCATGTGTCCTTACCACGCCCCTTGTTCCCTCGTTAGTATTGATGTTCATCAGTGTCACCTGTACCTTTGTAATTATGTGTTCTATGTAAGCTCCCGGTGTTTGTTCCTCAGTGCCTGTTCGTCTTGTTAACATTTGGTTCTGTGAGTATTGTGATCTGTCTGTGAATGTTCCAGTTCCGTTTTATTGTCTAGTCTAGTTATTGTTTGTTTGCCCCATCGTGGGTCTTTGTTTCTGGTGGTAAATAAACCGTGTTTTGTGAAAGTTACTGTCTGCGCTTGGGTTCTATTTAGCGTAACGTGACAAAAAAAGCATAATTGGGGAAGATTTTATGAATTGCACAGTATTATTATACTCATTGATAGAACTGAGGGCAAAAACTAAAGCATCCCCAGGCTTACAACCTAGATTTAAAGACGCTTTTGCTTGATAACTATAACGAGGAGATAGGGGAAAATGGTTATGTAATATGCATAAATTGAGCAAAAACTTAAAGGTAGTTTAGGCAATTTCTGAGAGGCTTAGCAAACATGAACGCCTCCTCCAAAACACATGAACGCGCACAGTAAACAATTTCGAGGACGTGAACAGCTCCGGGTACAACATCACGGGTTGCCCGCTCTTAATTACAGTAATTACGACATGGCGTGAATGCAGTTTAGGATAGGGCTGAACGATTAATTGCATTTGCGATAATATCGCGATATGATTAAATTAGATTTTCTTGAATAATACAGAAGATAAAGAGCTTAAAAAATACATCGCGAAATTAAATCGCAATATTGGTTAAAAAAATCGCAATCAGATTATTTTCCAAAATCGTTCAGTCCTAGGAGAAACCGTAAAAGGCAGCTACTGTTTGTCTGTGGCGCTCGGTGACTATCTAACTCTGCATAGCCTTACGGAACAAGCTGATGACGTGTGATGCCTGTGCAAGCAGGGTGTGCAGAGGTATGGAAATACATGTTGACAGGCAGGTAGGGCATCCTATTATTGCATTTGGAACTATAATGCAATGATTGGAAGATATATTTACATTTTTTTAATATTTAAACCATTTCTGTTTGCCTACCCTACCTTCAATAAAAATGCATGGGCAACCTTTAAACCGACAGAACAATCTTAAACCGTAAGTTCAATAATGCATAGTCTTTACAAGGACATTTCACATTCTAAAGCAATCAAATCTCAATGTCTGAAAGTCAATATTTTATTGAATCATTTTCTATTTCCGATATGATAGAATCACATTGTGAATTTTCATTGTTCTCAGATCCACTCAGAGGTACTCAATCTAAGTTATGCAACAGGACACAGCTCAGTAGAGCCCTTCCGCTCCAGACAGCCTAGATCAGGCACACTGAGCCTGGTGGAGATCAGAGGAAGACCGAAACGGAGGGAAGGAAAGGGTGGCAGGAGGAGAGCTTAATAGTCATTGCCCTCAGAGAAAGGGGGAAAACAGTGCCAACAGGACAAAGCATCAAAATGGCTTCAATCACTTGCAGTGTCTCAATCAAATTCCTAGGAGTAAGTTGAAGCAGACTGTCACCCTCACTGTCATTTCAAACAGAATGTCATTCTGTAAAGATGACAAAAAGATTCCAATTAATACCTGAAGATGTTTACTCTTTTAAAACATGCATCCGCGTTTTTATTACCAATAAAATGTTATTTGTCCTAGCTCATTTCTGCTTCATTTAACTAAGGTGATGTTGTAATTTATCTTTTTATATGCCAGAAACATAGTATCAACACACATCTCTGGCTGTATTTTTCTCCCACCCTTTCTCTCTTACACACACATTTTATGAAATAGAGAATGATTGCATCAGATCAACACTTAGCAACTGTCCAGGGTGCTGAAATACAAATACAGCAGGTAAAAAAAGAAAAAAGAAAAGAGCCACACTGCATGACATTTAACTAATGGATTGTCAAGGCAAGCCTCAAAACAACCAAGAGTTTAAACAAATTTGGTTTACTCTTATCAGCTTATTCTAAGCTTAAACTTCTAGGGACCACAATCAAACAATAGGCTACTGCAGTGAATAAGCCTTATACGAGAATCTAGATAGTTACACATATAATGAAACCAAGTAAAGCAGCTCAAGCTTGTGTATGAGTCGAAATTGTTACGATTTATCTATAAACAGGGGAGTTTTCATCATCTAAAAAGCCCTTGTTCTTTGATAAACACATATGCGCTTAAGAATAGCATGGATTTCTACAACTTTTTATCAGACACACATGTTAAAGTTACACACCACTGCATGGCATAGACATTATGATTAAATAGAACATAAAACAATATAAAACCAACACAATGTATAGTGTTACCCAAGATGTTTAGTGTACAACTGCACACATTCAAACCCATTCACTGGAAATGAAAAGTACTGCTCTATACCTCTGAAAGTCACTTTTGCGATTCGGTCCCCCTTCCCACGAAGCTCCGTGACAGTCTTTAGGTACACCACTAAAGCCATTTCAACTTGGAATGAAGAAGAAAAAATCAAAAGCATACAACAGAATAAAAACGTTTCATCACAAAGACCGCGGATCTATCTTGACCAACGCTGCATAACTTATAACATTATCTTAACTGCTTTTATTCGCTGCATCAAACGAGAAAAAAATCCTCTCGTTGTAGGCTACAGGCTGCATCCTCTGTGCGCAATAACATAAAAAGAGTAATTAATAATTAAAGAGCTTTCATTTCTCTCGCTTTACAATGCGCACACATGTACGTACACTCGTCAGATCCGCTGCGAGACTCTTTCACACTGCTTTGATGCGCCTCGCCACTGCTCCGCACAATGCGATGACGGATGACGCCAGCAGGGGGCAGGCACTCACCGCGGACTCTCAGGAGGGGGGCGGATTCTTGCAGAAAAACCCACTACGTTTCACAAGCTTTTTATTATTTGAGGCAACAGGAACATACATTTTATATATTCTTTATCAATTAGAGCAAAACTGACTAAATAAAAACCGCATAATGCTATACTGAAAAAATGGTTGCCAGGCAACCATTTGTTGTCTTATCTGTGGTGCAGGTCAGACGCATTGCTGAACTTCAGCAGCTTAAGATCGGATGATATTGTAGAATCCTTGTCTATTCAGCCATGAATTTCAGAGGAAATGGGACTCTCATAACGCATAACACCACAGCCTACATCCCATCGTCTCGATGCCGGGGTAAAAACATAGCTTATTTCTTGTTTTGATCAGGGCAGTGTCAGACATTTATTTTAAAAAATAATACCCCTTGAATTTTCTTTCAGGGGTAAGTTTTGACATTCGGGGACCTTGCTTAGAGTAGCAGCTAGCCTATTTTTCTTTTCAAACATAGAAAATAAATGTGTGCTGTCCCTTAATGTTATATATTCCAACTGAATCAATTCATTGAAATAAATTTGAATTAACAAGTATGGTTGTCACCTAAGGTCTGATTCTTTGGCATTTTTGACCTTCTGTGGTTAATTTCAGGCAAATCATAAAATAATATTTTCAACAACAGCTAGGCCTAATTGTGCAACTCCTGAATCATTTAAATGTACTGTGGACACATTCCTACACAATTCTAGCCTGACTTCGTCAAACTCATATTCTAGTCAGAATGTTGCCCTGTCCCAAATGGAACCCTAAGCACTCGCGGTCTTCCTCTGAATCCGCACTTTCGCGACGTAACGCCGCTTTGAATGTCGGGAAGAAGTCTGCTGTGGAGTCCGCATCAGCGCGGGCTCGGCAAAAGTGCGCATCAAGGGCGCAAATCGTCCGCAGAGGGGGCGCTCGCGAGCACCCTTCTGAGATCTAAAAATTACAAATGGGACACACTACGGTCACGCGCACGCGGCAGCCATTGTAATGGTGTGTTCACACCGAACGCGAAAATAATTATTTGCGCGAGTAGATTACATAGAAAGTCAATGCAAAGACGCGAATAGACGCATCATTCGCGCCGGGCGTTGCGAATGAAGCGAATTGGGCGACGCGTTTGCCGCGAATGTCTTCCGCGCAAGTTGAAAAATTTGAACTCGAGCGAATGTTCAAGCGTCTAACTAGACGCGATAGACGCGTATTTGACGCTCTATTCGCGTTCGGTGTGAACACACCATAATGGTGTGTTCACACCGAACGCGAATTTAATTATTTGGGCGAGTAGATTACATACAAAGTCAATGCAAAGACGCGAATAGACGCATCATTCGCGCCGGGCGTTGCGAATGACGCGAATTGGGCGACGCGTTTGCCGCGAATGTCTTCCGCGCAAGTTGAAAAATTTGAACTCGAGCGAATGTTCAAGCGTCTAACTAAACGCGATAGACGCGTATTTGACGCTCTATTCGCGTTCGGTGTGAACACACCATAAGTCCACAAGACCGAAAGTGCACATGAAGTGTGCCATTTGGGACAGGGCCTGTGAGTCTGATACTGCTTCATAGGGCTTTGATTATGAGGCGTGTCTTAACCGAACCAGGAAAAAAAAAAACTCTGCACTCAATTGGATAGACCTACAACCAATGAGAGCAACGCAGTAAGTCAACTACTTTGCATAGCACAGTTGTCAACTACAGAACTCAAATGCACGCACGCTGGAAGAAGTAAAATAACGAGTGTTGCTTCTTTTACTTGGCCCTCTATGAGTGCGACCAATGGAGAAACCACAACGACCACAGGGTTTTCATTGCGTCCCATCTTCTTAGTTACCATCGGAGCCAGCTGATAAATTAAACTTTTGCAGAATCCCGTAGGAAGGACGGCAAACACATCTTTCCGATCGACAAATGCCTTGATTGCAGTTCTATGTTCGTCTTTTAAAATGAATGCGCTGTCGATTTCTTTTACAACAGACGCAATAGCGGAATCTCTACATCTCAGTTCTCCAGCGGCAGTCATCTGTGAGGGAAACCAGTTCAACCCAAGCACTCTTTGATAACGTGAGGATTGCGTCCCTGCAGATCATCTGTCCATCATCGTATAAAGCCCGCCCTGACAATTTGATTGGCCCGACGATTTCTGAACCGATCATAATTATTCCTCAATGGAGCGAGTCCAGACCGAACTTCCCGATCTAAAAATGTTGTGGGCGGGGTTCGGGCTGGCATCCAGGCTAACACAATTCCTGTATGGGGAGACTTTTGGCAATACAACCCTAAAGTACATCCAAAATATCCGATCTGCCGAAATGGCCTCCAGCAAAAGCCTCTCCAATAAGAGTGGTGTGCCCCTAAGCTCCCATACACAAAACAGTATCTTACCCTACTGGGCCCAGTACAACATTGATTTCAAAAGACAGAAGGAGATCAAGGATTTTAACATGGTAAAAATAAGCCTTAAGAAGTTAATGTGGATCATGTTCTCAACTGATATCTTTTATCTTACTGATTAGTCATTCTCTTTTCCCCAGTTGTCACAGAAGCACAGGGAAAATTACAAAGATAAGACTGGCACTGTGCAACCTGTCAATTACTTTGTCATGCAGTAAAAGAGGCTGAGAAGAACCCTGAGGCAATGTAAGAACTGTACTTTACTGAGTCACCTCAGCTATTTAATTAAAATAACTATATTAAGTGAGAATCAATAACGTGAAACATGGATATTGTATGTTCCTATGAAACATTTAAAGTCGGCATGAAACAGAGGATGTGAACGACTTCCATACTGTGATATATTATATTTATGACTGAAACTTCTCATCTAACAAGACAAAAAGAAGAAATTTTATTCATCGTCTGTTAATTGGATTGTGAAAAGTGAGCGCTGTATACTGGAATGGAGGCAGACCTGAATGTGATAGGCTTTTTAAAAAATATATAGGCCTATTTATTGTAAGTAACATGCATAAAGAAAATAAATTTTGATTTTATGCTTACTTTAATGTTCTCTAAAAACTTGAAAAGTTTACTCAAATTTTTAGTTCTAAAAACTAAAAGCTCTTCTATTCCTTTTCTCTTACTTAAAGGGTTAGTTCACCCAAAAATGAAAATTCTGTCATTAATTACTCACCCTCATGTCGTTCCAAACCCGTAAGACTTTTGTTCATCTTCAGAACACAAATGAAGATCTTTTGCTTTCTGTCACTCTCTATTGGCAGCTACTAACACTTTGACACTTCAAAAAGTTCATAAAGAGATCGTAAAACTTATCCATATGAATTGAGTATTTTAGTCCAAATAATTCTGAAGAGACACGATCAAACAGACTGAATTTAGGCTTTTTTTCACATATAAACATTCATCAACTCACACATCAGTTATGATAAAAAGAAGCTAAAGCATGATCACTTGACGTGCAAGAACCAATGAGGTTCATTCTCGTGTTACACAGCACATTTGAGCTTTCGCAAGAACCAATGAGGTTCATTCTCGTGTTACACAGCACATTTGAGCTTTCGCAAGAACCAATGAGGTTCATTCTCGTGTTACACAGCACGTTTGAGCTTCTGCAAGAACCAATGAGGTTCATTCTCGTGTTACACAGCACGTTTGAGCTTCTGCAAGAACCAATGAGGTTCATTCTCGTGTTACACAGCACGTTTGAGCTTCTGCAAGAACCAATGAGGTTCATTCTCGTGTTACACAGCACGTTTGAGCTTCAGCAAGAACAAATGAGATTCATTCTCGCGTCAAGCAGGTTTGGTTGAGCTTCGGATTATGTTGATCAATGTTTATATGTGAATAAAAGCCTAAATTGAATCTTTTCGTCATATAAAGTCATCGTGTCTCTTCAGAACATTACTGGACTAAACCACTAAATTCATATAGATTAGTTTTATGATCTCTTTATGAACTTTTTAAAGCATCAAAGTGGTAGTTGCATAGCTGTCAATGGAGGGACAGAAATCGCTCAGATTTAATTCAAAATATTTTCATCTGGGTTCCAAAGATGAACGAAAGTCTTACGGGTTTGGAACAACATAAGGGTGATTAATTGATGACAGAATTTTCATTTTGGGGCGAACTATCCCTCTAATCCCCATCTCACATGGACCTAATTGCCTCTTTCTCACGGTCCCCTGAGACAGTCAGAGACTATGGCTGTCCAGTGATGGAGTCTTATTTGCTGATGCATTACTCAGGGTTATTTGTGCTTGGAGCTCTGCAGTCTCTAGGGGTTTTTCTGTTCAGTTTACATTTAGCTGCTGGGTAGTTTCTTAAAAGAATTTATGTTCAAGCGAAAATACCTGTCGTTGTTTTTTAATATTATTCCCTTCTCTTTCCTTCTTGTCAATTAGAGGTTATGGCATTTCTGCGTCACAAAGACGTAGCAGCCTGATGAAGTCCACCACAAACAAGTCTGTCTCCAGGGCCCGCTATTACATTTATTGTGTTAAATAAATAAATAAAGACAAATCTGTTGCTTTTATTGTGCCTCCTGTATAAATATATATAATTTAATATATTTTATGTATTAGTTAGTATTTGGTTATTAGTAGTTAGATAAAATAATTTATGTAGTTAGATAGTTTCACAGTACTAAAGACATGTCTTTACATCAAAATCTTATAAAACCAATCATGTTATATACAAGTACGTACATTGTGGGGGGGGGGGGGGGGGGGATTGAATTGGTTTACCAATCAGAAAAAAAAACTACAGACCAGCACCTCCCTTCTGAGATGAGATCTGTGTGAAAATATAATGATTTACAGACAATTTTTTAAGTAAAAAAGTAAAATTGCATGTATTTGATTTGTGATCACGCCAATGGATGATGTTATCATTCGAATCAGCAGGTTCTCTTGCTTCATTTATATAGGTCTATATAACATACAACAAGCTTTTCACCTACAATAAAAAAAAGTATATCCAGTAGATAGGCTATATAATGGGAATGAGGGAATGGGATGGGAATCAAAGTAGCCTAGCCTTGATTTGATTAGCATAATCGATAGTATGGTAAAACAACTGTAGCTTTGTAGGCTATTAATTTACACAGTTTAGGGATAATTACAAACGTTCATTAAATAAGCCGCCTACTCGAACTGTGAACAACTAACCTGTAAAAAGTCTTCGTTTCGTATCGTCTGCTTTCTCCAAATTGCGCACATGCGCAATCATTTTGTTTAAAATTTGTGGAGAATGTATGTATTTTTTAATATCTATACTTTTAGAACTGAATTTAAGCTCTAAAATTTTGAGGTCTTTTAATTGATATTCAGTTAGAAAATTATGAATAAAATACAATAGCTAAAATTTAATATTGCATTAAAGTATTACCACGTGCACAGAATGAGGCTTAAACACGTTATAAAAAATAAACAGCACGATAAACGAGTTCTACATCAGAGGCAATAAGTTTCAAAAGACTGCCCTGGAAATATTTTGGTAGCCCCAAGTCCCGTTCGTCCCCGGAAGAGGGAGACAACGTCTGGGAAGGAGCACATAGACTGACGGTGAGAACGGGAATCGAAGCATCCGAGCATCCATAGCCTTTCTTCCCTCAGTGTAGCGGATCGCATTAATACTGAAGCACTGTCTGCAATGTCTCCTGCACGGGCACGAGCTCTTCTCGGTCTCCTGGTCACACTCTGCACCCAGATCCCACTGCTGTCGGGTAGGTCAATCTGCTTCTGTCTATGTAAATATTAATTCACAAAATCAAGCTTTGTGTAGGCTATTATTAGAAATGTTTAGAATTATTTTAAAAGTAGAATTCGTGAAGTATATTTTTGTCTGTTATAATTGACAGGGCTATATGGTATGCTGTTGTCATCTTGTACGGTAAAGATTATTATGTCACAAGCACTTATGACAAATAGCTCTCGTGAATTAGTCACCTGCGGTTGATGAATCTCCAGGTCTGAGTTCAGTTTAGTTGGTCATATTGTGCGTGGAAACCTGTAATAAACATTCCAAGCACTCAAAGCTTAGCCTAATACACGAGAGGGTGAGACTTGAGGCACAGGCAGGTGCACAAACTTCAAAATGTGTAGGCTACTTGCTTTACTTTTAGTTTTTATGGAACCGTAATTTTTGTAGCAATATGAATCAGTTTTTAAAAAGGTTTTTGCAGGCATGACATCTATGTCTGTTCAACTTTGGGGAATACATTCTTTAACAAAATCTTTAACAGTGTGGTATATATATATATATATATATATATATATATATATATATATATATATATATATATAATTGAGACTAAAACTTTGGCCTACTGTACAATTTCTACTTCGACTGATGGTGGTCATCCTTGTTAACTACTGTAGCTATTGCACTGAAGGCGTTATAACTCACCCGTGGTAGACTACTCACCCCTGGTCTCCCCTGATCAAAATAAGTTGTTCACATGACATGTACACATGTAATCAAAATATGACCAAATTTGGATTCCTGATTTGTTCTTCACTTCAAATGTAGAAATAGATAGATAGATAGATAGATAGATAGATAGATAGATAGATAGATAGATAGATAGATAGATAGATAGATAGATAGATAGATATGGACTGTAAGTGCAGCTTGCAAGTGTTTTATCAAATTAAAGCCAGGACAGGAAGTAACGGTTAACCTCTTTAAAAGGACATCAGGGAGTGTAAAAGCACAGATGTTTTAGACATTCTTTTGCTTTCAGCTCTTCAAATCAATTTTAGCCACGTTTTCTCTCTCTGCCTCTCTTTGACTTTCTTTCACTCTCCCTGTCCCTCCGAATTCTGAAGAGAATGCAGAGGAATCTTGGATGAGAAAAGTGGTAGCTAAGTCCTACTGAGCTGTGTTAGCTGCCACGTTACAACAGGCCTTTTTCTTTCTCACTTGCCCTTTCTCAGTGTTTTGGAAATGTTCTTTATATGAGGTCACCCAGTGCAGTCTGTGACTGCCATCAGCAGCTGCATATTATCCAGTCTTCCTCTCTTTTCTTCCCCTCTCCATCTTTAACAAAACAAAATACATCCAAAACAACTAAATCTTAAAGCCACCAGCTGCTTCAATATAGTGTAGACGGTAAAGCTTTACTGATTTCAAGCCCCCCAAAAAAACCTTTTAGATCTCTTAATGGTGCCCAACTGCAGCTTCAGAACCATTCCAGACATCTGCTTGACAGATAAAAGATATATTGGAAAGAATGAGGCTCAGGATTTTCTTCCACAACCCTGCACTTTAACATCACGTCTGTTGTTATTCCGGTAAAAATTAGCTTGGTTGTCAGGTAAGAGCTCTGCCAGACAGTGAGAGGAAGAGAAAAGTCATGCCCTGACCAGCTACTGGAATTAAATCTTGCTCAGATTTTCACCAAGGAATTTGCGGAAAGTTTTTGATTGACGTGAGCAAGGCTGGAAGGGTTAGAAACTCAATCTGTCGATAAGTGAGTGTGCAGCGATACAAGAAGCCAGCATGTTGGCATGATGCCCACGCTCAACCTTTCACTTAGGTGTTTGAGGATTGTCTCTCATCAGGTGACGCCCCACCCCCACCCCCATGGAACACGTGGGTATATTAAAGCTCAGGCTGGAAAAGTGTATGTAAAAGCGCTGCACTCTAAATGCCTCTTGTGTTTGTTTGAATGTCATCCAGACACCTAAATGAAAATAATAAGCAAGTGAATGTCTGTTAGAGTTTGTTTATGCCTTTCATTGAGAAAATGATGTCAGAAAAGCAGGTGATTGCCCTTCAGGTCTTTCCGTGAGTGCTTATAAAAACAATCCAACAAAACTGACAGGACCACAGGGCATTTACTTTCAGCCTCTTAATAAACACCATAAAGGAATGAACAACATAAATGGTTCGGAGCCAGTGTAAAAGAGTTTCAAGAGATTTGGGTCAGTTCTTGAGTTCGAAGAATCTTACATTTGTTGACTGTATACATGTGATTTTAAGCCCTGCTTATCTAAACATTTGGTTTTCTGTGATTTGTTGAACATTGTTTTGCAAATTCTGCTGATGGAAATATGTCATCAAACTGATAAAATCCAAATGGCTCACATCAAAATTGTTTTGTCAAAATTGCGAGAGTAAATTGTGATAGTCTTTGAATTGGTTAAAAATTACAAACATTTTATTTATTTTATAGCTGTCACGAAGTTAGATTAAAACATTTCCAGCTATAACTGAAAATTTAAAGCATTTAAAAAAAAAAAAATTTATTTCTTTGCTTATTGTTGTGTCATGTTTTTTTTTCTTTTTGTGGTGGCCGGGCCAATAAATTAGCGGGGCAATATGCAAATCTAAACTAGAAAAAAATCCTTATTGCTGGGAAGATTCTTATGTGACCTTCAGGAGATAGAATACCATCTTCCCTTTTACCAGGGGTTTCAATGTAAAAAAAAACCAAGAGAACCACTGATGTAGGTAATGTCCACTCCATAACATGAGCCATGGTTAGTTTCCTCCAGTATAAAATGTTTATTTTTGAAGAAAGATCTAATTCTTATGTTTTACAAGTCTTGATTTAATCAAAATGTGAACCCTCCCTACATCATAAATTTTAATATGGGCCAAGTCACAGACTGAGGTTTGATGTTTCTGTGGCCTGTGTGTGGTGTGGTGTGTGTGTGTGTTGTAGTAATTGCATTGACATGTGTGATGTGGTTCCAGTTTATGTGGATGTTCCATTGCCAATATTACATTATAAAGCAGTGACCAAGAGGCATATGTCCGTGTGTACACTTAAAGAAATGATAGAGATTGATCTCTCTCACCAGGATTGATGCCAGAGTCATGCAGTTGTACAGTAAACAGGCACAGCGATGAGGGATTTGCTCACTCTAATTCTGAGCAGGGTTAGAAAAACAGACTGAGCACACTATAGTACTTCAGACAGAGTTTCCAGTTTGATTAACTGAAGGCTGTAGCCCTCATTGCTCTACTTCAAGTTGTAGATTCATTTAAAAAGTCCACACAAAAAGATCTACATTACACATAAACTCTCACAAGCTAATTCTCATGCTGAGTTTATACAATTTAGTTTAGGTTTTCCTATACACTCTTTAAAATAAAGGTTTCAAAAGGGAGTTCTTGCAGCGATGCCATAGAAGAACCATTTTGGGCTCCCCACAGAACATATCGGTGAACCGATCTTAAAATATATATTTTTTCTTAGTGTGAAGAACCTTTTTCCACTATAAAGAACCTTTTGTGCAATTGAAAGATTCCATGGAACTGTAGATGCCAATAAATAACTTTTAATTTAAAGATTGTATGGCCCTCTGCAATAATTGATTCTGAGTGGTCAATCACATGCTTTCATTGGTCAAATATTTCTGCATAATAACAACTAAACTGAATAACTGACCATTATTCCAGAGCAATTTCCGCATAGCTGTGGAATAATGTGCAGTCTGTTTGGCATAATTGCAAAATAAACCACTTTAAGGTGATTCAAGACCTCTCTGCTTCCTTTTGGGGTTTATTTTGTGTCAATGACCCTCAATATCCCTTACTTACTACCGGTAGTCTAATAGTAGCTTATAAGATATTGGATTGTAGTTTATTGTTATTTCCTGCAACTGCAATCTTACAGAAACAAACTCACCAGACTGGCATTGCAATGTTATTGACAGACAACTTTACACTTTCTCTCTCTCTTTATCAGGTTCTAAGCCACTGCCGCCACGTAATGTGAAGCTGACCTCGGTGGATAAGGGGTTAAAGGTCACATGGGATTCACCCAGCGAGCTGGACGGACAGCCAGTAGATAGCTACAGCATTGGCTATGGGAAGTCAATGAAGTCACTACGCTTCGTCACTGTGGACAAGGACAGACGGTCAGAGTTACTAGAGGACGTAGGTGAGAGCGTAAATCAATCATTCTTTAAATGAAAAGCTAGAGACTCACATTGAGTACTTCAGCACTATGTCAGGCTCTCATGTGCATGTTGTGTTGTTTTAGAGCCTGGAGTCCTGCATTTTCTCAAGATGAGTGCAGAGAATAAGGATGGGATGAGTAAACCTGTCTACAGGGCAGAGACTCCAGGAGGTGTGTGTTTGCCTGTGTGTAGAGAGAGATCTGCATGTTTCTATGACTCTCTATTCTCTTCACTGTTGTACTTTGGTGCATGGATATATAAAGTACAGTAAGCGCATAAAACACATATGCATGTTAGAATTATCCTTTAAAATATAATATAACAGGAATTCCTCAGTGTTGTCAATATACAGTGGCCTCTAAATATATGGATTTCATTGCATTGGAATATTAAATATCAAACTGTTCTCAATTTTCTTTTTCTTTTCTTTTTCAATTGTCTGTTTATTGAGTTTTAACATTTTATTAACATAAGAGCGAGAGAAATAATAATAATAATGACAATAATAATAATAAAATCAACAAAAAAAAACAAAAAAAAAATATAGAAATAAAATAATAATGATAATAAAATACGGCAAATTGGATCAAATCAGTCCATGGTCACTGTTCATCCTTTGTAAATGTTATGTAAACATGCCAAACCCTGTCATGACATGGTGGTGTCAGAGGTCCATAAGCGGTTCCCATATCCTTCGGAAGGCATCCCCCTTATTTTTTAGGATGTATGTGCGTTGTTCCAGTCTTAAAGTTTCATTGAGGATTTGTTTAAACAGATTGAATGATGGGGGTCTTTATTGATTCCAGTTGAGCAAGATGCATTTCTTTGCGATATAAGACACTATGATAATCCTCTTCCTGCATGTGGTTGTTCTCAATTTTCTGAACCACATTTGAACCATATTAACTATAGAGATCTATATACACATTGGTTATTGAAACATGTCTCAAATGCTCCCAAAGGCTGAATTTATTTAAACAGAAATATAGTAATATTGCGAAATGTTACAATTAATAATAATTGTTTTATATTTTAAAATGTAATTTATTCATGTGATGGCAAAGCTGAATTTTCAGCATTATTACTCCAGTCTTCAGTGTCACATGATACTTCTGAAATCTTTCTAATATGCTGATTTGCTGCTCAATAAACATTTCTTATTATTATCAATGTTGAAAACCGTACTGCTATTTTTTTTGTGGGAACTGTGATAAATTTTCTTCAGGATTCTTTGATGCGTAGCAAGTTCCAAAGAACAGCATTTATTTGAAAAAAAATCTTTTGTGTCATTATAAATATATTTATTTATAATGTCTTTTACTGTCTTTTTGTTTCTCAATTTAATGCACCCTTGCTGTATAAAAGTATTAATTTCTTCTTCTTTTTTTTTAAATCTTACTGACCCAACAGTAGGAACAGGAGTTTGAACCGTAGTGTATATAAATGAATTGTATATTTCTAATTTTAAACATTATAAAACAGAGGAAATATACTGTAGCACAACAAGCCTTTAATTTTTAAGTGTAGCTGAAGTGTACAGTACACATCATTTTAGTGGTCACTGTACATGGATGTCATTAAATGTCTAAATATACACTTTTATTTGCCTCATTAATTTAGACTTGTTAGACTCTAACACACATTATTATAACGCTTTTACAAGGGAAGTATTTATAACTTGAAAGCTCTCAATGCTTTTTGTTTGTTTCACAATATTAAACCAGACTGGAAGACTAAAACACTCATGTGTAGACTGCAGGGTGTAAGGATATATCGTTTTTTCTTTTTTCCAAATAACTCCATTCGCTGTTGGCATCTGGTGAGATTGAAATCCCCAAAGATAGAACATTTATGTGGCCAGTCCTTGTTTTTGTATCCAACCCGGAGCTCGAGTCAAGAGCCTTAAGCCTTGTGTTGTGGTAGCCAGTCACTCGTCCAACGCAAGCCACATAAATTTTTTCACATACATTTTTTTCAGTATGTCCATGTCCATCTCCAACAAACAGGATCTGGGCATATTGCTGCATGTCCCACAGCACTTTCCCCAAAACATCTGTCATAATAGAAAAGCACATTAATAATCCTGCAAACAGATCATAAATGTTCTTGGCTGAGGACGTTTTTAGCAGTAGTAAACATACCTTGTGTTACAGCCTTGTTTTAAGGATAGCTGGTTGTTTTGATGCTACATTTTGTACACATTTATGTGTAATATTTATTTTTTATTATGTTTTGTCTGATAATTCAGTCAAAAAAAGTGCCTATAAAAAAAAGAGGAAATTGCTGTAAATGGGTGATATGGTCACGTGTTTTTCTTCTGTGTGACATCTGGGGATGAATGATAAGGCAATGACAATTTTTCTAAATAATACAAAAAATCAAGTGAATTTAGGCATCACAACAATATAATGTAAAGTATGAAAAACTTTTTTTTTCCCTAAAGATTACGTTTAAAATTATAATTAATTATTTTAAAGGTTAACTGTATTTAGGTGTTAGTTGGCTGCAAAGTTGACTTTCATTGTAAAAATATGGGAATTGACCTTGCTCAATTAAATATCCAATATCAGTCGATAAGGATACATTTAAATGACTCAAATATCGACCAATAATCAATATGGTACCGATTTAGTGTGCATCCATATGTGTAACCACACTGCTCTTTTCTCCTGCAGGGAGAGAGTGGGTGAAACTGGATGGCTTTGCTGTCGAGCCTTTCAACAGATCCACTCCAGGTAGGTTCAATACTTTTACAGCCTATGATTGATGCACAACAATTTTATGAAGAGTATTGCCAAGCAGGTTGCAGATAAACATAAAATAAGTTATGGAATACCATTTTAAGTCAAATCCAACCTTCTTGGAATGCATAAAACTACTTCAACTTCAAAAATATAGTTGTGTCTGTACATTAATGGTAAATGACAGATTTCAGACATGCAGGCTTATGGAGAACATCTATGTTGTTTTTCCCTTGAGAAGGATTAAAGTTTGGACGTGTGTTTGGATGCCAGAGAGAAAGACCTCTGATACCCCAAGTTCCTGGAAAGACAGTGGCAGTTTTTCAGTTGTAAATTTGTTAAATCAAAGCTTTTATTTCTCTTTTTCATGAATCCACTGAGCCCACTTAAAGCCAAACTCTGTACATGTGAGCCCCCCGAAGGGAAGAAGGAATCCCAGATTTAAACCAAGTGTTTTAGTTTCCTACAATCTCAAGAGTAAAACACATAAAATGGAGAATCCCACGGACACAATTACATGTGATCAATGTCCAACCTACCTCTGTAAATACAGTACTACATGGACTAGATAGATTTCTTTACAGATTTGGGAACAGACAATATTGAAAAAAAAAATTTGGAAACAGAAATATTGATTGTGGTCACTTATTTACCATCTACAGAAATGGCATTTCATTAATACTCATTAATATTCCCTTGGCCTTTTCATAATGTTGTCCTGTCCATGTTTGTTCTTTGCTATTGGTGTTGTCATGATGTTACCATGGTGTTGCTCTAATTTTTCTCTGGTTTTGCCGCTGGGTTAACAAAAGACATATGCGTCGTGTCATTCTACTTTGTAACTGTGAATTGGCAAGAATGTGTCAGGAAAAGCTCAATTTTGTTTCACAGCCACCATTGTTGTGCTATCATCTCTTTGTCATCACTTTGGCAGTAGAAATAAGTGGGACCAACTATAGTGAGCAGGTCCACATGTTGCCCAGCTGAGTCCACACATGGACATGGTAACTCTAGTCTGGCCCCTGGAACCTGGAGCTTGTTATCGCATCCAAAACCTCCCACGGAGAGAATTCATGGAGATAATTCGTTCAATCACCGAACAAATCAGACCTAAGGGGTGGGAAAAGAGAACGATGTGGCATCATGGATCCAGGACATCAACTTGGAAGATTGACACTATAAAAACAATGAGCGAGGGAAAGAGTTAGAGAAGGGTGAGCTACTATGTCTCACCCCTGTTTCAAGGCCAGTGATATGTGAGCCTGCCTCAGCTGTGTTGGCTGGACTCTCTGAATGTGAAGTGGGAAAAAGTGTCTGTTTGTGTGTACAAAGGAAATAGGTTGCTGTTACTATCATCTCAGTTCATTTTGAGACTTGACATTTCTTATTAACTTAAGTGTTAATAATGCTGGTAGAGCTTGATTATTAGGTGAGTGATGCCAGAGCAATCATAAGTTAGTCCTTAAGTGTGCACGAGAGGCTTGCGTTTAGCCAACACCCTCATAAAAAGGCTGAGCTATAAAGGATATGAAGCTCCTTTTTTCTCCCTTTTAATCTCATTCTACAATACTCAAAATTACCTGAAGTTGGGTGCTTTCATGAAACTTTGAAACAATTACGAATCATTAGTTTCAAACCTGTGGTTTGGAGCTTTTATGAAACTAGCTAAGTTCTCCAAGTGTTTCTGACTGCGTCTCTCAGTAGCCTACTACAAAACACCTACCCGCCAACCCTAAAATTTACTTATAATTTATTTTTATAATTAAAATACTTAAAAAATTGAGGAAAACAAACGGGAGGAGTTAAGGCATCATATGTAATACGATCTGTATGCATGCCATATCACTAGGTGGCGATAGTGAAGCTTAAAAGTGAGGGAAGTGAAGTAGAAGAAGAGCAGTACTAGTGACGACATCAGCGATTACAGACATCCTTAATGGCTGTTCATTGCATACATATTATGCATATGCATACATATGGCCATTTCAATGGGCCGCTAACATTCGAGAGCGAGTTGACTGAGCATGTATGAATAGAATTTCTACATATGAAATTGACTTAAGCAGATTATTTTGCTAAACTAACACAATACAACAAGACGAAGGCGTCACCTGACATTAAAAAGTTACCATAGTAAAAGTAAAAAACATTACAATTATATTAATATAATATTGAGTTAATACATATAAAAATACAAACCAACACATTCTCACCTGTAAAAGGTTATCCCATTTCTTTGGGAATTTAAATCTTGGCGGTTTCACAACCAGAATCTGCGACACGCAAACCGTTGCAAGATGGCAGACGCCCCTAGTATGGATTATTAATAATATTATTAACAATCAGTATTATGATATTATGGCAACGTTCGTTTTGTTGCTAAGGCATATATTATTTTTACATTCCCTGGAACAATGTTTCTTAGAAAGCTTGAAGCTAAATTGAGGTACTAAAATAATTTAAAGCAATTTTTTTTTTTATCAAATAGCTGAGAAATATAAGTGATACCTTAATTTCACCCCATTTTCTATAAAGATGAAGACTTGATTACTGAACTTTTTAATGCTACACTGTTTGAACTGTCACAATCAAACTTTAAATTACACACTGACTCTAATGAGGAAATGTGACTACAACCGATCATCTGAGAATGATTAAAGAAGCGAAAAATTACAGACTGATGGAGAAAGAGGGGCTGTGTTTTTCATTACACTCTCAGGGATGTACTGCACACCAGAGGGAGAGACAGAGAGATGCGCGTGAAGAAGTGTGTTGAAGGAAAGAGAGGAGGAAGACTGTCTGACTGTCTCATTCGCCTGCCAAGTCCTGTCAGATGGGGGATTACAGTAAAGCAATAAGAGAGGAAGTGAGATTGCACATGACTGTAAACTGTGTGGCCCTGTAACTGTTCTCACTTTAGCAAATCTCCACGTGTCTCCACAAGTATTTCCCAATGTTGTTTGTTTTATGAAAGATTGCAAACATGAGTCGTCCTCTGTGAAGTACAGCGGGATTTAAAGGTGTGAGACCACTTGTGAAAATACTTCAATTATTCTTTTCTTTCTAATTTAATACAGCTTTTTGCTTTACAAATTATATTATGTGTGCTTCAGTGTAAGCAAGGAAATTTGAGCTTTTTAAACAAAGGTGTTAACATCTTTTTATATCATAACATTTCTTTGTTTTGCATTTTTTCAAAATCCTAAAACTTTGTTTATTTCCATGTTTAAATTAGATTTTGAATCTAGACTTTACGGACCCCACTATGTTTGATAATGTAACATAGTACAGTATTATCACAATGAAGTCATTTCTATTAAAGTCAAGTCAATTCAGGGCTGATCAATTTCTAAAGCACATTTAAAACAACAGAAGTTGGCCACAAGTGCAATACAGCATAAAATTACGATAAGAATATCAAACATCAATAAGGACAAAGATTATATTTCTTTGAAGACAGAATCTCAGTGATTTTTAAACTCCAATGCCAATATTATTTGTTCTGTCTCTCTTTAATTAGACAGGATGGTGTCTATAACTTCATCACAGATTAAGGCACGGCCCCCAACTCAGAGGACGGCACTAGGACAGCAGAGGGCCCCTCAGTCATCCTCAGGACCAGAGCCCCCTCATCAAGGAGGACACCTCGCTCTCCGAGCCCAAAACAAACACAGAGTGGACCTCAGCCAGCACCAAGCAGACCAGCGCAATGGTAACAAGCCCAAACTGGGTAAGGATGTTTGAAGGTCGCTAATAGGAATTTTTTAAGCTGTTAAATTGTGTTTTAGATATGCATACTGTATGCCTTTAGATCTAAGCTCAAATATTTGTAAACAACTCAGATTGCATGTCTTCAGTATATCTCATTGCAGGTAATGTGTAATGATACGTGGCCGTATCTGGTATCCCCCTTCTGTTCGTAGCATCTGAGTCCGTCTATGTGGTATCACTGCAGGCACCCAGAGCCCAGGGGAGAAGTGCACCCATCAACACGGCCACCTCGAGTAAAAAAGTGACCACAGGTAATCACACATCATAGTGGTGCTAACCAGCAATCCATATTCAATATTTTAGCTCACGCAAACCTAATATTCTTTCTTTGTTATACCCTTTTTTATGACTGTATGTTAGAGCCAGCGGTTGTGGATGAAGTAGAGGACATCACAGTTAGAGTATTGTCTCCTCAGTCTGTCCTTATCACATGGGTTGATCCACTTGTTGAGAAGAAGAAGGAAATACCAGGGGGGTCTAGGTAAAAAGTTTTTTTTTTTTTTTTTTTTGCATGGTGTGCCAAGTGGTATGTGGGCTGCACTGCATAAACTACCGTAAATAAGGAAATAAGTCTCTTATGCTCACCAAGGCTGCTTTGATTTAAAATAGAGTAATATTGTGAAATAGTATTATAATTTCAAATTAATGTTTTCTACTCTAAAATATCATTTACACCTGTGATGGCAAAGCTGAATTTTTGCAGCCATTACTCCAGTCTTCACTCTTCAGTGTCACATAATCCTTCAAAAATCCTTCTAATATGCTGATGTGGTGCCCAAGAAAGACATATTATTATTACGTTGAAAACTGGTCTGCTACTTACAACTTTGTGGAAACTTGGATTTTTTTCAGAATCCTTTGATGAATAGAAAGTTCAAAAGAACAGCATTTTTTGGAACCTTTGGACTATATCTATATATATATATATGAAGGATATGAAGGCTATATTTCAGCTATAGAACTAATATGTGTGCAGGTATTACACAGTGAAATACAGAGAAAAAGGAGAATCTGCACGATGGGAATACAAGGACACCACTCAGAGACGTCTCATGATTGAAACTCTTTCTGCGGACAGCATGTACGAGTTTTCTATTTGTATCTCACAAGGAGATCAGAAGGGAAAATGGAGTGCATCTGTGTTCCAGAGAACCCCTGAATCAGGTTTGTTTATGCTTCATTGCTTCCTGATCTTTAACACAGATGTTTTGCTTATTCTGATTGATCCAAACCAATCTGACTTCTGACCTATAATGCTGCCTGAATCATAATCATACACTGTTCGTTCATTGGCCAGAGGAGAACTGGCCCCCTGGCTGAGCCTGGGTTCTATCAAGGTTTTTTTCTCCATTCTGCCACCTGATGGAGTTCTGGTTCCTTGCCAATGTTGCCTTTTTACCATTGGCTTGGCTTGCTTAGTTTGGGACATTAAATTTAACATTTAATTTAAAATTCAACAATAATATTGATCTGCCTGCATTGACACTATTATACAAGAACTGAACTGAGCTGGACGATGACATCACGGTTTACTCCAGAGCAGCTATATATTTATATATAAATGAACTAAATTAATAACTTTTTTAAAACAAAAATAAAACATCACTGAACTTACTTAAGCTGGACTGTGACGCTATTTTCTTCTGGAAACAAACTTTTTTGCATCATTTTCCTGTTATTTCTGTAAAGCTGCTTTAAAACAATCTGCATTGTAAAAAGCGCTATATAAATAAATGTGACTTGACTTGACTTAGTTTGCATTGTTGAGCAGCTAAATTCTGATTTTTTATTATAGATATAATTTTCTGCAAACTAAAAAGGTCAGTGTCAGATTGAAAAAAATCTTAAAAGTGTTTTGGAAATTAAAGTATTCTATACAAAAATTACTACATTGTTTGTATTGCATTGTACCCCCATACAAATGCACACACAAAACCCAAGACAATCTTGCCTTAGTTTTTTAAACCATGTAAGCATGATTTAACCGTCTAGTTCATTGTAATGTCACTGTTTACTGCCTGTTTGGTATTTTTGTTTGGAGTGATCAGAATGACCTCATTCCTCTGGAAAACGTAAAGCTGTCTTTTGTTTCCATCTGAAAAATATCCAGGCAGAAAAAAAAAAGTTAAGTTAAAGAGAATGCACAGTGCTCTATGCTTGTATATTAATTTGATTGTCATTTCTGTTTTTATTTTAGCTCCCTCTGGCCCTCCAGAAAATTTTGAAGTAAAACCACTTAGAGGAAAAGGTACTGCTGTCACAGCAACCTGGGATCCACCTGAGCAAACCAATGGGCGAATAAGAGGTAAGACCACAGGGTAGGCTATCAATTCAACAAGTTCCATATAGACCATAAGAACCATATATTTTTATTTGTTTATTGTGTAGTGCACCAGGCATTACTCATTTCATACAGTTGTATCTGCATATTTAGCTGGGATAGGAGAAAGTGTTTTAACACTGATAATATTTTATACAGATATCTGTCAGCTCTTTCTATTAGTTTTGGAATATGCTCTAAATAAAGAACAGAAAATGACTTTGGCATTTGGAGAGCAAAACATTACTAATAGTTGACCAT
Source organism: Rhinichthys osculus (assembly GCA_029959095.1). Taxonomy (NCBI): domain Eukaryota; kingdom Metazoa; phylum Chordata; class Actinopteri; order Cypriniformes; family Leuciscidae; genus Rhinichthys; species Rhinichthys osculus. The sequence continues at coordinate 13,355,252 of JARWKJ010000012.1, read as the reverse complement.
ATGTCTTCCCTGAAACCACTTTGGGCATTGCCAAAATATATGGGAATGATAAGCCTCTTCAGCATCACAATTTCTCCAGCAGGCGTGCAGAGCACCAGTCTCAAAAGCTAAACCAATACAAATGTACATGTGGAAAACACAAATGTTCTCTGTTCATGCTGAAGGAACTTTCCTCTTTACTGTGTTATCCTTGGCCTAGATTTATTGATTCAGTCTTGGGTATTCCCAGTGTTCATTGGAAAATATTCAGCTATGGTATCCAAATTAAATTGACCGTACTGATTGATTTGACATCTACTTCCAGAGTACATCCTTTCCTATGCTCCTGCTATGAAACCATTTGGCGCAAAGTCAGTTACATACCGTGGCACCACCACCTCTGCTACCATAGATGGACTTACGCCAGGTGACCGCTATATCTTCAAAATCCGTGGAGTCAATAGGAAGGGACAAGGACCACAGACTAAAGCCATTATTATTTCAATGCCTGCATGTAAGTATTCCCAACAGATGTTTTCCCCAATAAACATTACTACATTAGCAGCTTTACAGAAACTTGATTAAGACTGGTATCTCAATTTTGTCTCCAGCCAGCACTACTCACTTAAGGAACACGGATAGCCACAGGACGAGTCAAAGTACCTCCAAGACATCATCCAACAATGAATCAGACAATCAGGAGCCAGATGAGATGGAAGAGTCTGATACTCAAACCACAACTCCAACCACCAATAGGCGGGGGCGCCCTCTTTCTCAGACAAGGTCCTATCACAGCATCTTATCCTCTGTAAGGGGTTCTGTCAGAAGCGGAGGTTCTAGCTCAAGGTCAAACTCACATTCATCTTCAACTAATACCAAAGTTAGAGAAGGAAATATAGATGAGGAAGAGAAGCCAACAGACAGTCCAACAAAAGAGGAGATCAGAGCAAATGAGGGTGGGGACACAAAACCAGAGAGCAGTAACAGTGTGTCACCACAAACAGAGGAACATTCAAAATACTCATCTGACACTAAAGAATCAAAACCCAATAAGTCAGACTCTGTTCATAAAACATCTGAAGACAAACGTCCTTCTTGGACCCCTCGCACATCATCAATTGTTGATATAAGCAGATTAAGAAGGCCTTATTCTCGCACACATGGTTCTCGATCAAGGATGCGGAGTGAAGATTCTTCGAGCTCGTCGCAAAACCAAGAGTCTGCAGCTACAAGAAAGGACCTGACAGCAATCTCCTATCCTGAAGGAAAGAACTCGTACAACCAGATAAGTGTCACTGATAGGACGCCTTCTGTGATCTCACCTCAGGAAACCAGGCCTGAACCAGCGAAAGAATCAGAATCATCCTTATCCATCTCTTCTTCTCCAACTTCCTCCACAGCATCATCTTCATCATCCTCTTCTTCCACTTCATCTTCTTCAGTATCTTCTCCATCATCATCCTTACCATCATCATCATCTTCAGGTACAAGAAGGATTTCCTCCACGTCAGGTCGAGTCACAAATTCAGGATCTGGTGCTATGTACCCTAATGGAAGAAGAGTTGGAATTTCAACTAGAGCTCAGAGACTTCAAACAGAAAAGCACAAACCTGATTCGTCATCATCTGCTTCTTCACAATCCACACTGCAAACAGGAACCAGGACAAACAATCACGATACAACAAAGCAGCTTGATACCAACCAAAAAAACACGGAGCTAGACACAACAAAGGATGAACAACCAACTGCCATTGAAGAAACCAAAAAAAGCCTTACTGATACAACTAAAGAGGAACACCCGGAACAAAAGGAAAATTATGATAAAGAAGAAAAAAGTGATAGTTATGGTTCTACTTCCCATTCTCCTTCAAGGACTAACCCTTCTACAACAGGACGAAGTTCACCCTTTTCATTACCAAACCGAAATTCTAGGAAAGTTATAGGGAGTCGCAGACAAGATGGCAGAATACCGTGGAGTAGGACTGCCTCATCTATAGGTGCAGGAAGGCCGATTATTAAAGGATTTCCTTCTCGTTCTACTGCTGTGAGCTCTCAGGACACTAGTGATAAAACCAAAGTTTCACCCACAACAGTCCCTTCAAAGCATCAGATTAATCCTGTCTCAAATAAACCTAGTGTGCTAAATAGAGAAACAAATATTGCAATAAGTTCCAACAATCCCAGTAGTAATGAAGCTGTAAAAATTAGCAATGAACATAAAGATGATTATCTTTATGAGGGAAGCAAAGAGACCTTGGAGAGTCAAACCAAAGATGCTGTCTCAACTGCAGCATCTAAAACGACAACAACAGTTGTGAGTGAACATCAGAGACATGTCCAGAACTTTGAGAATGAAAGTGTGGATAGGGAACAAAGTAGTACCAATACCAGTTCAAAGTCACTTCCTACAGTTCCCCAAAGAGTCCCTATTTTGGCTTCTAATGGTCGGGTCCGCTCACCTGTGGTAGCAAGTCGTCTGAAAGGGTCACGGCTTCCTAATAGGTTGTACCCAGTACAACACAGAAGATTTGGCTCTGCTTCCACACTGGATACATCATCCTCCTCTTCGGCATCATCACCTGCCTCCTCTCAAAACAGTCCAGCAGAGTCACCACTTATCTCAGATCGTGACACAACTGTCGGGAGTAATACTAATGTTAGGCTCACCCCAGGTTCAGTTTCTCGCTCTTCTCATGGGCTGTCTGCTGGTGAAAGCTCTATTGGGAATATATCTCCTGAGTCTCGGAATCCAGTGATGGGATCGAGGCTGCGGTCAGTTTCTAAGGAAAACACTCCAGCCAATGGCTACAAGCCAAGTTATGGAAAAGGTAAACATTATGTTGTCTGCAAGGATGCACATGCTGTAAGTACAACAATTCCAGTGTGTGCATAAGTACACGTTTACTCATTTCTACACATTTCCATGTTCAGGCAAAAATGGACGGCCGAATCTGACAGCTGCAAATGGCAGAGTATCCTCAACATCTGATGAAAATGTAAAACCAAATGGAGTCCGACATATCACAGGTCCTGATGGAACGAAATGGGTGTGTTTACTTGCAGCGTTAATTATTGCTAAATTTGGCAGCCCTGAATAACTTAAAATCCATAAAAATGTGTAATAAATGATATTAGTTTATTTACTACTGGCCAATTTATGTTATGCACTTCTTTTCATTTTCCAGTTTATAAACCATGAAAGATTTAGCATAAAGTGAGCCATGGCAGGATTGTAGCCCTGATAGTAACCCTAGAATGTAACTACCCATTTCCATGACTTCTGTTACGTCTGTTGTATGGATACAATAATCAATCAGAAGGTACTGCAGTCCAAACAAAATTATCTTTAACGTAAGCAAAGACAGTCATGTGAATAGACATGTCTCTCTAGGCATGGAAACTCCACAGACAGGGAACCTTAGGGACACTTATTCAAGCAGGACTGTTTGACTGTTGCCTCATTTTTTGTTAAAGAAAGATTTTTCTCCTTCATAAAGTTTCATTCACTCTTTTAGATAGTAGATCTGGATAAGGGTGTCCTGATGAATGAAAACGGGAGAGTCCTTCAAGATTCAAGGGGAAGACCCAGAAAAGTTATTCTTGGAGAGGATGGCAAGACTATCTTTGGTGAGTGGATTACCATTTTAATTTAATACTATAGAAAACTATAGAAATGAGCAGCATGTTTTAAACTGACTTTTATCTCTTTTTGCTATATTAGATGACCAGGGCAGCCCACTTGTAAACCAGGAAGGATTAGCATTATTTGGTCATGGAAGGGACAGTCGACCTGTGATTAATCCAAGTGACAAGTATCTTACTGTTGGAGGAAAACCCATTGTGGGCTTGGACCGCCCTAAACCCAGGACTACAACCACTACAACCACAACTAAAACAACTACAACAACAACAACAACAGAACCTACAACAACACAAATGGTAACAGAAACATTGGAGCCGTCAACATTAGCTGCTGAGCCTACATGTCCACCTGGACTTTATTCCCGACTGGATAAGAATGGTTTCCCAATAATGGATGCTGATGGAATACTTAACTGCTACTCTGAAGGTGAGATGAACTCTTTGCAGCCACACAAAACTCATAATGTCCATCCCATAATGGTGTAATGTGCGTCAATGCAAAAATGATGCAAAAGATACTCTTAAGATGGGACAGAAACGTGTTTGGCCCAGTTTGTGACTAAAGTTGGCTCTTATAAAATGAGTCTTGTCACAGGCATGTAGTTAGTACCCACAAGACCTGATCCCCTGTAATTTAGAATCAGTATTCCAAGGATAATGTGAGTTAGGATGTACACAGTAAACCTCAAAGGATATCCTCTTATGCCTGAATAACCTCTGCTATGCTTTGAATCTGCCTGTGATCAGAGTTTTTGGAGAAATTCCTTTGTAGAAAACTGTCATTTCAAAGGTTGATTTCCTCCTAAAAGTGTACACACTTGGTGTGTTTTTTTTAACTTCCTGATTAGTCTGACATAGCAACATTGGCCCAACCACTGACATCAGTTTAGCGAGGGATTATCTGTTGATAATTGGTAGTGTAAACATTCTGTTTAATAATTTTTGCATTTCTAGTTGATGACGCTATTGGCAGAATTTATACACTGTCCATTTAAGGAACTGGTATGGAGACAGCAGACTTTTGGTTTCGGGAGGAAAGTCGGGAGAGTGTAACTGTTTATTGAAAAAGAAAAAAATGTAGGACTGGGTCTTGGTTCTTTCTAATAATTGGTTGTTGGTTGGATTTTAAGATGTGGGCATTGCACTCAAAGTTGGTGAAATTTGAAGAAATTGAGAAAATTTAAGAAGGCTGACATTTCTTTCTGAATATGAGCTAAATCAGCATGGTATCTGATGATGTTGTTGATACTGATGAAGATGATGATGTTGTTGATACTGAAAGTGATCAGGCAGACCAAACCGTAAGTCGTTGAGACTTAAAACTTTGAGGGATGGTAGTACCCACCCCATCTACAACATAACAAAGGCTCACCCCAATCGACCTGAAGATGGCGCTACAGCGATCAAAAGTACAAAATCGCTCATAACTACTAAACCTTTAGTCGCAGACTGAAGTGTCTTAAGGGGGTCGCACACCGGATGGGAAGCGCAGCTACGGCTCAGGACCCTGTTCAAAATCCTCCTCACGCCATTTACATAGTTTATATTAAATTGACATTATATTTGTCTCAAATCGTTGTTAATGTACATACTGACCCTATGCTGCAAGATGCATTTAGTTTTACATTCATATACAGAAATCAGCTGTGTGGATGAAAATTGCTGATGTTATCGGATTTTCATGTGAGATTCTCAATTAATTCAGTTAACGCACGCCCCGAGGTAAAGTGTTTAGACTGCAGACTCAGCAACGATTCCATTTAATGGTACAGTACAATCATAACATAGTACAGACATTATCTTAATTTCATAATGTCCTTAAATATAACAATATTGCTGTCCATAAACTGAGAAAGTTTATTTCAGGTGTGCTACACCTTGTGTTGTCCTAGACGCGACGCTGCGCTTCTCGTCCGGTGTGCGACCTCCTTCATATTAGTGTTTCCCAACCCTGTTCCTGGAAGTGTTTCCCAACCCTGTTCCTGCGTAATAATCAAGAAACTTCACTGCCGTACCATGAGAGCAGCAGGCGTAATGATATGATGCAGCGCCTGAAAATAGGCCACCTTCCGTCAACACAACGGAACTATTTTCAGGCGCTGCGTCATATCATTACGCCTGCTGCTCTCATGGTACGGTAGTGAAGTTTCTTGATTATTACGCAGGAATGAGAGTATAGTTCCTAGCCATATCAGCCTAGAAAATCGCAACTTTACATTTTCCGTCTGTCTTAGTGCACGATGTAACTACAGAAGAGTCAAGTTTTAAATAGGAAAAATATCGAAACTCTTTGGTCATTTTTTTTTTAGAAATGCTAATGGTCTTGTCCACTCCAATGATGTATGCTAAGCTATGCTAAAAGTGGTACCGCCAGAACCGGAGATCGGCTGAATGGATTCAAAAACGGTAAAACTCAACAGTTTAACTCTGGGGGAGTTGTAAAATGAGCCTATTTCCAAAAAAAGTGGAGTATCCCTTTAACCGAACCAGGAAAAAAAAAACTCTGCACTCAATTGGATAGACCTACAACCAATCAGAGCAACGCAGTAAGTGTTTTCTTTTATGAGCTACCAAAGTTGTCAACAGAACTCAACTACACGCACGCTGGAAGAAGTAGTAAAATAATGAGTGTTGCTTCTTTTACTTGGTCCTCCATGAGTGCGACCAAAGGAGAAACCACAACAACCACAGGGTTTTCATTGCGTCCCATCTTCTTAGTGACCATCGGAGCCAGCTGATAAATTAAACTTTTGCCGAATCCCGTAGGAAGGACGGCAAACACATCTTTCCGATCGACAAATGCCTTGATTGCAGTTCTCTGTTCGTCTTTTAAAATGAATGCGCTGTCGATTTCTTTTACAACAGACGCAAAAGCGGAATCTATACATCTCAATTCTCCAGCTGCAGTCATCTCTGAGGGAAACCAGTTCAACCGAAGCGCTCTTTGATAACGTGATGATTACGTAACTGCAGATCATCTGTCCATCATCGTATAAAGCCCGCCCTGGCAATTTGATTGGCCCGACTAATTCTGAACCGATCATAATTACTCCTCAATGGATCGAGTCCAGACCGAACTTCCCGACCAAAAAATGTTGTGGGCGGGGTTCGGGCTGGCATCCAGGCTAACCACTGCTATCAATCAAATCAAAAAAAATGTTTTACCTTAGCTTTACCCTTTGGATAGCTATAACAGGGTCATTCAGAGATGGGCTTGGCCAATTGTACACAAAAGCCTATAGTTTCTAAACGAAAACTCAGAACTTCACAAAATTATGTAAGCATATGCAAAATATGATTCTTAACAAGCATGCAAACGTTTATGGAGATTGGGCTATAGGTGGTGCTATAACAGTTATAATATAAAGGTTTCAAAAACAATATGACCTGAAATTGCAGAAAAAAGGTAGTTTTCGTCAATGATTTAGGTGTTTACAGGCTTGTTGTATAATATGTAATAATGTCTTGCGCTTTAAGGCCTTAAAGGGCTTGAACCCCGTTAATTGCTGCTTGCAGCTATATTTTTTCTTCATTTTTCCATACTAAGTGGCTTTATAAGGTGCAAAGCGAAGATCTGTATGATTCAATATGCTCAAACTTGGAACTTAGATCTTCTTGTGTTGTATAATCATTTGTTATGTAATTCGGCTGGTTTGAACACAAGACAGCCAATGTTGCCAAGTTGCATTCAGGGACAAGCTTGTTTACATACAGTTTTAATAATTACTTGGCTTGTCCCAATAGTAATCTCCTCATTGCGACAGGAATCCCTGGGCTAGAGTATATTAACCATAAAGAATAGTGCGGTCACATTCTCACTACTCTAACAGAGCAATAACATTAACTTAACTTTTAAACCAACATTGAATAAAGTGCTGTGCTAACTACAAAAGAAAAAGAAAAAGTAATTGGACATTTTTTGACACTTAAAATGGCATTACTTTAAAAAAAAAGTCCACAAGTATTTGGATACCTATGTATTCAATTACAAAATATTAAGCCAAATGACATTTATTTGGCTTCATATTTTATAATTTAATACATAGGCATCCAAATACTTTTGGGCCATTGTGAGGTTGGATCCTGTGGACTTTTACTCTTCCTGTTTTTGATTGCAACTCTATCTTACAGATGAATTTTTTGTGGAGACCACCACAATCCCAGTCCCACTTCCCACCACAACACTGGCTCCCACAACACAGACTCCTACAACACTGGCTCCCACTCTTGAGACAAGGCCTTTTAACAACACCCCTTCCTCTGAATTTGATGTGGCTGGAAAGAAACGGTTCACAGGTAATATGTTTGCTTTACTACATACTACAACAGTTAGTACTCTGGTATAAAATGCTATAATCCATTTTCTTATTGGTTCCAAACTCAGCAATACCATGTTGAGATTGAACCACTCAGGAAACACAACTGGCCACTCACAGTTAATTTATTTCCAATAACCACAGCATTTCCTGTAGATGTGAGGCACTGGAGAGTTGAATGGTGAATGTGAAGGAAACTTATCTGGCCTACAAATGCAGCTCATTCCCTTGGTGATGTTGTAAGCAGCAAATAAAATAGTGCATAGAGCTGACCTTAGGTAGGATTTATATGCAAATACTTCTTGTCCCTCGGTAGTGGAATGCTTTTCCAAACTTCACTCAATCAGCTGAGTTCATAAAAACTTTCAAAAAAGAGACACAGCTCTTCTGTAAGCACTTGAATACCTAATTCATAACCAAAATGATTGCAAAGGTTCTATGATTATCATTGCACTATATATTCTACTGTTGTGCACTGTCTCGGCTCGTACTCTTCAGCTGCCCAACTTGTATCATTGCTAAAATTGTTGGTTCCTTAAGCCTAATCAATTTGTGTGTTTGTATGCTTTTACACCTAGCATTAACATGCATTTTTAGTTGACTCCCATGCCAAATATACATAAATACACACAAAACACAGTTTGATCGGATTGTGATCGCATCACCGAAACTACATCCTGAGGTGTCTAGGATAGATTTTGACCACATTTAATGAAGATGTAAATGCAAACATGTTTTCATTATCCGCATTCAGCTACACAAGTAATAAATGAGATTATGCTGTAAATAAACATGTCACTTTGACAGACTGAGTCGTTAAAGTCCTGTGTTGCAAGTTCTTTTCATTATTCTGCTCTCGCAGTGTGAAAAAGACAACAGTCACACGCTCTTGTGATTATCTCACCCGATTCAAATGATTTCACTCTATTACACTTGGAATCTAATTTCTCTCACAATAGAGAGCGCTTTGAAACTTTTCACCTCATTTATTCGCTTCTAGACCCATTACCATCCTTTACTAAATGATTACTTTATCCAATTTTGAATCATGCAATCCAGTCACACTGAAAATACATTGAAATGAAGGTGTGAATGCAATCCAGCTAAAAAATATCAAGATATGACACAAATGTTAATGCCAAGTGTAAAGGGTCTATCATACAAAATAAGCTAACATTTGAAAATTGTGCCATATCAAGAAGTTACTAGTAAATGTGTACACTATCGTTTAAAAGTTTGGGGTCTGCAAGATATTTTTTTTACAGTTTTTGAAAGATGTCTATGCTCACCAAGGCTGCATTTATTTGATCAAAAATACAGTAAACCGTAATATTGTAAAATATTATTACAATTTATAATAACTGTTTTCTATTTTATTATTTTAAAGTGTGATTTATTCCTGTGATTGTTAAGCTGAATTTTCAGCATCATTACTTCAGTCTTCAGCCTCACATGATCTTTCAGAAATCATTCTAATGTGCTGATTTGGTGCACAAATGTTTGAAAACAGTATGCTTGATATTTTTGGGGAAACCTTGATGCATTTTTTCAGGGTTCTTTGATTTAATTTAAAGTTCAAAAGTACAGCATTTATTTGAGATAGAAAACTTTTGTAATGTCATATATGTCTTTACTGTCATTTTTGATCAGTTTAATGCATTCTTGCTGAAAAATGTCTTTATTGACCCCACACTTTTGAATGGTAGTGTATTGTAAAAAGGGAAAAAACAAAAGATATGTCTTTACCTTTACCCTCCCCATTTGGATCATGTTACTCTAAGTTTACCTTCTACTTTTAGAGGTCTCTCCGCTATGGCTACAGTGTAACTAACCTTGTCAACCCTCATGTCCGCAACAAATACCACATATCATGTGTTGGTAGAGGCAATTTTAGAGGCCATTGACTTTACAGGCTCTCAGGATGTTTCATGTGGGCAGCTTCTGTAGGAAATATTTGAGAATGCCTGAGTGAAAGTATTTAGACTCCGCTCTATAAATTATGGCTGAATGTCTGTGGGTTTGGGCTTCCTTCCCAAATACTCCAAGACCCAGTGTGTGTGTGTGTGTGTTATGAGGATAAAGGTTATATAGGATACAGGCTGTTAGGACATTGTTTCAAACAATAATTCACATTTGTTTAAACATTGCAATTGTATAAAATAATGCAATTGTGTTCCACTCAGCAATGGATTAGTACAAAAATTATGCAATCCTATTCAACCTATGTTACCTGACTCTAGTCAAGCTTTTTCAAGTTTTTACCAAGACTGACTGTAATAGCCTTTCAACATCAGGTTCAACAGACTCCATCTTTCCGAACTTAAATCTCCACAAGCTATACACCTAGCTCTGGAACATTGTATCAGGTCCAGTTTGCATGCAGAGACTGTGCCAGTTGCCAGATGAGTTTCAGAAATGGTTATGCTGAGCTGGAGCTTTGGCTAGTGATCAGGCAAATTTAGTTCTGCCCTCACTGACTTTACAGTATTGCACTTGCAGTAGGGAAGTTCACTTTGCTGTAAGTATCTAAGCTCATACATATAACAATAAAATATTTTTTAAAAATTAAATAAAATAAAAATATTTTATTGGCTTCTATAGCCACGTTTTCGATTGTCTAATCAGTAGTTTTGTTTGCAACAATAATGTCTTTCAATTAAAGCAAATATTGGTATTTATATATTAAATTTTAATATTTATATGGGATTAAATTATTATTTTGAATAATTAATAGTCATATATGTTATTAATTTGAAATGTCTTGTCTTTTTGATTGACAGCCTTTTTGATTGACTGTTTAAAATCTATGGTTAACAATGGACATGTGTGATAAGAAATGCACCTTATCACTGATTAAGGTGCATTTCTTTTAATGAATGTATTATGAAAAGATGGGTCACACTACCTACGTTCTGTTTTTGGTAATTAGCCAGCAATCCAAGAACTCCTGCTGTTTCACGGCTCCTCTAATGTGCTTGTCTTGGCAGAAATGTGACATCAACTTCTCTGGCTAGATACATAAAACAGCAGAAGAATGAGAAAAACATTATTAGCCAACTCTTCATTGTTTTATGAGGGAGGCCCTCAATGGTCCATAGGTTGGTGATTGTAATGCATTTAAACTGCAGTGTTAGAAAATGTCTATGCCCAGCAGAACTTTGAAGTGAAATAGAGATATCAGCACCATTTAGACCACTGGAGCCAGAAGCACTGCTGAGCTCTTCAAATTCAAAAGTATGATTATTAAAAGAACCAAGGAACCAAGCTGTGCCTGTAGAGAAATACTGCATGTTGCAGACTGTGGCTACAGGATTTGGCCTCATAATGTGAGTATTACTAATGGGTACAAGAGTAAAATTGAGTTGAGGAATCTGTCATACATTAGAATGATAGAGCCAGTATATAGCTCAGCTAAGATTGAGCAGAAGCACTTCAACATCAACATTTCCAGGTCCGGCTTGACCAAAACAAGCTTCATACCTATAAAAACCAACACAGAGAACACAACTCTTTGGTAAAATGTCTTATCCTCAATGCGTGGAGAAATAAATCCTGACACTCCAGACTTTGGGCTGCACAACAGGCACATACTTACACACTTAGACATATGCAAGCCATTTAAACAGTGAAACATGTCAAGATAGAAGCCCTAAATAAAACGACATGAGCTAAATGTGCTGATATCAGCTGAGAGAGGCTTCCTTCTGGCCCAAACCTCAGACGTGTCTTTTAATATTTATGGGTTTAATATCTTAGGGTGTTCTCTGCTCTCCAGATACGCCACAAAATCCACTATATTTCACACTGCTTCTGTTGCGTTTGCTCCCACCTTAGTGTACGACTGTGTCTGTAGGTGTGAATGCAGTAGTTGTAGCAGTTTCTGTGCATATAAAAAACTACATCAAAATGTAGCCTTGCGCTGTATAATAATATTGGAACTTGAAGATATGTCTTGACTCTTCTTAACATGTTTTTGTTCAGTTTTTCTCCCCTTCAGTGGTTTCCTCTTCACACACTGTATTGTGGTTTTCGTTTTATCACCCGTAACGAGTGCACTCAATGCAGCTTGTTTGTGTGTGTGAGTCTCATTTGGTCACTGCGGAGGCACATGCACAGAAGTGTGTTTTTTGTTCTGTATCAGGGTTCAACATCACATGGAGCTTTTGATTAGGTCCAGGTGTGAATCTTGTGGCCAAATCAGACAGGGGTTTCTGGAAGTGTTCACAGCTGTGGAGCTGGCACTGTGTGGAACGACAGAAATAACAAAATTTCATTGAGCCAACAGGAAAAGTCTACAGCAAAATATCAACAATGGAAGCTTTTATTGTCTGCAACCACGAGCAAGCGTATATTGGGTACATTCTTAAACTAGGACAACAAGCTAATGCAAACAACACAACAGAAATGTAATGTTTACTGAACGGTACTTCCAAGTTATTTGTTGTCAGTTTGCACGAACGTCCATGGATGTTTTGCAATCCTTTTTGTATTACTAGTTGTACCTAATAAAACATACAGAATGAAAGCCAAAGGCAATTTATGTACTCTACCGTTCAAAAGTTTATGGTCAATTTTGCTTTTCTCAGAACGGATGCATTAAATTGATCAAAAGTGACAGTAAAGACATTTAAAATACTATTACAAAAGACTTCTATTTCAAATAAATTAATATTGTTTTGAACTTGCTATTCTTCTAAAAATCATGAAAAAAAAAAGTTTCCCTGTTTTCAACTTAAAAAATAAGAAATGATTTATGAAGGGGCATATGAAAATAAAGACATGAGTAATGGCTGCTAAAAATCAGCTATACTATCACAAAAATACATTTAATTTTAAACTATATTAAAATAGAAAACAATATTTGACAGTATTACTATTTTTACTGTATTTTTGATAAAATAAATACAGCCTTGGTGAGCATAAAAGACGTCTTTAAAAAATATTTTTTTGAAATTTAATGACCCCCAACTTTTGAACGGTAGTGTATACATAATAAATTGAAAATCTGGGATTTGTTTTGTGTAAACCTGGGAAAAGTTCAAAGCAAAGAAACGTTATGATGCAAAATAAAGAATACAAATGTTTTGATTATTTGACTCTTTATACGTTCAGATAGTTTCCAGTGAAGCTCAAGATAATCTCAAATCATGCCGGAAAACATGATCTTCAGGTTTTACACAAACTTGTGCTGCTGCCATTAAAGGTGCAGTGTGTAAAAATTTTGAGTATTTATTAACAGAAATGCAATATGACATCCATAACTATGTGTTCAGTGGTGTATAAAGAACTTACTTAATAAACCGTAATGTTTTTATTACCTTAGAATGAGGCATTTATATCTACATAGGCGCGGGAATCCCCTTCTATGAAGGTCGCCATATTGTGACGTCATGTTTCTACAGTAGCCGAACGCGAACACACAGCGTTACAGAGCGCGTTTCGTCACTACATTGAAAGAGAAGCCGCAGGAAGCTAGAAGAAGCTAGTCATAAACACCGTGAGTAGTGACTTTTCCCTTGTCAGTGGTGTAAATATGTAGTTGGATTGTTTCATGTAACTTAATTCTTCTCCCTCGCTGTGTTATGGCTTTGCTATGTGGGGATAAATGTGCTGGTTAAGTTCGTGAGACAGCTGATTAGTAGGCTACTCTTGTCATTGACCGTAAAACAGTTACAGGAATCACCAACCCGTCGATCTTGGAAGCATTTTAAGTCGATCGCTTAGAGTTTCCAAAATCAGAGAAAAAAAGCCTATTGTGTGTAGTAAGTGTGTCTAGGGGATGCGGAGGCGCGCGCGATGTCACAATCACGTCATTTTTGCACCTTTGGGCTCATGCGGACGCGTCGAGTTTAAACAAGGCTTTACGCTTTAACCAGCTCAGCCACAGTAACAGCTCATATTAGCCAGCTAAACTTTTACTACCCTGTTAGAAAAAATATATAGTTGCATAGTTTCATGTGGGTCTTCTCCCTCGCTGTATTATGGGTTTGCTTTGTGGGGAGAATCTGCTGGTTACGTTCGTGAGACAATCAGCTGATTACTATTATTATATTATGTAAGGTGCATTGTATAATATTTCTGAGGATCTATTGACAGAGATGCAATATAAAATCCATAACTATGTTTTCAGTGGTGTATAAAGACCTTACTTAATGAACCGTTATGTTTTTATTACCTTAGAATGAGACATTTATATCTACATAGGCGCGGGAATTCCCTTTCTATGAAGGTCTGAAGGTATGTTTCTACCGTAGCTGAAAGCGAACAAACAGCGCTAAAGAAACCTCATTGCTTGACTTACTAGTCTCTGCTGCTGACTCAGACTCAGACGACGACATATTTTGTCTTACGTCGGCCACCGTAGCTTCTCATTCGAGTTTGAAAACCGAGGGATAGGCCGCGAGTGACTTGCTGTTTGCAATTTGCAGGATTCACCACTAGATGCCGCTAAAAATCCCACACTGCACCTTTAAAGCAATAGGGGGGAAACCAAATACTATAAGATATTATGACAGGGATTCAGATTATCACTTAAATTGTCAAATGCGTATAATCTGTAATAAAACCTTTTAGTGTAGTGAAATTGTATTTGCTTTTCCTTATTTCCTCAATTCACATCTTTTGCTTTTCTTTTTTTCTCCTCACTCACCTCCTGCTCTCAGCTCCCTATGTAAACTACATCCAAAAGGACCCTGGAGCTCCCTGCTCCCTCACTGAGGCTCTGGAGTACCTGCAAGTGGATGTCTTAGCAGACTTGATGGAGAAGGACCAACAATCATTCAATCAAAAGCAGCCACCCAAAAACAAGCCCCATAATGTCACTGTGGTTGCTATGGAGGGCTGTCACTCCTTTGTGATTTTGGACTGGGCACTTCCACTGAAAGATGACATGGTGTCTGGTGAGTGACAGTCTATAACAGTTCCTTTTTTATTATTTAAAAATACTGTGAAAATTGACCACAGTAGCTCAAATAAAATTACAAGCTTTCTTTCGGGATCGAGAACGGGCTTAGGACAAATTTAAATCACAATTGAGTAATTAACTGTTAAATTTGAGAAGGCTTGATTTTTACTCTCAAAGTTGTGACTTATGCTCAGGATAAGTGGTGTTTTATTTACTGAGTTTCAGGCCCTGTCCACACGAACACGGGGATTTTCAAAACCGCCACTTTTTCTATGCGGCTTGGTTGTTCGTCCAAATGCAGTATCCAGTCACTGAAACCAAACTTTTTTTAAAACTCTTGCCAGGGTGAAGAATTTTAGAAACTCCGGTTGCAGTGTTGTTATGTAGACGGTGAAACTGGAAATTTTGTCTTGTGACGTCAGAACCGGAACCGGTAATAACCTTTTTTCCAGGCTTCTGATTGGCTGCTTTGGAATGCTTTTGACAGCGCTTCATAGCTTGGTTTTGCGTTTTCATGTCGATGCGCATTTTTTTTAAACGGATGAGGAAAAACTTTGTTTATAAAAAATACCTGTGTACGTGTGGACTAGGCCTCAGTAGCTCTTTCAAACATACCAAAGGTGCAGTGATATGTATGAAAAAACCCAGTCCAATCAATATCAGTCTATGATGTTTGGTTTCTCATTCGACAATGTGTAAGCCAATATCCCAAAAAAGCTAATGAATCATGTATGAGCCTGTTTGATAGCAGCACTGGAAAATATTTACAACCCAGCTTGATTTCTGTTCTTGTCTGTGTTTGGTTAATTAGTTCAGTTCTGTCTTTCTCCGCCCCCTGCCTGTTTGTTTCCATGATTGCTGATTTGATTTAATGTGAGTTTCAGTTCAGGTTGGTCTCGTTAATTAGTTCCTCTGTTTGCTGTCTATTTAAGCCCTGTGTTCCCTTTCGTCCTGGGAACTCCGACGTGTCGTCGGGGAGTTCCCTGACGAATTGGGATCACGCTAGGGAGACCAATTGCCTTCGAGTGAATTAAAACGAGCCAATGAAAATTGGCATGCAAGGTTTGCATTCCGCGACCCGCCTACCAACGCGGGTATAAAGGGCGGAAGTAAACATTGCGCAATGCTTTTAGCTTCGGAGCCGTCCGATTGTGTCCTCTCTGAGTGAGTGAGCTTTAAGAAATGTATTTTTCTTACGACTACGAGTCTGCTGTTTCGGGAGGGGATCTCTCTGTGTTGGTGAGATGGCGTTTCAGCGACCGCGCGGTTTCCTGTCTGCCGGCTGCGTCTATATGCTGTTAATTCAAAAAGCTGTTTTCACAGCTGGTAAACGGTTGAGTGCGCACAGCGGGCTTGCAGTTTCCCCGCCGTGTTGCCGCGTTGGGTCCCTGTGTGCTTCAGCACGATAGAGAGAGTACTTTCTTCCTGAAAGAGCAACACGAGTGAAGATCGCGTCCTTTTCAGGATGACGTTTCACATGTGTGTTTCTGGATGCGATCGTTTCCTGTCCTTATTTGACGGCCATGTTCATTGTTTCACATGCCTAATCAGTGTGTGAGACTATGTTCGTGGGTGGTTCGTGTTCTCTTAGGAGTGCATGACCACGTCGGCACGTTGTTCGCCTCCCCTTTCACGTAAAGGTTGGAGCAGCTCAGCGTTCCGTGTGCCGTCGAGCGCCGGCCGACAGCGCGGGTTGTCACAGCAACCCAGCGCGCGTCATTCGGCGCTCAAGATGCGTGGTCAAGATCAAGACTCGCGTGCCTCTATGAGGTGAGTCCCTTTGCTTATTTCCCGATCCAGTTTCTCTTCTGGTGCACCAGAGGAGGGCTGCTTTGGCGAATAACATTGGTGATCTGAAGGTTTCAGTGAGCACGAACCACTCACTCCTCTAGCGCATCGCAAATATGCTGAGATTGTGTTGGTGGGTGGTTTATGCTTTCTTATGAGAGCATGACCACGTCGGCACGTTGTTCGCCTGCCTGTGGGCTTGAGCGTCCAGCGTGCCGTGTGTCATCGAAGCGATGGCCACGTTCACTATCTTGCATGCCTGGTTGACGGCCACGATCACGGTTTCACATGCCTAATCAGTGTGTTGAGACTGCGTTCGTGGGTGGTTCATGTTCTCTAAGGAGTGCATGACCACGTCGGCACGTTGTTCGCCTCCCCT
Source organism: Rhinichthys osculus (assembly GCA_029959095.1). Classification (NCBI taxonomy): domain Eukaryota; kingdom Metazoa; phylum Chordata; class Actinopteri; order Cypriniformes; family Leuciscidae; genus Rhinichthys; species Rhinichthys osculus. The sequence continues at coordinate 13,338,244 of JARWKJ010000012.1, read as the reverse complement.
TTCTCGTAAATGTTGGAGCAGCTCAGCGTGCCGTGTGCCGTCGAGGCTTTCGAATGGGTTTCTGGTCCTTCTCATGAGGGACCAGGCATTTCATTCAGGGCCCCAGGGAGGACAGATGTCGATCGCTACATCGGAGAGAGGGCGGTTATACTCTGAAAATGATGCTGAGTTCCTACTATAATGGTGTGTTCTCATGCTGAAGATTCAGATTTAACGGCCACACTTTCCTGGGCTGTTCTAAAGCGCCTGGATGTGTGTGAAGAATTTTGGCAGTATGGAAGCATTTTGGTGCCAATATGGCAAGCCAAACATGCCCAAATCTGCAGAAGTTTTTCCTCTCTCACTACCACTGCACGTGCGTAGTTCTAACTCAGGGTTGAGCTGTGCTTAGTGACTGACCGTGATTAGTCACAGCGCTGGCCCTCGGTTAGACGATGTCCACACTGGTGGTCCAGAAGCACCTCAAAGTCAGCCCGCTCGGAGTTTGTTTTCCCCCAGCAAAGGGAAGGGAAACAAATCTGAGAGGAGCGACCCAGAGTATGTGACGTTCTGCTCTTTGGGAGTGCGTGTCATCACCACTCCTTCCCCCAGGGGAGGGCCGGGTGGAGAATTTAGTTTCTGTTCCGCCGCTGGTTATCCTGTAATCAGCGGTACCCATGAGCAGTCCACTTCCTCTGAGTCGTTCACGGGCCCCAGCGCTCAGATGGCAGTGAGGGCTGCGGCCTTGTCACTCTCGTCTCTCGCTGGGTGGGGGGAAACCAGGACTCGATGCCCCCGGGCCTCGTTCCTCGTTTCCCCTCACGGTCGAGACTGGCAGTATAATAAGACCAGTTTCCTCCGTCCGAGAGGGTCAGAATGGCAGTGCGTGCCGCCCCCGAGCTGCACCACTCCCGTTCCCCTCTCCCCAGCTTGCAGATAGCAGTGACGCAGCCTCGGCTGCGTTGCTCCGGTCTGCAGCTGGGCCTGGAGGCGCAGAGGCCAGGACACGAGGAGTCAGGGCCTCGTTCTTCGTCTCTCCCCCTCCCTTCGCCACCGGGCAGCCCGCAGCAGAAAGCCTACGAGCTCTCTCTGCCGTCTGCCCCACGGTGGGCAGTCCACCCGTGTCTTCCTCTTGACAGACTCATTCTGTCGTCCCTGTTGAGTACGCTCCCACTCCCCTTGGAGGGGACTACCTCAGGGACTGCCATATGTTTGACTATCCCCCTGGGCTAGTACATATGTGTATTCCAGGCCTTCTTCAGGCATCTGGCTTCCGCAGCGTTCCCTTCCCCCTTTTACGGGTTGGGCACGCTTTCCCAGTGTTATCCAATCCACTGTGTGGGTCTTGCGGAACAGCAGTGTGACTCCCTTGCTAGCTCCCGTAATTTGTGAAACTGCTTGGGTAGCTTAGCTGGGCGCTGGAAGGGGCCAGCACCATGGCGTTTTATTAGGGATCCCAATTCGTCAGGAAACTCCCCGACGACACGTCGGAGTTCCCAGGACGAAAGGGAAATTCTCGGTTACGTATGTAACCCTCGTTCCCTGAGTACGTGTCGTCCCTTCGCCATGTTGCTGTTCCTTCGCGGAGGACTGGACACCGTTCGGCTCCTCAGCGAAAAGCATTGCGCAATGTTTACTTCCGCCCTTTATACCCGCGTTGGTAGGCGGGTCGCGGAATGCAAACCTTGCATGCCAATTTTCATTGGCTCGTTTTAATTCACTCGAAGGCAATTGGTCTCCCTAGCGTGATCCCAATTCGTCAGGGAACTCCCCGACGACACGTCTCCGTTCCCTGTACTCAGGGAACGAGGGTTACATACGTAACCGAGACGTTTCTATCAGTTCTTGGTCAGGAAACATTGCATTTAGTTGGTTGTTCTGTTCATGTTCCTGAGATGGTGTTTTGAGTTTGTTTTTGAATAAAGCTGCTGCAGTTAGATCCTGTTTCATCTCTGCTGCAACCACCTTGTAACACATGTCAACAACAATTTTATCATTTGAAGATTTAGAAAGACAACTATGCAATTTGCTAGTTAACTGCATGCTTTCCTTGGGTGGTAATAGCACAACATCAAAGAGGTAGTTCACCCAACATTGAAAATGTCTGTCATCATTTACTCATCCTCATGTCAGTCCACCTGTATGAATTTATTTCTTCTGTGGAACATAAAAGATGATTTTTCCCACCCTGTCCATTCATTGGTGTATGAATGAGTGAGTGAATGGGTGAATGTGAGGGAATATGTAAAGCGCTTTGGTGGCCGTTGGGTCTGTGAAAGCGCTATATAAATGCAGTCCATTTAACATTGGAAGTCAGTGGCCACCAAATCTGTTTTGTTACCAACATTCTTCAAAATTTGTTCTTTTGTGTTCAACAGAAGAAGAAAAAATGTATATGGGAATGATCAATATGAGAATGAGTGAATGATGACAGAATGTTCATTTTTGGGTGAATTATCCCTTTAATTGTGGCAGGCAAACACCGCTGACATTTGTGAATTGGTACATTCCATAATATACCTAATTTGCATAGAAAGAAGCTGTGTTGGGATGGCTTCATTAAAATTATGATGTACTATTTTGGCTTGTTCTATAATTGATTGAAATGGATTGTGTGTGGTTTGTAAATAAGATGCAAGATTGTGTTCTGAAATACCACATGCTGAAGTTCCCTGATCTGTAAAAGTGTAGTATGCGGAATTGTCTTACATCCTGTCTGGTTTTCATTTAATTTGCATTTCCAAACATAAAGCAATATATAACACTGCTCCAGCATTATTGACCTGGACAGTTTTATCCTGATTCACACATAAAAAGAGGCAGTTCCCACAGCCACTGTTAGTGTCAAGAGGTGATGTGTGAGGAGGTTTAAATTCAGGGGATTCCCTGCCAACAGTCATCTGATAAAGTTGCTTAGATGAATGGTGCAATTATTTCAACACATGAAAAATAAAGTCCACATGCTCTTGAATAAAATTTTACAAGGCAATCTCATGTTACTGCACAGTTTTTTTTATACAGCTTTACACAGTTTTTACTGGACCTAAACGCATTTATATTTACTATTAGTTTTTCTCGATTGCTTAAACACTATAACCAGGCTTTTGAACTACAATTTCAAAACCATAATGCCATTTATCAAAAAGCACACCCATTTCACTGAACTATGAACACAATTCCACTGTTTTGACACATTAGTCGGATTTGTTGAACTGTCACAGCAAAACTCTACACACAAATCCCTTCATTTCCCATTGCCTACACCATGTGGTCATTTAGAAAGCACTAGCATTCAAAATTGTTCATTCAAGTCAGCACAGCTTCAGCTCAGTTAGCACACAATTACCCAGGTGAAAACACTAAGAGTCAAAATTGAACACACATCAGTCAGATCCTTCAATAGATAGATAAAAGGTTATACAATCTTTTATAAAAGATTAAAATCAGTTTACTGAGTTTTGGAACAATGGATCCACAGAGAAATTAAGCAATAGGTCGAGGAGGGAGAGGAGGAGGAAGAGGAATAAGAGGAGGAAGAGGCGGAGGAAGAGGAGGAGGAAAAGGAGGAGGAGGAGGAGGAAAAGGAGGAGGAGGAGGAGGAGGAGGGAGAGGAAAAGAGGAGGAGGAAGGGCAAGGGCAAGAAGACAAGCAGTCTCGGATGAAATTCAAGCCACTTTAGTTGGCCATGTCCTTGTCCATGGTATGACTATGAGGGAGGCTGGGCAACGAGTAAAGCCAAATTTGAGTCGCTTCACCGTCGCCTCCATCATCAGAACCTTCAGGGAGGTGTGGTGGCAAACAGATTTCTATCACTGAATAAGAGACAAACATTTCCAATTGTCTTTGATGAGGTTTATGTTCTTGCAAGAAAAGGCCAGCAATCGTACAGTCACACAGAGTGGCTGCAGAGTGTGACAGTGAAGGGAGGGCATCCTTTCTCCTTTATAGTCTTGACTCCCAGAATGTTATCTTTCTAGGCCAATGATGGTATTTCAACCATATGTGGAACATTCTTAGACTTGTTCATCATATTGAATCCTTGAGAGAACACTCTTTACCATTCCAATACAATTCCATATTTGAATAAGGTTTGTGTGTGCTCTTTTACTGTCATATGATGCTCACACACATCTTACGAAAGAGTAGGAGCGAGTAAAAAAAAAAGATTGGGGAGAGACCACAAGCACCTTGACTTACCAGTTTTGGAAATGTTGTTTTGAATTTATAGCACCAGTGTGTAAGACTATGTTGTAGTGTGTGTATTTTTTAGGGCTTGTGTGTCCTGTCTGAGGGCAAAGTTTGGTTTTTCAGCAAGAGTGAATGGTTTTGAGTGTAGAGCTTCATTTTGACCTGAAAATAGGATGTTTGAGGAATTGGGTGAGACGTTATGTATGGATTTGTGTTTACTGTTTTGAGAATACGAGGCATAGTTTCAAGAAATGTCTTTAAGCAATCGAGAAAAACTGTAATACATTAACAAATTCAACAATTGTATTTATCATTTTAAATTGAAATTTAAATGTGTTTGAATGTGCATGTATATATACTACGACCTGAAATTGGGGTCGGTAAGATTCATGAATCAGCATATTAGAATGATTTCTGAAGGATCATGTGATACTGAAGACTGGAGTAATGGCTTAAGCTTTGCTATCAAAGAAATAGGCCTACATTACATTTTAAAATTTCACTTTCAAAGACATTAAAAATCTTACCGACCCTAAACTTTTAAACGGTAGTTTCTGTAAAGTTCAGCTGATGATTGTTATCAACAGCTGAAATTGTTAACAGATCCTTGTTCTTTTGATAATCTCCTTTATTTAAAATGTATGTTACTTTTTATTTACTTTTTCAGTCATCTTCCCCTCTTTCATAAAGCTTCACTCCTGCACTGCCTCTCTCTTTCATTTTAAATGATGGAAAATACGCACACATGCTTTATATACATCCTGCTGCCTCGGCAGGAGTTTAGCCCTTCCATGACGTAATAAAGAACTAGGATTATATTGAAGAATCCCTGCACAGACATGACATAATTTATCCTCATTTATTTGAATCTGTTTGAATCTCTCACATTTAGTGCATGGTTTGATAGTTCACTCTCTCTCTCTTATAGGCTACATGGTACACAGTGCGTCCTATGATGATGTCCTAAACAACAGATGGTCAACTAGACCGTCAAGTGGAACACACCTTCCTGTTGAAAACCTCAAGCCCAATTCCAGGTGCGATCCAGCATATGACAGGATTCTTGCACACAGATGCAAACATATCCCATCAATTCATTCACTATTTTACATGCTTAACATGTTTGCATGTTTGTTGCACATTCTTTCATGTGTTTTCTATAGTCTGCAATGATTGAAATTGAATACAAAGCAGTTTGCATGTAAAGGCTCACAAAAAGACAACTGGAACAAGTTCTCAATGGAGATCTTTTGGGAGCCTTCCTAAATCATGCTTAATCCAACAATATGCTGAAGGCTTGCTGGTATACAAATCTACAAAATCATTTCCACTTCCTTTATTGGACATAAATTTATATGAATGGGTAATTTATTTTCCCCTTGTTGTGCAACATCATCTATGAATAGTTTTGGTGATGTACATTTTTCCAAACATCTTTTGCTACGTCTTAAACTATCTCTGACAAGATAACTGATCTAAGATGTAGTTGAATATGTTAAATAAAAGACAGGTTAAGTCAGGGGAGCAATATATAATTAGTAGGTCTGTCATATTATGTCATAACTCGTTAATGCATCCATTCAGTTTGACATATTTGTTTCATTCAGTGCTGTGTGATTTCTGAGTCTTTGGAGCGGATTGGAACTGATCAATCAAACCCAGATAGGAAGTTTGACAAAAGTCATTTGCATTTTTTTTTATGGTGAAATTGAATTATCATTATCATTTTTTTGAAAGATAGTAATATATTTATTTTGCAATGATGCATTAAATCAATCAAAAGTGACAGTAAAGACATATATAATTTTACAAAAGATTTCAATATCAAATAAATGCTGTACTTTGAACTTTCTATTCATCAAAATCACACCATTCCACAAAAAACAGCACAACTGTTTTGAACATTGATAATAATAAGATGTTCTTGAGCACCAGATCAGCATATTAGAAGGATATTGAATGACTGCTGAAAATTCACAGGAATAAATGAAAATATACTAAAATAGAAAAGAGTTTTTTGAAATTGTAATTCATATTTCACAAGTATTTTTGATTAAAAGAAAACTGCAGCCTTGGTGAGCATAAAAGACTTCTTTCAAAATCATTACAAAATCTTAATAACCCTAAACTTTTGAACGGTAGTGTAAATAAGTTGTTGTTGTTGTTGTTGAACCAGTAGAGGAATGTTGCATAAATTTCATCCACACAAAATTGCCTGATCTAATAATTACTCAAAGGTGTATTATTTAGTTTTCTTGAAATCAGATCTTTTAGACTGAGAGCCCTAATAATGATTTAATATTAAATAATTATTCTCCTCACCCTCCAAAATACAGAAGCATAAGTGAGTTGTTGTTTTTTTACTTACTAAAGAAATTGCTATTTTGCTATATTGCTATTACCAACACATTTTAGCAGCAGTAGATAAAGGAGGTGATTATGGGCTGTCTGGACATTTTCCAAGGATTTGAAGTGATTTCTGCCTACCAGACCTTTCTAAATGCTTTCTTCACCAAGCAGCATGCCTTCAGTGGTGCATTACGACACCCATGAGCTGTTCCACAGATTTCCGCAAAATTGAAGTTTATTAAATAATTTCTACCTATTCAGGTATAGTACTCCCAGCACAGATTTTGCTTCAAAATCAGCGCAGAAAATGCACAAATCATCCGCAGATCTCATCTAGTGCTGCACACTGGTTACTCACACATGCATAAACGCATGCAGCTGTGTGCAACACCCCAGGTTTGATTGACATTTGTTTTGTACACTTTCCCAGGCAGGCAGACTCTCTCCATCACTACCTTGAGAAAACACTTGAATGCAAATGCACTCATTACAGATGTTTGGTTCATACATCAAATGTGGAATGTGAGGATGAAGTTGTTTTTATTGTCCCCTGGGATTCATTTAGAAGCCTCTGTTATTATAGCCTCTCAGCCGAGCTCAGTGACTGACAACTTTATAATTCACGGATGAAGTGTTGATAAGTTTTATGAATGATTTGCAATAGCTTTTAGAACTAGGTAAATAGCCCATACTGTGGACAATAACAGCTCCTTCTTAGTCAAAGCAACAATGACAAACCACTTGGATGCCATATCGAGACTGGAGCTTTCATCAATTCCATGTAGAATTATGGTCAGAAGAAGAAGGAAAAATAAGACACACATACTGTACACACACACACACACACACACACACACACACACACACACACACATTCTTAGTAATTTATGGTCAAAAGGACAAGGAAAACTGCACATGGACATCCACATCCTCACTGAAATATGACAGGCCCCCTCCCCACTCTCCCTCTGGCGGTTTGACTGTAATTGTCCATTTTCTCTTTATTTTGGTCAGAGTTTCCACGTGGCTGTGCTAATTTGATCCAGCAGTGCTGATTTTATGTCATTAAACGGGTCCTGAGTTAAACTAAGTGAAGCATGAGCTTACTGAACAGCTTCTCACAGGCAGAACAGTGCTGTTAGCTCAGCCCTTTGAACTTCATCGCAGTTCTCTGGTTTAATTTCTTTGCTTGTCTAATTTATCCTCAGAGGTAAAGGATGTGCCAGAGTCAGAATAAGTGCTTGTGGTCTGGTATTTGTCACTTTTGTCAGATTGGAAATTCCATGTTGATGTGTTATTCTCTTGCTCACCCTCTTTGACATGCAGCCTTTTCTTGTCATTATTCCTTGTCAGCCTTTTCTTTAAGCCAGAGGCTCATTCTTATAATTTCCTCTCATGCATTTTATAAATGCACATTTTAACTGTGGCCTTTCCTTTTCCTTTTTTTCCTCCTTTGTTTTTCCAACCTCTTTTCCTCTTCAACATTTGAATTTTATTTTCAGTTATTCATTTTCATTTCTATACATTCCTTTGGGTTTTTTTTGTCATTGTATTTCTTCAGTTTACTTCACTTTTTCCTTTTTTTTCTTTTCCTTTATTTATTCTACCCCTTTTCTTTCCTTTCATTTCCTCTTAGTTTCCCTATATATTTTCCTTTCATTTTCCCTTTCCTTTCTTTTCATTTCCTTTTTCAGTTTCTTATCTTTTTTCTTTTTTTCTCATCCATTTTATTTCCTTTATTTGTCCTACAATTTCCTCTTTTCTTCTTTCTCCCTTTTATTTTCCTACCTTCTTCCTATTTTTCATTTTTCTTTCATTTCAATGCTTCCTTTTATTTCCTTTCATTTTCCTACATTTTCCTTTTCTTTCTTTTAATTTCCATTCCCTTTTGCTTTCATGACCTTTTTTTTCCTATAATTGTTTTCTTTCTTTAAATTTTCTTGCCCTTTTATAGTTTCCTCCATCCCTTGTCATTCAATCCTTATGCTCTCATTGTAAATTGTAAGTTATGAGTGTTTAGTTAAGTTTTAGATGTACATATAGGATGCTTTTATAAAAATAGTCTCCTCATGACAGCAAACCATGCTTTAAATATGGCAGATTTTATATGTGTATGTTCTTATTCTTGTTCTTAGGTATTACTTCAAAGTTCAAGCAAAGAATTTCTTTGGACTGGGGCCACTCAGTGAAACTTTAACATACGTCACAGAGTCAGGTGAGTCTTCTCTTGTCTGAACCCACATATACGTTGATGGTTTAAAATGTTTTGATAAATAGTAATTCAATTTGTGTTTTCTTTAATCTAGATGATCCCCTGCTCATAGAGAGACCCCCAGGTAAGAGATACATCATTAAACATTATATTCCTGTATGTTTTATGTTCTTTTCTTCATGTGCTAAAAAGACTAGCTTTTTTATGCTGATGTGGTGGTGTCCCAACAACAAGCAAGATTACCTTGGTCAATCATCTTCATCAGAAAATATTGTACTAATCAAGCTAGGTTTTGAGTCAGCATAGCTGTGTTTGCACTAACTAGCAAAAAACAGCTGATCTAAGCAGGTCTTTTTATAAGAACCATTGTTCCCTTTTTCATGATATTTTTTAAACATAATGACCTCAACTTAATTCCCTTTCTAGGTGGGGAGCCCATCTGGGTCCCATTCTCATTCAGGTATAACCCAGCCCACAGTACCTGTAAAGGAAGTCAGTTTGTCAAGCGCACCTGGTACAAGAAGTTTGTAGGTGTCGTCCTCTGCAACTCACTGCGCTATAAGATCTTCATGGGAGATGGACTGAGAGGTACTGACCTTCCTTTCTAACAACATAATACATTTAAAACTCTGATCTACTGCTTAGTGTGTCGGTAATATGAAGCGGCCTTTTTTTGGAGTGCTGGCCTTAAAGCCTTGGAAGTATCCAATCCAAACCACAGTTTCCCTCAGCTAAACTCAACACACTGTCTGAGGTTTGGGTCCAAAGGGATACTCAAGCTACGAATGTTTTCCATTTTAGAAACATTCTACAGCGTCGCTGATACATTTGGCCATGGAGAGGACCACTGCCAGTTTGTGGACTCCTATCTAGATGGAAGGACAGGACCACACAATCTCTCTCTCAACCTACCCACAGCTCAAGGTACGACATCTCTGAGCATGCTCAGTAGTTTGGCTTCACTTGAAGCCTCAAATCTTCATATCATCTTTGTGTTTGCTCACTGCCGCTTAAGGGGGTGATCAATCAGCATTGTAACATGATGCCGTTTGTGGATTTCAGGATATTATCGCTCATACAGGCAAGAGCCAGTGAATTTCGGGGCCATTGGCAGGCGCACACCACATCCTTTCGTTGGCTGGTATGAATGTGGAGTTCCAATCCCTGGAAAGTGGTAACAGGGGGAAACTCCAAGAGGACATTTCCACAGGCAATCACATACCATGTGTTCTCTTCCTATATCTACCAGCCAATCACAGAGGTGAACTATTGCTCACCATGGCAAACAAACCTAAATCATATAGCATCTGCTTCTGATGGAAGGAATATAGTACTTTGAGTAACACTAATATTTCTACGTATTCGATATCAAGCACTTTTAAAAAAAATCAGTCTGTATATGAGGAAATTGCAGCATGTGTATTTGAGTTTATTAACAGTGTTTTATTTTCATGTGTTCTGTATTAGTAATTATTTCACATTCAACTTCACCTGGAAAATTTATCTTACAGTAACTTCAAAGAAACACAAATTGTTGGCTTGTTCAATATCAAAGCGCAAGATTAAATGAATTAGTAATGTCTGAGAACAAAAATATGACATTTGCAATGATGTAACAATTTTATCTGAGTGATGTTTGCTGTTGTTTATATAACTTGCTGAGGTTTTGTACTCTTACATTTTTGTATTAACCTCTTTTTAAACAAAAGTTGGCATGGAAGTATTGCCCATATTAGGGCAGATTGAAAAAAAAACTATTTTTATTTGCTCAGGAATGGTTCAGATTTGAATAAAGGTGCTATGGAGAAAATGTAACATGATCTTCATCTCCCTTTGATAAATAATAAGGTGCCACAGACTTCTGTTCATTACACACTGGGGGCTCTATCTTGCACCCGGCGCAAATGACTTTGTACACTGACGCATGTATCATTCCTATTTTGCACCCGCGCAAAGCGGGCTTTTCCCTCTACAGACACACGTCGGTAAACTAGGAAATGAACTTGCTCTCCCCGGGGCGGTTCAGCGCAAAGAGGAGGCGTGTTCCGGCGCAAACTTTCCCTCATGCTATTTTGCTGTTCTATAAAACAATTCCGCCACTGACCAGAAAAAACCTAGTCTAAAGGCAGTGGCGCGGTGCGCGTTGTTCATAATGCTATTTTAAGCGCGCATGCTTGGCCATATTGTAGCGGGTGCACAACGCGCATACACTTTGATTCTCTCATCAACACAGATGCAGCAGTTTTTATTTTTGCAAAGGAAAAATATTAACACATGAGGGAAATCATTGTGGTGTACACTGTCCATGAAGATGTAAAAAAATTTGTTTTTATATATTGATCACAATCAGATTACTGCGAATAACTTTTCAAATCACACCTTCTTTAAAGACCCACACTGCTACATTTTTAGAAAAAAAAAATAGAAAATTGTATTAACAGAGTACAAAAAAAACACGAATACAAATCAGGGAAATATTACAGTCACCATCTTAATTCATTTTATATATCCAGAACATTGTCAAGACCGGTTGAATTCTTTCTGATTGAAACGTACGTGTTTGTGGTCATGCAACTGTGGTGGGCTTTCCACATAATAATAGGTGGTAATAACTTATCCTCCTTTTCTAAATCTATTTCAGAGGTGTTTTAGCAATAACCCTTTATTCTGACACATTTAAAAGACTATAACTTTACAAATACCAAAATTACAAATACCTAGAAAGTCCTTTCCTCCACACACCATGAAATGCATTTTATTGCACTTTTATATGCCTTTTTTTATTATTCACATCTTTTGTACAAGATAAAGACTGAATTCTTTCCCATCATTAAAAATAATTATGGTATGCCAGCTCAATGACTGGCATCCATCCATGTATTCTGGCATTATTAGAAAGGTGCGTCATAATTTGGCATGCCTGCCATTAGTCTGACTTTGGCATCAGCTGGATTCAAATCAAGAGTGAAAAGGCAAGGTTTCTTATCTGTATGTACAGTAGTTTCTTATCATTAAATTCAAACCCATTGATGTTTTATTTGGCGCCTAATAATCCACATGCCTAAGGGATCCCTTATGTGTTTTTCCAGAGTTGGGTGTTGTAATGGTTATTTTTAAACAACAGACAAATATGAGAAGATCTTCTATCCATTTTAAGAGTATAACTGTTCTTAACTTGCCCTCATTCAGTCAACATATATCTGTAGAGCTCAAATCACAAATCAATGAGAAACAGTAAAAATCTAAAACATTTGGCTATTTGCAACTTCTGAATGTATCGATTCATTGTTTGTAAGAGGAACAGTCTTTACAGATAATGAGTTTGAAGTGGGTTGCCAGAGAGAGAGCAAAATGAGACCCGGACAAACACATCTGCTAAAGATGTTAAAAGAGGAAGTGGGTGAGAGAGAGACTGTTTCTACAAAAGAGATTTTTGCAGAGTGGCGTGCAATGGAACAATATCTTGTGGCAAATATATTTACAAACATGGAAGATGTTGTGGGTTTGGAGAACATGAGGGAAATTTGAGCAGGTCACTGATCTTGTCATCGCAACGACCACATTATATTGCAAAATGGGAACCATGATCAAATATCTAAGGTTTACAGTTGCTTTCTATACCCCAATGACAACTCTAAACTAAGCCGAAAAGGTCACAAAGTTAACACTACACAACACAAATTTCATTGACCTTTTTCAAAGCAATAATGGACTCAGAAAGACCTGCAACAGTCAATGAAACATTTGAGGTTGCTGATTGGCTGCGGATTAAAGCTAGTTACTTTTTTCCTCATTTTACTGATGGCAGTTTCCAATGTCACAGATTGACAATGAAAAGGTCTGTTTGCTATCATTTAGGCCTAATTGTGTATTTGTGGTATTACAAGACATATGTGGCATAAAAGGTAATGTGCTTATCAAAGATCAGTGACATGTAAATGCAAATGTAGTGTTCTGTAATGAAGGTCTTCAATAATGAAGGTCTGAACGAATCTTTACAGGGAATTAAAACATTAAAAAATCCTTTCCCTTTAATTTAGTGGAGAACCACACATGTGAGGCATCTAACTTTGTTAAACAATCCCATTAATGGCTACACACGTAGTGTTGTCTCTTTTGTTTTGGCCAGTTGCTTTTGTAAACCCTAATGCCTGTAGGCAAAACCAAGGAAGTTGCCCAAGCAATTACGACTGCCTTGTAATGTGGTTCATTTCAGCTGCAGATTTACAATAGGTTTGTTAATCCGTATTTTCTCTATTTCTCTTTTTGGTTGTTGGATTATTGTGATAATTGCTCAGTAATTTTCATCAGATGAGACCCAATTTCATTAGATTTATGAGGTAAAATTACCTAAACATTTTTATAAAATTATAGTTATTCAAATTGAAGTAAAGCAGGATCTAAACTGTTTTCCACATGCTATTTGTGCATCTCTTTTCAAAGTAGGTCATGCGCTACTTGGGCTGGAAAATGTTACCACTCATACTAAAAGGATTAAATCATCGAAAGAAAGTCAGGACAGAGAGAGCAAAGAAAGAGAGAGAGAGAGAGAGAGAGAGAGAGAGAGAGAGAGAGAGAGAGAGAGAGAGAGAGAGAGAGAGAGAGAGAGAGAGAGAGAGAGAGAGAGAGAGAGAGAGAGAGAGAGAGAGAGAGAGAGAGAGAGAGAGAGAGAGAGAGAGAGAGAGAGAGAGAGAGATATTAACCTGCTGAAGAAATGCCATAATGCTTATAATCCACTATGTAGCTGCATGTTTATCATTTATTAATTTGTTTGAGTCACTATAATTTTGCTGAGATACACAATTAAATTCTGGCAGTTCATTAATTACTGAATTCTCTAAAATAAATGTACTGTAATACAAAAATAAAATATGTTAATGTGCAGTAAAGAGCATTTCCAAGTTATAAGACACAAAATTAAGGCAGTATTATCACACCAACATTAGAAATCACTCATATCTTGTTCATGAAAATAAATGTTATAAAATATACAAAGTTCTGTCATTAAACTCTAAATGGCACTGGCTGATATGTCCTCAACTCAATCTGCTTACAGTCACATCATTCTCCATAAGACACAGCTGATTGGTTCTTGCTATATCAGTAGCCAATGAGCTCGCTGATCAACCTTCAGATACTTGGTCAGCATTTGCTGTAGCAGAGCAGTGTGCTTTCAGAAACCCTCCACCTTCCCCAGCTCCACCTGTATAGATCTGCTAGGGGTAATTCATGAATGCTATTTTGTTTGGCGGGACTCGCTCAGAAAAGACATCGGCAGAGACTGGATGGGTCGGGCCAGGGACAGAAAAGCCTGGCGAAGTTGTTGTGGGCTGCGTCGAAAGACCGAAATACAGGCCGATTGATTGCTTGCTTGCTTGCTTGCTTGCTTGATTGATTGATTGATTGATTGATTGATTGATTGATTGATTGATTGATTGATTGATTGATTTTGTAAAGCAGCAGCATGTCTTACTTGCTCACAGCAGTGTGTTGTCTGTTTATTGGATAGTAGAAAGTCCCATACTTGCTCTGCAGCAGCAGCAATAACAGCAGCATCAGATATATTCCGCTAAGACCAAACATACATTGTCATATCCATTAGCATGCCAAACATTCAGAGAGTTGTCATGACAGAAATATATTTTGCTGAGGTAAAGCTCTGTTTAATAAATTTGGCATAATAATATATAATCCACATGTGTCCTGATAAATTTGTGCCTCTCTGCTTTGTCTTTCTCACAGTATCTGTGCAAGATTACCAGCCTCAGCCAGTGCCAGACTAAAGCAGACTGTGCTGAAGGCCAGTTTGAGTTTTATGTCCAAACTATACAATCCAGGACATGACAGAATGACTTTAGCAGTTCTTTACAGTGACAATCAATAAGGCTACTACATTATTGGGATCATGTCCTCATCATGAACTTATTGACTGGCACATAGGAGAGGGATTCTGGCTTTCTGCAAGTCTCACACTATAGTTTGACCAGGACAGATAGGCTAAGTCATTTATATCTAAGCTCTGGTGTTTTTCTAGCGCCTGGAAGTTTAATATGTACCCTGTGTACTTTTAACATAGATTTACATAGAATGGGTTTCCATGCCAAACTGGCAGAGTTTAATGTTTTAAAACTACCACCATTCCCAGTTTGTGATTGATCATTTAAAATTAATCTCTATAATGCCATGTTTGGCACCCAATTTAGTCATGTGTAAAACCGCTGTGCTTTGTGAGCGCTACTGGCCCCTCTGTGGTGAAGGGCAAAAGGCCCACCGCTGTAAAATCGTTTACAAGCAGTCAAAGGTTGTGCTGGTGTGCTTAAAGTGTATTGTGCACTGTTGATACACAGGAGTGTGAGGCTGTAAATTAAAACATTGTTGACAACACAGTTGGGCATGAAAAAGTCCATTACATCACAGGTCAGAATGTGTTATAACATGTAGAAAACAAATGACACCTTAAGATTTATGATACAAAGCTTTAAGACTGATGCTTACAATATAAGAACATAAAGGATGTCTATTGTCTATGTCTCATGTCTATTTTTATATTTTCAGTTTTTAGTAATTTTGTTATTTGCTTTTTATCATTTTTATTAGTTTTTTTATATATATTTCTATATAGCTTTAGTTGTTTTATTTCAGTTTTAGTCATTTTAGTATGTCAACTAAACAGAGTACTTTATTTCAGTGAGTTCCCAAGGCAGCATTTTAAATTGGGGGGGGGGGGGGGGGTAGATGGGGGGGGGGGGGGGGTAGTTTAATTTTTTTAATCTAATATTTATATTTTATTTTATTTTAGCATTATTTAAATTTTTTATAAAAAAAATCGTGTTGATGTCAGAACCCAACGTCGGACAGACGTTGCATTTGGGTTTGAAATTAAAATCGGGTTGACATCAGAACACAACATGCAATGTGCTTTTTATCATTTTTATTACTTTTTTTAATATTTCTAGTATAGATTTAGTTATTTTATTTCAGTTTTAGTCATTTTAGTATGTCAACTAAACAGAATACAAGGTGACAAGGCAGCATTTTAAATTTCGTTTTAGTTTAGGTTTTTCATCTAATATTTATATTTTATTTTATTTCAGCATTATTTTTAAAAAATATATATAGTTTCAGTTAACAATTACAACACTGAGTCACCAGTAACCTTTCAAAAATGGAATGATAAAAAAATATATATTTGAAAAAAGAAAATAATTTTTTTCAGCCATAAATGGGAATGTGCTTAGAAAGGGCCCCATTATGATGGAAAATTTATGGTCATTGAACAGAGACAAAATACACCAAATTTGGAATGCATTAATGCAAGATCTGGTTACGTGGATATCTGTTCATCGGAGCTTGTAGCAGATATCATCAGACATTTATGTAATTTATATTCACATTGTTTCCCTCGAACCTTGTTTGTTGCTACCTTTATCACAACCTCCAACAAGGAAAATTACTCGCAGGTTTTTCATCTCCTAAAATACCTGAGACATGATGTAATATGTTTCTGGAGTTTTCTGGTGGTTACTCCCTCTTGCATTGCAGTTATTTCCCAGTTTTTTTTTTTCTTCGTCTTCTTTTTTCATTCCAGCTAGGAAGAAACCTGCCAAAACACAGACTCACCTAACCTCCACATGGAAAACCTCTCATAACTCACCAGAAGAGATGTAAACATGCAGCAGAGAGAGAGCGAGGGCCCACAGCTCCTGCGTCCAGCCGGTGCTCCCAGCCAAGTAGCCCTGCCATGGAGAGGCATTACGTTCCTGGGACTCTGGAAATCACATAAATAGTGTCATATTTCAATATGCATTTATATTTTGTATAATATTCATATAATGTGCTTTGGCATGAGCGCATCTTGTGCAATAACCAAACAGTCTAAAGATTTAGGTAATTACTCCAGCAGTACGACGAGGACACTGATATTAAACACAGTGTTACATAATCATCTCTCTGCCTGTGCGCATTATGGCTGCTAGACATGAGACTCATGAGGACAAAAAATGCAGCACTCCACCCGTCTGACAGAGCACCATTTGTTATTGTGTTTGGGTGTAACCACGGACCACTCCACGTGACAGGACTGCTGTGTATGCAAAAGTATAGATATTTTTGTTCATTATTTAATATATATTCAGTATCTGGTTACAATCACATACAACATGATTCCACTTTTTCTTCTCCCAAGTTGAGGAAGTGACATCCATACAAATGGCTATTGTCTGGTGTAAGATGAATGGTCTTGAAAGGGCTTTTCCAGTGTGCTTCCTGAGGGATGAATGAAGATTAACACCTGCACTGTGAAAAAGGTCTTAAGAACACCATGCCAGATGCTTTATTGTACCGTAAAACTCTTTCATCGTGTGTGTACCGGATGCGAGCGATGCGCCGCGACACGTCTAAAAGCACATAGAACCCATTACAATCAATGATGCTGTCAACAATATGAGTTGCACACACAGCGTGTTGACGCAGACCCCCAGTTTTATTTCTGACGTTGCTAATTCATAATTTCATGCACTAATTCGACAACAGGAAAGACTTATAGTCACCATGAAATCATAATGGACAATACTTGTTTTTTATTTTATGGAATATTGCAGTATTATAAATGATTTATAAGTACTACACATCATTTTTTTTTTTCATATGCCTTCAAAAACTTACCCTCCATCCTGCAACGACAAGCGTGAGGGCGGGACAACCTGTCACTCACATGAGATCAAAGCAGTGGCAAACCACAACGATCCAATTATCCAGTCAATTACCAATGGACAAAATCAAGTCCCGCCCCAACAATTATATTGTTCGTCAAGCCATTTCACTCGTAATAGGCTACATCACAATAGGGAAGAAAAATAACCGTAAGCAGCTGAAACCTCAACACAATCAAATGGCTGTGCGCGCTAAGGTGGATAATGATAAACGTATTAGTGGCCACACACCAAGGTTCGATAATTTTCTGCTTGTAAGCTTGCACTGCGGTACGTTATGTGACCATAACTCTAGCGTGCTTTAAAATAATTTTTGCTTCACTGACGCTAAAGGGTTAGCATGTGCATTAAAAAGTAACGTGGACCAAGCTTCAATATGTGATGAGTTTGGTGAGATAACGTGTTGTTATTGTGGTGAGGACTCTGCTATTCTGCTAGTTAGAACAATTTTTTAAACTTTATTGTTAGTTATCGTTCTCAGCCAGACACATCACCCAAGAACACCAACATAGACGTGAGAGCAAAGTCCCTTTAAGGCAAGTCAGTTCACTCGGCGGCCATCTTTGAAATGCCAGTAATGCAAGTACAGCTCCTCTCTCTTTGAATGGGGAAACATCAAGTTCTCCAAAACTGTAAATTTCATATTTGAAATCACATAAATTTTGTTTATAAATGCTCAAATCATGAAAAAATCAGCATTTTTCAGGCGGGACCAGCCGATGCACATATGCAGTCATAAGCGCGTGTCTCAGAACACTGACTGTTTTATAGCAACATGAGCTTCAAAAGGCAGCTGCAGAGATGCATGACTTTCCCAATCAGCGATTGGCTCTTTTATTTAGAAGGCAGGACTATTCCGCCATATTGCACGTTGTATAGTTAGCATAACTATAGCATTATATTTTAGGGACAATGTGCTTTAGGAAATAAATACTTAAATGTGTATTTATTTGCGCATTGCAAACACACATTCAGGTAAAAGCAAAAGTACTGGCTTGTAATAATTCTCAGGACAGCTCCTTTGTCGTCTCTGGGGAATCCCTTTCCTCCCGCTCCACTTGTTCTTTCCTTTGATCACAAGATCTCCTTGACAATAGTTATAAATCAATCGACTGACACAGTTACTAACAAAATCATTCACATTCCTTACCCAGTGAGTTTGACGATGCACTGAACTCTGGTTCCCTATCAAAAAAAAAAGAAGTGACCAGTTGATTTTTATCAAATGGATTTGATGGTTTTAATATATCCTTTTATAATTTTGCAGGGGTGGACAAAGTTCACAACTTCCTTATCTGAGTGAAAGTATATATGGGCCATTCTACAGAATTGGTGCAAAGTCAGAGGTGTTTTTTCCCACAAATTTTGCATGTATGCAAATTGTATAATATCCAAGGTACGCTTTTCTAGTAATTGTACAGTTAATTCTCATATTGTATTTTCAGAAAATGCTGGAACTACCGAAACACAATATTAAATAATTTATTAAGAAGGCTTATAATGACCTATTAAGATTTTGTTTACATCTACCTTATAAATATATATTTTTTCTATTTTTTATTTTTATTTTTGCAGGTTAAATCAATAAAGATTATAATTTTAATAATATTTTAAGTGTAATTTATGAGATTTGTTGTATTTTGAACCCAATCTTTCTTTGTAGAAGGCATAAAGTTTATCGTAATGATTTCAAAGTTAAGGATTCATTAGTTTGAATATGTATTGAACCAAACACTATCATAACATCTTAGTTGATAATTCAATATACTTTTTTTTTGACAAAACATCCCATGAAAATGCAAAATGTCTCCACCTCTTTTTGTCTTTTCACCATCATCCTGTGTCTTTTCTGTCTTTTCCTCCATGCTTTTCTGACATGTCTGCTCCCTGTCAGATAATTCACTGATACTCTTCAACTTTCCTTCTTCCCTTCGTTTCTTATTTCTTTCTCTTTCTTTCCTTAAGTATTCCTCGTACTTCACTGGGTCTTCCCTCAACCTTTGTTTGTATTCTCTCTGTCTCTCTGTTGTAGTTTTTCTATTTTTTTAGACATGTTGGTGTTTTATGTCATTCTCCCTGTCAAGTTAATAATAGAAATTAACATTACTGACAACAACCTTACACCCAAGCTAGTATCATGGACTGCAACCTTAAGTAATTGTAACCTCATCACATTACAGAATTTTAACAGAATCTTGCATACTAAAACACTAAAACACTACTAAAAAATACTACAGTAGTAATTATTTGCATAACTGTACTAAAATGTAGTTTATTCCTCCAAATAAAGGGTTATGTGTTCCCTTTTGTCACTACCAAAACAATAATGTCACAACCGAAACTTCAAAAACTTCAAGACATGTTTCGGTTGTGACTGTTTTGGTAGTGACAATTTTAGATACTTTTGAGCCTAGCTCGAAGATGCTAATCAGCACATGGTTAGCAATCACTGGTCAGAACAGTTGAACACATAACAACTACATTTTATGGAATAACATCCAAAAAAGTTCTCTCAATAGCAGAAAAAAAATGAGTTTGGTAGTGACATTCCTTAAAGGAGTCATAATGTAGTATTAACTTTGATACCCACACTCTATTATAGTCATTTCATGCCCTTCTAAAAAAGAAAAATTGGAAAAAAATAAACACAGAGCTCGTTTGACCCTTATTTCTGAATGCATTATTGTCTCGCGAGATCTGATGCGAGGTTTTGGCTGTCGTGGACGGTCATTTTAATAATGCAAATGAGGGGCGCGTTGATTGGTGGCAGGAAGGAGTGGGCTTGACACCGCAGGTAACTTCAGCATATCATTCCAAAAAGAGATCATTGCGCAAGTTGTCAATGAACCCGACCTGGCCGCGACCTACGGGATTCAACCGTATATGTTTGAGACAGACTCTGAACCAGAGCTGGAAACGGAAGAGGAACAACAGTCAATTGAAGGACGTCTACATCAACATGTCTCTGAATGGTAAAGACAATTTTTTTGACTGAGACATACATTAACATCAGTAACGAGCTAAAACGTTTTTTGCTATTTTCTCCCACATAAGTTTAGCTTTAATTTAATGTAGATTACATTAACGGAGATGTAGTCTACTTTATTTTCAGTTTACAGTGGTTATAGAGATTAACGTTTGCTATAATGTGTTTTTTTTGTGCCTTTTTTGACGTTGTGTTTTTTTAGATATTTAATACTTTTCATCTGCAAACATGTAACGTTATGTTTTTCTTTATGTTTATTAATTCTTGACTGTTTTTTAAATGTATCTATCCTTATCACATACATTAACCGCATTAGTAGTTAGCTGCTGTTTGTTACACAAAATATAGTAATAAAAACACAGTCTTACCGTTTCAAATTCAGGCAAGTCCCTGATTGTTGGAATGGCACCTTTTTCCAAACGTGCCGACTTCACCTGATATTGCCCGAAATTTGTAAAAGATTCTTTTGTGAAATGTTTAGCGCAGACACCTAACGTTGAGCCAGTTGATAGGGTTGTTGGAACAGCGTCATTAAAAATAAATTTCATCCACTTGTCCCTTGTAGTTTGGTCAGTTTTGGGTAAAGAAAAAACATTAGAATGTGGATTATGACAGTCAACCACAGAGCAACTCACGTGTGCACTACGTTTCTGCATCTTTCTTGACTGAATATGATGGGGAGAGGGGCAGGGCGGGCCTCCTCTGCGGTGTCCATATATGGTATATCCGGCCCCGTCTTGACGTCAAGTCGGGGGAGAAATTGAAATCTCGAATTTGAGTGCGCGTGCACGTTGGCTAATTTAAGAACCCTGAGGTAAACAAACGCTTCACTTTTGAATATCGGCATCCCGGCCAATGTATAATCATAAGTCAATCATAACATACATTGATTCTCATGGAAAAGTGAAAATTGCACATTATGACTCCTTTAAAGTTACACACAGATTTTTAGACTTTAGAACACATTTACCTCAAAATGATGGGATCAATCTACTCACCATATAGCACATGAGAGAGAGGGACACAGGAATATTTCCTGATCAAAAATGTAGGGGTGTGGTTAAAATCAGTCTCAGCCAATGGACTACAACATTTACTGTTTTGGTTATGACGTGAAAATGCAGGACACGTTTTTTTTTTAGATAAAGTTTCATGATTTAAAAATAAAATAAATTTTTTAAACTTCATTTTTAAAAAGAAAATATATATATATATATATATTTAAAACAAGAATGTAAAAATTTGCAAACAAATTTTCAATATCATTTTCACAAGTTGAAATTTACGGGTTAGGGTTTGGGACCTCCTAATTGAAAGTAGCCCATAAATGATGATTTTATATAAAGCTTACTGATATCTTAAATATTATTAAGGGTTTCAATAGATAATTGAAGGATCTTAGTAAACATCTAAGATTTTAATAATTAAATGCTTTTCAAATGTGTTTTTTGGATGAGGGACAGCAGTTTGCACCAATTCTGTAGAATGGCCCATATAGTTGTAAAGACCAATTTTGACTTAAATAAAAGTACATAAGTACTCGTTTTTAAAAGTACTTAAGTATCAAAAGTAAGCAAGGAGATGTGGACTAAAATACACAAAAACAAGTCACTTTATTAAAATACAAAAAAATGAAAACATACAAACAATGCCTAATGCCACAGTCTCACTAAACAATATCAAATAACATTCACTAAAAACAAAAAGAGGAAGATGGCCAGCAGAGACACTTTGGATTTCCACCCCACACTCAATATCTAACACACACTTGCAAAAGTATTAAACGAACTGTGCAAATACACACATCAAATTCAGGCCTGCATTAACCTGCCGTTAGGCCCTGGGGCTGAGAGGTTTTGTAGGCCCAAAATAAAAAAAAAGTCTAATGATCACGTTTGTCTATACAACAAAAGCAGAAATAAGTTTCTCTCCCCGAGAGAAACTTATTTCCTAACGAAAACAGTATTCCATAAAAAAATCCACAACAACAGCAATGTAAAACCTCCACAGCACAGGCTACTGGAAAGCAGTAAATAGTCTAGTTTTAGTCAACGAAATACAATAAGATTTTAGTCGACTAAATTTAAAGTAGATTTAGTTGACTAAAATCGAATGGGTTTAGTGAAATTCTAATGCATTAATTTAGAATTTCTCTAAAATTTCCAAACCCATTATATATTCCCGTAGAAAACATCTAGGCTATTAACCTGTTAATATGAATAATTTTTAAAGTTTGAACATGCAATACTGTACAGACGCAGATTTAGCACGGTGACATAACATAATATCTTAAAATTAAATAACAACACTTCTTCTCCAAAAGTAGAACAGTCTTTTTTTTATTCAATTAATGATTATGCAGGCTTTAACTTACATACATCATTCTTTATTCTTTCAAGCAGACATATTTATTTGTATAATTTAAGTATAATTAATTCAATTAATTAATTAATTAAAGCTATTAAAGAGCAGTGAATGCTTTTCTCTTTTTATTTTGTTGTTTGATTAATATTAAGTGTACAGACGGCATTAGGTTTATTACGCACTGTCACTTTAAGACCGAGTGCGCAGATCCAATTACACTGATGCACATCCAATATTCTCACAACTGTACATTCTGTAAAACATAACCGACTGTGTTTACGTGAATACTCTCTAAAACGGACATTTAGACATAATGTTGTGTGTATTTGTCCATTCAACGCGAAAGAGAGCTCAATTCAGTCCTCGCGCGCTGTCCGTCTATATGTGCAGGCCAGGGCTGCACGCTTCGGGTCGGGACCATATCGTCTCGTTTTCGTCTGTGAAAAAATTTTGTTGACGAAAATAATTACGCAAATTATTCGTCAACGAAATTAACACTGCCCGCCTGTTTGCTTGTCCTCGCCACTGTTCATCGATCGGTGCTCCGCTTAATGAGCTCGACTCACCTTCATTTGCAGGTTTAAAAAATCCTGTTAGCTTTGGAATCTTTTTTAACAATTCCTTCTCACTGTTTTCTTTCTGTCGCGATATTTTTCGTTTATGAGCACCACTCTCAAACTTTTTCTTCCTCAACATTTTGATAGCTATCATCAGCCTCTGTGACTAGCATAAATTTGAATAGACTACTAGAGAAGATGACGCAACTGTTTCTCTACATTCTGATAGGCTGTCATATCATGCTTCCCACGTGGGTCACTTGTAAATTGGATCAATCAGCAGCCAAAAACATGAATATCAAGTGATTGACAGAAAATTCGACAAATTACAAAACAATGTGATTTTTTTTGGCTTATGATAGGCCCCTTGTCTTCATAGGCCCAGTGCCCGGTTGCATAAAGCACCTTAAGTGTAATTTTCCCTTAAAGTCGCCCTTATGTTTCCTTTAAACCTAAGGGTGTTGCAAAAAAATACCCTTAAGTGTTACTTAACGGTTTTTTTAAGTGAAACGTCATAAACACTTAGAATTTCCCTTAAATGCTGTTTTTTCACTTAAGTAATCGTTAAAGGGTAACTAAACCCCTGGTCAGAGCCTGACTCCACCCACTGGCAATATTTGAAAAATGCTGGAAAAGTGGGCAGAGCCCAGCGGAGATAGAGGGGACGAACTGAGACCGCAGTGTTTTACTTTATATCATTTAATGTAAGCTACAAATATCACTTAAATATCAGTCATTACATATAAATATATTTAGAAAAATACAGGTGAGAAAGACCAATACAATAATTTTCACCATTGCTTTACAGTGGGATTTGGTAACTTTATTGGAAATTGCTATTGTTTTTCCTTGTTAATCACCGTTACAACTTGATTTATGTTGTGTTGTTCACACACACACACACACAAAACGAAAATAAAACTAATGTAATTATAAATAGTTGAGTAATAAAGTAATTTTTAATACTTTTACCTTTTAAGGTTTACATTTAGAGAAAAATTGCATGTAGGTAGGAGAGAATATTATAAAATATAATACACACTCACAGGCTATAACAACATTTGAATATACATCGCGACAACATTTATGTCAAAATAAAATCCAGCTACCTATTTTCTTTAAAAGGGATTTCTTTCATAAACCAAATTTCCCGTTATGTTATAAGATACAGATCTTGTATAACAGATCTTATGAAATAATTACTTTTTAAAGAAAATAGGTAGTTGTAGCCTGTATTTTATTTTGACATAAATCAAATGTTGTCGCGATATAGACATAATAGTAAAAATCAAGAAAATAAAACGAGAAATAATAATAACGCATTTCCGCTTCTGAAAACGAGAAATAATAATAACGCATTTCCGCCTCTGAAAGTGCTATAACATTTCCGCTTCTGAAAGGGCTTCCGAATCCGTACGGTTATGATTGGATGGTTGGAAAATGCCTAGACCGGTTTGAAAACGCCCATTAATTGGGAAACACCTTCTTGTTGTTCCGCAGAGACCTCTATTTGCCGCAGTGAGGGATTGATTGACACTTGCTGTCAAACTCGCTAAAATGGAGACCGACTGGAGTGACGCAAGTAGCTTTGCAACAGAGCGGTCATTTGAAGTATTTTCTTCTCCACCTTCATCTGATTTTTCTGCCTTTTAAGAGGGCCAAATCTGAGGTGTGTGGTCATATTTTGGCTTTTACAAAAGTCCTGAGGGAAACTTAATCGATGATGGTCACCCTGTCTGCAGAACATGCACAAAAAAGTCGCTGCAATACACTTCAAAATGTTGTTTTGAGTTGAAATATTTTATCTCACTCACTTGAAATAAACGTGAAGCTTCCACGAAGAAAGGTTCGCATTAATGTTTTAAATCTTACCTGTTTATAAATCCATTTTGTACAGCGTACAAAACAATCGTCCAGACAAGATGATCACAACAATATTATCAAACTCTGTAAACAATAAATTAACTCTGATTTTATTTTCAATACAATCAAAAACGGAGACGCAAGACGGCAAATTGTATTTGAATGAAACGAGAGAGCGCGTCCGTTGTGATGCATGGATTTGCACTGTGTTTATAATGCGTTGCTATTGACGACGGTCAGAAGGAAATGCCACAGAATAGAATCTTGCCTTAAAAAGTGCATAGAGCTGCTTGTTTTATTTGTTGTT
Source organism: Rhinichthys osculus (assembly GCA_029959095.1). NCBI lineage: Eukaryota > Metazoa > Chordata > Actinopteri > Cypriniformes > Leuciscidae > Rhinichthys > Rhinichthys osculus. Next base: position 13,312,728 of record JARWKJ010000012.1, on the reverse strand, counting down.
TGTTGATTTTCAAATGTAAAACTATCCTGATCGTTTTCAATACTCGTAATTCCAACTCATGTCCTAACTCGCTACAGTAAGTTAGTTTTGACGGAACCAGATGCTTTTATACCAGGGGCTGCCAAGGGCGTGGTGAGCTCGCACCAAGGGCGTGACAGAGTTACGTCAGAGAGTATTCTACGTCAGAGAGTACCCCTACTGCAGGAGCTTTCCGTTTAACCTGAAGAGGGCAGCACTCATACGTTTTTACACCATATATTTGAAAATTAAAACACTTTATACCCAAATGTCAAAAAATTTACTCGAATCAAAGAACAGCATTTATGAAGCTCCATTCTTACAGATCATTAACTAAAAAAAGTTGTTTCAGTGTTTAGTTACCCTTTAAGTGTTGCATAAAACCCCTTAACGGTAATTTCCCTAAGTATAACTTAAGGTTTGGAAATCGTAACCTTAAGAGTAACGCGGACAAAAATAAGACGACATGGCTGAATTTATGAAACCAGCTGAAGATCATAGGGAATGGGAAGAACCCTTTGGACCAATTTAGCGATGAAAAATTGTTGCAAGAATACCGATTTGATCAACGCGCAATATTTGACATCGCTATCAAACTAGACGGCTGTATGTCTGTCATTACACGCGACTCGCATGTAAACTATCACAACGTTAAGTCAGTGCGCGCACGGAGAGTGTGTGGCCGACAAAAAATTTACAGGAGAACGAGCTGATTCTGTGTTTTAAAAGAAATCATGACAAAAGAAAACAGGTATGCTATGGAAATATACTCAGCTGTATTTCGAGACACAGAGCCAGAAGCGCATTCACAAAACCTAAACAAATGCCAAAGCATGAGACGCGGTGTTGCGTGATAGCGTCACTGGACTGACACGTGGTATTCCGACATGTTAGTGTTTTGCGTATCTATGGCAACAACAGACTTTTATAACGTGAATCCAGGATCGCTGTCGTGAAACACTTAAATGTTTCCCTTACCTAAGAGAACCGTTTAAGAGATTATATGCAACACCCTTAAGTCGTTCTCTTAGGTAAGGGTAAATAACCCCTTAAGTATCATACTTAAGGGAAAAACTTAAGGTGCTTTATGCAACCGGGCACTGGGGCTTCAGCCCCAGTAAGCCCGTGCATTAATGCGGGCCTGATCAAATTATAACCACGGCCAACCCCTTCCGTTTAACGATCCAACGAAACAAAGGGAAGAAAATACACAAACAACTACTGACATACAAAATAAGAACAAAAGTACACATTCATAAACCAAAATAACAAATACATTTACAACAGAATTACCTCCATGTAGACAAAACTCAAAACAATAAAAAGGCAAGTTATGCCAACAAAAGCAATTCAATTGCTACCCAGGCAAAGCAGCAGTGCAGTCACATCAGTAGGTTTAAATCCCGCCCTCAAATAAATTACAGGAACCCTTGGACATAGTCACATCTGCTGAACATAAGAAACAAAATTACTTAAACAGAATTAAAAACGAACTAAACTAAAATCATACATACCACAGGAGGTTCACAGCACTGTACATCGTCACTCGCCTTATGAGATTGCAGCTGCTTACGAGACAACACACTGAAAACATGCGAGCATGTCAGTCTCTCGTTACAGTTTTTCTCGATTGCTTAAACAATATAACTAGGCTTTTGAACTAAAATTTCTAAAACTCTACACACAAATCCCTTCATTTCCCATTGCCTACACCACGTGGTCATTTAGAAAGCACTAGCATTCAAAATTGTTCATTCAAGTCAGCACAGCTTCAGCTCAGTTAGCACACAATTATCCAGGTGAAAACACTTAGAGTCAAAATTGAACACATCAGTCAGATCCTTCAATAGATAGATAAAAGGTTATACAATCTTTTATAAAAGATAAAAATCAGTTTACTGAGTTTTGGAACAATGGATCCACAGAGAAATTAAGCAATAGGTCGAGGAGGGAGAGGAGGAGGAAGAGGAATAGGAGGAGGAAGAGGAGGAGGAGGAAGAGGAGGAGGAGGAGGAAGAGGAATAGGAGGAGGAGGAGGAAGGGCAAGGGCAAGAAGACAAGCAGTCTCAGATGAAATTCAAGCCACTTTAGTTGGCCATGTCCTTGTCCATGGTATGACTATGAGGGAGGCTGGGCAACGAGTACAGCCAAATTTGAGTCGCTTCACCGTCGCCTCCATCATCAGAACCTTCAGGGAGGTGTGGTGGCAAACAGATTTCTATCACTGAATAAGAGACAAACATTTCCAATTGTCTTTGATGAGGTTTATGTTCTTGCAAGAAAAGGCCAGCATTCGTACAGTCACACAGAGTGGCTGCAGAGTGTGACAGTGAAGGGAGGGCATCCTTTCTCCTTTATAGTCTTGACTCCCAGAATGTTATCTTTCTAGGCCAATGATGGTATTTCAACCATATGTGGAACATTCTTAGACTTGTTCATCATATTGTATCCTTGAGTGGAGGCATGTACCAACACTCTTTACCATTCCAATACAATTCCATATTTGAATAAGGTTTGTGTGTGGTCTTTTACTGTCATATGATGCTCACACACATCTTACGTAAGAGTAGGAGCGAGTAAAAAAAAAAAGATGGAGAGGGGGGGAGAACCACAAGCAACATGGCTTACCAGTTTTGCAAATGTTGTTTGAATTTATAGCACCAGTGTGTAAGACTATGTTGTAGTGTGTGTATTTTTGAGGGCTTCTGTGTCCTGTCTGAGGGCAAAGTTTGGTTTTTCAGCAAGAGTAAATGGTTTTGAGTGTAGAGCTTCATTTTGACCTGAAAATAAGATGTTTGGGGAATTGGGTGAGACGTTCTGGATTTGTGTTTACTGTTTTGAGAATACGAGGCATAGTTTCAAGAAATGTGTTTAAGCAATCGAGAAAAACTGTAACAAATACACTTAAAATAGAAACCTACCTGGCAGCTATTGCAAGAGCCAGTGCACACCAGAGAGAAAACCAGAGGATGCATACTCTCCTGCCGGCCACTCATAGCTACACCAATGTTAACATCTCAATCAAGTTCAAAGTTTGAGATTCAAACCCAACGCTACTACACCGTTACTCACAACGTGAAGTTTACAATGCGCCTGACCCATAGTGACGCATACCCGGCCAACAAACCACTCACATTTTTATACTCCCCAAACTGTGCATTGATAGGCTCACAGAGTTGGCTTGACACCAACCAATAACAGCAAGGGTTATACATCACCCTGCTACAATATGTTAGCCTTACTGTTATAAGCTAGTGTGCTACAAAACAATGACAAAATTCGCATTTAGAAGACCAAACCCAACTTTGAAAATGAAAATCAGGTTGATGTCAGAATCCAACGTCAGATTGACACTAATCTCCAACGTTGGGCAGACGTTGTATTGTGGTTGAAAAGGAAAATCGGGTTGACATCAGAAACCAACATCAGTCAGGTTCTGACGTCAAACCGACGTCAATTTTGGTTGGAAATGAAAGTCGGGTTCTGACGTCAAACCGATTAATATTTCCAACCAAAATGCAACCCCTGCAACCAAAATCATCTTACTACTTTCTACTCAAGGACCTTGACAGAAATGTAGTGGAGTAAAAAGTACAATTTGTCTTTCAGTTAAAGTTAAAGTAAAAAGTTTCCAGAAAAAATAATACTCAATACTACATACTCAAAAGCTGTACTTAAGTACAGTACTCAAGTAAATGTACTTTGTTACTGTCCACCTCTGCAACTTTGACATGTAAGAGCTTGATCGCTAGATATAAATGAATACTATACGTAGAAAATAAAGGTTAACTTTGGGGTAATGTCATTTTAGTATCATTTGAATGTTATACATTTAAAGTATTCTGTGTTAGCTTTGCAGTATTTTAATTTCTTCTTTCTTTTTTTTTTCTTTCCCTCATTCATATTGTATTTCACCACATGCCACTATTGTAATGTCTCTTTATATTTTTCCCCTTTGGATTTGGGAGTGGATTGATGGATTAAATAACAGGATCTCACATCCAATTACACAACTTTTGAATATCTCTTCAATAGAGGATTGTTCACTTTCTTATGACATCAACCTAAACTTCTGCCAAAATAATCAGTTGTCTTTACCTCTGCATCTGAGTTTGCGTGTCAAGTGAACTGGCGGACATTTTCAGATCAAGTCAAGTTTATTATTTTTGGATGAAAAACAATTAGTCAGATGGTCCCCACAAGGCAAATCAACAGACTGATATTAATATTGCTCTTACACAGTAACAAATTAAGCTCTAATATTTATGGCAACTTGACAAGCCTTCTTGAGTCAAGAGTGTGTGAGTCTGATCATAGTCTGTCATTTATTCCTCCGTTTCCTTTCCAAAATGTCCACGTTTCCATGGCAGCATCATCAAGAGGTAAACACTTGGAGAAAGATGAAGTCACACGTTTAAAGCCAAGTCAAAGCAGTGTGGTGGTAGCGCCTCCTGTTAGTGTTTAAGAACCATCAGAGAACACTCAGAGTGCTTAAAAAATAAAAACAAACATGCCCATGGTGCCTGTTCTTCATAAAGGAGGATACTTCTGTGGTAATGAATAACCTTTTCCCCTGAAAGACATATGTCTTTGTGCTGCAGGAATGGATAACTTGTCAATTCAGCAGAAATAATGAATTGATTTGTCTCAGAGGAAATGTGAGTAATATGGCAACGTGACTTTCTCATTCTTTGTTGCATGTGATTATTTTTAAGATTCTAATACTTAATGAAGTCAATGAAGTACATTCAAATTCTTGAAGTAGGTTTAATGTTCTTCCCTTTTAATTAACAGGCAAAACACATAAACTTGAGTTAAAGTACAGATACCCTTCTGAAATATCATTTGAATTAAATTATAGGCCTATATACTATTTTGAATCACCTCTAAATAATTATTCATTTATAAATCGGACATCTCTATTGCATTCCTTGATTTTTTCACTTGAATAAAACAATGACAGCATGTTAATCGCATACTTCCTATAGGCAAAAACAGTATGTGACAAAAAAGTATGTTCGAATTCACAGTACTCTTGAAAGAGTCTGCAAAAAGTATCTGGATGACTTACAACTTGCGGCGACATTCTGAAGTGCGCATATGATGGCCCCTCTTTTGAATTTGAATTTATTGTTGAGGATAACCCCTTGAGATGAAACATCTCGTTTTCGAGGGGGTCCTCGAGACAAAGACAAAGATAATACAGCACACATTCACTCTCACTAAAGCTCTACCTCATCCCGCCTCGCCCGGCGCGCCAGGCCCACCAGGCCCACCAACTCCTTATTGGAAACAAATCCATAAAAAAACATATTGCAGTATTAAGATGCATGACAACCTACATACACATATGTCTATACATACATATATATATACATACACTCGCATATGTACACATAAAAAAATTAAATACACATAAAAAAAAAAAAGTATCCCATATATTTAGGTATAAAAACAAAAGTCACACATGAGGAAAACATTTACAGCAACAGTTTGCTTGCAAGTAAGTAAATAGAGATATTTTGAAGGAACGCAATGATGTGACAGGCTATTCCAGTCTGAAGGGGCTTTGAATTTAAAGGCACGTCTACCACTCTCTTTGAAGATGTTTGGCACAATGAAGGAGATATATTCAGTGTGTCTCAATAGCTGAGTCTATATGGAATTAAATATTCCTTCAGGTAAGAAGGATAATAATAATACACACATTTAGTGCAGGATTTGTGAATGGCAGTGAAGCGACATCACTTATGCTGGTAGGTCACATGATAATGACAGATTACATACTTACACACACTCATAGCTACTATAGCTATAGAGCGTACTTTTTAGCAGTCGGGAAGTTATTCAAAATTACCTATTCAAGAGTATGTGTTTCTGGACGCAGCCTTTAAATTGGTCTTAAATGGCCTTGTACTTAAGTAAATGACTTTTGTTGTTTATGGTACAAATTTAAAATTAAGTGTTATATGTACATTATGCACATTAGCACATCCATTACCCACAACTCAAACATTAAAATAATTGTGTTTTTAATTTAATTTAATTTAATTTAATTTAATTTAATTTAATTTAATTTAATTTAATTTAATTTAATTTAATTTAATTTAATTTAATTTAATTTAATTTAATTTAATTTAATTTAATTTAATATGGATCCGGACAGAGAGAGTAGAGTGCAGTAAGGTGCAATTCGCTCTGACAGGAAAACTTCTCGTCGCTTAAACGTGACGAGAAATTGTTTCTTCTTTTTGAAGAAATTGCTCACACCTGAGATGGATTTCTAAAATCCCACACCAAGCATTCTTTTTTTTTCGCACATAAAGGAAATGTTTTACTGTTTGGAAGCCAAAACAGCTTAGCCCTATTTAACTCTAACATATAAAAAGAAAACTTAATCACTTAACTTTCTTAATCAACAGCTGATTAAAAGAAAAAGAAAAAACAATCATGGTAAAAATATGCTGCAATAACAAAACACATTTTTTTTTTTTTAATGTCACCCCTCTGGCTTTAATCAGTTGGGTCAGATCAGTTTTGCTGTAATGCAGCTATTAAGTCTCAGTAGTGGAACAACAGGCAGTTCTGGTTCCCTTAGATAGTGTTATGGAAAAATCCACAGGTCCCCTCGTACTCTTTGCCTTCTCTTCTGTCTGAAAAATGAAACACATGAGGGGCTGATGGTGGGCCTGGCTGTGGCTCAAACGCACCGCAGGTGGAATATCTATGTTATTGTGGAAGAATTCACGCCACGCTCCAAAGTTCCTCTTCATTCCTGACCTGATGTTTGCAGTGGTGAAACTCTAGACTAGAGTACAAAGAACAGTGTAGCAATTACAGGAGTGCTCATATCGCACTCCTTGCTGACGTGAACTCATTCAAACTGGACTGAGGTGCTGAGTGAGAGGGAGTATTCGCTGTGATGTATGATGAAAGACAAAGAACTTCCCTTATTCATATTTGTCTGAATTACTGACATTAGAGCAAATATTTGAATACAATATACTTATAAGGTCTGACCTTTTCTTAAAGGGCAAAGGTTTATCTTATTTTGGGTAACTATTGAAGGACTGCAGATGTTCCTTTTAAATAGTGATTAAGGTTTTTTTTTATCTAAAAGAAGAATTAAGAAATAACAAGAGTACATTTGTTGTTGGAAACAATGGCTGCTGAAACTTGTAAAGTTTCTGCAAAGTCTGATAATTGGTTTGACCAGTATTTTTTGCAGTTATACTTTTTTTTCACATGGATATTTAAAAACAACCATCATCGTCATCATTTTATTATATAAGTATTTATTTTAATAATTATTATTATTATTATTATTTATTGTATTATTATAAGTAACCAAAATGCATTAATTGAATAATGCAATTATGTATTATTGTTATGGTTCTGTATTTCAGTTGGAAACAGTAAAAAAAGGTCATAAAAAAAGACAATCAGTTAATACTTTCAACACCAACATTTTTTTTTTACCTGCCAGTATGACACCAAAAATATTAATTAGTTCAAAGTATCCATAATTAAGTGAGTCATTCTAGGAGAACTGAGAGGGAATCGAACCGGATAACACTGTGTTACTCCCTCTCTCTTGCATCATCTGATGATAAAACCATTCTCCTCTCGAGATACACCAGTTCAATGATACCTCTAATACTGCTCAGATGGACAGCAGAAAAACAGATGCAGTGAAGGAGAAGGGGGAAAAAGACAGGAAAAACATCTGGACAGACAGACAATTGCGCAGCAGAGACATTCATCTTATCCACATCCTTGCATGGTCGTCAGACTTGAATTATATTTTAATGCTTTCCATTGGGATGTGTTCCTGTGCCAGAATTATCATCATGTGTGTGTAGACACAAGGAGACAAACATTGTGGCCAACTACATAGAGCAGAGAATGATGGAAGGGGCGAGAGACGAGCAGGCAAGAGAAATGACATGTTGAAACTCATAAAACATAATTGGGCGAGACTGGGATTAGTAAACTCTGTAGGTGCTATGGTAGCATACGACACTGCTGACTCTGTAGGAAAGGTTTTAAAAAAAACATCCAGCATATGCGCTGATCTATAGCATTAATGATAACAGATGGCGAAGTGTGGCAAAGAAATCATGCACAATTTATCTGTACAATACAATAACCAAAAGTATATACGGATGAATAGAAATGGGGTTTTTTTTTTCTCCCGTCTCTTGGCTGTGGTGCAGTGTCATTAAATTTGCAAAATTCCATACAGAAATAACATCTTGAAAACTCATTAAGTGTCAGTCAAGTCATACATGGAAAAATATAAAAGTTGCTCTCATTCACTTAGCCCCACGGCAACAGGATTTCCAAAGGAATATAAAGCATAATGGCTTATTAATACCTTGCATTAAATAATATCCTGAACTGAATCAACAGAACACAGTGTGATGGAACAGGTCTCTCTCTGAACATGCCAACACCTCCCAAATTATGAGCTGAATAAAGAGAAAGCCAGGAGAGTTTAGGCTACTCTGCTTTTCTTTTGCCTCTACCAACAGCCCTTCCCCACCTGCTCAGCTCACCAGCTGCCCTCAATAACAAAACATTTCATTCTCCATTAGTCATTGTGTTAATCTGTGCTAATAATTACTTTTAATTAAAGAGTAATCACAATAATTGTAAACATCCCAGTCACCACCCGAGATTTAAACAGCTGTTGGAAATTAAGTTTGACAATTTAAGCCCCATTGTGCCATAAACTAAGCATGTCCCAGAACTCTTTGGGAGTATAGATATTTTTTCTCTCTCTTCATTACATAATCATTGTAGCATGGATTTGAGCACTTTATCATTTTCATGTGTTTATCACTTATCATTTTCATTATAGTAACATCATCAAGAAAGTTTAATTGCAAAGTCCCAGAGCAGGACTACGGGTGTGGGACCATCAACCGCCAAACAGAACTGGAAAATTACAAAAGATCATTTAGCATAATACAACGTTTTGTATTATCAGAAAGCAAAAATGTGGACAACATCATTAAATCACACTATCATACACCATAAAGTTAATTAAGCAATTTATGACACACTCATAAAGACATTATTAAGTAACTTGTTTCGTTCGAGTCAATAACTCACTCATAAAAAGATTCAATAACTGATTCAATGACTCACTAAAAAGTTTGAGCCTTTTTACTGGGGCTGTATATTTTAGATTTTGACATGCCTATACTCGGATAGGCCTATAAATGGTCTTTGTCTTTACATTTGCTAGTTTTATGTCCTATAGTGGATTGTAGAGAAATATTTACCTCGTCCATCGCTTTTAGTTCTCTTTTATAACTAGTCTATTCTAATAAGTACCCTGTAACTATTTAAGTGCAAGTGAGATCAAAAGATTCATTCGCGAATCTGACATTACTTCTGATACTAAACAGCTGATAGTAAACACACACAAAATGATTGCTGAAATATTATCAAGGCATTTTACGGCATTTCCCACCATCAAATATCGATTTATCAGTAGAAATTTACTGTGGCTCATGCCCCAGTAAAAAGAGTCTCGTGCTTGTTTTATTACTGAACGAATCAGTGTTTTGAACAAATTGGTTGAATATAAGGACCTTGTTGCCACCTACTTTCATTACGATATGACATGCAAAACTGACAGGCTAGTACACTACTTTAATATACTACTAAATTCTGAATTATAGACCTAGTCATAGCACCTGATTTAAATTTTTGACAGGAATGAAAATGAGGCTGCAGCCTATAGAAGTACAATGTGTTCATTGTAGCTTTATATACTGTTGTTTAACAACATTCCAATTGTTCAGCTGACGAACTTTCAGTCGACAAAAACTCTGAAAAAACCTTTAACCTCGAACTCTTTAACCCCTTAAGTGTCACCAAGTAGCCATTACATATTTAAAACAGTAATATCCTATACTAAATCTAAACTAATATTGACAAACTATATATCATTTGAAAGCTTACAATCAGTAGTTTTCATATTTGGTGATTGATTTTAAAAATAATTACAGAGGAGCAATCTATCAATTTGCAACAAGAACATTTTCATACTCCTAAAGCGTGTTAAGACCTTTATTTTGAAATAGTGATGAACATGAAAATCATGAAAGAATGGTAGAAAGCTCGGTTTGTTTTTATGCCAATAGTTCAAAAGATAACATCCATAAAAAAAATGTAGAAAAAAAGGTCTGAAAATTTTTAAATATAAAGAAAAAAAATGATAGATTCACCATTGTGATGCGGCGGCGAGCTATAACGCACATGCGTGTTATTTTTATGTGATTATTGAGGATGAATTCATATCAAAATATGCCAAACTTCCCTTGCTACTTCTGAATAGGATGCTTACTTCATAAACAGTATGAAAATTGTGGAAATAATTAGCCTGGATGCCAGCCCGAACCCCGCCCACAACATTTTTTGATCGGGAAGTTCGGTCTGGACTCGCTCCATTGAGGAGTAATTATGATCGGTTCAGAAATCGTCGGGCCAATCAAATTGCCAGGGCGGGCTTTATACGATGAAGGACAGATGATCTGCAGGGACGTAATCCTCACGTTATCAAAGAGCGCTTGGGTTGAACTGGTTTCCCTCACAGATGACTGCCGCTGGAGAACTGAGATGTATAGATTCCGCTATCGCGTCCGTTGTAAAAGAAATCGACAGCGCATTCATTTTAAAAGACGAACAGAGAACTGCAATCAAGGCATTTGTCGATCGGAAAGATGTGTTTGCCGTCCTTCCTATGGGATTCGGCAAAAGTTTGATTTATCAGCTGGCTCCGATGGTAACTAAGAAGATGGGACGCAATGAATACCCTGTGGTCGTTGTGGTTTCTCCTTTGGTCGCACTCATAGGGCCAAGTAAAAGAAGCAACACTCGTTATTTTACTTCTTCCAGCGTGCGTGCATTTGAGTTCTGTAGTTGACAACTGTGCTATGCAAAGTAGTTGACTTACTGCGTTGCTCTCATTGGTTGTAGGTCTATCCAATTGAGTGCAGAGTTTTTTTTTTTTCCTGGTTCGGTTAAGACACGCCTCATAATCAAAGCCCTATGAAGCAGTATCAGACTCACATTCTGACTAGAATATGAGTATGACGAAGTCAGGCTAGGAAATAATGGTTCAGATCACTCAAAACACATATGGAAATGAAGGCGCCTTTATATGGGCAGTAATGGAGTCTGGTTGTGACCTAGTGAAAAAGTTTGGTACTGCGCCCAAACAAAATCTTACTGAAAGCTCATTTTTTGAGATATCAACCTAAAATTTGAAACACAACTTGTTCAGAGTTTTGGCTTTGATTTTTTTGCAGTTTTAGAGTCCATATAATTATATAAAATATGAATAATTAAATTGTTACATTTTACATTTTCATAAACTTAAACTTCTTTAACTTTTTTTCTGTTCCACTTTCTTAATTTATTTAAAAATCTGCCAAATGTCTTCTTTAAAGACCAATCTTACATCTATATTCCAAAACATTCTTGAATTACAACCATGTAAGTTCGGATTGTGCGTTTTCGTGTTTATTCAAAAAAAGGGGGGGGGGGGGGGGATTCTGATTGGCTGTCAATGTTTTTATCCTTCATTAGCTTCAAAGAAGTGATTCCAAGGATATCGTTCCTCTGTGCTATTATCGTTATTGTTGTGGTGGTGTGTGCTATTCTTTTAAATTTAATAAAAAATATTGTGTAAAAGCCCAAATGAAACTGTACAACACCTGGCTGTTCTCCCTGGTCAATAAGCAAGATGTTCCTCATATATCAGAACGTCCGATCATGGCTGGTCCTGTGATGGATTGGCCACCTGTCCAGGGCGTCTCCCTGCCTTTGGCTTGAAATATGCTGGGATAGGCTCCAACACTCCCTGTTGACCCTAAATAGAATAAGCGGGTATATAGAAGATGGATGGATGTTGGACGGACAGAAGGTAGTGTTACTATGATCAAAGCGTTCAGCCTCATCTCAGTACTGACGTATTTAGAGGGACTCCACAGTGCACAACATAAGTGAGACAGTTATCAAGGCCACCCTCTGAATAACTGCAATAATTCATGGATTGCTGTCAAGTCTATGTAGTATGTATGACCTTTCAAAATAAAGGAAACTCTTCCACTTCTTGAAAGAATGAAGGAAATGGAAAATTACATGGATGCTCTAGAAAGATCCTAATTCATGAAGGTTCAATGACGTTTACCTCATTCTGGTGCTAAAGAATCATATTTTAACATAAGTGTTAACATGAAAATGGGAACATCATTAAGGATCAGTAATTGCATAATAATATGTTCCTTGTAACGCTTTTCCATCTTGCTAAATGTTTGTGTTCCCCAAAGCAACTTTGCATTAGATCACAAAATCACTGACATATATTTTTCCATCACAAAGGTTTTGTGAGAGAACACAAAACAACTGAAATATAATTTCTCCTCCTATTTTTTCCCCATTACCCTGTTCACTTAGAGTCTCTGTAATTATCCTATAACAGCACCACATAATTTGCATGAACACAAAAACTCTTAACAAATCAGAAACATTTTCCCACGTGGTTTGTTCAGACAACTCTTGTTAGGCTAGTTGGTTTAACATGATTTATATCAGCCTAGATTCTGTTTCCAAAGTGTCTGTGCTGAATAAATTCATGGTCACTCACTATGCATCAGCACAGTTAGCACTTTATTTTACTTGTTCCCCATGTACATACTATGTATGTTTTATTTGTATGTATGTATTTATAGCATTAACTCGGTAATACTAACCCTGATTCTACCCCTAAAACTAACCTTAACCCATGTAGTTACCTTATATTAACTAGTACTTAGGTACACTGTATACATGGAAGTGCTTAGTGCACGCACTGTAAAATAAAGTCCAACCGCACAGTTTCACACCATCATTAACAGGTTATTGTAGGTTAAAGGCCTGGTTTGGCCTTATCCAATCGTAACCCATCTGGAAGTGGGAAATTGGGCTAAAGATGACTATCAGACCATTTTACCGTTTTCCATAGCTCGGGGCTCCATTGCACACTGCTCTGTTTCCATATAGCTCAAGGGTTCTTGCTTGCCATTATGCATTTAGTTCAAGTAATTTCCAGACCTGCCATAAATTCCAGCTTTTCAAATATCATGATGGCGTTTTTGTTGAGACTGAGAGGGTTTAGTCAATTATTTTCTGTTTTTTTAAAGGTTTTCATACATGGCATTCATTCAGCATTGTTAAGAATGTTCCCTTTGACTTGTTTCATAATTTAGCTGTTTTTATTATCAGTGCCCAACCAACTCTTTGACCCATTTTGCATAGTCGAACCGCTTTTAAAACAGATACTGCTAATTACAAAGCTGCATCTGTAACCTTTATTTAATATAGCAAAGTTCTGTGTATCCATTTATTGTTCAACTTTTTTTTTAATGAAGAGTGGACTGAATGAAAAGAGAAACGAATAAGCAAACAATAATACCAAAAGAGACATAAATATTTCTTCCTTGAAAGGTTAGTTGTGTACTTTCTCCTGGAGTCTCTAAGCTGTGGAGGTTTGGAGCATCTGTTTCTGTCTAAAGATCTGCTGATGGAAAAACCCCTGGCAGGGAGAATCTTTTACAAACAAGCAAACACAAAAGTGAATGTGCAAACATATTCTGTCAGATGTACACACACAGCTAAAACAGAGGAGAGAAACAAAGGCTTTAATGCTGAACTCTGAAATAGATTTTGATATTCACATTGTGTGGCAGACAAACAGCTTTTTGCACAATACTTCTGGCCCTGATTTTTGTCAGAACTTGCCTAAAGGGAGGTCATGTGGTGTTAAGAGGTTAAAGTAATTCTGCCCTTTGAGCCCATAAATCAAACCTGCTCTTTAACCTCTGATTCTCCGTCAGCTATTTTGAACTGAGCTTCATGCTCTTCAGACCTCAGGGCCAGGTCTGTATTTAGCAATTAACAACTAGGACATGATATGAGACACTAAGCACTGAGAGACAATTGAGACTCATGACAGAATCACTTAAAGAGCACATACATACATACATTTTTAAATCACTTTAAGAACTTTTTTCATGCCTATAAAAAAAGGGCATAAAAACTCCTTGAAACATAAAATATACTGTATGTTCCCCTATTATTTTTGACCTTTATACAAATGCTCTAACATTAACATGCAACAGCAGACATATAGATTAATATTAGATCAATTATAAAATATTGATAACTTTAATAGTGAACAACGTTGTTTATCTGGAAAAACAATACATTGATCATAAAACAAATGGTCAGTGAAGGCCTAAACTAAACTAGTTTAGACTAGACTAGACTAAAGTTTAGTTTAAACTAGTTTAGTTTAGTTTAAACTAAACTAAAACTTTCATTATACATGAGGCTTGTTTTTGCAACAATTTAACCAAAATTAGGGAAATAAAATAAAACAATTAAAATAAAAATCTATCCAAATGTAGCACAACTGCAAATAATATTATCTTTTTGCCCATTCAAAATATTTGATATATTTTTTGAGCATCAATGATCAAGTCAAGTCACATTTATTTATATAGTGTTTTATACAAGATTGTTTCAAAGCAGCTTGACATTTATAAACAGGAAATAACAGTGCTTCCCGCCGTTGTAAAATTCATCAATTATGAATAAAATTTCAGCTGTAAAGCAGCTCTACAGAAGACAATAGTGTCAGTATTCAGCCCAATTTAGTTCAACGTTGTTTCAATTTAGTTCAATAACTGTCAATATTGTAAAGCACATTAATTATGAAACGAGTTCAATTTAGCTAAGCAGAAGGCAATGGTGTCATAATTAACACCAAAGTACACTATTTTACTGTATTTGTACTTAAAACACATCTGACTTTAATGATAGGGTTGTGCAGTTGTTATCGGAGGATAAAGTGATGTATGGCCATTAGTAACTGGGACAATAGGAAGGTGAGGGAAGAATTGTTTTCTAAGATATATCAACCTAAACATTTGGACCAACAGATGTGTGGAGTGATGGATGGATACTTAAGCTATGACCTTTCTGTGGAAAAAAGACAAGCGTTGATTACCTGGACGGTGAATTCTTTCCATTTGTTGTCTCTGTTGTCTTTCATTTAGTTCTTTTAAGCTCCTTGTGCAAACAGAGGGATTTTTGCACACGGAGCTTTTTGGACAAGGAGCTGAGGGATTTTTTTGCACAGGGATCAGAACCGTCTGATGACAAGAATTAACAAGTGTGCTACGCCTGGGTATAGTACATCACGTCCTGAGTGGAGCTTTCTGTCAGACATGCAGAGTCTCCTCAGACATATTCCAGAACCTCAGCGTCTTTCTGACTAAAGGCATTTTTTAAATGCGTTGTAACCAGTTCAGTGATTCTTCACTCCATGATGCGATAATTTTTTCCATAAAAAGGAGAATCAGTACATCTGCCGAAAAATGGACAGATTTCCCATGTACCTTGAAGAAAATTGGAATCATGCAATCATGTTTAGACAGCTAAATGTAGAAACAGTAATAATAATTTGTGTATGAATTAATATTCCATATATCATTTTTATTTTTAATAATATATACATTTTAAACTATTCCAGGAACAATGCCAATCTGTAAACATCAAAATACTCAGTTTCAACAGGACCACAAGACATATGTTTTAGCATGATTTTACACTGTAAAAAATTGTTTTAGAAAAAACTATTTCAGTCTATCTACTTCAAACGTTACTTACTGTTTCTATGTAATTAATTGTAAAATTTACTAGCAATTTCTGAGTGATTTTTCCAGTTTTAGGTGAAAAGTTGCTTACTAACCGTTAAAACTGTCATATAACACACTAAAAAGTCTGTAAAATTTAAATAAAATCTTTAAAAATTATTTGAATATATAATGCATTTATAAGGTTTCACATTTCTGCTTTTAAGCCCTTCAAAACTTGCCCCATTTGCTTCCATTGTGTGCCCCACTGTAACCTTAGTTTTATATGAAGAAAACGAGGCACGTGTCAAAATTATTTTCTATGGTAATCAAAATTATGCCACAAGTGCTGTCGATTTCAGTTTAATAGCTTCGATAACAGTTCAGCTGAATCGGGGCCTATTCCATTAACTGAAGCTGTTTGGTTAATACCTGATGTTTCTCAAACTCAAAGACCTTTTCAGATGGCAATTAAGAGTAATGATGGTCGTTTCTCTGTACCTATTTGTTCCTTTATGCATGGGCCAACTGATCTATCAGTCTGAAATGCGTTGCCTCATGATTTGGCGCTGCAGATCTGTGTTCATTTCAGCTGGCACTGAGTTCTCGCAGGGGGTTCCTCTACCATTGTTCTTGAAAGTTGTATATTCAAACACTGGATTATAAAGCTGGCATTCGATAAGAATCTACCACCAGAAATGATGAAGGGCATGATATCACAGTCTAGCGGGCTTCTTGGTACCTAACCCTTAAAAAACATGTAGGAAATGAAAGCCCACTTGCTCTTTAAACTCATGGATCAATTTAAACACGACAAGAGTTTTATGGTTGTCATAGACTTGCTATGCTGAAAAATTTCTTCTTGTGTGATACCATCTGAAAAATCGGAAGATACTGGTGTTTTCCTTAATTATATAAGCATTTTTGAGAGCCAAAGCATTTTCATGTTAACCATCAGATCACTGAAAACCAGATGTTACACATAAAATCACATTGACGTCTCATAAAAGCCTCTTTTGAACAATGTTGGACCAAGCCTCAAAGTAAAACAATTCAATTTTCCATCTAATTAGCTGGAAAGTTTACCCACAGATCCATCTTCCCCAAAGTAGTGCTGAACGTGAGTGGATGAAAGTTTGATTCTTTAGGCAGGTGTTTCTCTTTTAGATCTCACCACGTTCACTTCTCTTTGGCAGGGTAAATCTCTTGAACATGTGTATGTTTTATGATGGAGTTCTCTGATGACATGTGAGTGAGAGATAAAAGTTAAGCTGCTTCTCTTGCTTGCAAGGCTGTGCTACTCAGAGATTGTTCAATGTTTATGAACTGAGCTTTTTTACTGTTCAGTAATTGTACATTTCTTTCAAGGTAAACTCTAAAGCAGGTCTGACTTACAAGAAATGCACATTTCTGTGGCGCACACACACACACACACACACACACACACACACACACACACACACACACACACACACACACACACATTTAAACATTGACTCACAGACTTTAAATAACACAGCATTGTGTATTAAAAAGGCCTATAGTTTCCCTATTGAAAGTGATGCGATTGTAACACGTCTTACCTCGGCCTGCCAGAAAACCTGTGCAACTAAATCTGAATATGCAATTTTAGCCCTGACCGCAGATGTTTTTTTGGAAGGATCTTCAACTTTGGGCACTTTTGACCTCTACAAACAGTATACAATATTGTATAGCCTACATGCATCACAGTGGAATTCTGTAAATTTTTAAAAACATCATGTACATGTACATTTGTACAGTCCTTTGACTTTTTGATAAAGCTAATTTCATGGCTAGCACTGTATGGATCCTAAACAAAAACACAAATATATAGAATAAAATATATGCTATAGCTTGATTGGCGATTATACACAAATTAATTTCTTCACACAGAACGCATCATATTTAATCTCAAATATAGTGTACACTGACACAGCTCACAATGCTTCACACTTCCTAGTGAACAAGTACACAATATTTAAAAGGAAAGTTTGGTGGAAATGACACTGCACCCATGTCACAATTTGTCTATACAGGAATAAATATAAATACACGTGAATATATATGATTTTCACACAATAACTATTAAAATGATTTTTTATTTCACTCTATATAAATTATCATAAAAAATTATAACATTTAAAACATTTAATTTTATTTGAAAGTCTGTGACGAGTAAAAAAAAAAATCTATCAAATAAATTACAGTTTTAAGGTGACCAACAAATTACAAAGATAATGAAATCTCTTCATAAAATATGTACATAAAAATCGACCCCATATATATATAAAAACATCAGTAGTTAAACACAATTTTATTTTTTCTATAATTGTATCTGTCTTGTGTTTTTTCATTTACTTCCTGTGTTGATACTGTGAGCACTTTGAATCACAATGCAATAAATAGAAATGGAACCTGTTCACATAAAGGGTGTAAATACAATGTGATTAATTGCTATTTCCGGTTAGGTGCCAAGTGGAGGAAGAAGTTTTATGATAAGGCATAAAAACAGAAACCTGGGGCCCTATACAGCAAAATAGGCACCTCAGATAACACCCAAACAAGCACTCATTCTCTCAGGTCAATGTTAATGAGCAAACTACAGTAACGGATGTGACAATGTGCACATGCGCAGAGTCAAGCAAAGATACAGAACATCTCTGTTCTTGTCAACCTAAACTACTAATCTAAACTCAGCTAAAGCACGCACTGGTATGATGAAAGCTTGATTAGGTGGAGAAAGTAAGGAGGATGAAAAACTTAAACGTAAAAACTTAAATTAAAATTAGACATGTTATAGCAAAAAAGTCGAAGTACTAAAATGACTAAAACTGAAATAAAAATAAAGTTGTATAGAACCAATAAAAAATAACAAACCTAATAAAACTTTTAGAAGCACATAACAAAATTACTAAAACTAAAATAAGACAAAAAATATATAAAAATAAATTTGTTCACTCTTCTATAAACAAGTTTGGTATTGTTTTGGGTTGCCACTTGATGCCGATGTAAATTCTGGGTCCTGAAACAAAACCAGTTAGGAACCACTGTGCTAGAAGAACAAGTGCTTTACATTTAGTATATTAATGGCTACAGAATGAACACAGTGCTGCCCTACTGACTGAGAAAATTTACAATGAAGCATGATAATCGCATAATCTCTCACTGATGGTTCCTTTGGTCTTGGAACACATGAGGAACCATAACGTGTAGTCAAGCAACCACATTATATATGAGAAATGTACTGAATTCCAGAATGAGAAACAACGACTTCTGGAGCTGTTTGGAAAGGCACAATTTGTTCAATAGCAATCCCTGGTCTACCACGCAATTGAGCTTTCAGAAATAATAATGGTACACTTTATTTAACGCAAAGAAAACATGGTCCTGTTCCTAACCCAAACCTTCCATTATAAGCACCATATTGGTAATTGTGGTCGGGCAAAAGCGCCTTGTTCATCTATCAACAATAGAAATAGAGAATATGTCGAAAAGAAACACGCCACACTGTGTGACATGCCTCAAAGAGTCACTGGATCATGTGGAAAAACATTTCTTCTGTGCAGAACAGAGACAATAACATCAAGTTGAGGGTCAAAAGATGTATTTTCTGCCTCCTCTGTTATGATTACAGAGCAGCATGTTCCCATTTATACGCAACAGTCCTTAATGAAAGGTTATTTTCAGACATAGCATATTAAAGTCTGAGAGGAACATTAATCCTGCGCATTCTACCAGTGTTGACGCAAAAATTGACAAGAGAGTGTCAATCATCAAGAGAAGCGAAGCAATATGCATCTGTTAGTTGGGAGTTTTAAATAAAGTTATGTGCAACTATCTTTGATCATGGACACACTTTTTTTTCCTGCCAAAGAGGGAAATTGAAGTTAGTAAGTATAAAAAAAAAAAAAAAAACGAGAGGAGGCGGAGGTTGTGTTACTGACAAAAGGCTGTTGGTTTTTGACTTTTGACACAATCAATCTATTATGGAAAACACTAAAACGTTTAATTTATGTGGTGTGTAAATAAGGAGACCACAAGAAAAAGAGTCACAACGATCTTGGAAAAAGAGAGGGTGGTGTTAGAAAATGAGCAGCAGACAGATAGGTTGGTAAAAGAGGGAGGGTTGAGCTTGATGAATAGATGTTGGTATTTTCCTTCTTTCCTTCCAGAAGCTGAAGAAACTCTACTCTTGACTGCAAGCCTGTCTACTTTACGAGCCCTGGTAGAAGGAAGCAAACTCTGGCACTCTGAATTTAAGAGGCAAAAAGTAGGCCACACCAAAACATGCCAAAAAGACTAGCATTAAAGGGTTTTTCCAATGAGCAGGCAGAATTTGAGAACAAAACGTTTGACATTTCTGCTGCACCTGAACCCTCATGGAAGCCACAACTTGAGCATCTTCTAAAGTGATCAAATGTGTGTCTCACAGTGAATTGATGATGAATGACATCAGGCTTTGGCAGATCACAGGGCTTTAACAAAGTAAAGTCAGTGCCTGGGGACTTCTGGATCAATCTTACACTCCGTTTAATGACTCAGAACCTAATCGTCTTAAGTTACTAATAGCAAATTTCACGTTTCATTAGAAGTGAATTTCATTTGCGCTGAACGCAAGAAATGTCAGTGAGAGAAATCGGACTCAAAACAGGTTGAGTTTTTGAGTGGGTGTATGAAACTCAATTTGTGTTCACCATCCTCAAGGGTCGTGTTTTCGGGCTCTAAGTTAATAAAAGTTTTAAACTGCACCAAACACATGGACTCAAAGGGAGCCCTCCGGATCAAAAAGCTCAGTCTGGCCAATAACAAAAGGAAAACTGTCTACTGCCAATGCAATATCGCCAAACAGCAAATGCATAAACCTGCAGGAAAACAATAAAATCATTTTACTGGGGGAGACTCTAAAGCCATCACAATGTTTTCTCTGTATTTTCACTTTAAAGGAAATAAAAGAACCGTTGAAATGCTTTTCAAGCAAGTCTCAGGACTTGGTCAGAACAATTTGATTAAGATATGAAACAAAAAAGAAACTTGTTTTAGACCGTTTGACTTGGCCCCTATATCTCAAAAGTGCTTGTGCTTTGGACACCTTGAGGAATTGCTGTCTCTTAAATTTTGTCTCACGATATAAACGAATGCATCTGCGTTCCCTAAACACCCCAGAAGCACCCTGAAATGCATGAAAACTGCAAAACACTGTGTACAATTTTTTTTAATAAATATTGATCTGGTGTCCCTGAAAGTCTGTGTCAATTCTCAACTGAAAATAGTAATAAAGCACTAATAAAATCACAATTTGATTACAAAAGCCACATGAGGGCCACTTCTTAAAATCATGTGCCAGTGGGAAAGACAAAACAACTGACAGAAACAATCAAGACTAAAGTCACGTCACTTTCAGTTTGTGGAAGAATAGTTATGGGAGATTTTTTCAAAGCAAAATCCATTCAAGTATGGTTCTCTAGCCATTCTTTCAAAGCCCTCCATATATTTTAAACCTGCTTGTATTTGGCACCCTCTGCTGTTGCTACAAGAAAACACTTCACGCACACTTAAAACTCTTCTAAATGAAAGGTCAAACGATGTGAAAGCAAGTTTATCAAAAAGATATTTTAACAAATCCCAGTCTCACTGCACTGAATGACATAGTCAACTTTAAAATAATTAAGTTTGATATGATTTATATTAGTACTTGTAACATTCTATTTTAATACGTTTTATATTATTAATATTTTTATAAATGTTATTTGGGGTAAAAATTCATAAAAACAACACAAAACAAGAAAACACATCAAAGATTACTTCAGTTCATCTTTTAATTTGCATGTAATGATAACAAATGTACATATTCTCGATTTCGACTCAACAAAAATGCAAGCTACGAGTTACAATGCACAATTCTGTGTGTAAAATGAGCTTGTCAAGAACCATAAAGCCTCTCTAGAGTCTCAGTTAAGTTTGATGGTTGTAATGTGATCTGGTTATTTGTGCGCTTCGAAGGTATAAATGGACATTCTGTTGTTGTTTTTTTTGCAATTTATTTCTTTGCAGCTTGGAAACGCTCGCTGACATTCTCCCAGCTCACAACATTCCAGAGGGCCTTAACGTAGTCCGGTCTAACGTTCTTGTACTGAAGATAGTATGCATGCTCCCAGACATCTATCCCAAGTAGTGGGACGAGACCTCAAATTTAAGAAGAAAACAGGGTATATTAAAGTTCAAAGACTTTTATAGTTTTAGACAACTATAAAAACAGCTGATTTCTTTCTCTATGGAGTCTACCTGAATATTGCTTTACCTTTAATGTACACTATGTCACTTTTTTTGTTCAAAATCAATAATTTAATTAATGAGTCAATCAGGGATGTTATTGTGCGAGTGAAAAAAAGCAGGATTTTTTTTTAAGACCCAGCGTAAAGCACTTTTTACTTTTTAAACACCTGAATCAGCCATTTACTGCATGAACTACCAGGAACTGTGATGAGTGACACACATGGAAATATATTTAACAGCTATAATTTATTTCTAGTAATACAAAACAGGACGTCTTAACTTATTTTTGGGGAAAATGTAAGGGCGATAACTGTTCTGTAAAGAAAACAACTGTGTTTCCAATACCGATCAATCTCATTCAGTACATAAAATTCCACTCAAACTTCTACAATAGGAATAGGCAACATAAAATGTTTTTTTGTGTGTTTTGGTAAACTGCACATCATTCTGGCTACACAGATAAAACAACCTAAGAACCATTTATGAATTATATTAATGCTTTTTACGCATTAGAAAATGAAGACTACACAATCTTATCAGCATGATGAATAAATTATATTAACTGGAATAAATTGTACACAGAAAGGGAGCAGAGAATGTGACCGATCGAGCTTTGCGTGCTCTTTATACGCATAAATTACCTTTTATAAGCAATTTAGCGCCGTAGGCTACATATGATACACACTTTTTTTGCCTACCAGATGCACGTATTACTTTTGCGTATAAAGAGCAAGCCTAATAAAAGCACTCGTGCTATAGGCCTAGATACGCAGTGCCAGGAACGATCGTGAGGCTGTCCATAACTTGGGTCTAGCGCGAGTTTAAGCACGCAAAAACTCCCGTTAAAAAAAAATCACAGAAACGTGCAACATGAATCTCTTACATCGAATCTGCACTTTGTTGTTTATGATGGAAGTCAGAAGAATTCAGTCAGCGCACTGAACAAAACTATTCGTTTCAGCGATGACTAATCTGAATGCCTCTGATTGGTCATCACGCTCATAAACTCAACGGAAACGTGTGCGATTGGTTAAAATGCTCAACGCTACAAAACGAAATGTGATGGAAATGCCGTAGTCGGATGGATCGAATTAACGTTAAGTATTGTAGTTTGTTTAACTAATAGTATCACTTAAACATATTCTATTATATAAATATTTTGAAAAAATTACAATGACTTTCCCAAAACTTCCAAACACCCCCCACCACCATTTTTATTACTGATCTGCATGATTCACGTGGGTCATGATTTTAGGCTGAAATAACCGGAATTCCGGATTAATCCGGAAGAATCACATCCCTGGTCAATACATCAATCCTTCTTCCAAAACGTGTTTTTAAGAAAGGTTGACATGGAGAAGCTAAATGTATAAAGAACAGAGGGGATTTGAATTGTTGTAAAAGCGACGCGGAGATGGCGTTTTCATTACCCAACAGGTGAGTAAGGTATTTTTCTTAATAGATAAATTGCCATATGTAGCTCTCTAACGGAGTTCATTTTAAAGCATTATCTATTGTGAATGTTCATTCATCTGTAGTCACGCAGGGCCGAAGCACAATCAAAACAATGTTCTTCTGCAAAATGCATACCTTTTTTTTTTTTTAACCACTAGAAGGCCAAAAATTACATAGTGTACCTTTAAGTAACATATACAACTGTTATATATAGGGATATCCACCACATTTTTAATGTAGGAGCAGTCGCAGCCATTTGTAAATTGAATGTGCCTGGCTTCCTGTGTCACATGCTTCCAATTATTTTAGCTGTACAAAACAGTTTGTGCTGCTTTATACAGCAAAATGGAATTGCTTACCATACTATTTTAATGTATTGTTGTAAAATACACTGGTTTGTAGTGCAAATAGTTTTATCATTTACTGCACTTTGATATTCTTCTAGTTATTTACCTATAGCAGCTAATGAATCGGAAGTGTCACACATTCACAGAAAACAGCTTACTTCCGAGTTGAAAAATAAGGTGGATATGGTCGACTGTCGTGAATAAATTTGGAGCATTTTATGTGTATACACTGAGGGTCTTGTTAAGAGTGTATGGAAAAAATAGTGTCAACTCTAGAGATTTATACCTTACCAAAATAGATGTATTCTCTACCGTTCCTTAAGGAATATTTACCTGTAGTGCCCTGCAAAGGGTCTTGGTTAGGACAAGCAGCAATTCTCAGTCTTCCACTGTCTTTATTAAAGCCCAGCCAGCCCCAGCCTGAGCCCTGAACGGCCACTGTGGCAGCTGACATCCTCTCCTTCATCTTCTGAAATGAACCAAAGTCACGCTTAATGGCCTCCAACAGCTCACCTGTAATACGAAAGAAACAAAGGCTTTTCATATACAACTATACTTCATAATAAATGACAAGAAATAGCAGTATGAATACAAGTTCATCATGTTTGACATCCATTCACGTGTACACATGCACATTAAGACAGTTGTCCATGGTAAGCTGATTGAAATCTCTCACCCTGTGGTTCTCCTCCACCATTCGGGGACAGATTTGTCCAGAATATGGTATGATTAATATGACCACCACCGTTAAATTTCAATGCAGGCTGAAGGGAGACTTGGGTCGTCACATCACCTGTAACAGCAAGAGCAAACCTGAAGACTTGTTATATGAAATGAAGACAATTCGAAGTCATTTGAACGTAGTAAATGTAAACATTTTTACTGATATTTTTTCCACTGAACCATTTATGAAAACTAAATTGGCCTACTTTGTAAGTGAACCTCAAGTTTTCTGAGGAAATGAGGTGTATAAAGCAGTGTAATTGTAGTATTATTGGTATACTATTAAGATTTTGAATTAGCTTTTGTTTTTATATTTACATTTTAGCTTTTATATTTATAGTTAGTTATAGTATCTTATAGTTATAGTATTTATAGTTTTTAGATATTTTATAGTAATTTTTTTCATCTAATATTTTTTTTTATTTCAATTAAAGGTGCTATATGTAGTTTTTAGCGGCCTTTAGCGGAGATTGCAACAAGAGCGCTCGTCCTCGTGAGCGTGCTCGAACTCAAGAGCGAGCACTCACTACCGGCCACACTGAAACTTTCAACATAACGGAGAAAGCATCACACAACATGCTGGAAACTCATGTAAACTCCCACTGCAACGTTACAATAATAGGCTACTTTTATCAGCTTGACGTTGAACTAATGCTCCATGCTCGTACCATGATTACGTTACATTGACTGCATTTAGCCGACATGTGGTGCATCTAGCACAAGGCATTTCACTAACTATTCGTGTATCTAAAACAAAGCGGAGGTCTCTCCATAATTTAAACGCTCTGCCGATGTTGATCCGTGTTTTCGTCCTGAGTCGATCCGATTGACGTTTGGCCTGACGAGCTTCAGCAGATAAACATTTTTTTTTGTTTTGTTTTTTTGTGTGGAGTTTGTGTTGGAGTCCGTGTTGTGCTGGAGGCAGGTCGTTTTTGGGTGTTATCAGACTCCATGTCGTTAGCTGCAGTGCCGTCGCATAGACGGAATCACAGATTCTACATTTTGGATGTATGACCAGCATAAGGAATTTCACCGGAAAATGTCATCTGAACAAGTAAGTATGTCCACTTTTGTTCTGAACAACTAAGGGAAAAAAAGCATTGCAGTAAATCACGCTAATTAAATCTAACGATCGCTTATTATCATATCACGTCAAACCGTGCAAATTATACTTTGTTCTCAAATTGCTAATGGTACAACATCAGCATTGCGTGACTACTTAGTGCCCTTCCAATATTTATCCTTGTTTTCGCATGGGCCCTGCAGTCTCTTTTTTTCTGTAGCCTCTCCGAAGTCCAAAGTCTTTTGCATTTTACAACGGGTGAATCTCCAGTTGTCACCGGTGATTGTCGTTTGAACCTTTCTGGAACCGCCATCAAATTAATAAGTTTAATTATATCAAATGCTGTGAGAAAAGGCTATAAATCTCCACCTCCAACATCCTCACATGCAATATAGCCTACTAGCCGAGACTCCTCCTTTATGTGTACAGATGTTACGTAATGATGCAAAGACATGCTCGAATTTCCCGTGGAAATCCACCAGTACCACTGGAATTAAAAACATTATTACAAGCTTACCAATTTGAATCGAGCTAAGGCAAACAGATAGTTTTGAACACTGGCTGGTTATGTACTTGCTCAATTTATTTTGGATAATTTTTAACCCCAAAAAGTTACAGACTGCAGCTTTAACAATAATAATATTTTAATTCAGGAATTTTATTTAGTATGGGCTTTTTTCTGCTCATCTTTGAGTGACATTTCTTACAATGGCCAGCAACTGAAGAACCAATATCGGGCCCATTTATGATAAAAGCAATAGCATTTGTACTTACCCTTGGCCAGTGCCTCTTGATATTTCTCCTCAGTGACATTGAGGTTGTTGACATATGTTGCATGGTGCTTGCTGTGGTGCAGCTGCATGATCTCAGCACAGATGTGAGGCTCAAGTGCACCATAGTCATACGGGAGGTCAGGGAGTGTGTGCTTCTGTCTAGAGGACACAGCACCCAAAATAGGGTTCAAGGTGGCAGCGCACCTAGAATGAATAGTAATAAAGAAAAACTATTAAATATTTGTCTATATGAGGTTTGTCAAAAAGGTTACTGTGATGAGTTGAGTTCACACTGGATTGTTGCTACATGGCAGCAGTCAGGTGACCAGCAGTATAGGTTTTTGAAATAGGGTACATTGATTTACAAAATTCGTTTTTAGAGTGCTCAAAACTTTTATGAAATAAGTCTGTATGATTTCAGGCTTAGTATTTCCCTCACAGGATACAAATGAGTCCTTACACACAAAAAATATATATTTTAAAGAGTCGGAGATCATCAAATGTGGAATAATAAAAAAAAAACCTCAGGTTCAGAGTACTTTGCCAAACTAATAATATATATATATATATATATATATATATATATATATATATATATATATATATATATATATATATATATATATATATATATATATTTGAGTGCCTTCTGATAAAGTTCATTACGACTGACAAAACAGTTAAGTTATAGAGCTAGATTTTATTTTAAGTTCAAATCAAATCTAGCTCTACACATAATTAATGGGTTAGATATTTATAACAAGCTAAACTGTTGTTTGGCAGCCGATAATACACGTACACAACTCTAAATCAACTAATATCAGACTATGAAAAATAAATGATCTAACGTTACCATATCACTGATTAAAACTGCACTCGTAATGTCAGTTACGCAACTAATAGTATGATGCTGTTAGCTTGGTCGCTCTACCAAACACATAAAAGGGCGCCGTTTATTGATACAGCTGATTTAATAACACCGATTATTCAGTTAGCTGCACAGACAATACGAGAGCTGATTCAGACTTAACTAAGCTTTACCTGCGGGCATATCCGACTCTGCACAGCATACTCCAGTTCGTCATATAACGCCACATGCACTGAACACCAACAGTCCTAAACTCGCTCCATTACAACCTGCCTGGCCTGCCCTTGAAATTCAACTTCAACTTGGACTAGAGCGTACCATTTTATAAAAATAGGGGTCAGACGCAAAAGTGTATATTTTTTCTTTGGTTATGGGCTGAAAGGTAAAGATTTTTACATGTCATATATTAGACGAGGCTGTTTAAAAGATTTATTTCGTTCAGTTGAGATATGCAAATTGTATTGTGTAAGTTAAAGAGGATGCAAAAACCGTGCACCCCTGTGCCAATAGGTATAATTCAGCCAGTCATTCTAGGCCTTACTTTGCAGTGAGTTGTAGTCAGTAAAATAAATGGTTTCATTTAAGAACATAATGCATGGTTAATGACGATTGTAAAAAAAATAATAATGATATCCCTCATTTAATCCAAGTAATTGAGCAATATGGATTAATATCAAAATAACAGTGCAAGAGCAAACCAACTGTGGATTAATAATTACTCAAGCCTTTGTATGACGAAGGAATCTAATGTTTCCTCATATAAGTAATGAAAAACATATATGCACTGGCTCATACATGTATCTGGTTGGTAAACGTCAACGTAAAGTTAACATTAAAATGCCAGTGTTGCCAGATCCTGCGAGATAAACACGCAAAATGGTCTGAAAAACAAATCTAAAATGAGCGACCTCTTTGGGAAGCACAAACACTGGGCGAAAGGAAGGCGCAAACTAAAGTAATTAATAATGTCATGTCAAATATCATTACTTCATTTTGTTATATATGTGGTGGCCCGAACATGATGATGTGGGTATACACTTGCGACTCACTTTATGTTTTACGGTGTCAAGCACAGTTTTTTTTATTTTATCATGCACTAATAAGCAATTATATATATATATATATATATATATATATATATATATATATATATATATATATATATATATATATATATATATATATATATATAAATTAATGAAGTTTGTATATACTTATACACACGTTTGTGTATACTTGTCACATTTAACTAACTAAAATGATAGAGATTTCTCACTGACTACAACTGCAACATGGCAACAACAACACTGTATGGTAACGTGCTCCTCCCCCTCGGCGCTCGCGGGAACACACTGATGCTGTGCGGCTGAACAACATCGCGCACACGCTGGTCATGGCGGACGGGTTCCACTCCGTTTAAATAAAAATCGTAGCTGCCCCCTTTCCGAGAAACATATAAGTCAACATAAGCGCTTAAGATCTCTTATTGGAAAACAATACGCGTCATTCTGGTCGAAGTGAATTGGGTCTGGTAAGTGTTAAGAGTTTTTATTTTGTTATTCGAGATAAAGTGCTGCTTCTCGGAGAGGGAGAGTCTCTTCCTTCTCCGCCATTTTGTGACAGCGAAACTGTTACAAGAAGGCTCCGGCACATTTTTATTCCTCCGCGGCCTTTCACGGTAATTTAGTGACTTTATTTTTAAGAAAAACATGCATTATCGGCAACTTAAGCTTCACATTTCCCCCGACAGTAACGTGCATCGTGATACTATCAGATTGGCGCGATTGTTTGCAGCGCATAGCGTTTAGCGTATGTAACGTTAACACTCTTTAAACTGGCGAACTCCTTTTCCATGAACAAGGTTTTTGTTTTTTTGACACAATGATAAGCTATATTCGTTGGAGGCCGATCAGATTACTTTGCTGTTTCGCTTATATATATATATATATAAAAAATAAACGTGGAAAAGGTGCAAGAAATGCTTTAGCAGTAAACCCGATTAATGGAGCAGTTTCGTTTTTCCAACCGAACAACTAATTTTCTCCATTTGCACTGAGTTTTTACGATCATTATTTTTTAATACATTAGTGCGAATGCTTGATTTAAAACGCATTTTATTATTGCAATTGTAGCATTCTATAAAAACGAGATAATCGCTCGCCTTCGTGGCCTATATTTGTAATTGAACATGTGTAGGCGTGTGAAATCCACGCAACTGCCTTTAGACCATTGCTGCATAGCGTTGCTTGAAAAACCTG
Organism: Rhinichthys osculus; assembly: GCA_029959095.1. Classification (NCBI taxonomy): domain Eukaryota; kingdom Metazoa; phylum Chordata; class Actinopteri; order Cypriniformes; family Leuciscidae; genus Rhinichthys; species Rhinichthys osculus. Next base: position 13,283,234 of record JARWKJ010000012.1, on the reverse strand, counting down.
TGTATCTTTGAGTTGTTTCACCGAATGCTTGATTTGTGTGCTTCACAGGGATCAGAATGACCAATGAAGAACCTCTCCCGAAGAAGGTGAGCCCATTGTCGCAGTCTAATCTGATTATATGAATCTCTTACCGCCAACAAGATCCCTTTATAAATCTTCATTCTTTATTTATTGTCCTTGCAGGTTCGCCTTAGTGAATCTGACATGAAGACCCTGACCCGAGAGGAGCTCTGTACTAGGTGTGTAACCATTCTGGTGTGCAATAATCACTTAGGGTATATGTATGTGGAAGCTTTCCTGATTGCAAAGCTGATTTGTTTTGTTCCTGGTTTAGGTGGAAGCAGCATGAAGCTTATGTCCAGATGCTTGAGGCGAAATATGCTGATTTAAACTGTAAGTTTGCACATCCCAGATGTTCTGAATTATTAATAGTCTTCAGTGGTTTACTCATTCTAAGAGTATTCCGTCTTTGTGTTATGTTATATTTCTGTTGTGCAGAAAATAAAATGTTGATAACTAATGCACCTATTTAATGTTGAAATGTTTGCAGCCAATGATGTGACAGGCCTGAAAGAGTCTGAGGAGAAGTTGAAGCAGCAACAGCAGGAATCTGCACGCAGGGAGAACATTCTGGTCATGAGGCTTGCTACTAAAGAGCAGGAAATGCAAGATTGTACAGTAAGTGTGTTACTACATCCCCTATTTTACTTCTGCTTCATGGTCAGTTCTTATTGGAGGAAATAGGTCAATTTGCTTGAATGATAATGTGTTTCGGATGGACCGTAGTAGATACTTCCATTTCCGAAGCATGTGGATGTAGAATTTAAATGAATATAAGTGTAAATATTTTACACGCAGCAGTTGCATTTGTCCTTTGTACTGACTTGTCTGTGAAGCATCACTGGATATTTACCTAAGTAATAGCTGCTGTTGTGTTCTAGTCAAATGTGTTTCCAAATGTTAGTCATACAAATGCTCACTGTAATTAATCAAAGTTGTTGTACAGAAGCAGAAATGAGAATATTGTATCCAGCATTTCAACATGGGAACAGCAAACAAAAAGGAAAGCAAATTTTGGTTGGGAATGTGGGACCTTTAAGTCCAACTTTCACAGTCAGTTTTGCTCATTTTTACAATCGTTGCAGGCACAAATGATATTAAAAATCGATTTAGTTGTAACATAAATTTTCCTCGCCATGAAAATAGTCACAGAAGCTGGCATAGAGTAACAAAAACTTGTGTAATTATTAACCAAATGTTGTGAATTGTAAAGGTCTGGAGTTTTCAAACCTTACTAGCTTCAGAGCTAAAGAGTCCATTTGTTTTATTTTTTTACAGACTGGACATCACTTGTCTTCATTGACGTTGATATTTGTCATTTTTTACATGCTGAGATTCATTCTAATGGTCTCTCTTACCTTGCAGACCCAAATCCAGTACCTGAAGCAAGTCCAGCAACCGAGTGCAGCTCAGCTGAGATCGTCCATGGTGGACCCAGCCATCAACTTATTTTTCCTCAAAATGAAGGCTGAACTGGAACAGACTAAAGACAAACTGGAGCAAGCCCAAAATGAACTGAGTGCCTGGAAATTTACACCTGATAGGTAAACTAAAATAACTCCCCCTCCAAACAAAAAGTCAAGACTTTCCTGATTCAACCCCCACCTTCTCCTCTGCAGGAGTGCAGATAATGGTGGGGGAAGACTGAAATGTTTTGCTCACAACGAGACTCAGACTTTAAAGCCAAAGCTCAGAACAAAAGACATTTTTCTTTCGTATTGCCCTGCTATTACACATACCGTAATGTAAAATCAGAACAAAACACGACAGTTTTGGTCAGGTGACACTTTTGTTTCAGCTCTTTCTCCCCCCCACACCCCTCATGGTACAGAAGCCTGAAGGAATCGGGACTGTTCCTGAAGAGGTGGTCACGTCGGAAACGCCCCCCTTCCAGCCCCTACAGCCCATGTTAGAAAGCTTCCTGTAACAAAAAAAGGCGGCCTATGAAAGACTTGAGCAAAGCGTTGGCTCTGGAGCTGATTGAACTGTAGTTTAAAGATCACTGATTGAACATTTAAAACATGACATGGCCCTACTAAATGTGTTGCAGAGGAATTTGCCCCCATTTAAACTCCATCGTAGACACCTTGAGACTCTGGTTAAGAATCTAGAATGTAACAGGGAGGTGGGAATGTAGTGTGATCCAATGAAATGGGGGAGGAGTTAAGCAATCTTAAGACTTTGGGGGCAGACGCCTTTATGATGTAAGACTTTGGGGAAGGAATCAGACTTTCTGATCTGCAAAGACTTTGATATATGTTCATCTCACAGGTGCGACATACGGTACAGTGTCTTAAACCTTCTACTTTTTTGTGTTCTTAATATTATACTTTGTTTTGTTCTGGAAATGCACCTTGCATTTACAGCAGTGTGGTTCAAATGAATTGAGCGACTTGGTAATCATTTTAAATTGGCTGTTGCGCTGCTGCAGATGCAAACATAATTGTCCTTTTCAATGTGAATGCAAATGTCCAATGTGTGTTAGAGGAAACTATTCAAGCTGTTCAAATGTCCTGTGTATGATAATTTGTACTTTAACTTGTGCACCTTTCTAATCACTTTTTATTTTGCTTTCACCCAGTGAGGATTTTAATTACTTTGTTTATTTCTCTCGGGTCACGTTTAATTCTTTTGCAGGTATTTTGCTCGGTAGTTATTTTATGGCGAGATTACGGTACATTTTGACTTTATAGCTGCATTTAAAATCTGTGTGATTCAAGAGTAGTTTTAGAGCTTCTACTTTGCAATGAAAACAACTTGGTTAAGGTAATTTTCTTTGTTACCAAGTCTTTTAAAATATTGTCTGCTCTAAAGTGGCATTAAATAATTCATCAGAAATTTCATTGGAGGTTAGCAGCAGTTTGTCCAGAAAAGATGTTGAACCAGTTTAAGGAAATGGTCAATTTTTACCTCACATTTTATTTGCGCTTAAATGTTAAATGCCAGCAATTGCTATGATGAAATTATACCAAGTCATTTATTTTGAGGACAGTAGTATTACTAACTACTGTATTTAACACCAAAACATCCTAGTGACCATTGCATTCAAGGTTGAATGGTACTGAATGCTTCTCTGTACAGTATATCAATATATCAGTACAGTCTCTGCTGAGTTTTCAGTAGAAAAGGGTTGCATTTACTTACCCCGAAATAGAAGAGTAAAATATGCTGCTGATTTAAATGACGTGCTCTTGCACATCCAGTTTTGCAGTTATTTTATCTCAATGATAATACAAGAAATTGCATTGCCTACTGTTGGGAAAATTTCAAACATAATTTTTACCTGCTGTCATTTAGTATATGACCAGTCACAATAGCAAGCCTCAGTTGATGCAATCATTGCCTTGTTGCTCATAGCTGGTTTTAGATTTAACAGGTAGGTACTAATTTTAACTGAATCTGTGAACATCTCTGCTTTTAGATATTTTTTTTAATGAATTTGGTTTTGCAACTTGGTCAATGGCCTATTGGAATGCTTCCATGCTAGATGTGTTCAGATGTATTGCACTTGATGGTTAAACTTGATTTGGTCTGATAACTGTTCACTCATCTCTTCCCAGAATTGTTTGAACTGTTACTTGATTTTCTTGTTTGTCGTTGACTGTTTACATGCACACAAGGAAACTGCTTATCAGTCATTGCGCTTGCTTGCACTGTGTTAGCAGTGCATTCTTAAAATGCTTATACATAGGGCATGATTGGTAATTGGCTTTCTCCAGTCTGTTGTTACTTTAGTTGTCTGATCTTTTTCATGTGCACTTTTCCAAAAGCTGGAAGAAACCCTACTTATGCGTTAACATGTCTAAATAAGACACATTCTTTAACAGAAACCCAAGTGTGTTAAACCATGTTTACTAGTTTCAGAATACTGCTTTCTGCAAAACTAAGCCATTTTCTTAGGTGCATGTAAACTCTACTGGTCAACAATATTTACCAGTCTGGTCAATGGAGAGTTTGTTGTAAACTCTTTCTGGTTGGCTAATGTTACCACCCAGTTCATAAAAGCAGTGGCCACTTGTATTTACCCTGTGGCCATGTTCACGATGTGATGTTAGACTTGTTTCCCTTGCAGCCAGACTGGTAAGAAGCTGATGGCGAAATGTCGCATGCTGATCCAGGAGAATCAGGAGTTGGGCAGGCAGCTGTCTCAGGGGCGCATCGCCCAGCTGGAGGCCGAGCTCGCCTTGCAGAAGAAGTACAGCGAAGAGCTCAAGAGCAGCCAAGATGGTGAGCCAAAGCCTTTCTCCGGTCATCCACTCCATTCATGGTTGGTTTTAAACAGACATCGACTTCACTTACTTTATTTTTTTCCTTTGCATTTTATGTGGTCCAGAGCTGAATGACTTCATTATTCAGCTGGATGAGGAGGTGGAGGGCATGCAGAGCACCATTCTGGTTCTTCAGCAGCAGTTGAGGGAGACCAGGCAGCAGATGACTCAGATTAACCAAACCCCAGGCACTTCTACTGGAGCTGGTCCGAGCAGAACTTCCCCTTCAACGGCCTCCGAACCTTCCATTCAAAGTGAACCTATGAACACCTCAAGCTCAAATGTGGGGAAAGACTGCGGAAGGGTGTCCAATGGACCCGCCAACGGGAACTCATCTCAGAGGGGAGTGTCTGGTTCCAGTCTGTATAGGGAAGCAAGCAGCGCAGATGAAGATTACCCACCATCGCCCTCTGTCTCCAGCCCCACCCATGGTGGCATGTCAAAACTCTCCAACCACTCAGAAGATGCTGTGAGCCAGAGGGGCGGAGAAGGGTACGTGACTCAGCTAAGTGCAGGCTATGAGAGCGTGGACTCACCTACGGGCAGTGAGACATCAGTGACCCAGCACTCGATTGATACAGACTCCAATGCTGACTCCCATGAGGCCGCTGCTGTCTCCAAAGGCAGCAGGACTGCGGGTACGCGGCACAGCACTCAGAATGGCCTGGACTCATCTGCAGCAACAGTTGCCACCAATGCCTCCACAGGGTCTGTTTTGTAACATTCTTAAAGATTTGTTCATTTTTTTAAGTAACTCATGACAAACAAGAAAGTCACATAAAAAAAACACTTCAGGCCAGTTAGTTCTTGTTTGAGAAATGGTCAACTGCATCATTTTTGTTTTCTACCAAACCTCCCATCATAACCTATTTCAGTGCATTTGCAAGATGCTCAAAGCTGATTACGTTTATAAAAAAAAAAGCAACATTGTGTTTGTATATTTGAATTTTTTTTAATGAATGACTTTTAAACCATTTTCCACTGTCAAAGTAATATGAACACTTGGTTCTGTACTGTTCATTTGCTCTCTCGTTAGAACTCTGAAATCATTTAGCTACGTGTGATGTATCGTATCATAAAGCTCAATTAAGTCTTGAAGCTGCAAGTTCAGAGAGTCCTTAGTTTCCTGATGTTGAACTTTTTGTTCCTCTACATGACGAGAGAAGACATTTTTGTTTGACTTGTGTGTAGTTTTTTGAGATGTATCTTGTTAAATTCTGATTTCAATCATTTTCATGTACTGACCAAATATCAATAAAGAATTTTAATATGACTCAAACCTTGCTTTGAGTTTCTGTTTTGGATAAATTCTATCAAAATCATTCCATCAGTTTATCAATGTCTTGGATTTATTATATCTATTTAATGCCCCCAAAAAAGCAGTAACAATGCTTTGAAATCTGTGTATATAGTGAGCATGTTAAGTAATGTTTTTCTGATGTAAAGTAACGTCAATACTGTAATTGGCTTTATGCCACAGCTTCACTACTTCCTGAACTTCAGCCAGCCCTTTGTTTCCTGTCTGTCGTTATTGGACAAACTGATTAATCCAGGTGTGCCTGGCCTCAGTAACAATAATCAGGCACACCTGGATTAATCAGTTTGTCCAATAATGACAGACAGGAAACAAAGGGCTGGCTGAAGTTCAGGAAGTAGTGAAGCTGTGCATAAAGCCTATTAAACTGATTTTTATTTAAGTTCAGAGTTCATAGACGACGGTTTACTGCCCTTTTTGTTAACCGTCCACGCCATAAGATGGCGCTACACAAAAATAAAACCAACTTAGATCTCGATTATGATGCTTTCGTGCTCTTATCAAATGAATGAGACAGCGGTAGGAGGCTCCTTGAAACAACCTGCGTAATAGAGAACCAGCCCACCAGACACACGAGCAACCTGCAGGGAAAAACAACAGCGCTGCGCTACAGCAAAGATGAACACGGACGCGATTGTTATTATTTCCGCTGCAAGGACTCCTATAGGTAAACTTCATCTCATGTCTGGTATCATTATATTTTCCACACGATGCTAAGCATCTCTTTGTAGCTGTTAACTGTAACGTTAGGTTATCCTGTTGCAGCTTGTTGACAGATTATACTAGAAAGTTTGCTCTCCTGCGCCACTACCTGAATTAACAAGTTAACCAAATGATCTGTACGATGAAGTTGATGAAAGATTGTCGGTTCGCTGTAGTTTTTTTAACCGTCAAAATATGTGTCTTATTAGTTTATTTTAATTAGCTAACGCTCTAGCTACACGGCAGTCTTGAAGTGTCTCACTATGGTGCAGAAGAAACGTAGAGCTGCTCTGATTGGTTGCTGTGCGTTCTCCCCAGTGTTCTCGAGCTCTGATTGGTCAATTTATTGTATCGCGATGGCCAGGCAATAGTATCCAGCTGCAGACCCGCAGCACCACCAGTTTCAGAACCCCAGCGCCAGAACCGGAAGTGAGGGGCGGAGCTTACGTTCTAAACCGAGTAACGCCACCTAACGTTTTGGAGCGTAATTTGCTTAGACACGAAACGGCATTTTTACACACGAAACGTCATACTTTATACGAATTATAATGATAAATTAAGGTATGGTACAATAAGCATTTTAAAACATTGATTTTGTGTAATATAATTCTATATAGTTATCCGTTTCATTGTATTATGAGAGTTACTTCCTGATCATGATGGTGAAAAATAATACTTGAAAGTTATGGTCATTTTATATAAAATATACTTTATTTCACAAGAACATGTGCAGCATGCATTTTTCTTTATGTAAAATAATGTCAAAAATCTAAAAAGAGAGAGAAAATCCGGCATTGTTTTAAAAGAAACAATA